>WARS01000013.1:18757630-19957630 GCA_008933995.1 Datnioides undecimradiatus
GCGGGAAGGCGGGCGCGGTGCGGTGGGGGGTGGGGGGCGGCGGGGGCGGGAGGGTGGGGAGGGGGGGGGGGGGCGGCGGGGGGGGGGGGGGGGGGGGGGGTTGTAGTGTTGAATTTTACCACTATTGCAGCATGCTTTCAGCATGGGCGAGGCCACGTCTGCGGATGTGAACGGGGACAATCAGTGGCTTTAGTGAAGCAGACATTGCCACTTCACAAATCACAACAGCTTTGATCTCAGCCAAAAATAATGCCAAAAAGACTTTTTTTGGAATAAATTCAGTACCTTAGATGTCTCTTGCTCTTGTCCACTTTGTTCTATAGGCTCATATTTTGGGGAGGCTTGGGTGCTTTTATCTAACCTTCTATCGCGCCTTCAGATGAAAGTAAGTGGCGGGGCTACTCATAAAAAGCTTCTGTCGCCATTTTGGAGTGGCCAGATTGTTTTGACAAGATTAAAAAAAAAAACACTCCATCAATTCAAGCTATGTTTGGTTAAGAAGAGAAAAGACCGTCTTCCCATTTGTAGCTTTTTATTCTGCATCCAAGAGTTGGAAAAATGACTAATGTACAGCCAAAATGATTCATTTCGCCAAAGGCACAGAGGTGAACGCAAAGCAGAGCAGACATTTTAGCTACAAGTGATCTCTGATGAGTAACGCCAACCGGAGATAAAGCCAAGTGACAACAGGGACGTCAATTAGCCTTGCTACCACATTAATCACCTTTGAGTGACAGCTAAGAGATAACAGGACAGTCAGCGTTCGTTAAAAAGCTACTGAAAAGTAGCAATCTGTGAAATATGACAAGCTATAAAAATAAATTGCCTAATTTAAGAACAGAGGCCAGATTGAATTCTGCACACGTCATAAACCTCCAAGAAAGCACCAGATCTTCAAACACCTTTGCACCGCCTTTCCTGTTCAAGCGCTTTCATGAGTGCGGTGAGGTGTTTGGGCCACTTCTTCACGGCCCAGAAAATATAATTTGGACGGACAGTGATTTGCAGTGTTAAAATGACTGCAGACAGCGAATTTGTCATCCAATCTATGGACTGCACTCAGATGCTCAATTATTCTGGTATGGCGTGTTGTTTTTCCATTAAGGAGCAGGGACAAACAAGTACATAAATCAAATGAGTGGATTTACATGTTCTGAGCAGTTTAATCCTGGACTTCCTTTTCCCACTGTGTAAATAATTCACAACTGAAATGCTGGACATAGGAAACAGACCTCCTACGAGCTGAATTACTTCGTCCAGTAGATCTAGTGAAGGATTCATGGCAGCATATACTTAGTCATTCTTCAGACTGGAGTTTTTGAATGACAAATTAAGGAGACGGCCGGAGTGCGTTGCACTTTATAACTTTGATGGCTTACCACAGAATAAGCTCTTGAGTTCACTGTCGATATAATAGAAATGCTTTGTTTCCTTAATGTCTACAACATGTCAACATGATGTTATTTAAATGCAAAAAGCAGCAAGGATGTTTTTGGCTAATGTTTGAGAGAAATTAAACTGGATTTGAGAACTTTGTCGGGTCGGTCAAGCTATTTCAAAATCCTGTCGTAGTGTCGTTCAGCAACACCAAACTTCGTCCTCAGCAGGCGGTAGCCTTCTCACCCTCTCTCAGTTTATCTCTTAAAGTTGTGAGTCCATTGTCACATACCTGCGCTCCCCTGACACAAACACAAGCACTCTTTCATGAAATCCTCTGCAGCACAATAACCCAGCTCTGCTGCGGCTCGTTGGCAACTAGAGCACAAACACTACAGGTTACCATCAGCTCCTGGGGTCGCACACTCCTAGTTGTGCTGCCACCCGGCCAGAGCAGAAGGCAGCGTGAACCTCGATTTTGTTACCCTTACTCAGCGATGTGCTCAAACAAGCGTGTTTTGACAACTTGCTTTTAGTGTGAAGTAATCCATAGTGTCCTCTGCGTGTATACAGCGGGAAGGAGTCTGGGCTGTCCGAGCTCCTGTACCTGACTGAGCAGAGGTGCAAACACCCCAGAGGCACAGAGAGGAAAACAATAGCACTGACTTGCTGCAGGTTTTTTTTTTTTTTTTGCTAACATCACAATAAATCTACAGTAGTACTACCAAAAAGACCGGAGAGTTGAACACTGGTGAACCTTCTTTAATTTCTGCACTCTATCATTACTCTTTTAAATTCATTAATTCCAGGTAATGTCGTAATGTAGCTGAAACAAGAGTCTTTGCATCCAGTAATTGTAATCCCTGAGGTACACGCATGAAATTGACCCCAGTGTGCCAAATCTGGTATTAATCTTTAGAAAAACATTAGAAACCACTTTCTTAATAGGGCTTAAGAGTCTCAAATAGCTATTAGTTAAACTGTGCTCGTGGGTTCAGAAGAGATTTATGTTTAAAGAAATAATTAAAGGCTGCTTCTTAATTGACTTGTCCTGCAGCCAATATGACATATATTAACTGACCTTATAGTCCTCTTCATAAATCAGTGGGCCCAATAATTTTACATTGAGATCACTTGGAGCTGAACTAATCAGTAATCTCATTTGAAAGTGGATTGGTTGCAGTTTTGGAGCGAGCAGGTCTGCAAAGAGACCACTCGTGTCTGCACGGCTGCTCACGCTGACTTGAGAATATGCTGCATGTGATAGTGCAAGGTTAATTAAAGTTAATTAATCCAATTTGGACAATATGTACGGATACATTTTTGACTCATGTCACCTGCCTTCATGTATCAGTTTTCTTAAAAAGCACAATTATGAATGCACATTCAACTGAAAACATACATTTTAAATGTACAAACCAAATACAAAATAAATGATGTGAAAACACAGTCAAATGTTGACTTGTGGCTTTAGAACAAGACAAATACAGTAAGATGAATTATTGTTTTTGCTTATTTGATTCCATTTAATCTAATAATATTGGAAAAATACTGCAGTATAACTATAATTTGTTGTAATTGATTTCTGCTTCCCTGCTATTTCTTTCAAATGTCAGACCTCCGTTCTCATATTAGTTCCAATGGGAACAGATTCCCCTCCCTCCCAACCAGCACATCAGTGCAGACATCAAGTCTCCGCGTGATGTGTGAATTGCATCTGCTGAGATCTTCCAGGATGTACTTCATTAGTGCAGCGGATCCTCAAAAGCAGTTATGACCTGCTATTATTTCCATCAGTTGTCAAACCGAAATGAGTCCAGTTCAGCAGTACATTTAGTGTTAAAACCATACCTGAAATAGCTTTGTAATGTTCAGTGGTGGTGGGTGTGATGAATGAAAGGTAACCTGATTACCACCAGCGCTATTAAAATCCCTCATGTGTGACCTGCCACAGCAACCCTCTCTGCTTAGCAGCGGGGCTGCAGATTGTTGTTTGGCTCATATTAGTGGGTGTGTGTCACTATTGATTTCAACTCTTTTTTTTTTTCCCATAATGCATTTAGCTCATGCAGGACTTCCATTCATTATCTGGAATATACAATTACCAGAGCAGGGTACAGGGTACAGTTAGTAGTTCTGATTCTTTTCATTTTCTCACTCTCTGTGTCAACTGTGTCTCCTCCAGTATGCAATTATTTGGCAGGTAAAACTGTACATCTTCTGTTACAGTCAACATGCCTCGCTGAACATGACTTTTAAAACCAGGAAGAGAAATTAGAACACACAAATAATATAAAAACAAGGGAGGAGGCACTCCCTGGATCTGACAGCAATGCAAAGACAGGAGGAGGACCTGAATGAGTGTGATGCAGTTCATCTGTGTTAAATGTTTCAATTTGAGTGGAAACACCAGCAGTGTGCCAAAAAAAAATGCTGTATAAAAAATGGGACAATGCAGGAGTGGAACGGAGAACGACTCTGTGAATGCATCAGGGTGCACATGGCTATTTGTCAATTGAGTTTCCACTCAAGAAAGAAAAATTGCACCAGATGAAAACATCAGATCTGCGCGGAGCGACGAGGAAGCTGATACTTTCCTCAAATTAATACACGCTCTGAATAGAAATCACACATTGTCATCATGTTGTCCTCATGATTTTTGTTCATTTGAGGTTTGACTAGAGCTGCACTATTGTTGTGCCCCTTTCATCCGTAATATATGGCATCTAAGTGGAGAATTAGAGCCACCAGACGTTTTTCTTGATGCATGCGTCACATAATATTCATATAAATTTGATGGAAATTCTTTTCAACAAGATGTATTATAGGTCAACATAAACTCTTTTAAATCTGTTTACATCAACTTGTGTTGCAGCTATGCATGAAACACCTTCAGATACCTTGGTTTACCTTAATTTTGTGAAAAAGACATGGTGGTCCTCCCTCTCCCTCAAGGAAAAAAATAAGTTTTGCATTAATAAATGTACATTTTCACATTGTTTTAGACCTTTATTGTAACTATTGTAACCATATTTTTGGGGCTGGAACAGGTAGCGCTAAACAAAACAAAACAAGTGAAAACAAAAATTCAAAAAAACTACTTGATAAAGACGTCTAACCTGGAACAAGTACAACTATTGGTACTTGGAAAAGTCATTTAGTTAGTGTTGTTGCATTCTGCATTGATTTAACATTCACTGAGACGTAGGCTCAAGCTAACAGAACGCTGGACGTGTAGGTAGTAATGGCATGCTGCTAAAACTAGTAACTGCAGTTACTTCACAGAAAACGAAAGAAAAGGAGGGGGAGTAGTGAGGAGATAAAACAATGACGTTTACACTCATGGGACAGACATTTGATAAAGAATGCCATTTGATTAAATATACATAAAGCAATGCAAAGAACAATTATTCAAATGCTTTAGTGCAAAGAGAGATGTGACAGACAACCTCAGGCTTCTGGCAAAAATGTTTTAAGTGTTTTGCTTTGAAGGGAAAATGCTCAGAAGCTATCTTCTATTTTAATGCACGCACTGTGAGAGACATCTTTTCTCATCACCATCATCATCTCTTCATTCATTTATGCGCCCGGTAACCTGGAAATTCAAAGGCAGAGACATGAAAACTGTTCACCTTTTAGTTTTAGTTGTAATTTGTTCTTACTGAAAACAAAAGCTGGCATGATGTTATTTTTAAAGCTTGGTCAACATTCACAAATTATTCGGTGGCATTTACACCACTTAAATGAATCATTCGCTAATTGTGACGTAAAGTTTCCTTTTACTAATTTCTTCACCATACAGATTTTTTGTTTGTTTGTTTGTTTTAAATTAATATTGCGTGTGTTCAGGCATGCGTTAAGCTGGAAGGTTGGGCTACAGTACCAACTTCAATCTACTTTCTCCTGAGCCTGTGATGCTCACATATGTTTTTGGCAGTGAAGAGGTGATAAATAGGTATCAAACACAAATGGTCATATCAGGCATGAATACAAGACGATATCATAATGTTATTGCACTGGAATGATTTTTTAAAAATGTGATGTCTCCCTTTTTTTAAAATATTCTGAGCACATTTGAATTCCCCTATGTGTTTTTAAACAACTATAACTCTAAATACCAAACCTTACTACAGCCTCATAGAGTCGACATTAGGCAAGTGTTGCAGCGTTTCTTCAGGTTATTCAGCCGTAAGCAAACACTGTAAAACTCTCAACGCCGAGACATCTGAAAGTCTGGAATGTGTACGGCTGTATTTACATTCATCGATGCAGGTGCGCTCTTCATTTGTATTCATATTCACTATAATTCACTCAGGCTTTTAACACCAACTCAGTTTAGTGTGTAAACAGTTACAGCACCCATGAACAACACATTTAATCAATACTATTAAAACAAAACTAAATAAATCCACGTAAATACAATTTACAATACAACTGTGACTTGTGTACTTGTGTTTGTTTTGGGCTGTTGGTTGCACAATCCGGTAATTTCAACCCTTGCACAAGACGTGTCTGGGTTTTTTATTTTCTTCTTTGGTCTTTTTAGGACTTAGTTTTTCTTTTGCTTCTCTTCTAGTGTTTCTTTCCATAAAACTTTTAACTTTCAAAACTTGTTAACCAGTCACCGCTGTCTTCCTCCATCAAAAGTCCCCTTTGGGACCCTTTAATTCTTTTCTCTCTGATATTTGTGGCACCATCACAGTGAGTCGTAGATATCCACAATATACGCAGACGAACATAGGGGGTGATTTGTCCTGAGGCAGAGCCAAAGGCTGTTTACCACCCAAAGAATTTTAAGTCTTAAAATCCTTCCTTATAGTAGCACAGACACAGAAAGGATAATGGCGTCGGTGTCCTTGTCTGTAATTTGTTTATGAAGATGGTGCAGTGGTTCGGCAGTTTGCACTGCTGTCTAACACGCAGTGTGGGCTTGAACCTTTGCCCTTGGAGTACACGAGAACTGTATTTGTCAGGGTTAAGCTTCAGTTTCTTCCCACAGTCCAAAAAAAAAAAAAAAAAAATATAGGCCAGGAACTGTCTGGTGCTGTGTGCCTGTGTGGTGTGTTTATCTGTGTGGGCTCTATAATAAACTGCCAACCTGTTGTGAGTGTTTCCCCGCCTGCTGCATGCTGCTTTAGGCTCCATAGGCTGTGACCTTGAAAAGGAGTAGGAAACTAGAAAAACAGTGAGAAAAACAGTCATTTGTTCATGACAGCGCTTTCATGTGTTCAAGGATCAGATGCCTCTGGCTTCTGGGGGTATTTTGCTAACTGCCCTGTTTTGTTTTGGGTTTTTTTTATTTTTCAGATTTGGAAAACTTCAAGACTCACAGAAGAAGCTCTGTATCAGTCCGGGAAGGTCAAGGAGTGGTTCTGCTGTGCGGCCCACCACCACATTCTGGAGGTAAGGCAGCATTTTTGTTTTTAATGACTGTTCATCGCAGTTGGCAAGCACACACTGAAAATTGGGGGGTTGGCGGACTTGAAAGGGAAAAAAAGGGCAGAATGAGATCATGGTGTTCAGCGTTGCAGCCTGAAGCTCTTAGTCTGTGGTGGGTTGGTGCTATTTAAGATCCAGCTGTTTCAGTGACACCTGTGACTTGGTAATCAACACCTTACATCTGCCACTATGGGAGACCGAAAGCTTTCCTCATGATTCTTGCGTTGCTTTGGTGTGATCAATCTTGGTTAGGCTATGGGAAGTGCGACAGCCTCGCTGTCAGGAGCCTACAGCTGAGTCGGCTCTGATTAGAGCTTTATTTTTCTGCCTCATTTCAATGTCATCATTGTTTGTCCTCAAGCTAAAGGCAAACGGCGTCCACAGTGAATTCATATATGGTTCAAATAGTCCGCTACTTTGCTTTCTTGCCTTGAGTCAGATGAGGAGATCAGTAATCTCGTATCTGTAAAAATGCTAAACTAGAGCCTGAATGTTAGAGTATCTTTAGCTTGTGTAATGTCACATATTTCTGAGTGGGGACTGTTTTTACTTCATGGTCTTTATAAAATTTAAGCAAATAAATAGACAATTTGGATTTACAGGGCGTTTCCACTGCTGAGTTGTGCCATCCCTGTAGTTTCTTCCCACCCCTAGGCTTCATGCTAAGCTAAGATAACTTCTGGCTTTATGATAAGCACCATGCATGAAAATCAAGAACTGTATTTCCTAAAATGTCAAACTACTCCTTTAAAAGACTGCGAAGGTAGTTCTGTGCAAACAGGGACACTGGTTTTTCTTCAGCTGTTAGACACTCCACAGATAATCAAGGAACATGTGGCATGAATTGGACGCACCATGTGGCTGGTATGAGGCTAAATTTACGAGTTAAAACTTAGTTTTCCAGCAAAGTTCTTCATATTTTCTTTCTAATTGCAGCAGATGTGTCCTTTCGTAGCTTTGTCACTTCTTCTGCAGGAGCCGCTAAATGCAGCAGCTGCTTGGATTACATTCACCCAGCCGACAGTCACGTAACAGATACTGTACCACTGATTCATGCGCTAGTCTGCTGTAGCAGAAATGCTGCTTGCCCAGAATTGATTGTAATTGTTTGGAGCATGTATCCTTTCGGGGGTTTTACCTGGCGAAAGCTTGGCAAGCTCTGTGGCAATCTGAAATTTTACATTTATTTGCAAACAGTCCTGCTGATACTCTTGTATTTGTCAGTGCTGTGAACAGTTGCTTTGCTGACTCTTTTCATATCTGCCATTTTATGCCGAAGTAATACAATTAAGGTTTGCCTTTTAAGACCAATGGGGAAATAATTCCAACATGTCGGGCATCTTGCGCACATGAAAAGCCCCCTCAAGACACTTGTCTCCACACTAATATACAGAGCCAATACAAGCTGTCAATTAGAAGTCCATTCTGGTGAGTTGTATCTCTCAGCTGTAATAGAAGCTACTATCACCGTGTCATTCAGCAGGACAAACTAACTCGTCACTTGGTTCTTATTGTGGTCCTTCTTGCATTAAGCAGACGCAGTAAACGCAGACTTTTTCAATCCATCCTCACTTCATTTTAAACCGGCATGTCCTGCCTGAAAGCCCCACCAAACCGTTAAATGACAAGCTGGCATGAGAAGCAACCTTTACCCTTCAGTATGTACTGCAATATATGTTTGTATGTTTTGTTTGCATTTATTATCCATGTGTATCAGTACACAACACTGCATTCAGCTCTAGTTACATCCATCCATCCATGCACTGGAGAGAATGACACAGAAAACAACAGACACCAAATCAAGATTCAACAGGCTTCCGCACACATCCTGGCCAGGCTGTTGGCACTAAACACGAACGCACACGCACACAAATAGACATTCAGCCAAGCTGCTGGTCGGAGCATCAGAGTATTCAAACTGGCAACAATGAAAAGCAATCAATCTGCAGGAAAAGACCTACGTGTTTTGCCACTACTGGTTTTCTTTGTTGACCTGATATGTTGCTTTTGTTATATCTAAAATGGCACTTGCCTCCGCTTGTGGCAGAGAAAAGTGCCGGTAATCTGGCATCTTAGATTTGTTTCTTCCGCGTCATGCTGCAGGCAAAGTGATTGCCTTGAAATTTCGGTTTGGGGTATCTGTTGACCAGAAAGTTCTGTCATTAGTCAGCAAATTGAGGTTTCATTTTATATTTTGAATTCATTTAAATTTAATTGGTCTGGAAAGGAAACAAGTGGCATGGTATGAACTAAATAATAATTTATTCTTCTAAACTAAATTATGCTTGGTGTTTTTTTGGGTGGGTATCAGAGATGCAGAGAGCCACACACAGCGTAGGGAACTGAGGAAGTTAGTTAATTTCTATTTAGGAGAATAAATCCATTTCTTTTTTTTATACGCCAGGGTAGAGCATGGTTTGGAAAACAGTCATCTGACATGTGCATGATTTGTAGAGAATGTTTTGAACATGCAAAACCATTGGTTTAGTTAGGTCCCTTCAGTATCCATGGATGATGTTAGTAGGGTAATGTTAAAGGAAAGAAGTTTAATGTCTCTGGCGTTATCATCATAAACAATTGAGTGTATAGTCATAAGCTTTAGTGCCTCAGCAAAAGGATTTATTCGTGCTTTACTAGGGACAAGAATTCAGGAAGCAGCTAAGTCATTAATCTCACTTGAGTTATTAATTTACTGAAATCTGTTTGGCCTGTCAAAAGATATGCTGTGGTCTAGGTCTTTACAGAAATTCACAGAAACAAGATGGCTAATGAGGAAAAGGTCAAGTACAACACTATCATGTGACAGAATGTGCCCAGGATGTGAGTAACGTGGAAATCTGCCTGCCACGTAAAGTGCGGGTGTGATGATGACAACGAGATTCAATTTGTATATTCTCAAAATGTGTTTTATTGATGCTAGTGCTCTTTGGCCCGTCCTAACAATTTACACTTGATCAAAAATACATTTCAAAGTTTGTATGGGAAAGTTTGTTTGTGCAGGTGGCGTCATCCTGA
This sequence comes from Datnioides undecimradiatus, assembly GCA_008933995.1. NCBI lineage: Eukaryota > Metazoa > Chordata > Actinopteri > Lobotiformes > Datnioididae > Datnioides > Datnioides undecimradiatus. The sequence continues at coordinate 18,767,462 of WARS01000013.1, forward strand.
TGCAGGTGATGACCATTACAAGGTCCAATTCGTGAGCCAATTTCCCAGCTTCTGAATAGACAGGATATTGGGCAGTTTCATGTTGCATCAGGTCGCTTTCAGCAGGTATAATAAAGCAATACTGCCCCAAACCCTGAATACCTAACTATGAATGAGAAAATAAAGCATGAAAAAAACATGAAGTGCTTGTAGTATTCCATTGCATGCTTAGACTTGGAGCAAATCATTCACACGCTCAGTCTGCAGTCATTTTTCATGACATCCCTTTGAGGAAGAGGAGATGTATCTCAGTGTGGCAACAGCAGCCTGACAGCCAATAACAAGGCAATAATGACCGTCAGACCACCTTCCGTCCCTGATGAGGACCTCATTGCATTTTAATCAAATTCTGCATGTGGGTGGCACATTCAAGGAAAACCCCTGCGCATCTCTATTCAGTGCCATATGTTTGCAGACCTTCCCATAGTAGTGGGATCCTCAGTGTAAGCCCAAGGCTCTGGTGGGTCTTCACCTGCCAGAGGGTGCTCTCAGAGGACACATTATGCATGGCAGACAGCTGCCGTGCTCGCTATATGCAGCATGGGCTCGCCCATGCAGAAAGACGTGTTCGGACAGAAGAAAGAGCATGGGAAATGGGTGTGGATGGGGATGGAAAGAGAAGTCTCGAGGGTATATAGAAGTGTAGGGGTGTGCTAGTGAGAGCACACATCTGCTTCATAAGCCATCATATGGTGTGTGTATGTGTGTGTGCTGTAACAAGAAAGATACTATCACAATGATTAACAGAAGCATTTGGCGATACATCATACAAATAGTAGTAAAGGAAAACCAACAGAGTGGTAAACTCCTGGTGATGTCACCACCAGGAGTGTAACGCCTATTCTGTAGCATAACCTGTACAGCCTCTGTTCAGAGTAAAGCAAAATATTCAGCACTCAGTATTCAATATTTACAGCAGTGCATGTTTTCCTGCAGACCTCAAATTTCCTGCAGCTTTTTAAAAGCGTGGTCGATAAAAATACAGTAAATATCAATAACAATAACCCACTTGTACTGTACTAATGATGTAAAAGATGTACTAAGTATATAGGGACATACTAAGTAAGTATTTATTTTATTTTATTTATTTATTTAGTAAGTAATTATATACATTTCTTATTTTTCGATGTTGAAACCATTGTTTCTCCACAGATTTTTATCAGCAGCTCTAGAGGTAAGGGCTTGTCTGGAGTTTGATGAGTAAAGATCATGTTAAACTGTGATGAGGGATGCGCATAACAATACAGGTCATTCCTCTATGACACACCACACAGAAACAGAGCACCACCAAGCTCTTTGCCAGATTCTCCGTGTGTTGAACCTGGCTGGAGGATTGAACTTCTCCTTCCTCCTCTGGGTTGAACATGTTGCCTGTGGCTGTGTGTAACCTTTACTGGATTCCTCACTATTTCCCAATGTTTCACTGGGCTCTTTGACCTGTCCTATAAGTTATTCAGCAGACGCTACTGCTGACAGTTATATTCGCTGCATGTTTGGTTTCTTAATTTGAGGGATTCAACTTTACCAGAGGCAGCACGACCGCCCGCAAGCAGCGAGTCCTCAACCAGCCTGACGTCTGAGCTGCGCCATGCCTCCAAAGAAAACAAAAAACATTTGAGTATATCGTTACCGCAAGTCAGCTATCGCATCTGCTGAAGCAGCAGAAGGACTTTTATGCCAAAGTTTTTACTACAAGGATCTTCTCCTTCAGCAAGATAACTTCTCAAGTCATTTAAATATAGCTGATGGAACTAACAAAAGACTTGCAGGAGCAGCAAAAGATGTCCACGAGGTGAAAACAAGCCTGCACTGCACACAGGGCTTTGTAGATGAACTGCAGATCATAGGAAACGACAATGGAGAGAAACTTTTTCTAACTGAATTAGAAAAAAAAACAGGTTGCAAGAGGAACTTAATAAAATTATATGTGAAATGGACAATACGGATAATGATTAGAAGAGAAACAGTATACTCATGGAAGGTGCTGTTGATGAGCAGGGCGAGAACTGTGAAACAACTGAGAAGAAGATCAAAACACGTTGAAGAGAAAAACCTGGGCCTGGGTAGTGAATGCATAGAGACTGATCACATACATAGAGTCAGCCAATTCCAACAAAACGGCAGACCCAGACGGATGATCGTCAAATCTGCGTGCTTCAAAGAGAGAGACAATCCATCCTCTCTGAAGCAAGAGGGCTTAAAGAAACAGACGTCTTCGTCAACAGACTTTTTGGACAGATTGGAAAAAGGGAGAAGACTTTTTTTTTTCTGAGCTCAGACTTGCCATAGACTTGGGCGAAAATGTCTGCTCACGTTCAGACACAGGCAACCTGGGCGGACGCTGGTTTTTAACTTGGGTGGGATAGTGTTTTACAATGTGACTGCATACACAAGGTCTCTGGGTCTACCTAAGAAAAGTGTAGGGTTTGATCTTAACATCAGCGGTTTAGGGCATTAAAGTACATGACATCTTGATATTGCTCAACAGTGATGATACAAATGTGACTTTTCTAGGAAATGCTATGAGGTAGCTATATTGGTTGTATTGGATGAGTTGCTATATATCTACAAAATCACATTCCAGTTACTATAAGTGTACAATATACTGATGATATAATATATGAGTTTTGCTTCAGGAAGTATACAGATGCAGGTACAGAGATATACCTTCTGGGAGAGCTAGACATTAACTTGCTTGCTCTGACCTGTGCTCCGGTAGAGAGAGATTACCACAATGAAGGAATGTAAAATGACTCAGACAATGAACGTTCCTGCCAGCGTTTGCTCTGACACGTCAAGAGCAATATCATCCCCATGCATAGATCACATTTAAACATTTCAAAGGTCAAACATCTCCTTTGCTGTTAGTGACCACCATATCGTGGCAGTAGCAAGAAATGCAAGGGTAGCTGAAGGCTGAGCCAACGCTTGTGATTCAAAGATCAAATGAATCCTTAGTAGGTACGGGATACAGGCCAAAAACAGATAGTCCTCCCTTATGGAGTCAGAGTCAGTTAAGAAGTTCAGTGAATTGTTTATTGAATAGGCTTGTATAAAAGGATCACCTCTAATAGTGAACTGTCAGGAAATTAAAGAATCTATCCTGTGAGACATAGATTGGAGGCTTAACTTAAAGCCAGGAGTAGGTGAAAGCAACGATGAGCAATCTGAACTGGACCGCCCTGATGGTAAATTATTAAGAATGATAGATGAATACATTGCAGAACAGGTATGCTGCATTTTTGAACCTGAGCCTGAAGGAAAGTGTTTTTTCCTTCAGGCACAAAAAGTTGCTAAAATCATTCCAATATCAAAGAGTACATTTTCAGTGCTGTGAACAGCGGACCCATTAGTATTTGTCTGGCTCTTAATAAACTTTGATGAAATTTGAAATTATTTTCCTGTCTTTCAACACGCCTATAAGAAAGGCCACCCAGTCTGTGCGCCCTTAACACAAATGGCTTTTGAATGGATGAGTCAAACTGATCATTGTGAAAGAATGTCGGCGCAGTCTCACTTGACCTCAGTGCTGCACTTGATGTTGTTGACCATGAACTATTATGAATACGTCTGAGGCGATTGCTTGCTGCATGAATGCAGATGAACGCTGGATGAATAGTTGGATTTCAGTGGCAAAAAATTGTAGGGTTCCCCAGAAGAGTTTCCTGATCACTCAGTTAGAAAGATTGTTCAAGTGCTGGCTTTGTCTAATTTTGACTATTGTTTGCTTATCTGGTCAGGTGTGACAAGGGACAGGATAAGACATTTGCACAAGCTTTAACTTGTGCACAACACATTTGCATGTCCAGCCCCTCACTGATCATCCAGTGTGCGTGCTGAAAACGTTTGTGATTTTCCCCTCAGGGTTCCCCAATTGATGACAGCTGTTGCTTAAGTGAGGCTTTTCATTTTTTTTTTGTTAATTTATCTCATTTTCTATGGTGTTATGTGAAATTCATAAATGGACTGTTGGGTTGAGACTCTTTATATAGTTATTTCTTAGTATAACTTGTTGTTATTGTTATGATCTTGTTTTAAAATTAGGAGATATTTATTTCAGTTGGGAGATTTAAGGGTGGTCAGGAGAATGGAGGTCTGGCTGTGTCCTGTATGTTGTCTGGAAATGTTTTTTGTTTGTTTGTTTGTTTGATTTTAATCTGGACCCCAGGTAGAAAACCTGCTACCTTGATTGCAGCTCATGGGCATCCACATAAATGGGAAAACAGCATTTATGCAAAAGATATTTAGTCACTGTGGATTAGCAAAGAACCTTATTTTGCAGAAGCGCTGCAGATTTCCTTATGGGTATTTTTGGTGCATTCGAGTGGCTCAAATTAATCAAGTTTATGAGATTCGTCAATCTGAACGACCCACAGATGTTGCCATCATAACTTTGTAAGCGCAGGATTTCTGATCTTCTGAGGTCAGTGAGTAAGTGTTATCATTTCTTTCTGCTCTTTTCAATTTATTAAACCTGACGAGGAAGTTAAAAGAAAATCCTGCAAACTATGACTTTGAACGTCATTACTGAATTTCAGACTCCTTTGAAGTCACAGTGACATCTAGGTGACATCACAGTTCCTCCATACGCTGTGGAGAAGGACACGTTTACTCCAATGGCATGTCTTGATGGCACTGTATATGACTTATAATAAGTAGTTTTTTCTCTTTTTTCATCAGGGATTATTCTGCTCTTAATCTGATTAGCAGACACATTTCACAATCTCCATGAGTAATCTCCCTTCACAATCCCACATTCAAACATATTTCCTCCCCGTCGTCTGTCTGGAGGCTCGCGCTCTCTGAAATAATATCACATGTTACTGTCACACCATCCATGCCGAGCTCACAGAGCCTTTTCTCCAAGCCCGTACGGTTTTGACACAACGTGGCTCAGTTACCTTACAGTGAAGAGAAACTTCAGTGACAAGCAGCCAACAACATGACAGCAGCATGAAATGGGATATAGTGAATTTTCCAGGCAGTGACACTCTTTGAGTTGATTGGAGTTTCTAATCACGTATGAAAAGGTCACAGAGGAGTCTGAGTCTTGCGTGCGCACATTTCCCAGAAGACGTGTGTGAGTGACATGCTTCCTAAATCTGCTAAGCTCCTTAAAGTTTACAGTACACATTGTTATTGTTGTGTCTGAAGTATGTGCATGCCGGTGTGTGTGTGGGGTATGAAAATAGAAAATGAAATAGAAGCAAATAGTGTCATAGCATACTGTAGGTTCACGTGTGTACATGTTAACCTGATTCCACGTGTGTGTACAGTACGCGAAGGACTAAATTCAGACATTTCGGTTTTCCTTTTCTTTACGGTTCTGTGTCAGAGCCTCCATCCTCCCTGCTAGGCTGCAGTCACACGTCACGTCCTCAGGCTCCCCGATGCCGCTACATAAACACAAATCCGTCAGTGCCCGTGGGGATTTCATCCCAGAAGAAATGCGCTGTCACCTGCTGTGCAAGGGGAAAATAACAATTGTCGAAAACATGACAGCTCCGTCCACAGCACCTACCTTGCTTAGCAGAGCACTGGGCCAGAGTTTTAAGTTGAATCCATAACAACTCACAGCCGGCTGCCCTTTTATGGCTATGTTACTGCAGGTACCGTGAGTTCAGCCAAATTAGTGTGACTTTTATATGGCTATTCTAAGACCGTGTGAGCCTCACTGAACCAAATTTACTTAAATTGTTGATATTTTATATCTTAGTTTATGTCAACACTGATCAAGCCAGATAAATCTCTCTGTATTCAACAGAGTGCATTATTGACATCAATCTGGGAGAGACCAGACTGGTGTCTGGTGTCTTCCCATTCCCTTTAAAAGCTGAGTGTGTTTGCACCTGACATACTGAAGACTAAAAGTAAAGTAAAAGGAAAGAAGTGAGCTTTTCAGACATCTGCATCCTGGTCGTCCCCTGTAGGCTGAGGTTATCTACTGTAGGCTACATTGGCTGCCACTGCCATAGCACACCACATCTGTGTCAGCTGTGAGTTGCATATTGAGGAGGGTTGAGTTTTGAGCCATTTTGAAGAAACCTACTACCCACATAAAACCTAGAGAGGCCTAGTATAGAAAATAATGTTTTCTTGTTTTTGTGTGGAATGTTTTGTTGTCGTTATTGTTGAGTCCGACATGATAAAAGTGCCATTTTAAAAAGCTAATGACATTTTTTTTATATTTTGCTAATTGCATTTACGTTAAAGCCATTTTTCTCTGCATGTAATAAGGTTTTTGGCTTGACCTGCAGCCGAACAGTAGCTGTACCACCGTACTGGCTGTCTCGGGAGTGCAGGACCATAGAGGGCTCGTGTTGTCCCATTTGTCCCAGTGCGCTCAGCTTTACCTGTTGAAAGAATGATGCAAGCCAGAGCCTCCGCTAAAGCTGCACCGGGTAGTATGCTGCAATCTCTTTTTTCTTCTTCAGGGAACAGAGGTTATAGTCATAACATTTGGATTTCTCAGAGGCACGCGTCTCTGTTGTGTTCTATTTTAAAATAAGTTACAGTCGATGCTTTAATGAAGGTTGAAGTGATAAACGAGAGATCAACTTTCATGCTGCTTCACTTGTTTTGGTTTTTAATCCTTAATATGATTATATATCAAAAGATTCCCCAAATAACTTTATCACATGTAATGTATCGTGATTTAAAAAAAAAAACAACTTTTGCAGGATTTCTGTATAATTTTAACTAATTTTTGTTTATTCTTTTAATTCTCATTTAATCCATGTTGCATTACTAACCTTGCAACACAGAGATTGTGGCGTATTTCTATAATATTTCCTTGTTTTGGACCGCACATACAGTAGCATACAGTATCACGGTCCACATGTAAAATAATGCACATCGCAGATTAGACGGGGCTATCACCGTGAGGATGACAAAGCTCAAGATCAAGAGATCAGAACAAATATATAAGAATAAGCGAACCGAGCCAGTCACACCTTCAATACTGAATAAAACATATGCATGAACATATGTGTCGCACCTTTTCTGCCACTCACTGGTACTCGCAGACACACACGCACATACATGCACAGACTCACCACCTTTGAGAGTCATCCTTTATTCACTGAGCACTGAGCACTTGAACCCTCACTACACATTCTCTGACCAACTAAACAGACATTTATATAGAGGAACAAATATGACCTACATCAACATAATAACCCGCACCAGAACCAAATACCTTTCATGGCCGGCGATTATAAAGCCTTTAATAGAATAGAAATCTACTTGGTGTAGAGTTTTAATGATACTCTGGCATTTAAAAGTACTGAAATGTATTTTTTTAATTCATGGTTTGTATTTCCAACAGAATATAAAATTCTTTAAGGTTTTTTTTTTTCCAATTTTTAAGCCGTCTCAGGTCTTATTTCTTATTTGAATTGAATTAATTTGGCAGTTAAGTTACCTCGACTTAGAAATATTGGTTTTATATAGAGGATTAGAATTAAGTTGATTCAGCTTGAAGCTAATCAGTGGAGTCTGGATGAAGTTTTTAAAAGGTATTTTATAGAGAAATCATACAGTCTGGGTGAAAACAGTGCAGTCTGGCTTTCTTTTTTGAAATCATTAAGGGTGGGACTTTAACGCGTTAATTACGATTAATTCATTACCAAAAATTAACGCATTTAATCGCAGTTTGCATTCCAAACACCGTTTGTCAGTGCGCGATTTCCGAGTACACCGATCACACTGATGCACACGTCAGAGCTCGGCTACCAAAAAGGAGGAATCGGATGAAAGCGCGTTGCTAGGACTGATGCACTTCAACCCTGCGGTACCATCTAAATGCAAAGCATGTTGCAGCGAGCGCAGAAACCGCCGGAGGTGTTAGTGCTAGTAGCCCTGGTCCGAGTACGAACAAGAGGTGTTGGCAGCCCAAACTCGATCAGATGACTGGCTTCAGGACCAAAATTAGTAAGTGTTTTATACTGAAAAAAGTAGAAATTGCACTTTATGTTGAATTGTTGTTTTTTTCACAGTCAATACTGTTCTGAAAAAGTACTTAAAGTACATAAAATGGCACTTTAGGTCTTGGCCAGGGATATTTTCTATTTCTTTTTCTACTGTTTTGAATTGAAATGCAATTAAATGCATTTTGCAGTTTACAATATTCATGTCTGTGTCTATTATTTGATTCAGTCATCCACTAAAATCCATTTAAATTAAAAAATGTTGCTTTTTGGGGCAAATATAGTTATGTGATTAAAATGCGATTAATTGAGATTAATTAATTACAAAGCCTCTAATTAATTAGATTAATTTTTTTAATCGAGTCCCACCCCTAGAAATCATACAACAACAAAATACAAATATATAACTTTGCCTGAACCGTCTGATCACAGCTACAGAGGTACCGAATATTGGTACAGTGATCAGCTATCTGGGACTTGAATCTAAAAGCAGTAGCAGCACTGGCGTCCAAAAACACTTATCAGTCCTTGCAGCAGGAGTTTATCTTTTACATGAACAGTTTCTGCTTTCCGCTGTATGTCTTTTATGTGACCGGCATAACCAGAGATCCTACCTGCTCTCACAGTCAGCTGCAGCGAGACAGGAAGTAGAGAGCCTGAGTGCAGATCAGGCACGACACACCCTGCCAGTCCAGATCTGAGCACAAAGGCAGAGTGGGGTGCCGCCTCCATACTGCATCTACAGACTCACTCTCCATATGACAGGCCAATGTCAGAGCATGCCAGAAATATATGGTAATTACTATCTGCAGAGTCCAAGAAAGGAGAATGGATTAACTCAACCTGGTTACAATGCAAGTCTTTTTTCTTTTTTTTTTTTTCTCAGGCCGCCTCCGAAATGCATGTTGCTCCCAAATGTGCAGTCCAGTTCCGCTCCTGTCTGTCACTGTGGATCAGAGGCAGCAAGAGGAGCTGAGAGGCTGTCACTTTCTGTCTTTTTCAAAGCCAAGCGCATTAATGGGCTGCCAGTGTGACCCAGCCGCGCTCTTTGTACTACACAATTACTGTGTTTAGTCGTGGACCTAATGCTGCTGACCTCTATTTTCTAATGGGGAGAGACCTTTAAGAGGCACTCAAGACTGAAATCACTTTTGTTCGTCTCCACTAAGACTAGATTTTTTTTTTTTTTTTTTTTCAGTGTGTGTGTGTGTGTTGTCCCTGTTTTTGCTCCCACCCGAGGCTCTGAGAACACAGAGCATGTGCATCCTGTCCGGTCCTGTAAAGGAAACAGTAGAGCAGAGGATTCTTGGAGCCTGGAGCAGATATGGGAGTACTGCACTCTGTAACACAGTGTGGAATGACAGTAGGTTAAGTGAGGAGGGTTTTTCAGAGCTTCTTTCGCAGTCTGTTTGTCTTGGTGCAAAGAAGCAGCCTTTCAAAGATGCCCTCATAAATCAGTCAATGTGTAGATCCTAATAGGACCAAATTGTTGTTTGTTCTTAGGGACTTTTCTCATGTGGACTCTGTGTTGTTTTATTAAAAAAAAAAGTAGTTCATGTTGTACCAGATCAGTGTGTTTTACCCTGTTTGACACTGCCCAGAAACCCCTCCCACTTATGAATGTAATACCATGCTACTGATGCCTGTAATCAGAGAATTATTCAGCCTGGGAAGGGACAAATGTTGCGCTGTTTTGTTGTAAATTTGTGCATTTTGCAGCGTGCCCACGTCCTACTGCTTTGTAATAGGGTTATTAAAAATGCATATTGTTGTCACAGTGTGCTCTTACATGTATTATTAATATCAAATGATGAGACAGCTGATGCTGATAATATATTATAATGCTTAAGCATCCTGATGTAACACTAAAACTGCAGACGTCCCTTTGTACTGACAGATGGCTGCTTAGTTTTTTTGGCAAAAAAAAAAAATAATAATAATTTTTTGTAGTTATTTGTCCATGACACAAATATTGTCTTTGACCAAATTATTATGTATTGCTTTCTCGGACAGAACTCCCCCATCCGAACTACCCACCGTCCTGCAGGGATGGCGTCAGTGGCTGGATTTGCTCTGGGGCTGTAGCAGGAGGAAGAGAAGCGGGCCAGGGCCTGTATTGTGTAGAAATTAATCACATTACTGGGAAAAAAAACAAAAAACAACACAACATGGCTGTTTTTTTCAACTGCTGGCTGACGTCACTGACTGTAACAGATACACGGCTGCAGCGGCAGCAGTCACAGTCATTTACTACAATCGCTCCATTTTACAGTCAGTTTGTTCAGTTGTCATCTGCTGCATTTTGTTTATCTACCTGAAATCAACTGTTAGCGCCCGATGCCCTGCACATATTCATCTTTTCATTATTGACTCCCATGATGTTTACAGTGATGGAGTACATCTCGACAGCAAATTACACTGAAATGTACAGATTCGAATTGGACTGAACATCCATCCTGTCCATACATCCTCTAATGGATGCTCTTTTATTGGATGAACCATCAGTTTTCTCTTTGATAGACAGTACGAGATTCGTAGGACAAGAGCGAGGTAATGGACACATGTACAAACAGTACATGAACAGTTATATAATGCCTTCCATGGCTCTGGAGGAGCTTTATAAAGCCTGGGAAAAAAAAAAAGATGACGTCATCAGGTTTCACTCAGATTGGATTTGGAGACTGCAAATTTTGAACTGGATGCCTGTGTTAAAAACTGTGGGTGGAAAGTTTTGAAGGACAGGGGTATTTTACAGGCAGGGAGCATCTAATAGACATGCTCTCAAGCTATATTATGATGTGCATGATTCTAGTGTTTAAAGGGATTGTCCCATATTTTTGGAGCTACATTTAATTTGTCAGTCTCTCTGATAAGTCAAAGCCAAATTGCTGGTTTGTCCCTGTAAGTAGAATTATCCTGTACTTTCTAACTCTGCTCATCTGATATGTATAGATTTGATTTATGTGCATGCAGAGATTTGCCAACTTTCCGCTCATTCGGTTTTGGCTTTGTTTAGTGATTCTCGGGTAGAGCCGACTCATCAATTTGTCAAGTTAGCTGCCGGAACCCAAAAGACAAGTGAAAATGAAAAATCCATGTGTGCTAATGTAAAACCCTAAAAAAAAAAGGAATCGTTCACAGTAAAGTTATGTTCCTATAAATGAAACATGCTGAAAATGTTTACAAATGAATGGAAAGAATAGGGTTTTGAAAGAGGAAATGATGAAATGATTGGTTAATTGCTAGAATACCCTTTTAATGAATATGTAAATGCACAGCAAAAGCAACAAAAGTGTGTGCAAGATGCTTGGAGTAAAACAAATATACCTTTAAAAAGAGTTACACTTTAAGGATAGACATTTTATATTTACTCTGTGGAGAACCATATCAACTTACAGCATGGATACATAACTATGTGTGTGTCCATCCACAGGTGCCCTAAGCTGATAAAGTCTTTCCCTTACCGGGGTGTCATAAAGGATGATCGACCTACTTTGGGATTAATGCCCACCATCTTTGTCTTTACGCTCCATCTTCACATAATCATAAATCGGTCCGGGCGTGATCTTAAATGTAAAAGGAGAGGGGCATGTTTGACTTGCACGTCTTGTTCCGTCTTTGAATATTCAGCGAGGCCCGTCCTTTGAAGTTGCTCCTAGGTCTCTCTTTTGTGAGTGAAGCAGCTTTATTCATTGTGACTTATGCAAAGTGATCTTTAACCCAGAGGGAAACCACAAAGAACACTTCGGGGACTTCTGAGAGGGATCGTGTTTTTGAAATAACAAATGATCTTTTTGGGGGGGGAGGGGGGCGCAAAAGAGACCACAGACTCAGGTGAAATTGTGTTTTACAAATAGTGCAACATCAACAATACTGTATAATTCCTGCTTTGAAAAGATCTTTCCACCTGTTTCATCTTTTTATGGGGTTTTTTTTTCAGAATTTAAGTCTAAATCCACTTAAATTGCTAATTTGAGCTCATGTGCTGCTGTCGTCATAATACAGATAAGGCTGATTTGCTGTTACCATGGCAGTGATTGTAATGCCGTCTCCTGGGGTTTCTTCTACATTTTGTGTCTGAGATGTCCTGTTTTTATACCAGGGAGCATTGTGTAACCCATAAAATCAATGCCCTGGATGATTTTGTGAAGACTGTTCGGCCAGCTGTGTGAGATATCTCATTATGTCCTCGCTCTCTGCGGCATTCTGCAGCTCATGTTTTGCCATGTAGTCATATGGGTTTTAAACATAGAACGAGAGCAGGTGCAGCTATAGTCCAAAAGCACTGGAGAGGAAACAAACACAAACAACATGCCTTATCCTGCCTTGGAAGTGTCCCTTGTCCCCATGGACGTCTGCTGTGCCATCACTCTGTGTTCAGCTCCACACGCACAGCAGCCAAACCCACGCCGCATGCCCCAAACAGTGCCGATCGGCCGCCTCCGTTGCATCCCATAAGGTACAATACCTGCTCCTTTCAGCCAGCAGGAGTGTAAGATCATGCTGTGATAAACGGCCAAGCAGCACGAGGAGGCGAGGAGGAGGGTTCCTCCAAGACTGTTTTGTTTAATTGCTCGTCCGCTAACAAGTGCTAAGGTTTGATTAAGCTCAGCAGGACAAATAGGGCTTGCCTGTCAGTTAGACTGGCTGCAAAACTCCTGCACATTATGTCACAACACATTCAGATGATGAGACGACATCAATAACGTGGAGAACTCATCCAGGAGTAGTTCTCACATGAACAAGCCGGGGCCTATCGCAGAAATATTGAATCATAAATCGAGACACGCATTATAGAAATTACTATGAAACCAACATACAGTTTTTCTCCCACCTCACATATGTGCCGCACGTAGTGTGTGATTTCTGAAATTGCAGGACAGCAGGTTGTAGCGAGAGGTTAGCTTTCATTTCTCAGATGCCTGTTGCGCAGTCATTTCTGCATTTCTGACGTATCCGCGAATTCATGATAGAGATGATGTCTGTCGTTGAACTACGGTAATGCTTCAAGTGATGCATTGTTTTCAAACAGGTTATAAACTTTTAATATTAATAATATTGTGTCACTCATGCTGTTCATTTTTTTTACTTTTTTTCCGCTGAGGATTTGTTTTAGTCTAACAATGGTTCACACTGCATTGGCTTATTGATCAGATTAATTGAGCCTTACAGTTAGTCAGTTTCATCTCCTGTAACAGTCAGTTGTTATTAATTACATTATTAATATTATTTATTTCATCCTCAGTGATTGGCCATTGAATGTTTCATCATTTGCTCTTTCTCAAAAGCATCAATAGCGTCAAACGGGAAGTCTAATGAACCAGATAACTGCTGTTTTTCATGACTTGTCCTTATAACCAAGTCACACGAGGTGGATCTGCATTAAAATGTGCTTTTCTGAAGAAAATGCACACCTCTGATGTCTGTAAGTACGGGGACCGTCAAGTGCAGCTCACTGACACTGAGCTGCACTGATTTTCACGCTGTTTGAGAGAGAAATGATTTTGTTATATGCATCTCAGTACTTCAAGATACGTGTTTTGCTCATTTTGAGACATTCCAACGCAATCATGTAACACCGGGCAAAGGCTGACATTCTCCAACAACTCCAACACTGGTTTATTGATTTAGTGCTTCGACAGGCTCTTGCCCACATTATGTTTCACTTCCTGTTGGTGAGTAGCCATACCTATGGATGGTTTCTCTCAGTCGGCTCAGATGCTGTTTTAGAAAATGCCGGATCTCGTTCGGCTTCTCTGTGCTGTAACAGCTTGTCCGTCAAGTCCTGTCAGTTTTTGAGGGGTTTGACAGAAACAAAGAAAAATGGTCCTATTTTTGGATTATGAAAAGCACCATCAACCACCACCATTGTGAAACTGAGTTGTGTCAAACAAAACAGTTCTGCAGCAGGCAGGGATACAGATTGTTGTTTTAAATGAGCTGTTAAAATATCACGCTATCCGCTCAAAAGCGTCAAGTGAGCTTCAACATATAGATATTAAGTGGTCGCAGTGTAAGTACAGGTTACATTAAAGGAACTGACAGAAATAAATAATAAACTAATATCAAAACATTACATAAAGATAATTATATGTTAGCTGAGAACTGGCTGCTGGAAATCATTTTAATAAGCAAGGATCTGACATTGTGATACTTAGAGTGTCTTGCGAGTCGGCAGTTTATAATTAATTGTCTTTAATTTTTTCCTGATTAACTCTGGATCAGCTGCTAAATGGCACGAAACCAATAACTAATGATCACTTTGTTATTGTGTATGTGCTGCTATTTCCTCACATAAAGTGGTGCATCATACTGTGTTGCTCCAATTGACTTGAAATATTTAAAGTGTACCATGCTTTTTTGTTGCCGCGGTCGTTGTTAGAAACGTACTCTGTTGCCGATTCTAGTTGGCTGTGCGGGGAACTGTAATTAGTCATGACAACGCATCCCCCCAGTGTCCCAAAACCGTAGTTGAATATTCAGAACTGATCCACATGAAAAATGGCCATTTGAAGTGAATCCAGATAATTACATTTATTTGGAGCCCCTCACAGCTCCTGTCATCAATTTTCACATGAACGTGAACTTAGTCACCCTCAGGAGATCATAACACCACCGCCCTCGCAACCAAAATATCCTGCTACTGTCCGCTGTTTTTCATGACCCCTTAAAAAAACAAATACAAACAACTCTCCCTCATTTCCCCGTTTAAAGTGAGGACTCTCTTTTTCTCCTTTTCACGCAGATCTCGTGTTTTCATGGATCTTTAATGAGTACCCGACATTTGTGAAGCAGGACACTCGCCGCTTCATCTCACAGGAGACGGGGAATCTGTACATCGCCAAGGTGGAGCCCTCAGATGTTGGCAACTACACCTGCGTGGTGACCAACACTGTCACCAAGACCCGAGTCCAGGGTCCACCCACTCCACTTGTGCTCCGCAGTGACGGTGAGCCCCGGCAGTAGTTTATTCGAAACACGCAGTACTTTATATTTTTTCAGTGGATATTCCATATGCAAAATAATACCCTCGCATTATGTGGACATGTAATAACACATGCATATCCACAGCACAATGGCATGGTGTGGAGCTTAGTCTGTCTGTGATGTTTTGATAATCCCACGGTTCAAAATGCATTTTGCATTTACACGTTTTAACAAACAAAAATGTCCTCTCGTTATTTTCATCATTTCTCTGGGCACTTTGTACGTCAAATGCGGCGTCTCTGTTATGTGCTTTGACGAAATAGTCGATTTAATGCAGCGGTGCTGAAAAATCTTTCCTGTGCTGGTCATGACAAACAAAAAGCCAGACTTGCTTCGCTGGTACCTGAAAGTAGGACGAGTGGTTTTAAGGAATATAAATGAGGCTCAAAGGTTAATTATCTCTTTCTTTGCTAATTTCAGCATGTCCTTTAACATGTGGATCTGATGCTGTAGGCTGGCCTTATCAAGGCACTCCAAAGGAAAGGTCATTGTCAGCAAGTAATCTAATTGTAGGTTTCTGTCCTAGAAGCAGACTCCTTACCGTCTAAAGTAATGCAATACAAAAATATAGAAATGAGTTGCACTGGAAATGTCTTCTATGACATTCATGTTGGTTTTGACCCCGAATTAATCACATCTAATCTGATACAATGCACAAAATCCCTTCTGTGAAGTGAACATTACCTCTCATTCAACATGTTTTAAGATGTTTTACTGATCTATCTATCTGTCTGTTGATCGACTGATCTAGCTATCCATTCTTTAGGCTGATATTGATATTGAAAATGTATATTAATACAGTTGTACTGTTTTTAAAGGAATATTAAAATTGGTTCGGAAAACGAAATTTTGTTACTTATTAGCCAACATGATTGCCAATATATCTGTGATATTGGGTGACATATTAGCACATATAAGCTCATCAATTTTAGTCAAATTATCAGATGGAATTGAAAATACACAGTGTTTTATCAAGCATTAATTAATCGTTAAATGAGTTATGGCTATTTTGGCAGGAGGAGTTGTATTTGTTCACAAAGTGGCACATCAAACTCTAAAAGATATCTCCTCACAACTACAGTATGTAAGTGTAAGTGTTGTCCGTTGCTTAATCTGCTTTATGAATGATCCATAGGGGGAGTTAAAATGAGGTCTCACAACACTGGGCTAATAAACACACCTTTTCCCCAGTTAACTTTTAAATGCTGTTGCTTCTCTCTGCTGTAGCAATAGACGACGCAACATGCAACTTTGGGGCCCAAAGAATGAATGAATAAATAAATAAAAAGCCGTTTTAATGAAAGTTAAATTCAAATTACAGCAGCAGTTTGTGATATAAGAAAAAATATTATATCCAGTCAGAAAACTGTGATTCTAAAAAAGATTAACCCCCTCCAAAAAAGCAGCTAATTGGGTTGCAGCATTATTTAACCATGCGATAGTCACCAGATATATCACTGACACTGGGAATAACTCAAACAGGAATATTATGTGGAAATAAATTCCAACATTTCTCACTTCGCGCTGACCGGTCTGGTTTTCAGGCTTTTCCAGAGCTCTTTCCTTCTCTGCTTCCTTCCCTTCTTTTTTCATTTTACCTTGATTTCACCGAGGCAAACAGCTCTGCCTTCTAGTCACAGGGGCTTGGGGGGTGGGAGGAGGGCGCGGGCGTGCACATTGAACAGGTGTCCCCTACAAAAGGTTATGGTATGAGACAATTACCCGTCCACTTCCACCTGTCTGTTTAAAATGGGTGATAGTGCTGTGGCTACATTCCAGTATGAGACAGTTGTGATAAGGATCTGAATTAGCTTTCACAGTCACTCAGGGAGCCATCCTGATAACACATGCCTCACCAAATCAACGAGATGAAATTGGCCTGTTTCCTCCATCTCCAGAGCTATTTGTGCAACACAGCCCTGAATTACAGCAATGGGGAAAACCTATTGTTACACTGGTGGATGAGAGGGGCTTAAAATACCATGTTGTGCACCCGGAATTGGCACAGCTAGAAGAAATGAAAGAACCCACCCGATTTCAAATTCATTAATATAATTTACCTTAGTGTCATTTAAGGGGAAGGAAAAAAAGCACAGATGCGCTTTTCGAACAATGTCAGACACTCCAGTCGTGATTTATGAATAAGACTCTCCCAAAGCAAGAACACTAGAGAGCTCACATTCCCGTCTGCTCCTTTATCCAGAGATTTTTAGCATGCACAGCGGCAATATTATAATCCACCGGAGCTGCTTCAGCGACAGTGAATGGGATGCTTTGTAGACACAGTAGCGGTACCCAGGGGGATTTTATGGGCCCATTTTCTGGTTCATAGCTGTTAGCACTACAACGAGATGAAACTCATCTGGATGTAAGAGCTCAAACCGTCTATGAATTCTCAAAGTTTTTTGTTTTTTTTTACCCATTCAACATCAGTGTGTTGCATGTCCACTGGAAAGCTGTGTTTTAGCTTCTCTCTCTCTTTTTTTTCCCCTTTTCTCATTCTTTTCAATGGGGGAGCATTCTGTGACAGCGCTGAGAGCAGAGCGTGTTTCTGCAGCGTTGGATGTCGGAAAACATTTCAGCTCTTACTAAAAAGAGGGCTTTACATGGAAAAAAGGCTTTTCTGTAACTGCGTAGCAACAGCAGAAGCCACAACTTGGGTCTTTATTTAGTTTTTGTTTTTTTGAGTTTAGCTTGACTTACAAATCAAAAAAAAAACGTTTTTTTTTCCTTCTTTGCTGTTTCCCGACTAGCACTGAAGTTCATTTGCATTTCTCTTTCAGGTGTGATGGGTGAATATGAGCCAAAGATTGAAGTTCAGTTTCCAGAGGTTGTTCATGTTGCCAAAGGATCCACTGTGAAGCTGGAATGCTTCGCTCTGGGAAAGTAAGCACGCTCTTAGTCAGGGCCTTGCATGCACACTAGCATATAAAAGAAAAAATTATTACCAGAAGAGCGCGGGGATATTTTTTTTATGGGTTTCACCACTTTGCTGCGGTCCTCATGTGTTTCAAGCTAGGATGCACGTGTAAGAAATGAGAGGACACATGCTGTGATGTAAAAACCCTCAGTTAAAATATCAGGTTTTGAACCACCATGTA
The DNA here is from genome assembly GCA_008933995.1 of Datnioides undecimradiatus. Classification (NCBI taxonomy): domain Eukaryota; kingdom Metazoa; phylum Chordata; class Actinopteri; order Lobotiformes; family Datnioididae; genus Datnioides; species Datnioides undecimradiatus. The sequence goes on from WARS01000013.1 coordinate 18,785,517, forward strand.
CCCAGGACCAGGCATAATGCTGCAAGTTATTACTGAGCAATTTAACTTAATTCTATGGCATTATATAGAGTCGTTCTTGCAGTTTTGCAGTTAATAGCGAACAGAATGGAGCAGCGCGCCTGGTCTTCAACCAATCTGAAAACGCACATGTCACTCCTCTATTCATATCCCTCCAAATTCAATCCTTGATGCTTGCTTACAAAACTACATCTAAAACTGCTTCTGGCTACCTGACCCACCTCATTCAGGTCTACATTCGGACCGCTCTGTACATTCAGTCAGTGAAAGACGCCGAGTTCGACCATCACAAACTCACGAGCTAGACTCTACTAGTTTGTCGTTCCTAAGTGGTGGAATAAGCTACCGAACTTAGTCTGCAGAGTCCCTCACAACCTCTAAGAAACCTGCTAGAGACTTATTCTATATGTATGATGCTTTGGATAAAAGCGTCTGCCAAATGACATTTTTGAATTGTAATTGTTCGCATTACATTCCTTTAACTTTCCTGTTGGATGTAACAGTTAAGTGACCGTGGAATAGGTCAAGTTATGGTGTAAAAAGGCTGAATTTGGTCCCGCAAAGACCAGAGTAAAGCCCTTTATGTTGCAGCTGCCACAGCTTCCACGGCATTAATATTAAGGATTTTAATATAATATTTGAAGGTCACTTTGAGCTCGCTGTCCCTAATTTTGCAGATTAAGGGAAATCTGAGATGTTAACTCTAGGTATTTAAGGAATTGTAAATAAAAAGTAAATATAGGGTTGTTTGTGTAAAGCATTTTTGTGCTTTTTCGGGGATGTTTGCCAGCGATTCTTTCCTTTTTTCAACACCTAGCTTCTTTATCACCAGTGCATGGTATCAGTATTTGAATTCTCTTTGATATAGTCCAACAATAATGGATATATAACTAAATTCTTAAGGAACATTTTCTGCACAAATCTGATTCTCAATTCACAAAAAATTAGATACAACAGTTCTTTTCTGCTTGGTGTCAAGCCATAAATATGTTTTTTCTAACAGAGCAGAATGTGCTAAATAAGAATCTGATAAATAATTCACAAAAACTGAAAGCTGCAACTTTAGAGGATTAAACTTCATGGTGTCTCTCCTAATAGCCCGGTACCATCCATAAATTGGAGGAGAGTGGACGGTGTACCTTTCCCCAGGAAAGTGGACATGAGGAAAGCCAGCGGTGTCTTGGAAATCCCATATTTCCAGCAGGAAGACGCCGGCACGTATGAGTGTGTGGCCGAGAACTCCAGGGGAATGAACACAGTGAAAGGAAAGCTCTCTTTCTACGGTAGGTGATCCTGACGTGCATGAATATTTGACCAGCGTGCACCACATCTGTCAGGCCCGCTCAGACTGAGAGGCGGCAAAAGCAGGCACAACTGGTCTTATAAAGCAGTCAGCGGCGATCAGCAGAGGCTCATGTGGCGTACACGAGGAGGCAGGCTCGTTTTAACAGCACATCAAAATGATTAAAGGCTGTCAGCCATGATGCCTCTAATATTTTGATCCAGATTAAAGGAGTGATGCGGATGAGGCTGAGCCCTTGGATACGACCTTGTTGGTGAGCCTTGTATTGGGTTCCACCAGATGGCATCATGATTGACATCCAACTTGACTGGAGATCAAAGCTGTTAAATGTACTATACATAGACCAGTGGCACATATGTCAGGGACATAATCTGCACTGCAGCATCTGGATCCATGGGAAGGGGGTTAGCACATCCATTCATTGTCACAGAGTCACACCTAGCTCAGATACTCAAAGCCGTGCTAACTGGTGCCACTTCATCCTAATATCCACCCTCAGAAATTACATGCAATCCGCTCTTACAAAATGACAGATTGTACAAATTCAAACATTTTTTAATGAAAGTCTTAATCTTTATTTGACAGTAATGATTTCCTCACAAGTATTGATTTTTATCCATGAGATGCAGCCGTATATTATGAATAAACATCTTAAGATAGGGCAGAACATTTGAAGTCTGGATGGCACTTGCTTCTCTCACATCCAATAGTTGTAAACATGTTGACATCTGTATAGCATGATGCTCTTGTAATTAACTAAACCGGCTGATGATGAGAACCGCAGTGAGCGGCGCCACACTGTAAGATTTGATGTAAGTCAACACCTTAAAACAAAATCTGAAATAAATATGAGGCTCGTCTTCAAGTTAATGTGTGTGATCTCATTGTTCCCAAGAGACGCCTCACTTAGATTACACTGTCCCGAGCTCAGGGTTTATTTTGCTGCCACTTGGCTGACTTCATGTATTTAAAGTATATAACATCCAGCTCTCTGTACCTTTAGTTACAGATGTTGTGAATCCTGGACAATTAGACAAACTGGTGATGGGATACATGGGATATCCAGCTAAATCTGACCTGTCCTGTTTTAATTTTCTTTTTCTTTTCTCTTTCTTTCCTTGTTTTAGTTGTTTATGTTCCCTTCTTGTACACAAACTGTATGCTAACTGCCTACCCTAAGGATTACTACATACTGCAGATCAGTAGTAAAGCCACAATTGATTTCGGTCCTTGAGTTAAATTTTAATGAATGGAGCGTATGGTTCATGGACTAAAACTTGAAAAGAAAAGAAATTATTTAGACTGGCCGAGGCTATATTATGGATTCAGTGTGTCAATCCTCTTTGTATAAATATATGTATAAAGTTTAGCAAACCTCTATGCACTGATCAAATCAGCCCTATGAATGAAGGGATAAAACAATTCTGTCCCATTTATATTTTCATTATATTTTGACCGGGACTTGTCTGTTCAGGTTTAATTCGTTCTCTGAAGAATCTATGGATTTTCCTCCCACCTCGACTGCTCTCGCTGCTTTCTTCCTTCTGATTTTCTCCCCTTCTAGTCATGCCGTGTCAGCTGTCAAAAATAACTCATTTGGGGCATTAAACAATTTGCCATTATTTACAGCGGCCCTGGAAGCTCTTAGCCTCATTCGCTATAACAGCCCAGGAGCACGCTGTGATCCACCAAGGCTTCATTCGTCCTTTTGAGCTGTGCCTTCTCTCTCATTTTTGATGTGTTTTGTCAATCTCTTCTCCTTTCTCCTCTCTCTCCCTCCCTCTCTCTCTCTCTCTCTCCTACTGTCTGCAGGCAGGTGATAAAAATCAGTAATCTTATTTTGAACTCCCTTTGAATTAAGCCTTTGAGACATTCGTCAGCAGTGTAAGCCAATGGGGGAATCAATAAGGGTATCTCTTGTACATCCAAGGAAGCTCCAGTGGAGAGGGAGCTGGGCTTTGTGTTAGACAGGAAGAAATGAATGTGCTACTTTATGGTGGAACCGCGGTCATTGTTAAAACATTGTCACACGTTTAACGCCCGCGTTAGTGATCCAAGATGCAAACATGGTGTCTGCCTAAAAATCACGTCTACGTTCTCAAAAAGTTTTAGAATATTTTATGTTTTCACCTCGTTGCGACGTCTCGATCAACCAACTTAAACAGGAAGTCATTAACTGCACGAGTCTTTAGAACAAAAGTTTTGGTTTTAAGCTCTAGATGAATTTAATTAGTTAGTTCTCTTTCGTTTGGGTGCATTAAGACAGTCTTTCTTTATAATTCTGTATCAAAAGTGTTTTTCCGCTGCTCAAGTCGAAGACAAGGAGCTGCTGTGTTGCGGTCCCCTCTTTTAAAAGAAAAGCATGAAAGAAATGGGCATTTGCTCGCTTGTTGATGTTGATATTACTCAGAGGGAGCGTAAATGTAAAGCTCTGACAGGTTCGTTTCCCACATTGTATTCGTGTTTGTGTTTCTGCAGACTCACCGCTGCATTATCTCATAGTGATTTCACTGATAAGGCAAATTCCCATCTCTCGCCTGCTTTAGCCACTTGACGTTTGCTCTGATTGTATGCGCGCTGGGCAGAGATGGGCTGCCCGCTTTCATTTGGAAAGCCTTGACTGAGAGTCGATACGTTCGCAGCGGGTGAGGGATAGAGTGAGGGACCCTGACAGTGAGGAGGAAAAAAAACAAACAAACAACAATGCAGTCCTGAAAGGTGCAGTGGGTGGGGCAGTTAGGCCAGGCTCTGATGGAGGATTGCAGTAGCGTGAATGGATGTGATACTAAATGACTTGCGATGGTTGAGTACCCTAGAGTAACTTCCTCCCATGTTTCTACTGGGTTCTTCTCTGAACAGATACAAAGACACACACCACATAGGCTTTGCTGGGTATACAGGCTTTTGATGAACTGAAATCGATGTTAAAAACATATCACTGCGAGTAAATTGATTTATTTTTTGTTGCGTTTTTGTGCGGTCGCACGAGTACAACGAAGAGAAGGTTAGCAAAGATGCTGAATTAGATAGTTTAAGAAAATGTCTTTCCTCTGCAAGACTAACAGCAGCTTTCAGTCAAAAGAAATGGTAACCTTTTTTACCGTTTGCACAGATGGCAGAAGCACAGCCTCCACACAAAGTTAAATGTTAATGACCTGAGCCAACCTTGTGCTGCAGCCTCAGCTGCCAAAGGGATCTTAGAGGCCTACAGTAAGACACATGATCCACAAATACAAATGTTTCTTTGATACCGGCCTGGAGTTTGATCTGTGAATCTGTGCAGGACTTCGACATAAATGCACCCCCCCTTTCTGGTCTCTACATCCACCTCTTTTTATCAGTCCTTGCATTGTGTTCCTGAACACCCACATACACACGCAGTCCAGTTCACACGCCGGCTACATGCTGAAGTTGTAATAAACAGAGATATTGTGGGGATACATTTGCAGTTATTGGATTTCTCTTTGTGTTATCCAGCTTTACTCGAAGGCAAATAATGTATAGCAGAAGTCAATTAGAGCAGGATTTGTGCTGGTACTGAAAAGCCTCCACAAAGGTCAGTCCTTGAGAGTGGCATTAGGTGAAATCTACAGAATGGAAAAGTGCAGTCAGCTATTACTCTTGTCCTGCCACTGGCCTTGTGTGATATAGGATGATAGTGGCTTGACCTACACATCATCCCGAATGTACAGAGCATTACGCGGAGAGCTTTACAGATCTAGTTTTATGTACCACTTTTTTTGGCTTAATCGTTAACTAGCCTTGAGTTACTAGCATGACACAGCGAGAATCAATTCTCCTCCTGTATAATTATGCCATCATTTACGTAGATTGTATTGAATGGAGGGTTTTTATGGCACCGGCAGTCACCGTAATGTATATAGATCTGGTTTTCATCACTTTTGTTCTACTAGAAGCACACAAGGACACTGAAAGAAACCTTAAAAAGGAGAACTCCAGTGATAATTCACCTTAAACTAAAAGCACTATATGTAGAATTCAGCGTCCTGTCGGTGAAATCCAGCACAGAGCTTTCACTTATGATTTGTCTTTTGATGCATGGAGTATCACAAGAAATGAACCAAATCCTGAGTTCATATCCTATATTTCATATTATTACTACTTAATTAGTCTAGGATTTAGAAGAATTGACAGTTACATGTGGATGGTCGTGTCATTTATGTAAAATGCCTCCAAATACTGACTTTTAATGTATGCCTTAGGGGTTATAAATGCTAATTTGCAAACAAAGGTGAAACAATAAAGTCAGAAGTTCTCCATTTTCTTTTTAACAAAAAGTTAATGCTGGTACCTGTATGTGTGTACATTTATATTAAATCATTCTTTCATCATCTGGAACTGCTTAACCCTCGGAGGGTCAGGTGGTTCTATATGTGATGCAAGCTGACGTTGGGGCATACGGCAAATAGCAAATAATTAATAACTTGTTCAATGTTCTTTCCTTAATAATGTATTACAGATCAATTTAGGAAACCTATACAGCAGTTATAAAGATAAACAGGACTTTGCTGCATCAAGGGTACTGCCCTTCTTTGCACTTTGCACGGTGCCAAATCTAGTGTTTTTGCAGAGAATATTGCTCATATTCTTTTTTTTGAATCCAGTAACATGAAGTTTTGTCAGCCCTGAGTGCTGCCTACAGTCTTCCTCTAAGGCTGCGAACCAAAAACTGACAGAAATAAGTGCAGGCTGTAATCTGACAGGTGACAGGTTAAAAAAAAAATAGTACACAAAGCTCTTTCAGCTTCTTGTTACGTTTAATTGCTTTGAGCACTTGATAATAATTGAAGGCAACTTGGATAAGCGCGCAAACATTGTTACTAACTCATCTCCCTTTCATCTGGATTTCTAGCAGATGGCCAGTCAGAGGCACAGGCACTGTTTTGATTGAGTTTGTGACTAAATCAAACTGAAACTAGGAAATGTCTTCATCACAGTGGAAGTTCTGACCTCGCAAATTTGTTACATCCTTACAGCCACGTTATTTACACTCACACATGTCCAATGTTTCCAGCCCCTCCTCATCTCATTGAGAAACCCCAAGATGTCCAGAAGCTCATTGATGACTCGTTGGTGTGGGAGTGTAAAGCCACAGGGAAGCCGAAGCCGTCTTACAGGTGGATGAAAAATGGAGAGAACCTGGAGTCTGCAGAGGTGAGATCTGCCAAGTGCTAGCATGTCTTTAGAATTGAAGATAAAGCCCTGCTTCCAAGGTTAGACTTGCGGCGGCAGCTTTGGCACAGATGTTTCTCACATACTAGGTACCGCTGAATACTGAATGTGAGCAACCATGTACTGTTTTTTTCATAGCTTTAATGTGCTGTTTGTTCAAGCTTTACTGACTAATTACCATGCATTACTGTTCTTCTTCATTACAACATAGCGCATCCTTTGCAGCAATACATTATGTTATTCACCACTGCAAAACAGCCTTTATTTCAAAGGAAGCAGACTGTGTCTGCTCTGCTTTTCTGCGCTTTAAGACTACACTGTAAACAGGCCAAGGATTTCATGCTAGTCTAGAAAGCACAGTGATGTAAGAGCTGCTCTAATCTTCTGCTAAATCTCTCTTCGCCAAGTGCAGTTATTAATCCTGTGTCACCAAAGACGAAAAAGTAAGATTGTCTATACAAACACTGCATATTCTTCTTTCATTTTAGTTCCCTGCCTTGTCTGAGTTCCCACTATGGGTAAAGTGATGAGAAACTGTGGCTTACTTGCACATCTAACTTTAACAGAAATCTGTTGTTGCAGAAGTATGATTCAATATTCTTTCATCGTATCGGATTATTATATTGGATCCTTCAGCCAGGTTGTTTGGAAAAGATTGATTGGACACCAGAGCACAGCTTGCACCTGATAAATAAACAGGCATTATGTTAATTTGCTTCATTATGCAAAAAAGGGGACAAACACACCAGAGGATATCGATCAGTACTTGAATGTTATACATGTCGTTGGAATGAACCCAGTCTGTCGTTACATTACTAGAGGCAGCGCTCTGCACAGCAAAGCCTCTTTCTCATAAAAAACAGATTTGGCTTGCTATCAGGGAAGAATAATCAATAATCTGTTTCGCCAATGGCTAACATTTTTATCAAAACCCCTCATAAGGTAACAGCACTGTGGGGCTTGTTAGAAAACGAGACAACCCATCTGTTTTAACACGTGAAACAAATTTTGTTTTTTCTCTTATTAGGTAGTTTCTTGAAAATGGTAAATACTGGGTGCATTGTCACAGGCAATTTCTACTATAATCAGATAGTTAATGTGACCTAACGTCTACTCTTTTCTCATGTCTGAATCCATTCAAATGAAAGCACAAGCTAAAACCCCCCAAAAAATTCCACCTCACCACACGCAACCGTCTGAATTCAAGACTGTTTGATTAAAGGTTCAATGACAGTGTGCTTTTTTTTTTTTTTTTACTTCCCCTTAACATAGACATAATAAATGGATATATTCCAAATGCATGGGTGAATGGATTAATCTGCAAAGGTGTTACATTGTTTGAAATGCCACCATTAACCACAGTGGCTTAATGAGTGGGAAAGGGAAAGGTCAATGATGTAAGGAGCAGTGGGGAGAGGATGCACCCTTCATTTGTTGTTATTTATTACACTGAATCAATTGAGACCTTTCTGACTGCAGAGTTCACTGAAACTTACTTCTGCTGACAGTTTTCTAACTTTGAGCGACGGGAATGGAGCAATCAATATGAAAGAAGAAACTAAATAGAAGTCACGAGTCATATCTGTACAGTAGATTTCTAAGGAGTCAGGAGATATATATATATATATATATATATATATATATATATATATATAGCTGAGTGCATTCAATTATTCAATGTCAGTTATTTAAAATATTTAAGAACCCCAACTATTTCTAGTGTTTCCATCTAATAATAGTACCTTTCAAACTGGCTCTTTGTTCGACAGCCAGTTTACATGCTGCTTTGTTCAGCCTGTATGACTGCTACAAATTATGAGACCACTGGTATTTTCTTAGATGATGCTTTGTATTACCGCCCCCGTGTCAAAGTGCTGGTGGTTCATTGGAATGCCTCTTTTCTTCTATGCCGTTTTCATCTGAAGGACTTTGCTCTCGGCTCCTTTACCGACAAAGGCTGCCCGATTGAGTTGCTGTGCAATTAAAGGTAAAACTTCACAGTGAAACGGGATTTAGTCCATTTAAAGGAGTGCCATACAGATGGCGTACATCAGTGTAATCGAACCGAGGTTATTCTTTTTAGGACGCCAATGTCAAAGCCTGTGAACTTCAGAAGTAGGTGATCTAAGGTGGTTTACTCCATCCTGATAAAAGATGTTTTTGTCTTTCTTTTTTCCCCTGCCGTCTCTGGTCATTCAAACTCAAGTGGAGCCTGAGCTTTTGTTTTTGCTCTTGCATGGCGCCTGTTGAGCCACGTTCATGTCTGCTCGTAGTGCTTTCTTGCACAGGCATGCGACAGAAGATTGATCCAGAATCTGTGAATAGAATAGAATAGGCAGACTTCTTTCACAGCTCTACCCTGATGAGCTCTAATAATGTCTTGTTGTCAAACCCTAAAGTGAATTTTCCTTTCATTGTGCACAAGATCAGACTTGTCAGATCAAAATCGGTTTCATGTTGCTTTTTGTTTTACACCGTTGCATTTTGAGATGAAAAAGTGGGGGGAAAGTTTGTTTTTTTCCATCTTTTGTCTTATATTTACAGCGGTGGAAAGATTGATTGTAATGATAATATAAAGTGTAGCTTGTTTAAAATTTAGCGCTGTATTGTAAATGTAAGTTTGAACTTCATTCTCATGGAGGCTTCCAGTAATAAGTACTGTGAAGGAAGGAAGCTGAGGACAGCAATCAAACCCAAGAAGCTCGCTTTTCTAAGCCGTAAAAGTCCATTCATTCATTTACATGTTTCTGCAGCGTTATATCAAATGAATCAACTCAGTGTTGTTGGCAAATGACATTGCCAATCATTTTCCTTCAGCATAAGGCGTACAGATGGTCCCCCCAGGTCCCTGCATGAAAAACTGCTGATTTGAGAGGAACGTCATGCTTAATTAATAGCAGCCGTAAACGGGAGTGCTTTCCATGCACAGACTGATATACGCCACCATTTGCCTCCCTTGCCAGCAGGGATATTCGCCCCTGCACATCCAGAGCCACAAAGCGTTATGGAAATTCAGGCACAACCTGCTCAAACACAGGATTAGTTTGTGATCTTTCAGTGAGGACAGTCTCTCTTTTCATGTGACAGTACCTTAATCCCCCGCGACTGGAGTTCAGGCCGCTCACTCAGGCACCCCTATGGAAATGGTTTCTAATGACGTTATGGGTGAGCCCGAGGAAAACACAGGAGATGAAGGGCACGAGGAGGCAGAAACTGACACGGCTACATAGAGATGTATGAAAACTGCTCAAGGATTTAATACTGTAGTGAGGGAGCTGAGCGGGAACCCAAGTTCAGAGAGATAAACGTATATTGAGGATTAAAAGTCCAACTGATGCACTTATCCAACTGAGTTTTTTAGTTCATCAGGCCCAGCTGTCCTCAAGTAGATCTTAATTTGATGGCTCAGTGACGTGCACAGTTTCTCCTGCAGGAATGTGAAAACGATAGGCCAAACAGATGAAGAGGAGGTGCAGCTTGACCGTGTAAACAGCATTTAGTATGTATGTGGCATACCTATCAGAAAAGCAATTTTCACAATGCATTATACCTCAGATGTTACGATATTCCTTCCCCTCTTATCCTTTCCTCCTGCTGAAGGGGAAACAGGCCCCGTGGTGCAGTTGGAGATATAAATAGGGCATGGTTTTATTTCACTCTCATAAACATGCAGATTGATTAGGGTCATTTTCTGCTAGCCTGCCTCCATCCACCCAAGCCTTTCCCTCCATTAGTGATGAAAACCTAGATTTATTGCCACGTCTGTCACTTCCAGACCATAATTCACTGGCCCACTGGCTGGCTGTTTTTATGTAGATGAGCCCTGGGAATAAGACATATTAAAGGCATGTGTCTCTATGTCCATAGGAGCGCATACAGGTTGCCAATGGGGCATTGTCAATCAGTCGCCTGACCCTGTCCGACACGGGAATGTACCAGTGTGTGGCTGGGAATAAGCACGGCGAGGTCTATTCCAATGCAGAGCTCCGAGTTATAGGTAAGACATTGGCTTTGTGTGTGCGTGTGTGTGTCCGTGTGCACAATCGACACATGCATACAGTATGTGCGTTGGCATGGAGACATGTGCACAAGCATTCGTTTGGAAGTATGTGTTCTTAACTTTGCCCCATCTTCTTTATCTGCTCAATACCGTGACCTTTGGCCTCTCTCTTATTGGCCACTAATTGAAAAGCATTAATTATAAGATGAATGCATCCGGCTGACAGTGATGTATGCCAGAGCTGCTCTGTTCACCAGCCTCGCCCATCTGCCCTGTCAACCTGTCACTCTTTACTCTGGGCTGGCAGCAGCTCTCATTCACTATTCAGCCTCCAACATGTCTCATCCTGATCATGCCGCTGATAGGAATCAGGCTCAACGCGGCTGAGTGCACTGGTCAACCTCAAGCTGGAGATTCAAGGAAGAGAATTTACAGCATCAGACATTTTCACACCGTTTTAAAAGGGCACATATTTTTAAAGGGCTTTTAAAGCCAGGTGACATTATTAGGTGGGATTGAAAAAGACATTCCTGTCTCCACTGAGAATAATGATAGTTACATTGATCTCTTCAGCTTCACATCATCACGTGTGGGTTTTACTATTAAGCTTTTTGATTACTGATTACTCAGATTCTGACGAGTGTAATCTACTGTCTCTGAATTATCCTTTGCAGTAAAGCTCATTTTACAGAATGTAATGCCAGATAAATATCAGAGATCATTTGGATGGAAAGAGATGTGAGGCTTTTACAAACACTAGCTTTAACATGCTGCTCTTGTCTCAGCTGTTGCCCCAGATTTTTCTCACAACCAACTGAGGAGCCAGACGCTGGTGAAGGTAGGGGGAGACACGCTCATCGAGTGCAGGCCCAAGATGTCTCCTTGGGGTGTGGTCTCTTGGCGGAAGGGCAGCGAACCACTCCGAGAAAGTAACAGGTAACACAATATTTGCACTTATTGCTCTGCTTCTGCTGCACTGTGAGAGCAGTGGCTTGACGTTTTCTTTGCTTGTGTTCTCCCTAGTCTTAGCTGGGTGCTGTTCATGCGTATTAATACATACACATCTGATGCCAAACAATACTGTCTGTTTCCAGATTTAACATACTGTTTGCGTTTGAATATATAACACTCGGTCGAAGTCATCTTGAATGCGCTGTTGATTGCAATATCGGGCTTCACGCTGGATCAAAGTCTCAACATTAACGTTTTGCATTTTCACTGCGTCCTTCCAAGGCAGCCCCGTTGTTTTATTTTCGAAGGCTGTTTTCTGTCTGGAAGCCAGCTTTCTCTGCCGCAAAACAGTTGTGCACAAGGGGTCACTGCTTTGTTGCCCCATCAAAATTCTTCAATACAGTTGGGTGGCACAGGGGTTTATAATGCTGTCCATCACAGCAACAAAAGACCTTTTTTGTCCCTATCAAAAAATAAATAAATAAACGAGGCAAAATGCCCCATAAACACTTCCATAAAATAGCAGAATATTCAATTTTTAATGAAAGGCAAGATATTTATGAAAATGTATTATTCAGACATAAACAAAGGGCCCTGTTTAAATAATCCAAGGCATGAAAGGGATAAGGGCATTTCCAACTTTTGTTACTTTTGCAGGTTAAATGCTGAATACACTGGGTGCAAAGTGAGGATCAAAGTGCAAAGTGATTATATTCACAGTTTTAATTAAACTAGGTGTGTTCTGGGTGTATTACATGTATTAAACCAAAGAAAGTGTCATCTCCCATTCATCTCCCTTTGAAAAATAGCAATGCGCCAGGTACAGGCCTCTTAAATGGCTCCACCACTTACTAACCCTCCGCCCCATTAATAAAGTCCATCTGATGACATGAGCGGTCAATATAAGATCGAGAAGAAGAAAGAGCATGTTGTGCGTTCCTGTGTGTAAAATAAGCAGAGTATACAAGGATGGACCTCCTGTATTGGTGCATCTCAAGATCTGAATAATGAGCATTTGGAAAATGGTGCACATACTATTGCACGTTGACTTTAGAGGATCTTCTTGGTCAATGGTACAGTCACTTCCACCTCCTCAAATATCAATGCACCGGCAATACACCTGACGAAACTTTTTTGTAATACCGACAAACCCTTGGTTGCACAGATGTGTGCAAGTTCATGTGCTGGGCATGAAAATTGCAACGGCTTTGGTGAGAAACTAGCAATGACAGCAGCACTGCGGTTTGCGCAACTTAGCGGCAGGTGTAAGACGGGACCGTAAGATTTCCCTGTGGCATATTTTATTGCTCAGTGTCACAGAGAGAGTTTGGTGCAGTCTTGAGATGTGGTGAGAGCATTTACCAGCCAGCCAAGAGAAAAAAGCAGCATGAAGCTCAACTGAGTAATGGTTAATGGGGTTTGCTGTGTTTTATCTCCAGATCTTTAGAGGTGGCCAAACAGACAGCCCGCTGAGTAAATTCAAAGTGCTAATCAAGTACTTTTCACCTCAGCAGGGATGGTAAAGGCTCCAGAAATCAAATTATTCAACTTCTGACATCATTGCCAAGAGTCTGAGGAACAGAGGGCGATCTTAGCACCCCGCCCCGTTTGACCCCCTGAGATGTGATATGTGCTACATGTGATAACTTTTGCCAGTGTTTGTGTGCGTCTGTCTGAATGAAGTGTGAAGCCTGGCCCAGTAGCCTCATTGCAGACAGGGGTCATCCATTGGGTGTCACCACTCTTGCATGACTCTGCTCTGACAGCAGGGCTGTGTGCACAGTGTCTTGCCAGGCTTTGCATATATACAAAGCAGTGTTGTTGCTTGTCAAACAAAGTGGCGGGGAATTTGCATAGTGGTTTCGCTGCTGGTGCCCTTCACCTGCCCCGTGCCACTTCCATCATACATTTCCACTTCTCAGCACCTGGGCCAATTTGATCCTGTTGTTTTGAATTCATAGGTTAGATTGATTTTACATTTGTCTTCACTGTGACGCGTATTGAAGTGATAAATGAAAAAGCAGCGTCTGTCCCAATGTTAAACAGAAGCTTTGTGACGCTTAGTTTTCTGTCTATTCTATCACTGCATATCCACCTGTTACGAGCGCTTTCATTTATAACTATAATAACCAACTTCTGTGAAAAATAATAAATGATTCACTATTTGAATAATTAAAGTGTGATTAATGAATTTCTCTTGAATCATTTAAACAAGAGAATTTTTTTGTGTGTGCCAGTTTACTGCAGCCGTTTAGTTCGGCTCTTTGTTGCACCCAGAGGATTGTGATAATGTGCAATTAGTGGATGAATTTCTTTTAATGCTGTCTTTATTTTGGGACATTGTAAAAGATTGATGTGCAGAAATATGTTTTAATGCTTTTACTCGCGCTAAATAACTGATATTTGGCTCAGACCACCTGTGCCCCTGCTCCAAAATGAGAAAGAAAGAAGAAGGACAGATTTGGAATTAAAATTCAACAGTCCCAGCTGTATTACATTAAAAGGATATGTTTGGCCATGATGACGGAGTGTATTGCTGGCGAGGCAGTGGAGTAACTGTTTACAGAGCTTGAAAACACATGCCAGAGCCTTTAAATGTGCTGATTGCAGCCCCCACTTACTCTCTTTCCTATTATCTCCTTTTTCCCTCATCTGTGACATACACACATACACCCCTGCGCTGTTTGCAACACAATAAAAACGCTCAGCATCTGTTGTTGTAATCATTAGAACAGTTGTCTTTTTAAACGGCAGCCCAGTAATAGCTGTCCTGCCTGTAGGTCGACGACAGTATTCAGTCTTTCCCTGCTGCTTGTTTTGAAGACTTTAGTGAAAGCAGGCCTTTGATGCAAATGAGTGAACTGCAAATGATGGAACAAAGAACATCCTGGCCTTACACATCGGCCGTGTGTGAACTAGTGTTGTATTTCTTGCTTGTTAAACTTGGGTTTTTCTGTATGTATTAAGTCCAGATAGTTTGTTTGCATGTATGTAGAGTCTGTGTATGTGTGCATGTCAGAGCAGGTCTATTTAGTTATGCACCTGTGCAGAAAGGTGCAAATTCATAAGAGGTAACTGTGAACCCCTTTTGTTGAAGATTAATTGCCTTAATTGCGTTAGCACTCCACCGTGGCTTTGGCGGAAAGGGAACTAGTGTCACCAGCTGGGTAATCCATCTTCATAGCAGCAACCCCCTTTTTTTCCGCAGAAGACCGGTGGAGGGGGGGATGTCTTATCTACCCCAGACAACCCTGCAGGGACGAGGTTTAGATGACATCAGCTGGAACAAAGCAGCTGAGAGCGCGGAGCATAGCAGGTCTTGCTGATGAGTGTGTAAGTGGGCCGTGTCAGCCATGGAGAGCAGCCGAAAAAACACGCCATTTCAATATGTCGTAGCAGGGAGAAATCAAGTTTGTTAGGCCGCGCACAGCAGACACACTCAATCAGCTGTCCTCTCATGAGCCGCCGCAGGATGTGCTGACGTCCTGATGTTGGCCCCTCTCGCATTAAACACCATCTTTTAAAGACCTTGAGTATTTATCTCTATCGGCTTTGGCAGTCACACAAATATTTGTGCTGGATCTTTCAGGCCTTTGAAGAAGGTGTTTACCCCTGGAGGAAGGCATTAAAGTGCTCTGGGTGTGGCTGGGACAAATCCCCCCACTTTTGTTTTCAGCGTGATGCTGCAGCATGTTTCCTCAGCTGCACAGTGGATACATGCTGCCTTGTTGTGTGTTTTGGTGCATGTTACCAAAGATGGAGGAGAACGATGCTTTTGCCACAACAATATATTTGTTCAATACATAATTGTTTTGCTCTTTAGCATTCATACTCTGTTCCCCTCCTCCTGCTAGTTGAGTGACAGTCGGAAGTTCAGCGTGCCCCAGGTAACCATGGCAATTCCTTTTAGTGAGCGCAATCTAAAAGGTCACACATCTCAAATAGGTTTGAGATATGGCAATGTGATGCAAATGTTTTATGCTAAAATTTCTTTTCTTTTTATTGTAATGTAAGATTTTTTTTCTTCGAGGTTATGCATCATACCTCTCAAAAAAGTTATTTAGACTGGGGGAGAGAAATATGAGCCCAGTGATGGCTGGGCTTCACGGGGGAGCAGAATGTTCCCTTTTATGTTTATTATAATCACTGAGTGGAGACGGTACTCCAAGAACAAAATGCACCTGGCAAACTGCTGCCCGGTCAAAATGCCAGTTGAGCTGCTGTTGTGTGCGTAAGTATGCGGCGAAGATGGCATGTTACATACATCAGAAGAGTTTTATGTATCGATTTATTTGGCAGCATTTCATTCCAAAAGAACTGCAAATTGCACAGTGAGTAGGTGGTAATTACCAGGTGACATATTTGAAATGACTTTGAATCTACCCCCAAAATTACACTAAAATGAAACACTACGTCAACAATTCTTAATAAACATATGTTGGTATTTTTCAGTGAGCAGTAAATAAATAGCTTGTGATTTCTTTATATGCAATGAGACTGGTAATTAAAGGCCAACACACTTGGAACAAAACTAATTTCTAGGCCTATAAATGCGAATTCTTTGTAATATCTCAAGGGAACCTCTTATATTTCGCATAAACATCCACTTGGTTGGACAAAGTTGGCCTGATTTGACTTTGATGGTCAAAGGTCAAGGTCTAAATGACCTCGCAAAATACGTTTTTAGGTTTATGAATATGATTTCTCTGGGAAGCCTTGAGGGAGTCTGTTCAAATTTGGCACAAATATTCAGTTGGACTGATTAGATTTTGGTCAAAGGTTTAGGTCACAGTGACCTCGTGCTCTTGTAAACGGGATTCATGTGGAATGCCTGAGGTAGTTTCTTCAAATTGGGCACAAATTGTCCTCTTGGATTTCAGGAAGAACCCACAAGAGAGGATGCTTGTTGTGAAGGGAACATTTGTTCAAAGTTATATGAGCTTTCGTACTCAAAATTACTGGTTTCAATCTACCAATGTCCTGCAACACAGACAGAAACAAGAATCAGCTGTGACATGGCTACTGGAGCTGATCACAGCTCTTTTCAGAACCTTCTCAGAAGCAGCTCTCTTGTTCTGCATAAAATACGTGCTTGGGCTGCTTTTGACCGAACGTCAGTCAAAAATCTGGTTTCGCAGCTTTAAACTACTAAAGCGTGTTACCATTGGTTTCTGAATTGCAACTCAACTTCATGGCGTGTGGTTACAGTGCATAATATACACAACAGCATCCAAAGTCGAAGTTGTCATGGAGATTTCAGAGATACATGTTTTTCATAATGAAACCAAATCAACAAATTAACTTTTAACTGGTTTTAATGTTTTTACCAAAAGCATGTGTAGGAATAAAATGCACATTGCTGCCAAAAAGAAAAATCTTACAGCAACAATTGTCTCAGTGGCCTGCTTGGCAAGTGATCAAAAATAGCCTTCATTGGTTGCTTTGGTTGTGACATGATAAGACTGAAACACTAATCTGGTCAGAAAACACTCCCCCCTCAGTGGTTTAAAGCAACTAGATCAACACCGCCTTATTCCCTTAGTGCATTCGCGGCACGTCAGTACAAACAAGCTGCGTCTTTATCCCACATTACAAGTAAATCACTGCTTATTCAGACAATCAGTTGGGACGGCCATGGGTTACAGAAAGCGCCACAATGAGCCGGGTTGGAGAATAGAAATGTTTACTTCCACGTATTCTTGCCAGATGGCACGAATGTCAGGCATCACTGACCAGAGCAGAGGCTGCGGCTGGGATGTGATGTGTTTGTAAGGTTTTGTGTACTGCCTGTTGGATAATTTGGTGAAAACTAAAGTCAAGCTGAAACTGTCATGTTACAGCCCTTTGACCTCAAGGTATCCTCAGGAGACATTTCTTACACTTCCCCACCAAATCAACATAGCCTTGGTTGTGTACTATTACTATAACATGAATTTTACTTTGAAGGGGACATATTATGGCAACTGAAAGCTGTTTTAAACAGGTCCTGGATGATGAAGTTCAGTCTCTGAGGAGGGTCTGCAGTCTCCCTTTCTCTACCTTCATTATCTACGCAGAGTTCTGAGTGGGCAGGGAGGTATGATAATGAGACGCTGCGCTGATTGGCTGCCGACGGACCCGACGAACAGCCCGCAGCAGTACGCTATAGCTACAACCCAGAATCTGACCGCGTACAGTGAAAGAAAACAATAAAACACAACCACGATCTCCTCTGGTCTTCTGGGGCTGGGACAGAATATAGGCGTTCGTGCTGCAGAGTAACTTGCATGTCTGGCTCTGACCGACAACATTGCGACACACCGCTAGCTTACCACTGGAAACAGCCAACTTCACCTAGCGGGATGAACGCCCCCTCTCAGCGGTTTCACTCAGAGGAGGACGGCCACTGTAAATCACTCCTGTCGTTACGTAACGACAGGAGCTGGATCTGAACGGTCTGTAGGAGCCCCGTTTTACCAGTCGTCGATTATTCAAAAGCATTGAAAAAGGAATACGGTCAGCTCCAGTCTTGAAAGACATATTGATGATTAGCTGTCTTTAAGCTGTACATCTCACTACGTGCTTATTTCATGTTTAACACGTCCCAATGACACCTACCTGTGTCATAAGGAAAGCATAATCAAATGTCAAAGTGGTCGTATCCGAGCAGCTTGACACCGTAATGGGCCAGTCGTTTTAAAAGTCTGTGCAATTGAGGCTGGGAAATCAAATGCCGTCGGGAAATTGGCTCGAATGTCAGCCCCTGCTTCTTCCCACATTTCGTTTTCTGTCACTTGTCACAAACTGAGCTCAGATATACACTTTGAGACCTCTTTAATTCTGCGAAACTATTGACACGCACACACACACTGATGAGCGAGTGTGGCACATGAATCAGTGAGCATGAGAAATTACTATTGCAGGATGTTCTCTGACTCATTTCGTGCCCGGAGCAGTTTCAAAATCATCTGCTAGGTGTGTTTATAGCTTTAAGTGGTGTCTGTTAGTCTGAGCTGTAGGTGCAAGCTCAACACGACAAGTTTTTGAGTGGCTCACTGAGTTAAAGTGAGAAGACACAGGAGGGCATCTGTATGTGGCCTGGATGTTGATTAGTCCATTAGTGTGTAGAGAGAGCAACACTTGCTATAGCTGGATTGGCCAGATTCCATCTGTAGTCATGACCCACTTGTACACTGTCCCTCTTGCATATTATATATCCCTTCTACATTGGCTGAGCAAATAAGCATGGCCGTCACGTAAATGAAGAGATGTCTCGCAGAGTGATCTCCATTTATAGGCCCATCTGCTCTGCCAGACGCACTCCAGAAAGAATCAGCGTCAGGAGAACACCAGCACTGTGGAAAAGGCATTGCAGCGAACTTTGCATTAATTTACTTATCGCATATCTTCTTATCTTTCCATGAAGCCTTTGTTCTGTTTCAAGGAGATTGTAATAAGAGTCTCATCACATGTCTCAGGGCTTGATATTATGAAGACTTGGAATTAATAAGCCCTGTATGGAAACAGGTGTATTAATAAAAGTGGTGATTAAATGATCTGTGTGAACGGACGGCCCAGCACTGCTATTTCGGTCTCCTCATTCATAGCCTGCACGCTGTTAGACTTATTAAAAACATTGTTTGTCATGTTTAAATGTCACTTCACATTTTTTCTCATCAGATCTCTAATTTCCTCATTTGCCACTAATTGAACATCTGCTTGTGAAGTGGAGCTCTGACTCTCCGTAGAGGTTAGCTGTGTGCCAGGCTTGAATACTGAAAGCTTATGCGCCCAGAAAGACTTATTTCATTACTTTGCCCTGAGGAAAGGTTTACCACCTGACAAGGCTGCCGTGGACAGCTGACTGGTGCTTTTCATTTTGTCTTTGCCTACACCTCTCCACCCTGGCTGTAGCTTCAAAAAGCCACGTGAAGGAGTGCGGTCCCCGTTGCATGAGAATGTGTGCAAACCAAGGATTAGTGCTCTGCTGATCCTGGCAGCTGCAGACAGCACCCGATACCGTTCAGAGGCGCCTGCTAGCACACACACCCGCATAGCAGATTAAATGTTTTATTTATCTAAACATGTCTCGCAGTTAGAGCTGCTTAGAAAGCGGAAATAATCTCATTGGTTGGTTTAAACATCAGTGGGCAGAGCCCTCTTTTTTTGATGGGAAGGTCAGGTAAGTGTCTTGATTAGTAATCAGTCATATTTTTTTAATAACTGATTCATTCATGACCATTGCATTCTTGATTTTGAAAGGTCAGTGGGTTAACGTATGGTAGCCTATAGGGTTAATCAAGAGTGGGCAACTTCTGCAGGAAAAGACAGTCCAGATGATTTAATACGGTTTAAACAGATTTTATAAACTGTGACTAACAAAACTGTGGGACTTGATAATACTTGCAATTCCACTGCCTTTGTTTTCCTCATGCTGTCTGTCCAACCTTTGGCCATTGGCGACCCAAGTCACCCCACTGTTGATGAATATGAATCACTGGACTGATATATTTGTGGCTCTTAGCGGGGGGGGGCCGTGCCATGTGTTTGCCATGCTGTGATCATCAGATAAATTTGGAAAAGAAGAACAAGTGCCCCATGATCTTCACATCGCTCACTGTGGTACAGCATGGTGTTCATACAGACATTACAAAATATAATTCAAGCAAAACTCTATTTTCTCTAAACACCGTCATTCAGACAAATCATTTATTTTCAAATTCCCATGATAAATGATGTGACCAGTGTCGGTCTCCTTTAAAATTAGTCGTGTTGCCTAAATCTTGAAGTCATTCATTCATTTGAGGCTTAAATATTACATGTATGTAATCAGAGCAGTCTGTAAAATGTCCAGTGGCTTACGAGATTAACTGCACACAGATGCACACACGCACACAAGCACATGACCAAAAACTCCCCAAGTCTAAGTTTGCGCCTGGCAGGGATAAATAACATCTGACAGACAATGCTGAGGGCTCAAAACTGCACAACGAGCACTTCTCAAGCTGTCAGCGTGACACACACGCTGGGCATTAGTGAGCCATTGCCTCCCCACACCAGCCAGCTCTATTAAAACTATTCAGACATTGACTCCCTACTATCCACGTTTATCATGTCAGTCATCAGATCGTCATTAGATCATGCCCTCTAACGTTAGATAATTATTGTTCATTTTGTATTTAAAGGAGGCATGAAGAACTGTGGCAGTAGCTGTAGCATGGTTTGTTGAATTCATGTAGCTCCTCGGTGCCGACTCACCCACAGTTGGCCAAACTCATACGAACATTGTTTACCTCTACCTCTATTGGAGTTGCTGTAGTTTAGCAGAAGCCAATCGCTACAAAGGTCACTCTCCAGCTATGCTGGGGAAACAAAAATAATTCACACATACAATTTACATCCCTCTAGGATAATTTAGTTTGCTGTAACTGGCTTATCAAGGTGAGAAAGTAAGGAGAGTGAGGCGGTGACTTGTAAGGATCTTAAAAAAGAAAAAGCTGAGCGGTCTCTGATTCAAAACAATTTAATTATGACGTTCTGACAAACAAAACTTTGGTCAAAATATAGGAAAGCTAAAGGTACATTTTAAGCACTTTAAGCAGACACAGATGTGGGTTTTTGCCTGTATGAGAGACATACTTTATAGTATAGTTTGTAAAAGAGCAGGTTGTCAAGTCCGTTTCTCAGACGTTAGCATGAACCGTAATCACTAACGTTTTTCAGGCCGTGCTGTTGCAGAATGATGCTAATTATATCCTCCAGTAGGCTATGACTATACCTCCATTCTGTCTCCCCATGCACAGTGTAAGAAGAGAGAAAAAGCAAGGAGGAAAGACTGAACGAATTTGTGATGACTGTAGTGAATTACTGAACTTTAAACTGAACGATATAACGTGCCTCTCATGTCTCTTTGGCTCCAAGTCAGGGTGATATATGTTGAAGGACACTTTACTGATGTACATGGCAGACCTCTGCCTGTCGGTCATAGTCACAGGCATTAACAGATTTTATTGTTTTAAAAGACCATCAAAAAGATTAGTAGATCAATTCACCCACAGGTATTATGATCGTACCTTCTACATCCCACTGCAACTCGCACAGACCGAGAATATCCTTTAAATATTAAGACTTCAGATCAGACATAAGACAGATCATGTAGCGCATCTGCAGATCAGTCGAGCTGTACATTTGCTATATTAGCAGTTTTCCCTTTTTCAAGAGGAGGGGGGGATTGTAATACATGCCTCCGCGAAGAATCTGCTGCTGACTGACTAAACTCAAATAAATCTCAGAGCAGAGATAAAGTGAATTCAGAGATGTTTGCTGAGATTAGGTCAGAACCCTCTTTACCCGTCTGCATCCCATGTACTGCTCGCCGGGATTATTTTTATCTGGAAGACTCTGGCTGATATCATTTTTCAAAGTGAGAATCCGCCAGCGCAGCATGAGTAATCCATCTTGGTTCCTCTGACAATTTCCTGTGGAACATGTGTGTGCTCTTTATTCCTGAAGGGATACCTCAGCACACGAGAAGAGATGAATATCTCTGGAAGGGGAACAGACCAGGAGAGCAATTTGTGATTAAAGGAATCCTCTGGAAGTACATACACAAACCTCTCTGCAGCCCAGGCCGATAAACTCCCTCTCCTCACAATGCAATTACAAACACAATCACATCATGTTCCACAGGCGGGAATTAAGACGTTCTCACTCAGCCTGCTTCATTAAGACACCTTCCTATAAAAAAAAAAAAATGCACACTTTTACGCAACATTTAGTCTGAGAGGGTTCATTTGCACTGAGGTTCGTAGACACTAGACTGTGTGTGTGTGAGACGGACCTAGTGAGAGAAAGAGTTTTTATTTATTATCTTATATTTTATTATTATAGGCATTGATAACAAGGTAGCAATATTTTCACGCCAGGGGATATTATATGATCAGGAGTGCTTTTTGCCTTTATTGTTACAGTGAGACCAGACACCAAAATGTGCTGGATCTAACTTCATTTATCTCAGTATTATGAAAATTGAGGCTTTGCTTTTCTTGTTATTTGGAAAATAAATCTAGCGACCAGTTCCTGCAGTGGGACGTCCAGTATTCAAATGGTCTAACAAACTGCACCAGGTCCTGATCGTATTATAATGCAGTTTGCAAGTGCACAGTTCTATAAAGGGAGAATTAATACAGAAAAGATACAAAAACAAAATTCATCCTAGCTGTTGAGGCGATGGGGAAGAACTTGCCATTTCCCTGCTTACATTATGGTAATTCACACAGGAACAGTAGCGGTAGTGAGCATTTCATTGGGTAAAAGATTAATATTTGCATTGAAGCCCAGCACTCCTGTCCCCTGGCCATGTTTTTATAAAGCAACGATATTGCCAAAGAAGCTTTAACGCTGGCCAATGCCCTGGAGACACGTGTCAATACACAGTGAACCGAAAGGGAAGTTGTTATAAGTATTTCCTGTAACTTAAGCCAATGTTAATGTAGCCAAATAGAAAAAAAAATAAAATAAAAACACACAACCCCGCTTTGAGTTTCAGAGCTTTCCTTTGTTAAGTGTCGGAGAATGAATGGTTATGTCGTGTCAGTCATTCTTAATCATTTGCTTGGCCTTAAAGCAAGAGCTCCCTGTAACGATGGTCACAAAGGCACTTGTTATATTGTTGGTGAGCTTTGATTGACGGCGCCAGCAGATCCCTGTCAGGGGGGCATTTTCTACCCGACTGATGGTAATTGTCTGCGAGGTACAGTGCTTTCGTACAGCGCCAAAGCCGCTAAGGTAAACTGTAATCGAGCTCCCTAATAACCTCTAACACTGAAGGAGTGATTTGTGCTCCTTTTTTTGGCCACCAGACATTTTTCATCATGTGATCAGGCTCAGAACTGACTCACTGGCATATTTAAAGCCCAACTCCTAGCATTTTTTTTTTTTTTTTTACCTGTAATTTATTTCTCCATCCTCCCAGCTGTCATCTTGCTCACGGAAACGCGCAGCTTTTCCAAACCTGTCCAGCAGCTTTATAGATACTCCAAAACTTAAACCCAAATCCATAGCCTGTTAGATTTGACATGTTGGCTGCTTAGTCTGCACGAAGACATTAATCAGATGTAAGCAAAAATGACTTGGTCATACAGCTTCTTATGCTGCTGTGTGGCACTGCAGTCATTTATTTAGCTCTGCTTTTGGATCTCTGTGTTCCTTGCCTGCAGGTTCCTGTCTCCACGGTTGTGAAAAATGAACAATGGTAGTTATGAGGTCGAGGCTAAATTTAAAAGTAAACAGTGTCATGATGGTGACACCATTTTGGTATTTTTGGGGTCAGATTAGTTTAAGTATCCAGCGACCCTTTTCCTGTCTGCGTTAAAGAGATCCAAATCCAGGAAAGCAACACAGCAGGTGGGTTTACTGTGAGCCAGCTGCCAAGATTTGCTCAGAATGCTACATGCTAAGTCAGAAAGCACAGCCGGGGCTAATGGGATTGCCATTACCCTGTAGGGAAAACTTTGACCTATGGCATCGCTTAATGAAAAGTCACAGGATCGCCAATGTTATTATAAGTCATCTTCAAAAGATATTCAAAATTCATCCAGCAGTTTGCTCAAAACCATAACTATCTATGTATTGGTGGCTCTAGAGAAATATTAGGTCAGGGGAGCTAAGATGTAAACCAAGCAGTAGGATTATTGGGACTGCATTTACTTAAGTGTATCTGGTTTGGTTGTCTCGATCTTGGCTTTTAAATTCAGTCGAGCACATGTAGCTTCACATCACCATCACCTCATCAACATCACCTCATCCCTTATCATTGAGCCATGTGGTAATCTTACAATCATTTGCTGTAGCTCATGAGTTATGTGACAAGGTGCAAGTCATTGGTACAAGTCTGAGTACAGCAAAAATCAATATTTATTACACCTATAGTGGAAAATTGTCCAAATTAAATGCCCAGGACTCCCTGTTTCACCAGCATGAACCAATCACTTTGCTGACTGACAGAACAAAAAAAATAACAATAATCAAGATCATACCTGCTCTGTCGTGTTTAATTGACTGTTAACCTTGATGTTGACAACTTCACAAGAAAAGAGAGTGTGCAGTTGTTTGGTCATGATGCTGCATGAAGCAGACATCTGAGAAGTTGTACCGCGGTTGCATCGCGCTCGGCAGGTTTTAGCGTCCCGGGTCTACGCTGCACAGCTGGGCTTGATTTATGCTGCTGACAAGGCCGTTTCTCTCCAGCACAGCACACTGTGGGGAACCTTAGGAGAGACAGCCTTTCAATTTATCTCAGACAGCCCCTCCCCTCTGTAGACTTCAGGGTTTTTAAAGCAGTCAAGAGCATAGATCAACACCTGAAGTTAGGTCCCACCCCTTGTCCCGGCTCAGAGGATATGGTGACCTCGCCTCTTTCTCCGCACACTCGCCGCATTACAGCCTCTCGCCTCCAGCGCTGTTAGCAACACTGACGTTTTGATACAATTATGATTAGAAACATCACCCGCAGGTAGGTCGATGATGGTCAATGTGGGTCGGAAATAGTAACACGGACACACCTCACCTTATCTGCGAGCTTACCGCGACTGGCAAACACAATATCAAACACATCCCCTGCAGTACTTTTTTCACACTTACTTTTTCCCATTTAGTTGACTGGTATTTGGAAGTGAATGGCTGCTGCATTGGTGAGTTGAGCAAGCTGTGTGTGCACTGAGGCAATAATCTCTGTGTATAGAAGGCCTGAGTTGAACTAATTATATGGTGAAATCACCGTAAGCTTCTGACGATCTCTCTTCCTGTGGTCTCACGGCTGAGTAATTCCACTGATAGAATCTTAACCCCTATTTTCACAAGCCTGTTTTATTTACCCTGTTAATTAAGTAGAGGCGAATACAGGCCTCTACCCCGCAGTCATGCCACCAATCAGCCGTGGCATCTCAGAGTCGCTAAGTATTCATGAACAGTCCTGTTTGAAACTCTCAAATCAGAATCTAATCTGTGATTAGGCACATTGTTTGTATGTTGAATTTTTATGAGTGCTCTCCTATTCTTCGACGGCAACAGCGAGTTAGCGGGGTTTTTTGTAGTAAGCGAGCTAACATGATTTCACTATTTGAGCGCGAGGTTCCTGCTGCTGTCATTAGAAACTCGCTCCACATTCTGGGCCCACACTTAGTTCAAAGTCGCTGCTCTCAACACACAATTTTCTTGCCTTTTTTTTTTTTTCTGACTCATTATTTGGATTGTGACAGTTTCCTCCTGCAATGTAGAATTTATCAAACAGATCAAAGACAAAATATGTCTGAATGAAACATCAAAACAAGGCTTTCAAGCGGCTTTTTGATTGTGAGGAAGCGTACAAAAAGGCAACGTCTGCATCTGTTAACAGCATCTCAAAGAGAATGTAAGGAAATAACAAAAACAGGCTTTTACTTTGGACCGGGCTCTTTCCTGCGATTTCCACTTCACAGTGCCCATGATAGCTGCTCTGTGACTGATGTTATTTGTCTCTTTCATCTTGTCACAGAGCAGGGAGGATCAACACTGTACAGCCCCTGTCCTCGAAGGCTTGATCTCGCCCAAAATACACACCTGTGTTTTTTCGGGATTACACGAGTGCATTTGGCCATCTCGCCTTGTTCAAAATAATCGCCTCCTTTTAGGAGAGTTATTGCTGTGTCCATTAAACCTGTGTGAAGCAGGGATGAAAGGAGTGGCACTTGTGCTCATCTCACATGTGAATTATTGATACCTGCCCCTCCGCCGGCTTCTCTCGGGATGGAGGTGGGAAATGTCTGCTCACATAATGGGCACATCATGCAGACATGTTGTCTGGGCCCTGGCAGAGGAGAGGAGAGGCAGGAGCAAAACTGAAACGTGTTAATCGTATGCCTCCATCTCTTATTCACCGCTGCTGTGCCTCGGCCGGCTCCTACTGTATTTGACCTCATCTGCCTTATCTACCATTAGTTTCAGACTGAAATGCTGAACACTCGTGCAGACAGCCGGTCTGTTCCTCTTTCTGTCATACCGTTGAGAGGAAAGTGCCCTCCCCAGTCATCATATGATGCTTCAAAAAAAAAGAAAAGAGGCAGACGACGTGGCGAATAGCTCAGAACGGTCTTGGCTTCACAGGAGGGCTACAGAGGATTTAACTCGCTATAAGAGCCATTGTGCTCCCATGCAGCACCGCTTGTTCACTCTCTGCAGAGCCTCCTCTTACAAGATGCATGGTGCACAAGTCACATGATAGCTATTTTGTCCCTGGGGATAAGGAGATTGTGGATATACAGAGCTCCCTGCACAAATGCAGGTATTTAGTTATGTTGAGGTATTGCTGAGCCTTGTGCTGGTTAACTTGAATTGGGTCAGAGCTTGTTTTAGTTAAAACAATATGTTTTCCCCTTTGTTTTCCCTCTGACTGATAGCAATAGGGCCACTAGTTCTTCCTTTGATTGATGCATATGTGGTTGGAACCTCCCTGTAGTGTTGAACCATTACCTCAGTCCACCGTTTCCTTTAAAAACACGAGTCCTCCGACAAACTTTGCTATACACAAAAAGCACTATCACTGCAGTGTAATTAATGTATAGTAAGTGTTTTAATTGTGCTTGCTCTGCTCTGGCTTATGGTCAGTTGTAGGACTGTGGTGCCATTTAATGGGCCATTTTCTTTAAATTTATCGGCCTCCGGCTTTGATGTCATTAACTGTGGGCCATCCCACACAGCGATATGCCCCTCATGTAACTGATGGCCACTGTTGGGTCGTTTGCATTCAGCACTTTTCTCTCAGCCTGATATAAACCAAGAAGCCTCCACTCAGCAGTACCATGTGGTTACAGAAGTAGATTCTCTTACACTAACTGTCTCTGCACTTTCTTATCACACCACCACCACTGCCGCCGCCACTTGAAGAAGACCCGATGTAGACAGTGAAGCAGGGGGAAAAATATCATACTGTCACACTGTATCAGCTGCATTTCACGAGTACATCCAGTTAAACGCATCACTGGTGCAAACAAGAAACACCCTGCTCACGTAACAGTGAAAGCTGATGAACTGTTCCTCGTGCCATGTGTCATTTCGACTTTCACGGTGGCTGTTAAACTCATCTCTGTTTCGGCTCAGGCCCCCGTCATCAATTATCTGTGACTGTCAAATAGTTGTTTTGAATCACTCATAAGCAGCAGAGGAATACGTTTAAGCTGATTTGAGTGAGTGACATCAGTCGGCTTGTACGCTGCCACTCTGTTTCTTTGAATTTTGGTCGGGTTGAACTGTTAATTAATGCAGTCGTGCACTCGGTATTTGAACAGGGAGAGCAGTATATTGGTGTAAAAGGAAAAACTTGTGTCCTGTCAGCTGACAGGATGCAAGTCGTACTACCAGTTTTATTCTTTACAAAAGCGATTATTAAAATATGACACTTGTTTACAAAAATACCTTTCTGGAAGCAGTTATCATTACTTAAAAAATGTGAATCTCATGGCTACTACATCAACTGTAAACAAAACATTGATGTATTTTTACCAATATAGGGAATGTATTAGCAAAAATATCAAATATATCAAATATCCCTTGTGAAAAATATGTTTTTGTAACTGTTCAGTGCTGCACTTTTTCACCAGTCGGTAAATAAGTTTGGTCTATAAATGCAAAACAGTAAGTGTAAAGGATTTTGCGCAACCTCATATTACATGTAGTCATTTCACCTGCTTTTAATAAACGCACGTTCATACACACGTAGAATAACGCATGTGCGCCCGTGTCTACGTGTGCAAGTAAAAAACAGCGTCCGAGTAGCCATCGAACAGCGGATGGATCCGTTTGCTCTGACTCCTTTGACTCTTTTCACAGGTGAACAGAGCAATTTACTGGCCGCACATCATTTTACCCCTCTCGCAATCAGGCTGACGCCATTTCATATTTACAGTTTGCAGATTCAGCAGAGCATTTCGGATGATTAAAATTCAGCATGCTTTGATGAGTTGGTCCACCCTTGATTTCCCACAGTACCTCGCTTTCAAGGGCACAATTTCCATTTTTGCTTGTTATTTATAAAATGTCAAGTTTTGTTAAGGCCTTTTGACCTTTTTCTGAAGCACTTGGACATTGTATAAAGGGCATGAAGCCACTGTTGTCCTAGATATCGTAAAGGCATGTGCTGAATTAGTCACCCATGAAAACACAGTCCTATTGCTCATCACTGTCATCTGCAGGAGGCGGAACTTAATTAGAGACATTGAGGAATGTTCTCTTCTGTGTGTTAGTCACTTGTCTTTGCAAAGCCTACACTACACAGTTAAAGTTTACATATGCATAGCAGCAATTGTTAGTAATAGTACAAGCTGATTCTACTGCAGTAACATAAATTGCATTTGCTTTTTTACTACAGGGTCTCCATTCTGAGTAATGGTAATCTACGGATATGGAATGCAACCAAATCTGATGCGGGTCTCTACACCTGTGTGGCAAGAAACCAATTTGGTGTGGCGAGCAGCACAGGAAGCATCACAGTTAAAGGTATTTCCTATTCCCTCTTTACATTTCATCACTGTCTCGTTTGCGGTTCAATCAGCAGAAACCCTGACAAATAAAGTACTGGACACCTTTTTCAAATGCATGTTTTTTCCACTTTGACAGCGCATAGAGTTGCTTGATATTTCATTCTGCTCCTTGAAAAACTAACCTGAAGGATTCAATTTCATAAATAAAACATGACCAACATAGAGAAGAAGGACACCGATTTGTGAAGCCTCCAACCACTCCGCTCTCTTCGTCTTTTGATAAGTCATGACGAGCCGGGCTTTTTCTCTGTGCTGTCATCGCCGGAGAGACAGACACACCTCGGTTGCTATGTCTGTTTGCAGAGGTGTTGAAAACATCAGCTCACTGCCTCGGTGCCTCAAGTACTGTCAGAGGATATGCAGTGCGAAAAAGGTCTAGTGTTGTCAGATCATCTGGGGCTGGGGTTGCATTGCTGCTCTGGTGCAATGACCTAATATACAACACAGAGAAAGAACCTTTGGACACATACGTAGCGCATACATAGATGGGCTCACCTACAGTCGAGGACACACACGGCAGCAACAGGTGGAATGACCAAAACCACAACCCGGGGTTCCATTTCGGTTCACAACCACAAAAAGGGCAACTTGGAAATCCACAACAGGTTTTACCACAGATTTCCACAAAGCTCCATCAAGACCGGCGACTCCTGGGGACAGAGAAATACACAAATCCTCCAGATTATCCCTCCTTCTGACACAGCCGCCGGAGACAAGGCTTCAGTTTTACCACAAGTTGTATATTGCAATAATAATATATGGTTGTCACAAAATCTCATGGCAGTCCTGGACTTGCCTCACGGCGTGCCGGTGTGGGACTATTTGGGAATCACCGCTATGGAGTATATAGGCTACAACACAGAGAATGAGTATTTATCGTAGCTTAGAGCAGTAACTTCCAGCCAGGGGTACTTCTGTATTCTGAGAGATTGTTGAGGAACTCAGCTAACTTGGAGTTATTCTTCAATACTTGACAAATAAATAGTCACGCATACCAAGTAATTTAGGTGTTTCAAGGTAATGCAATTAAAGACAGCAGAGGGAATGAAATAGTTAGCAGAATCATCTAAACAATAAGCTAATCAACAGCTTAAATCTGTCCCTTAAAAGTATTTAGAGTACCACACTGTAGATTGTCAGTTCTGAATCTGGTTTTTGTGCGATTTTAAATTTAACCAAACAAACTATAAGTTCAATTATATGAAAACATTGACTGTATATCTGCTTTCATGTATACAAACATATTTAGATCTATGTTTAGAGGATACATTAGATCCAAGACAAAACTGATTGAAGGGCAGAACTGAGAGAAAACGGTTAAATTACAAATATGGCTGCTTCTCTGGACCACTGACAGTGCCATGGATTTATCAATACGCAGTACAGTTACGCTACTAATATTTCACAGCCATAGATAAAGGGTCAATGAATCAAGCAGACTACTCTAAGATAATCAACGAAACAACCACGCTGCAGTGCTGCACAGCCTGAGCTCACTCTGCCCCCAGGTTTTGATCTTCTTACTTTTGCAGAACTGATAATGTCATTAACATAATTGGACCTGCTCGGGTTGGTTCATCATCTGACCAGACAAACAAAATGATGAAGAGACACAGAATAAAAGGGAATGCCTAAAGATTGACTTCAGATAGCAAAACTTCAAATTGACCTAAAATAAAGAGCAATTCAACATTTTCAATTTAAAACTGACGCAGGCTGAGCAATCATTTTCTCCGCCATCATCAGGCATGTACATGTTTTATTAACGCTGGTAGGCTAACTGAGAACCTCTCACACCAATTACACCTGTACTCCTTTCCACTGAGAAAAGCAATGAGTGTGCTCAGTTCATAGAAAAGTGAGCGTAAGCTCGCAGGTATACGTTGATGTGCACAGAGCGGCTTTACGCTGTGCACACTGTGGCTTTTTCTGTCCACGGGGGGATAGTGTTCGCACCTTCTCTAGTTTCTGAGGGATTCGCTGACACATTCAGTGAACTATACCCTCACTGTGACCCCCTTTTCACAGAGGTTGCTCGGTTCATTTGTGTTATTGTTATTTGTTCTGCCTTGACCTTTCTCCTTGGCTGGCTTTTGAAGATTTATAGAATTATTGATCTTCGCTATATTGGCCTTAGGGAGAAAAGTTCATGTCACATGTTTTTAAAGGGTTGGTATAGATTTTTGTCACATTTCCACAGATTCTTGGATCCTCGCATCAAACCGTATAGACCAATCAGACAACTGCCACTGTATTGTGTGACATTTTAATAAATCCTGTGGGCAACATTGTGCATGAAAAATTTACTGTATTCACCGATCTATGAGACAATACTGTCCGGCGTAACATCAGGGACGCAAGAAGCTGCACTGGTGTTGCAGAGATGTTTCGCCTGATAGACCACGGATCGCACAGATCCTAATGTGCCAGTTTACAAGAATATGTGATGAAAAGTGCTGTGTGTTCTCAACCACTCTCTGAAGTTAAATGGGTTTTTTTTATTTGGGTCTCAGAGAGCTGCAGCTTCTTCTTCTCAGACATGCAGCCTGCTAAAATATCAGTGGGAATTTATTCATCTCGTATTTTCCGCGCGGCTCCTATAGAAACGTGAATACATTTTTAGCTTGAGGTTGAACGTTTGATCGAATACTTTTCAAAAAGTACACGTTAATGTCAGTTTAACAGACTATATTAAAACAAGAAGAATGTCCTGTGCTATCGCTATACAGCAACTCCCTTTTTACCAGAAGACGCATAATATCATAATGGAATTTTTGAAAACTTGAGACCAGCTCTTTTCTCCTGTAAATCACTATCAAGGCATGTTTCCTTTTTCTGTTGAATTATAAAAGACAGATTTCATATATTATGAATGCCTGAAAGTCAGCAGCAGTCAAGGATGTGGGAGAGCTTAGAGTGCACCTTGCCACTGATTTATGCTGATGCCTCACTCTGAATCCCATTGACGACTCTGCCTTTCCTCAAAAATAATCAGTAACCTTTGCATAATTGAAGTGAAGAAGTTAACGGTGTAAAATGTCAGTGTATTTGTATTTTTGCACATGGTCGTGTTAATTGCTGTGAAATTTTAAGCGCCGAGCTCAACTTGGAGGCATAATGAAAGGCACAGCATTGCTACACTCTGCCAGTCACACGCTACGCTCTCCTTTTGCCCATTTATCATACACTGTGAAATGAAAATGGTACAGAACACCCCCAGCCAATCAGTGTGTGCATGGGGGGGTGGCTAGCGTGCTTTCTCTCGCTCTCTGTAGGTTCAGGTTGATAGCCTATATGTGATTTTCCAATCAAGCTGCAAGGAAACACACCCGCGGATGTCTTCTCAGCATAAATAGACAGCACCTTTATCCACTTATTATTCTTGTGAAGGGAATATGGGTTTTATTTGACACCCTCTCTCACTCGCCTCCTTTCCATCATCATATGTTAAAGCTGTTTTCTGTAGCTGATGTACAAATGTTCCTGTATATGATCTTGTGCCTTTCTGTCACAATCGATATTGTTTGGAAAATGGGATGGGGTAATTTACATGCACTATTTCAGTGAGGATTGGAAACCTGTTTAGCGGGGGGGGAAATTTGTGTTGCAGGAGCAGCCCTTATGGGAGATGACAGTAGTTTATTCAAATTGACTTTGGTGATATGAATGCTGAAAAATACCTGTCAAAAAGCATTTGGCGCTTCCTGCTGTGAATAAGCCACCTAGCAAACAGCGGAGGAGCAGTCACAACAGATGAGCACTGTTAATGTCCCCATTATTCCAACACTGGGGGGATATTAGGAGATTAATTGCACTTGATTATAGATGTGCTCCCTGAATTTTGATTACACTGGAGAGGAGCCGTTGCAATTAGGGTTGCCTCCCATCATTACAGGTGGTCAGTGAACTCAAAACTTCTGAAATCACACTGTGTTCACTTCTGTTTGCCTCTGCAAACCCTGAAGCCACTTTGTGACACGTCATCGAAACCGTTTGTATTGGAAACTCTGTCACCAAGACATAACATTCATACACAACTAATTTCAAATAACAAATAACAATAATGTTCTAGGCATGTCGCAAAAATCCTGATCTGAGAATTTGCAGTATTAGTCAACTCTTTTATGGTTGGTATGTTTGGGCACTGGCAGCACTTGATTGGATTAGGGAAAGATCATTGTCTGCTCTCAGCAGCAACTTGAGACCCAAGATTTTTTATTAACTTTTAACCAAAATCATTAATTTCCCTTAACCTTGACGTAAGTGCCTTCTGTTGGCTATGTGTAACCACAGACAGACACACACAGTGTGAACGTAAACCCTGGACGTTGATGTCAGAGTTCTGCACATTGTATGTCCGCCATCTACACCAACCACCTCCCTGCAACTTCTGTCCAGTACCTGAATGTAGTGTTTCATTAACAGGTTTGAAGGTTTTTCAAAAGTAAGAATGGAGGACTTATTTTTATCATGTTTTAAGGCATTTGACAGCTTGCTTGGACTTGGAACCACAAATGTGTTTATGTAAGTGCACTGGTTGGTGATGTCAAAGGTTTCAGTTTTGTTGTCAGATTTGTTTATGTTGAGCCGTTGATGTGAAATGATTCAGATGTGTTTTCACTCAGCTGCCACCACAGGAGAATGACAGGTACTTGCAGTTGCTTCTAACGATAAAGGCAGGCTTATCACTGTTAAGGGGAGACATTGCTCAAAACAGGCTGTATTCATTGCATTATTATGGATTCCACTGCTGTAGCACCACCAAGAGGTTCACACGTATGACTTTTAAACAAATCAAAAGTAGTGTATGGATTGCCATGACATTTACTGCAGACATTTATGATTTCATCAGCATCAGTTGTTATCATTTTTATCATGAGATCAAAATTGTAACTTGTTCCACGTGTAAGACAGAAGATAAATCATCTGCTCAGTTTACTTTCTGCTCTTAAGACCCTTTTGAATGTAAGAGATGGACCTAAAAACACTTTCACACTTTCCCCATCAAACCTTTTTTGTCCATGTTTTCTGCCAGCAACTATGGCGAATAAAGGGCGGTGTGTAACTCCTGACAGCCATATAGAAAAATAATGAGCAGCCATCTGCCAGTGATCAGCAGCAGGTTACTACAGATGTGCCACTGCACAACCTACAAATATAGTATTCAGTGAATCTTGTATTATCTGTTGAAAGATGTACACAGAGTTTCCTTGTGATTGAAGTTTGTCCTTGGGAGACCTTTGATCCATCTGTTGGAAAATGAGTGGTATTCAGAAAAGCAGGTGGGAGGAGTTGGTGCTGATGACAGCAGTCTTCTTGGTTTGTTAATTTGAGGGCCACGGAGAGGGAAAATCTGATAGACTTTGAGAGACTGATAGACTTTGAAAGCCTTTTCAGTTAAGACTTTTGACCTGCCAGCAAAACTACATTTTCTTTACAAATCTGTATTTGTCTTTAACCTCCTCCCTCTGGTTCTTCTGCATTGATCTCACTTTGAAGGACTTAAAGGGCAAGGCTGTGCTCTGGTAGATTTGTTTTCAAAATCTGTGGCTCATGGCTCTTCGACACCCTCCTTTTCGCATTATTCAAGCTCACATCACTCACCTGGTGTGAAAATAGTGTGTGTGTGTGTGTGTGTGTGTGTATACAGTCAAGAGGAATACATGCTTACACAATACAGTCTTAGACCATCAAAGCTGGAGAGGATTCTCCATGGCAAGGAGGGAGTGCGGGGGAGGGGGGGGGCATTATTCACGATGGCTGTGGGAACACTGGTGAAACTGGCCATGTGAGGCACGTCAGTACGCCTCAGAGAGGAGCAGAGAGTCATTTGGTAACTGTTTGCGTGCTCGGTTTTCCGCTCAACCATATGTTATTGTAGAACAGCTTCTCTTAGTGTTCCCACTGTGTGCTGGTGTCAGTAAGTCATCTGTTTGGCTCCTAAACCGCCTTCAGTTCCTTTGCCTTAAGGATAGTCGTCTGACTTGATGTTGCTTAAGCGATCTAGCATTCATCAATTTCACATTCATTTAAATCATTGAGCAATGCATATTAAGAAGGTCTAAAAGACCTATTACTGGTTTTCTTTTTTTGTTTTTTAACATCAAAATGCCACTTGGCTTGCATGCAACACCAGCAAAATGACTGCATGGTCGTGTTTTCAGACATTTAAGCTCAGTTATGTTCATGTGTTCCCCACAAATGATCTCTCACAGTCATTTGGCTAGTTTATGCCTATCTCCGAAGCAAAGGCTGATGTTGGTTTTGTTTTGTTTTACCATCCTAAAAGTTAGGTTGGCCCCCAAAGTACATGATTCATAATTTATTCAATTTTTAGTGACATCTTTAATCTGCTAATCTTCTGAATACCTAAAGTTTGCTTCTTATTAGTAAAGTCTAATCAGTGACAAAATCATGACTTGATTTGAGTTAAAAGGGGTTTTTTCAAAGACATGGCTTTATCAAACTTTCGTCAAAACATACAGGACAACACAATACAATACCTTTGCTTTTCAGATATATAAAAACATTCAACAACAGTGGTTATCGGCATGAAAATGCAGTAAAATTCAGTCAATCAAGGTCAAACCTCGACCATTTCTTTTCGTCATTTGAGCTGAAGTCAATGGTTTTAAAATGATAGCTCATTAATGTCTCAGCTGCCATTCAACCACAACCATGAGTTGTACCGTACAGTCAGTACAAGTGTAGTTTATTGGCCTGTTAAGCTAAATAGTTACCTGTTGGAGAAATCACACCTACTTTCTGTAGGTAGCTTTTACTTTGATTGACCCTGCGAAGTGAGTGGGTTACTATCCTCTCGTTTACAGTGGCAGTAGGTAACAAGGCATTATACAAGAAAGGAATCAATCAAATTATGCACGAGAGCCCAGTGTGTGGTTGTGTAACCAACCTCGGTTGTCCATAATCTGTCAAAAATGATGACAGAGGAAGGTAATAAGGAAGCATATTCCCACTATCACTGTCCCAGTGAATCCCTGGAGACGGCAAGAAACCGGGCAGCACACCCCACAAGTGAAAGAGCTCGTGTAAGGAATAATAAAGGAAATAAGTTAACAGTGTGTGTCCTTGTTGCAGAGGAAGTATTTTTGTGTCACAGTATGTCTCTGTAGCTCCTTCCTTAGCCTTTGTTTCCGCTTGTATTTCCTTCTCCTCACGTCATTTCGAGTAACTTTCCCACTGCGAAAACCACTGCAAACGAGTCCTGACCTGTTTTTTTTTTTTTTTTTACCATTTTAATTTTTTAGCTTTGCCTTTTTCCTTCCAGCACTTGTTGTACAAGATATAGCTTGCCCTTAGAAACCGAGCAGACGGAGCAGGCACACACCCTTGGATACCTCCTGTGCGCGTTATTACGACATTTTTACTGCACCGCCGCCATTCACCATTTAGCCCCAGCACTAGAGGAGTGGGTATTGTGTGTGTGACAAAACCTACCGGCTGATAGCATTCTGGCCTGATATCAGAAAACGACTAGATAAATCACATTTGTGTGCATGTGTGTGTGTGTATATGTGCGCGCGCGTGTGTGTAGGGGAGTGGAGAGAGGGGGCCAATACAATGAAGGTATCGAATTCACTCTGGATGAAGACTGCACTGCCGGCACTTTCTACATGAATCTATGCCTGTCCGGGGATCATTTGCCATGGTTAATTTAGTCTGTGTGCTCAGAGTGGCAATTTCATCCAAGTAATCACAGCACCCCCAAGAGGGAGACAGGTGTTGTACACTCCAAGAACAAAGCTTCTCCCTCTCATCTCGCCCCTCTCATGTCCTTCCGACTTCCTCCTCCGCTGCTCACACACAAGTGCAGATAGGGGACGTTTGCCTTATTCCCTTGTGATGCCATTGTAATGCACTGCAGGCTTGAAAAGAGAGTAGTGACGACTGGAAGAAGTGCTCACCGCTGTTTACTGTTTTCCTCGCAGTGTGTTTTGGGAATTTCGGGCCAATTGAGGGGAGTTCCAGGCTGAAGGCTGAGCTGGCAGTGACACATGGAGGCTTCTCAGGATGCAGGGGAGTCACGTCTCCGAGTCCCCACAGAGACGAGCTCGGGCCGAAACTAATACCAGTTATTGTAGCTGTGCGCCCTAGTTTGCTGTGTGCTCTGTCCCACATATCCCTCTATTAACTGTGTCTGACATATCCATAAGGATGATGGAAGGGCTTGGCTTTTTGTAAAACCATTTCCTGGTCTGAATTGTAATGCCTGGAAAAGGCAAAGCGAGCAGTGTGTTTGATCAAACGCGCGCCGATGTGAATGTGTCTTTCAGAGCCGACCATCATAACCACCCTGCCGACCACGCTTGACGTCACCGTTGGGGAGAGCGTGGTCCTGCCCTGTCAAGTGAGCCATGACCCATCTCTGGAGCTCAAATTCACCTGGTTCTTCAATGAGCAGCTCATCCACTTCGGGAGCCACGGCGGATTTTTTGAAAAAGTGGGAGGTGTAAGTCTTAATGTTTCTCCAAACCTGCCATCAGGACTCACGGTGTGGGAGCTGAAAAGACATTTTTCCCATTTGCAAACAATTAAGCATGCACCTGCAGCAGGGGATTAGAAATCAAGTTGCCAAAATGTCATGATAGCGTATACCAAAGGTGGAAATTTGAATGTTAAGACGCAAAGCAGCTTGCTGGAAACAAAAGGAAAGTCAACAAGTCAATCATTCTGTACTCCTCCTCACATTTCTAAAACTTCTCTAATGCATGCCACACTTTCATAGACTACTGTAATTCCGGTGAGAAGCAGCAGCTAGGAGCAGTGCTAACAAGTACAGACACTTAAAACCATGCAGCCTGATAACACCTAAATAATAAAAGTAACAGTAGCATCTATGAAGTTGAGCGAGCATTGTAGCTCTCTTGTTAGTAATGTTGAATGCAGCCCCTGCTGTTCACCATTTAAATGTTCCATGTTTGCCATATCATTACAGATACATGTGAAACTGTGAAAATACAGGATTTGCCATGTGTATTTGGAATGACACCTCAGTCACAGGGGATCAAGGAAAAAAAAATGTGCAGCTTGGGACTTTTTTTTTCTACTCTAAAATATTTTAAGCATAATACTATGACACATTTTCCAAAATGTTCCTAAAGCATCACTCAGCACCTCTTGTGTCACACTGAAACTCTAAATGTGCCCGATCTCCTATCCAGAGCCTTAGAACAGGTGTTTCCAGCCCCCACTACACTGCATGCAAATCGCTCGCGCTGCACTCAGAGCTAACAGGTTTTCCACTTGTGACGTTGAGCATTTTTACTGCGTTACTTTTACAATTCAGGCATACGTTTTTGGCAAGTCTTTCCCAATAATGGAAGTAAAAAAAAAAAAAAAACATCTATTGTCTCAGCTTTTACACCATGTTTTTCCAGATGACCCAGAATACACAATGAATAATTAAGAAACAAATGTTATTACAGTACAAGAAAGAATTCTAATTTATGAGTGCGGCTGAGCTCTTCTGCTACACAAAAGACATTGATTTATTTTTCAACCCTTTCAGAGATTTCACTGAGTAAAGGTCAAGAGGTGACTCTGAAGATTTATTAGTACATCAATATTATACTTCTTTTTTAGCAGGGTCATAATAAATTCAGCCGCAGTGCAGAGGGAATGTTTGTATCAAGTGTATTATTTATGGCTAGAAAATTGCTGCCTGTGG
Organism: Datnioides undecimradiatus; assembly: GCA_008933995.1. Classification (NCBI taxonomy): domain Eukaryota; kingdom Metazoa; phylum Chordata; class Actinopteri; order Lobotiformes; family Datnioididae; genus Datnioides; species Datnioides undecimradiatus. Next base: position 18,824,222 of record WARS01000013.1, read on the forward strand.
TTTATTTTAAAATGAAATTTACATACACACCCTGCAACCAGTCTCTGCCAGCCGCCGCTGTGTGCTTTAAAAGGTTTGCAGCTCACATCTCAGCATGTGATACGCAGACTTATTTTTCCTAAAACTTTCAAGGCTCCTTTCAAAAACTGCAGGCGTAAAGGGGGAAAAAAAAAAAAAAGCACTGAGGTGTCTTTCCGGGTTCTCCCATGATTTAAGTGCTTCTTCTACATGCACAGTCCCCTTTCCTGCATACATTGCTGCACATCTACGCTTACAGTGATTAAGCTACCAACCGCTCCATAGAATTCCCACTGCCTCACGAAAATGACCATGTAGGCGTGGGAATTGCAATTAGAGATGGAATGAACGGCTCCCTTAAAGAACTAACTATTGAAACCAGTCATTATACCGCTGCTTCAAAGTGAAACTGCTCCATACCACAATCAAAATCAAACAGTTTGAGCAAGTACATTTACGTAATTATAGAGGTAAAATAAAAGCATGTGTGCCCAAAAGAAAGAGGGGTGTCTGTGTCCTTTTCAGAATATGGATGGAAGGGTTGCATCTGGAATTATAGATTTATTATTCGAGGTACACATACATGAGAATGAGCTTTCTGTTGAGCTGGTTTTGCTCCCATATGGCTGGAACGTCAGTATTGTTCTTGAATCACAATGGCTGGAGGCTCACCATGTTGCTTATGGAACTGTGTGTGTCTGTGTGTGTGTGTGTGTGTGTGTGTGTGTGTGTGTGTGTGTGTGCATGCGTGTGCGTGTGCGTGACCGTGCGTGTACTGAATGACAGCAGCATTCGGCAGGAGACATTATGGTTCGAAACATCCAGCTGAGGCACGCAGGGAAGTACACGTGCGCCGTGCAGACAAAGGTGGACAGCATCTCTATCGCTGTTGACTTGGTTGTCAGGGGTAAGCCACAGCAATGAACGTTCATTCTGCCTTTGCTTTAGCGACTTCTTTCTCCAGTTGACCAGTATTTAAGGTTTCAAAATGCATTTAATTCATCAGTCATCTACTGCTGAAGTGAGTTTGTTAGTGATTTATGTTTTCTGTGACTGGCCGTGCTTCACTGATGAAGAAATAAAGGTATAAAATAAAAAAGGAAGCAAACAGAAATTTCTCTCTCGAAGGTTTAAAGGAAATTTACTGTCTAATTAGACCAAATAGTTCCCAAAGGTTTCACAGTGAACTGAGTAGCCGCAGGTACTAAAACCACCGCAACTCTCTCTGCCATCTTTCCATCTCTTCCTGATTTACATTTCCTCCCTCCTCCCTCTTCTCTTTCCCCTTCCTCCATCTGTCTCTCTATCTTTCTCTTTCCTGCCTGGCTATGCCATCTATCAGGTCCCCCGGGGCCCCCCACCAGCATCCATGTAGAAGAAATCACTGATACCACAGCCTCTCTGTCCTGGAGGCCTGGTCCTGATAATCACAGTCCAATTACGGCATACACCATCCAGGCCAGGACACCATTTTCCCTCGGGTGGCAGGCTGTCACCACAGGTAAGCTCTCTCCAACCAGCCGTGGCCTCCTCCAATCACGCGGACGCAGCCGCTCTTCATTCTGCCTCGCCTGTGAGAATATTGGAGATGTAATTTTTACCCCAGCACCAAATGGTACGCAATCGTAGCGTGACCATTGACCGCCATTTTATCTGACTCCTGGGAGTCCTGAAACATGGATCTCATCCTGATGATGAAGCTTGTTGCCAAAGCTGTAATTTGATAGTGTAGTTAAGTGATAGCGCCGGTGTAATTTTTCCCTGCATCCTCTTTAATGGGGCCCTTAGCATTCACACATGACTGCTATAATGTGCATTTATTCCACACTGTATACCTTGTTCTATTGATATTTTTGTGAATTAAGGACACTTTGATCTAAGATAGTTTTACTGGCCTCATTGATTTACCACATCGGGATCATATATTCGAAACAGAACCACGCGATGACCTTGCAGGTAGACGGAGCACCTCCTTCAACGGGGGATATTGACTTTTTGTCATTTCAAGCGGAATCATATCTGCTCTTTTATATTTTGCTTTGTAGCGTAGCATATTTTTGATGCTTTGCTGCAAAGCCAGTGTGAGCCTGTCGCATATTTTCCTTCAGTAAATACCTGCAAATGAGAAAGACGATAGTCACGAGTCTGAAGTATCTTTCTTGTTTTGGAGTTTGCGCATTATGTGTCCTTGTGAGGGATTACACCTGTCCTATGTACCTGTGGTGGAGTCCTACCAGGCCTGTCAGCCTGGAGGACAGTCCACTGTTGATCCTAAGCTGACACACACACATAAAACACACTTTCACACACACACACACACACAAAGTTTCTTGATACTGAAGGGGGCACTGTGTTTTATGCCAGTTCCTGAGGTGGTGGGGGGCCACCGGCTGACAGCTACAGTAATAGACCTGAGCCCTTGGGTGGAGTATGAGTTTCGAGTCCTGGCAAGCAACACCATCGGGACCGGCGAGCCCAGCAAGCCGTCTAAACAAGCAAGGACAAAAGGGACCTGTATGTATTGCATGAGCAGAAAAAAATGTCCTTATGCCTCTTTCAGAAATCTACGTCACGTTTGTTTGTTCTTTCCCTCCAAAACAAACTTAATATGCTTTTTCCAAAGAATACCTGAGGAACAGATGTATTGAATGAAGAAATATTTGCTTGTTCAGAGTCGTATGAGGTGATTGATACTACTCTCATGTCTGTGTGTTAAATATGAAGATACTTCCTGAAGACAGTGAGCTTGGCTTGCAGGGAAACAGCAAGGCAAACTTCATTTTTGGTATCAGGGCCATTGAGGTTTCCATTTGTTGCTCAGGAGGTATCACTCAATCACACTTAACCAAGCTCTGGTTGCATGCAACGGTACGTGTGGCGAGCAAAGGAGGTGGAACGCATTGGCCGAAGTGTCACCTCAAAACCCGTCGCCTGACAGAGATTTAGCTTTTTGTTTTTTAATTCTTTTTTGCATCCGTATGGAGATATCTTTTAATAGAGATTAGCTAAAATGCCATCTCAACCTAAACCATTAACGCTTATCAGATTGTAAACAATGATAGGGGCACAAAAGAGGAAGTCTCAGTGTGGATATCTTTATCCCTCTTCTAAATATCCGGGGTTAGCCTTTCCTCCGAGAACCAAACTTTTTTTTCCAGACGAAAGCTGACTGTCCAAAGATAAGAAAGTCCCACAGCATCCCAGCACCAGCACTTCTGAAGCTTAACGCGTAGCGCTTCAAAATCAGTTTAGTATCAACAAGTTGTGAGCTGCTGCTGTTTTTGCCCTTTTATTGTTGCGCTAAGTAAAGAAACAACCACGAGAAGTTAATTTGGGATCGTAAGAGGTGCTGGCAGGCTGGCAGGCTTATCAGAATGCAGATTTGGTGTTGGGTGTGGTCAGTTCTTCACCATCAAGGAACAATTTCTGTTCAGATTGAACCCATAGAATAAAAATCCAAAGCATCTCTACAGAGCACCTTAAAAACCCTGACAGAGCTGGATTCACCAAGGCTACATCCTTTGTATCTGTTGTTCCTTTGGTATCTTTGCTGCAAAGTCTGCAAACACGACTCAGCTTTGAGAAGTACCTGTAGAGTAGCAACATGGATAATGATTACATATGCCTTCTCTGCGACATGTGAAGCCAACAGAGCTAAGCTGATCTGTCTTCTTCCTCCAGCTCCGAAGGTCACACCAGCTAATGTGAGCGGAGGCGGTGGCAGTCGCTCTGAATTAGTCATCACATGGGAGGTAAGCAAGCTTGTTCAGGACCCCGTCACCCATGGAGGAAGGAGCCAGACGTCATTATTCTCTGTGGATCTGGGCCTCTGTTTCATTAATAACAGCTGAATGGCTTAATGTATGGCATTTCATTTTTAAGAACAGAGAGGCAATAACTGCTGCTGTCACCCTAGGGTAGAGAAAAATGCTTTTGAGGTTTCAATAAGATAATTAAACTCAATGGTTCCTTCAAAGTCCCAACTTTGTTTCAGATTGTTTTCCTTTTTCTTTCTTTCTTTGTTTCTTTCTTTTATCCTTCTTTTCTCTTTTTTTTTTGTACAAAGCCTTTGCATATCAATCCAGCTCCAATGGCTTATATTTATTCAGGCTGCTCAAAAATCATCAGCCCCTGCTGTGAAACAGTTGACAGAACCAGTGTTGATGTTTCCGTATGCAGGAGTTCAATTAAAGTCTAACTTCTGTTTAACAAAGCTGCTGTTTTGCCACGACCATGAAAATTCCTAAAGGCATTTTCCCTTTGACATAAAAGCGTGGATGGAGCGTTGCATTATTCATTTAACAAGCTGCACACGGGTTTAGTGTGTTACCTGTAGTGGGGCTAAATATGGTTTCAAGTCCCTGGTAATTGGCTCATCAGATGAAAAATCTATTTAGTATTGAGGGGTGCTACAGGAAAAGTTATTTTATTTCGGTATAGAAAACATAAGGAACTTGTAAAATGATAATAAAACTCATTAGTACAACATATAGATGAAAATTTAAATTACAAACAGTAACACACATGCTAGTTAGAAGAAGAAACACGGCCACTATATACAAATATGGTTTGGTCAGTTTTTGTTAAATAATTAAATGTATTTATGATAAAGTAGCTATGAACCAAACTCAGCTGATACATATTAGTACATTAGACACATATTAGTAAATCAAAATACATTTTAAATATGTATTTACCATGATTACTCCTTTTTAACTGTAAAATGAGTGTGTAAAGATTATGTTGTAAAAGAAAAAAGATGGAAAACTTAAGCCATTAGAGTAAATGAGGAACAACAATTGACCACTTTGGGGTTTCGCAGTTAATTTACGCCACAGAGCCTGTCCATTAACATTTGCAAAATACTTCCCATGAGCAGTTTTTTACTGAAGTGAACCCAATATACATTTACTACATAAGCAAGCTATTATGATCGACTGTATCAAAAACCTTTGAAGTAAAAGAAAGCTCATTAATAAAGATCAGGCGCTCACTGAGGTCGGTGGGATTCTCATTATATTCCAGTGAATATCCATACTGGCTAAGAGTTTAGATACCTCAACCAGAGTCTGAGTACCCGTAGCTCATGCCTTTACAGGGCTGGAACAGAAGAGATGTCATATATGAGGTGTTTTTTAGTGGGTGAGAGTGAAGAGGGTAGATTTATCTACTAGAATGTGGCCTGCAGCTATAAATGTATGAGGCATGTTATCAGTCTGGACAACAGACTGATAACATGCCTGGTACGGTATCATGCTGAGTGTGCGGTGCTGTGTAATGGATGTGTCCAGTAATAGTGCGTGTGCGTACAGCATGCTATATTTGAGGTAAAGCATTCCTTCAAATATTGAAAGCTTTCGTCCTGATCCTAGCTTTTAGTCTTCAGAATGTGATGTACCGAACGAGTCGCAAGGTTAATTCATCAGTTCAGATGAATTGTGGGTTTAAAAGGAATGTAAACAAATGTATTTTATGCAGCGATGCATTGAAATGGGACGTTTCTTCATTTCGAAAGCGCTAAAACTAAAGCTAAAGCTTTTTCCCTGCAGCCAGTTCCAGAGGAGCTGCAGAACGGACCAGGATTTGGTTACGTTGTGGCTTTCCGACCCCACGGGGCCACGGGGTGGATGCAGGCCGCCGTACCATCAGCTGAAGTGTCCAGATACGTGTTTAAAAACGAGAGCATCCAGCCTTTCTCGCCTTTCCATGTGAAGGTCGGGGTGTACAACAATGAGGGGGAAGGGCCTTTCGGACCTGTCGCCACTATCTACTCTGCTGAGGAAGGTGCGTATGATCTTGTGTCACGCATGACATGTTTTGGAGTGGTTGTGCTTACTGAGTCCCCATTAATGCACGAGTACATTACTAGATCCATTCAGGGTCTAAACAGTGGCAGCAGTGATCTTGCAGCCAGCGTTCTTCTATCAGCTCCTGCAGACGTCTTCCACATACTTCCCTGCTTGTGTTGTTCGGATGAAAGAAACAGCTTTGAAACTGTTTTGATGGTCTCACTTTGAGGGGTCATCAAAGCTCAGTGTTACATCCAAAATCATTCAGAGTCTTTATACATTAACTCCAGAGCCTGGCCGAGCGCCCACCAGGGTCCGTGCCAAGAGCCTCTCTGCATCCGAGATTGAAGTTTCATGGAAAGCTCTGCCCTGGAACGCCAGCAAGAAGAGAGTGCTGGGCTACGAGGTGAGCTACACTGAAATACCTTGTTTGTACGTGCCTCCGTTTGATGCCAGCGTGTGTGTTTTTGCGTGCACGTGCGCACGAGCACGTGGCGACTAATGCTGTTGAATCTTGTTCTCTTCTATTATTGATGAGTGTTTCAGGCTCATGCACCTTGGGCATAGGAGATAATAGCTTGCTGCATGCATAATGGTCCAGCCTAGGCCCATGCTTGTGGGTTTAGTTGTGTTTCTCTTGTTGTTTACCTAAGTACTGTAACCACCCTGATTAGCGTACTGATGCAATACTCTAAGGGATAGAACGTTTAGCTTCTAATCCACACAACAAAGCAGTTTTAGACACTGGCTTTGCGCTCAGTTAGTTCTTGTCATTTTAATTCCGCTCATTATTGAAATCCAAGATCCGAACAAAGGCGCTGTTTTCATCCACAGATTGCATAAAGTGGCAGAATTGTAAATTGTTGACCACTCAAAGTCAACAGAGGAGCAGGGCCTGAGCAAACCATTCCTGTGAGGAAAGACAAATTATATTTGTGCTGCCAAGCGTGCCAGCTATTTCAGCCCTGACAAGCAGGGTGACAAAGAAAATCTGTTATCAGTGGAAGTTGATGGCAGGGGATTTTTGGGGATTCTCCTTCTTTTCCTTCTCCGTTTTCTCTGTTTTGTCCCTTTGCATATTGGACCTTTACCCTTTACCACACAACTTAAACCACGGCACATGTCTGATAAGCGCAGCTGAGGCACGTAGCTCATGTTGAGCAAAAGCTACATGAGGTGACATGTTGCGAAAGCTTGTTTTCAGACCAGCTCACAGCTCTCATCCAGTTGAGTTCACATCTACCGGTTTCCAGTTTGCACTTCATTGACAGGGTGTAACAGAAAGCTTTTAAGGTGTCTGTCGTGGTTTCTTTTTGCGTTCACGTCTGCGGTTCTGCCCTGTTGCTTTTCAGCTGAAGTACTGGAGTAGAAGTGAAAGGGAAGACACAGCCAGTGTGCAAAGGACTGTGGGAAATCAAACTTCTACCATTATCCATGGGGTGAAAGGCAGCACCACATACTTCATCTCGGTGAGGGCGTATAACACTGCTGGAACAGGGCCTCCCAGCAGCACCGTCAATGTCACCACCAAAAAACCACGTAAGTGTCTGACCTCATTAGGGCTGCTCTAGTCACCGGTCAGCTTTTGTGTGAGGTGAATAATGTGTTTTTTTCCTCTCAGCACCAAGTCAGCCACCGGTAAAAGTGATGTGGAACACATCAAACTCCAAGATTATATTAAACTGGGAGCAGGTCAAAGCCCTGGAGAATGAGTCAGAGGTCACCGGCTACAAAGTAAGCGCCCAGTTGCTTGGCTTTATCAGAAAATTGTGTTTGTTGCCACGGCCTGACTCTCGCTTTTCTGACTTTGTACGATTCATCTTCAGGTGCTCTACAAGAAGAATCGACACAGCCGTCCCAACGTCATGGAAACCAACACCACATCTGTGGAGCTCGCTCTGCCCACCGATGAGGATTATATCGTCCAGATAAAGCCATTTGGAGAGGGAGGGGAAGGCAGCAGCAGCAGGCAGATCACCATCCCGAGGATACCAGGTCAGTGGAGAGCTAGTTAGTGCCTCCCTCGTGGCTGAGTTAAATAATCCACTCCCCTGCTGCCGTCTTGCCTGAACAGATTAGCTATCATTGTCTCCGAAGGATCAGAGAGAGAGAGAGTGGGAAAATAATGCGCTACATGAGACATTCATGTAATTATGGCTTCTTCGTGACACTAAAATGCGGTCGACGGAGTAAAAGTTGAGCGATTTTATTTAGAATACTTTCAGCGTCTCATTCTGCTCGACTAATTACTCTCAAGCATTTTTTTGGAAATGATGTTTTCAGCTCGTAATTATAAAAACAGACTGGAGAGGCAGACGATTAAAGAAACGAAATGCCGACAAAGCTAACTCATTCTTTCAATACCTTTTCAGGCCCAAACGCGGTCGGCTCAGCATCCAAGGTCTCCACTCTATCAGCCCTCAGTACAATAGCACTGTCTTTCACAGCGCGGACATCTTTATGACAAACAGCTCCCGGCAGACGTTGCATCTGATGTGCAGACAGCTCCACGGCGGAACGCAAACACGGCCCACTCTGGTGTAACTAGATCCATTCATTTAGATTTTAGAGGCAGAAGGGAAATGCTGTTGAAAAAAGAAAAAAAGAAAAAAAAAAAAAAACGCCATTGAGACGACAGTGAAGGAGTCCCCTTCAGCACCCAGAAGTAAAGGAGAATGACCGATGTCGTGACTATGTTGTTACCAAAGCAGCTTTCATAAGAAAAAATAAAGAGAAAAATGTCTTATATGCATCTTTTTGTATGACATGTTGAGCTTTTATAGATTTTTTTTTTTTTTTTTTCTTCTTAATCAATTTGAAGTCGGTCGGGAATCACTGGGGCGAGAACGATTAAGTGCATGGCAAACAGCATCGTCAAATTTTCCAGTCTGGAGGTTAAGAATGTGATTTGACAGCGCACCTTTTGTCTTCTAAAAAAAAAAAAAGAAAAAAGGGTCGTACTTGTGACTTTGGTCCAACCAGACCAGAGTGTTTTGTTTTCTTTCTTCAAGCGAATGAACTATTAACTGTTATCTGTTACATCTCTGCATTTCTGTTTCTGCAATTTTTCCAAAAAAGAACAAAAAAACAAAAAAAACCAAACAAATTCACTCAAAGGACTGCATGGACATGTCGGGTGTTTGTCATTACTGGTCATCTTACCAAACACTTCAAATCATCTGTCTCTAAGACTCTGAAAGCTTTACCATGCTGGTAAAGTGTTACTGTGGTCAGCCTGCTAAAGTTGATTCAAATGAGGCCAAATGACGCAAAAATGAGTTAGACTAAGATTCTCTCTTAACGTAGCAGAAAATGCAGAATTAAAAAAAAACAAAACAAAAATAACATCAGATGATGCTAACTGGCGCTAATTACACAAAGGATGGGTTGGGATTTGTGTCACGTTTGTCTTAACGCAATAATCATTCCTCCTGTCCATTCTGACCCTTCGCAGCGCGACTGAACTGCTAAGATGGGGGACGAAAACCCGCAGTCCTTGCTCCGCGCAACGATGCCAGCCGACGTTTGATTTAGCTGAATAAGATAGCTATTTTCAAATTCTGTTCTTGTTCATGTGAAAACCTCCAAATCTGTCCTCGCTGAGGCACAGAGGAGGAATACATCTGGAAGTCCCCTGTAAGTTTGTTGCTAAGATAATACCCAGACAATAAACCTAGACCACAACAAAGATACCCATGTGATTTTGCTTACTGAAGAATGCTGAGACATCATATTATTGAACTCCAGCATTCAATTTTGCACGTAACGAGGACTGCAGATTACATTATAATTGCACTCATAGGGCATCGATTCAGAGCCAGTATGAACAGACAGAATGATTACGGCGACCAATAACTCTTTCAACGTACACATGGCCTGGAAACAAGAAGAGAAAAATCAAATTCTGGATGTTTGTGTGTTAGATAACTACGTTTTTGGCGCCAGTGCTTTCTGGGAAGATGACCGAGAACGCCCGAAAAGTCGGTGGAGTCCATATAGCCATCTAATGTGATAGTTACTGAGCTTGTTGTCAGAGGTAGCACCACGCTGTTTTGGAGAGCATCTCCCCCGGGTTCCTCAGCCTTGGCCACTGAACTGCACTGGTGACCGGACCACCCTTGTGGTTGTCTCATGCTCCTCATTCTTTCAGTTAGCCCTGTGTCTAGAGCTATTCTTTGCCTTCTGTGTGCCTCATCATATGTTCAAAATCCTCAGGTCCTTAAAGAGCCTTAACTTATCATATGTATATCAAAAACATTAGAAACATAGAACTACGAAGCAGCCGCGGTGATGTTTACATGCTGCTGTGTTGATAGATACTGGGTGTGGTCAGGATTTGTGGGAGGGGGGGGCCAGCATCCTTTTTGCAATTCTGAGGTTACTAAGGTTAGTTTGAATGGCAGTCTGCTGTTTCGCATGGGATACTGGCAATATATGAGGGCCTGGTACATTTTTATAGGTGTGTATTCTTAATAAAAGACGATGCTGCTGATAATTTCCTTTTCCCATAGTCTCCTGATGCCATGTGGGAGTGCTGTGCTACGGAGGTACAGTGCAGTCTGTATGTAGCTCGTAATCCAGTTAAGTAGTTTGTACTTTGAAGGGAAGTGTACTGTAGGCTACTGGGTCTTGCTCAGAATCATGCATCAAGAAATGTGTAATATACTGTTTTGTACACTTCAAATCATTTATATAAAAGAACCTTTCTAAAGAGATGATTTACTTGGTTTTTATGTAATGACTCTGTTTCATACTGTAGCTAACTGTTGCTCAGCATGACTGTACTTTGTCCTCTCTCTTCTGTCTATCTGCAAACCGACTGAATGGCTTTAGGAACATGCAAGGTTCACGCATCTGATAGGTTTGTGTATACTGTACGTGTACCATGAAATCTAAAACCATGGTCCGCCCCATGTCTATGCTTCTGTCTCAGTCAGCCCCTCTGAGATGTACTGGGTCTACTGTCCATATACGCTCTACGTAAGGGTTTTCTCCGTTGCTGTTTGTTGTTTATACTGTGTTAATAAAGTTTATTGATTTATAGAACAATGTCATGCTCTGTTGATCCATCAATATGACTTACGTGAAAGTGTCATGTATTGTGTATTATTCCTGTGGGCTCTGGCATTTGTACAGGACTTAATTGAATTACACAGGATATGTGTTTTTAACATTTCAGGGGCCATATATATCTATATCTTTATTAATACAAATTCTACATATTATATCCTATTTTTTCGGTTGGTTGAGGTTTGCTGTTAGCTAAAATGCACTAGATGGCACTGAGAACACACAAACAGCCTATGTCTGCACCTTAGTTGCAATATATATGTGCTGAATTTGACCACAAGATGGCAGGACAAAGCAAGGAAATGTTTGCTTTTGAGCCACTACAATAACAATACCATCCACGGATCCATCCATATATTGCAAAAAAAAAACAATTTATTACATATTATGAATTATTAATGCATGAAAACCATATAATTAAGAGAAAAAGGGATTCATTTCCCTACGTTTCACTTTTTAATTCTAGGTAACTGGTCAAAGTAAAAGCCCTCGCCCCTCTTTTCAGAATCAGAGACAGCGTTTGAATCATACTGAGACATTTATTTATGCATGTATGTTTTCCATTTAGACTGAATGCAAATACAGCAAATACACACCACCAAGCACTAGGGGAATGTAGAGCAAAAGGCAGTGGAGAATTGAAGGTGGAGGATAAACAGCAGAGCAGTTCGATGCTCTGCAACAGGAAAAAAAAAAAAAAATCAAAGCTCATATCCATAATCTGTACTATGCTGTTTCTTTTACATTAATGGGGCCAATAAATGTTCTCATTTTGCCGATGACTAACAGTCCTGATTCAAGAGAGACTTCTTTGTCGTTGCGTTCAACATCACATTCTTTACAAGACCATAATTCACTTTCATGACAGCCTCTCCTCACCTTGGACTCAGAGGAGAGGTCGTTTCTACATCTGCCTGGTGGTGATTAACAGCACTTTCAGTTCAGTGCTGATAAGTGTGGCTCCTGCACCTATAGCCACCATTCAAAACATAAGGCACCCATTCGTGGGACATTACTGCTGCACTGCCGTCCTTCAGATTACACTTACCGCTTCATCTTTTGAATCTAAAAACACATCCCTGCCCTCCTTGATCTCTACATAGTTTACAGGATAATACACAGGAATATGGATATTTATATATAAATACAGGCCTCCATCCTTCAACTCACCACCTCACCCACAGTACGCAACTTTCCTCCCGATGCCTGCAGTCATTTTTCTTCATCAGTAGTGTGTCCGATACTACAGCAAAGACAGGTCATTTTTCCCCCCAACAGTTTACAGTATATGTGCTGTGATCACTGCAAGCAAGTGCCTTCACAACAGTCCAGTGTCATATGACCAGAAAAAAAAAAACAACATAAAATAAACAGAGCAAAATAGAATATACAAACAATCAGCTGTTTCCTCAGACACATTGACAGCAGGTTGACGGTTTCAAGTCAGGGGATGGGAGGATTAGACGACGGGGGCGACAAAGCCATGGTCACAAGTGTTGGAAAAGCTCCTTTGAATATCACTTACTGTGTGTTATAGGTTTTGGTTACGCTTCGGTACGCATGAGAGTTCACAGTTTTCTCCCTTTAGAGGACATAGAGGATAAGGATAATGGCTGCTTATTGCAAATCTCACAAGCAGTGCGCTTGACTGCTTCAGTTAACAGTAGCACAAAGTTAACAATGACGGCAACACGGCTAACATGGGTCAGGCTCCATCCGAGGGATTCTTATGTATGATAAGTGATGCATAGTATAGTATTAAAGGTCATCCAGGATATATGTTATGTGACAGCCAACAGGTTCTGCAGAAACGAGCATGTCAGTTCAGCCACACTCTTGAGTCTCGGCTTTGTCAGTTAGGGGGAAGTGGGAGGAACAACACAGGCCTCACATTCATCACTCCTATAAATACAACAAACTCATACACCATAACTTAAAAGAGTTATTCCAACAGGAAACAAAAAAGTACCCATGCTAATCTCATGGTTTTGAACTTTTCAGATACTGATTGTGAACATGCACGTGAATAAAAACTGGAATTATTTTTTTTTCTTAATGTTGGTTTTGGAAGCTGAATGAGCCCACAGACAATGATTACCTACCTCTGTGGTTTCCCTCAGGCCTATGTAGTGTATAGGCATCTTTCTGGTTTGTTTTTTGTTTGTTTGTTTCTCCTGATTTTCTTCAGTTCTAACCAAACTAGCTGGTGAACATGATGGAGAGTTTAGCAGCTAAAGAGCCAAACATTTTCCTTGAGCAGGTTTCCTTGAATATTGGACATCTGTTAAAGATCTTGAATGAAGGGCACAACAGGTAGGTCCCCCAGTTCAAAGCATCTTAACTTTACAATGTAGCAAATGTGGCAAGTTTCTAATTTTGGCTGAGATCTCGCTCTCTCTATGTAAGATCTCAAGTGGCACAGGTTCTCTCAAAGAGCGAGGTGAAAGAGCATGTTCACACGTGATGACTGAAAAGTCCAAAAACGCGAGAACAACATATAAACTCTGTTTCATGATGGAAGTCAATAAAATCAAGTAAGAAAAAAAAAGAAAACATAGCATCACATTTCTGAAACATATTAGATAAAACATTATTTATATTAAAATTTCTCTAAAAATCCTATAACTGTGCCCAAAACGTTTGACCAGCATTTCTTTATGTAGGTGGCGAATTGACACCAAAATGAAAATTGTGACAGTGAGCCAGTGAAATGGGACAAGGAGAGTGACGTTTGTGTGTAGGAGACTGGAAACCAATGCAGAGCTCCAGCTGTCCACTGAAGTGTTACACAGCTGTTCTTCAGCAGAGTCCACCAAGCTCACCGTGTTTCCACTACTCACCTGCCAAGTGATTTTTACAGTTTCTCCTTTAGGTGCTCAGTCTTATCATCTCAGAGCTTCTTGTGGGCTTCAAATGTGGACATGTCCTTGTATTTTTTTTTCATTCCCTCAGCTATTTTGTAATTGAATCATGCAGATTATAATCATCTGATATTATACATATTTCATAAACAAGCGAACACTGGACATAAATTAGACCCTCTATAGATAAAAATGTAAAAAGCTAGTAAGACAGCTGTTGATTATACTGAAGGTGTCACGGCCAGGAGGTGGCAACAATGAGCAAAAGGCTGCCTCATGCCACATGATACCAACCTCCCCACCTCATCCCATCCCATCCACCACCAGCGTTATCTCCATCCTGTGAAGTAACCCTCCTCTGCTCTTATATGCTATTTATTTCATATGTGACAGTAGCATGGGGCAGACGTTTGGGATCTCTGAAAAGAAAGAAGTACTGCACCTTGGGTGTAAGGGAAGGGTGATGGGGCAAAGGAAGGACACTGGGGTTGAAAACTCATTGGTTCACATGACCCTCAGGGTTCAAAGGAGTCATGGTGTATTAGATTAAATAATATGCAAGTCAAGTTTTAGATAAATGACTCTAACATGGGTAAATTCAAATAGTAACAGATGCGACCAGTTTCAGTTTCAATCTTGCATCAATCCACTTGACTTAAACCTTGTGGTGAATCATCCAATAGGAGACGTTCTTGTTCCATAAGGAGGTGGAGGGCTGGGACGGGCCAAGACAGGACCGGTTTGGGTCAGAGGCCGAGTCACAGTTGGTTTGTCTAAAGGGACAGGAGTGGAGGTCTACTGCTTCGTGGAACGCAGTCTGTTCTTGTGTCGGTGCGTAAACAGGCAGGATAGAGAGTCCTCATGTCCGGTTGGTGGCGTACTGCAGGGCGGGGCAGGACACACACAACTGGAGGATCCTCTCCTGCCCCCCCGTCTCAGGAGCCACCATGACCAATCAGGACTGCAAGGAGACAACACAGAATATGCAACTATGTGTATGAAAACATAAAAAAACCCAATGCGACTTCTACAGACGCAATATTTGTGGTTATGTTTTGTCACAAAATGGAGTTCTTGTTGACATTCAAACCAGAAATGTTAACAGTCACTTCAAATAGTCAGGCTCAGGGTCCTCACGGGCTCCCCTTAGCCCCCTGAAGTAGGTCAGTTCATTAATCAATCCATGCACTTGAAAAGTCAAATACCTCTGTTCTCTGCTGCAGCTCCTCAGTAGGAGACTCTGTTTCCCTGATAACCACTGCTTTTGTCACCAGCATGTCGGGATGCTGCTGCTTGGCCTCTTGGATCGCCATGGCGAGGGCCTGGGGACATGAAACATCACCGCATGGCTCATAAAACTTTCATATTTGCTTCCTGTGCCTTAAAGGCTTATTGAACATACAGTTCAAGTGTTGCACTGTGTAACAGTCCTCACCTGATGTTGGTCCACATCGTCGTCTCCTGTGATTATAATCCTTTTCTCGATCCTGGTCTCTGAGTAGCCACCTTTCACAGTCTACAGAATACGTAACAATACATTTAATCATTCAAAGCTCGCCATCAACAATTCTGTTTATGAATGACAATAATAGTCAAATCAAGACCATTGTCTTTAATCTACATGTATTTCTATCTTTGTTGCAAAAAACTGTTTCTGGATCAGTTTTTCAGAAACATCAAGTTGTTGCACATCAGATGACTTTTCAATAAAGACACTTTTACAATTACAAATATAAAACCCGCCATGAATAGAAGATTGATTGCATCTCTTTAGTTTTACAGCCTCTGACTCATAACAGTGAAACAGAGATGTTGTAAACATAGAAAGAGGTTATTGGCATTAGTGTAAAGCCTAAAGTCAATAATGTAGTTAGATTACATTGTGTGGAAACTGAGTTTTAATAATGTTTTGTCTATTTTATTTGGACGCCAATAAAAATTAAATTTAAAAAAATATTTATATCTTAATTTTATATGGACATCTATTCCTCTTAGTCAACGAGGTGGGATAAGACATATTTAAGGGTGTACTATAAAGGTGCAGATGTTTTGGGCTGACTCCAAGCTCCACTCATTAAACGGTATCCATGGGAACAGATAAGGTGTTACCTTGGTAACTTGAGTTGTGGTTGCTGAGGTGACGTTCTCAGCGGTGATGGTCAGCGGGGACACAACAGACTCCCTCTCCTGGGTGCCAGCTTTTACCTAGGGCAGATTCATTAGAGAGTTATGCACACACCACAAACACACACATACGCTGATAACATATAGTGTTCAGGGTCTCAGTCAAGGAGTCTCACGCCATCACAATTCTTTGCGTGTGTGTGTGTGTAAGCACAGCTCTTGGACATTCAGGGTCTCTGTTGATCTGGTGCTCTCCACAACAAGCTCATTTTACACTCCCTCAACTGTTAAGATTCACACAAGCTCACAAAGTCCATCGAATACGCTTCAGCTTTCACGAGCAAATCATTTTTTGTAAAAATGGAGTGCACTTTCCTACGCGCATAAAAAGGATTACCCGATACTAGCGCGCTGCTTTTTTTTTTTTTTAAGCACAAACACACAGGTAAGGTGGGACAATTGAGCGATTTATGATGATTGCAGTCTGTCCCTATAATAAATGTTGTTTGGGAAAATTGCACTTTTTTTTTTTTCCCCCAGATCGGTTTGCCTCGCATGTTTTGTAAAGACGCTTCCTCACTTCCAGTTCTGACGAAATGGTTCAAACGTGAGAGTCACAGAAGCTTCCCTCTATCTCAGACATACTCGAGGAATTAGAATTGAACTTGCACAGAGTTAGGGGAAGAGAAACTTAAGAGACACTTGGAGATTCACAGCCAAGATATCTGTTTTTTCTTAATTTGTCTTTTCTTAGCTCTACCCTCACTGTTAAATGCCTTTAAAAGGTGCCCATTGGAGTTTTCTTGAAAACAAATGTACATTTCCATTCTGTTCTCACCAAAACACAGTTTGTATCCTTATACTTGAGCAAATGTGGGTTTTTTTGTTTCCTTCCTTATGAAACATTTACAGCAGAAGTATTTTAAATCCAGTATTGTTTACGTCCACGCTTTACATATTGCAGCCTTCTTCCTTTGCCCTTTGTTGGTGCATTGCTGTATATCTTGCTACGCTCACACCACCTGCAAGGGGCTCAAAGCGAGTCAAAGCTCTGCGAGAGATTTAGAACTCCTCAAGGGATCTTTAAGACACCAAACCTATGGTTTATAGTGGAGGCTTTTCTGATAATAGCTCGAATTTCACCCACTGAAGAGAGAAAAATTCCACAAGAGCATCAGAGAAATGACCGGCAGTGGTGGCACATATTCAACAACTCGACTAATATTCATTTCAAACATTCGTTATTACCTTGGCATCAAATACCAGCACTGTGGACACATTTGGCTCACACATCACAATGCAGATGCGTTCTATTCTAACGCTTATATTTACACTTTGTCAGAAGAACGCGTGCTACAGCTGAAGGCTACAAAAGGAATAGCGGAGCAATAGCAGAGTTTTTATTCTGCGACCACAGACACACTGTTACGCTGATATTACTTGGTATTTCTTGTGTTAAGATACTTACAGGGGAGCCATTTTCTTTGACGGCGGCAGGCGCTTCCCGTGGGCTGACGGCTCCATACTTCTGGAAGAGACAGACAAAGGATTTACTGTAATAGTGAGGCAGAGTCTTTATTAACTGCTTAATATGAGGTGAGCCCGTCTACATGAAAGGAATGCAAGAGAACAGGAGCCTTACTTTGATCAGCAGATTAGAAACAGAAGAGAACAATGTCATATCTGCTAATACAGCATTAGTTTCTGAGGTCATTTGATCCATTTAAAAACAAAAAAACAACAACAACAATAATAATTAGAAACACTTCAAAGACGCCATCATTAGGCAACCTGACTGTGCCCCAAATCTATACTAATTCAATGCAGGAGGAAGAAACTGATTCTTGTAGTTTACCCTTTCAGGTACAGGTAAACAAACTGTAATATGCAAAATCTGTATGCAAAGTATCAATGCGTCATTTTATTCTAATAGGAAAACACAGGAAATGTGTGACAATGGATGTCAATGAAACTGTGACTTTGGAAAGCAGACTTCAAGTACAGACCTCAGGATGCTTCCACCCAGTTTCAAAGCTTTGATTTTCACTTTCCTAACGCGAGCACAGTACAAAACTGAAAAACCTGCTCAGAGTCAGTACGCAGAATGGAATTACAAATGGTGCGGACCTTTCCCTTAGCAGACTTTCTGACGCGCTACAGCAGGAAAGTAACAGATCTATATAATAACCTTGTTACAGATCCCGGGCTCTAGTATCGACCTTTTTAACAGCAGACACTTTGGCATGTCGTTGCAGGAAAAGCACGCGCAGGTGTAATTAATATCACAAATAACAAGCACTTCCATTTAGGCGGGCTGGTTCCAGGGCCCGGGTATTGTGTTTACTGGCTCGCTATCCTGGCTTACGGAGACGCAGAACGGAACTGAGTCACCGTTAACAAAATTAGTCTCACCTGTGCCTTTCAAGTCAAGCTACCTGCCGTGACAAAGGTCTATCATTACTGCTGGCTCAGTGACAGGGCTCACTGGAGCTTCCGTTAATGTCATTAGTTACACCTGTGGTGAAAAGTCACAACGTCTGCTGTGAAAAGGGTCTATCGAGGCACGAGCAGGAAACAACAAACAAATGAAGTGCGGTGTGTTTAGTTATTGTCTTTCGGTGCTTTTCTGATTGAAATAAACACCGAAACATTATTAAAATATTAAAATAATCAAAGAATATAATGTAAAAATGGTGCTGCAGAACTCCTGAATGTATTTACAGTGTGTTTTATTGCTTGTAAAAATGATTTTATAAGCGGACGAGCGTTATTCCATCCCTCCACTGCAACTAATGTAAGTGCTTTTAATGTAGCATTCACCGTAAGAGTTAACCTGTTTCATAGCAATAACTAAACCAATAGCATCATGGGTATACTTGATGCATTGTTTATGAAGGTGACCCTCAAGATGAACAAATTCTTTTGGCATTGCCGCCCAGATTCAAAGCACTGTCGCTGACATGCAGACAGCTGGCAGCAGCCAAGCCTTTGTGCTGCTGTTGAGAAACTTGGCAGACATGACATGGCTCCCTCTGCTGGCTCAGCGTTGTTGCTGGCGATCTTTGTCTGCCTGTCGATGACGTCATCTTGCATTTGCAGCAGACGCACACGCGCACACACACACACACACGACAGTGCCTTTCTCTGACATCTTAGAAAATTCGACTCAACACTTCAAAGGCATCCTCTCTCCATCATTGCCTAAGTTCATCCACACCATTAGCTGAATGGCTAAAGAGCCCAGCCACGATTACATTTTAATAAGGCACCTGTGGGACAGCCAGCCAGCGCTCAAATCTTTGCCTCCGGAGATGAATGGGACTCGCACCTGCTTTCATCATCCTCATTAATACACTGTCAATACTTTAATCACTCTGTAATGATGCTATTATGTCACCCCTGTCAGGGGAATACAGCCTTCAGGTCACTGAAGCCCAAAGAAAATGTGGCCCCCTCTAATCAAGAACCACTCCAGAGCCAACCTTCACTGCAAGTCTTTGTTGTGTGTCTGATTAGATTGATTCTTTGATATCTGCTACACTTGCCCTTTCTACCAGTATCATCAAATGCATGAGCATTAATGTACAAAATATGAAATCAGTCGAAACCCGATTTTTAAAAAAGGTCTATATAAATACATCAAAAGAAAAAGTATTAAGGAAATAGTTTGACATTTTGGGAAATGATACCAGTCTCATGCTAACTATGAAGCCAGCACAACATACAGCAGATTGTCACATTCAGGTAAGTGAGATGTATCTGCATGTCCGGAGGTATTGTAATCCATTCAATCAGTCAAAAAGACTTGACTTTTGTGCTGGTTGTGAATGTTTTCATGACAGAAATGCCAAAACAAGGCAGCATTTCACTGAAAAGAATTTGTTGAATTTGTCACAATGAATTCACATTATTTCCATCACCATAAAATTAGGTTACTAATACTAAGATAAGCTAAATTTTCCCAGGTTGAAATAAAAATATTTTCATATTTGTCAGCAATACAGATAGAGTAAAGTTGTGAAAATGGTGAAAATGATGACAGTTAGGTGAGGTTTCCAAGCAACTGGGAGAGACTTCACACTCCTCCAAGTCACTGCAATATGTACTGTTTTTATAATTTTATATTAGTATGGTTAACAATAATAATAATATTAAGAAGAAGAATGATAATAATAATTGTGTGAGTTTTAGATATGCAATAGGGTTAATATTTTTACATAGTCTAGCAGCTAGCAGCTAAGCTAACAGGCTGTCTGCTTTAGCTTTATATTGAACAGACCAATGTGACAGTGATATTGATAATATCATGCAAGTCTCAGCAAGAAAGCAATAATGTGTGTTTACATTGTGTTACCAATTACACTGTGTACACTAAAAGAGGTAAAGCTATAGCTTAAGTAATATTTAAAAAGACTGCAAACTACCATCATGGAACAAATAACAATTAAAGGGACAGTGAAACAAAAAAGGAGGCAGATGTGTGACTTAAACGTATAGCACAGGACATTATAGTTATATCTTATAGTTGATTTACCAGCGGTGAGACATTCATGGCGTTGGAGTGGACTTCTGATCCATTTGTATGTGTCTCCGTCTTGGTGTCGGACCTCTTCAGCATATGGGCCATGCTCACAGCATTGGGATCTTTCTTTGCCACAGGAGGCTGTGTGAAACACAAATAACAAATTCAAACATCAAAAAAACAAACAAACCCAAAAACCATCAAGCAATGTCTTCACAGGAAGTCCTCTGAATACCTTGGAAATGATGCTTTGCTTATAAGCAACATATAATTCAGATAAAAGCATGTAAACACTGTTAACCTACAGGAACAAACACTGAAATACATTTTTTTTGTTCACCTTGATGACAACATGCAACTTATGATGCAGCAGCAGGGGAATTCAAAGTAACACTGACGCAACTGACACAAATGAAATGGGTGAAAAATCCATAATCCAGTACATAAAGGGGAATAAAACATGTGAGGTTTTGAACAAAATGAAACAGGAACAAAGTGTAAATAAGTCAAAACAATGGGAAATGGTCCAGAACCAAAGAAAAATAAAAACAGTGCAGCCAGGCAGTTATGGCACCAGGTCCAGGCAGGCAAGGTGAATCCAGTGGGTGATTATGATCTGGGGTGATTACATTCATCTGTCTACCTCATGATGTGTTCTCTCCTCAGGAAGCTTCTCCTCTATGGGAGATTTGTCCCGGGAACCCATTAGACGAGCAGAGTAGAACCTGGAAGTCTCCTCAAAGTCCTCCCGGCCAACCTCGGGCTGTCGCTCCCTCTCTCCCAGTTCTGACAAGCCCTTTGAGAAGTCCTCCACACCAGAGTGGAAGTCCATGATGACAGTGAAGTCAACCTCGGCCTCCAGACTGGACGTGGAGCTGACTGTCATGCTCGAGCACTTGCGCTCAATGCCCAGGTGGGTTTCCCTCATGCAGGCCACCGTGTCCCGCTCCTGCTCCTCCTCTGTGGTTAAGCTCGGCTGGGGCCTCCTGTCCCCGAGCTCCTTCTGGGGTGGGTACAGATACAGGATCACCACTCTGAGGTTACTTAACTGCAGACGGATGGGCGATGAAGATGGCATGGAATGGGATGGAAGTATCCGGATGTCTGACAGTGGCATTTTTGCCAGGATTCATGGAGGATCCAAATTCAAAGCCATTCTAAATGCGATGTATCCTGAATGCAGTAAAAATTATAGGGCATGCAGTCACATCAGATATTAAACACTGAATGGTGTTTAGAACGATGGCTCCTGACCCAGGGGCTGTGACGGCCCAGTGGGTCGCAAGATGAATAAAAGAAAGAAAAGAAAGTTATTTAATGACACCGAAGTATGATTTTCTTCTGATTTTGTGAAGATCCTTGCATAAATTTGCATTTACAATTAAAAACAGTGAAATAAAAATAAGTCCAACTGACTGAACTCTGGCTAGCTAACCATGGATAGCCATTGCTATAACTAAATCTGAAATTATGAAAACTGCTAAACTTCTATTATTGGTAATTACCTTCACAGATCTCTGTAGCTGAAATTCCAGATGTTTACTAGTGAAATGAAATGATGTGAAATTTGGTGGGTTTAACCCGCCGTTTCCATTTTAAGTTTTAATAGTATATAGATAACAAAATATAGGCTATAGGTTATCAACCTTTAAACAACCTTTCTAATTATTTCCCACCATTAAAACTTTAAAACCTAAGCGTAAACTTCATAGCTTCTCACTACTCTGCCTTTCTAGGCAAAAGGGAAACAAAACAATTAGGCTGAAGCGACATGTAACCTGGGACTACGGGTCAGAAGCATAACAGCCCTTTTTTAAGATGTCACGAGCAAAAAAAGGTGGGGAGCCTTTGAATTACAATTAGGCTCCCGAGGCAGCCAATTTAAAATCATGCCTCTTGCTTTAATCACAAATACACTTGCTAATTAGATCACATTAAAATCTACTTTTTACAACACACAGATTCAATTCAAACTCTGATGTGATCATTTAGGGAGTCTGACTAACCAGTAAAAAGTGACACACGTCATCATTTTCATATGTGAGGAGAAAGTGGTGCAGTCATTTAGGAGGTATGCAGTTTGGCCATGAGGGGGGGCAGAGAGAAAACAGATGATAGGTGGAGCATTTAGAGGGTGGGATTAAGAACAAATGAATAACCTTGAAATCAGCAAACGGCTCTTCATAAATGGCAGGAGTAGAGACAGGCTCCTGCAGGGGGAAGCAGAGGAAAAAGCACAGAGAGCATTCGAAGGTTAGCACAAGCTGAAGTGGACAGCGGGCTGACACCAGACACAGAGAAATCCTACCAGCAGAGCTTGACTGGAGCCTGAAAATGAGCTCAGTGCGTTCTGAGCACAAAATATTTCACTCCGAACCTAAACTGGGATCCTGCTGCTCAATGCCACTACAAATCTGAAAATAGCCACACATTTTAAAGTAGCTGATAATTCAGTGTTTTTATGTCTTTTTGACTCAAACCCAAGTTTAGGTGAGAAATTCAGCCAGATCCAATCCAAGCCCACTGGGTCTGTTCAGATCCAGTCCGGTCTAAATGGATTCAGGCACAAATTTCAAGCACTACTCTTGAGAAACGTAGCATACAGCGGTATATATTTGAGAGGACAGAAAAGAGGTGAGCTTATTGCAACAACAACATCTACAGCAAAGTATGTTAGATTAGGAGAGGCAGGGCAGGAGAATCATGCAGTTTGTATAATGAGCAGGTTTTCAACAGAGCAGCAGCCATTCATCTGAAAAACTGAGAAAGTGTTGCAACCCTACGCACCTTGAATTTCAAGGAGAGTCAATTCAAATATTGTCAAATAATACTGTTAAATGTCCAATAAAAGGTGCCGGGGTGCACATTTAAAGCCTGTCAAAATGACTGTGTGACTGGGTCCACATGTTTGAAGGAGCACCTAATATTTTTCCCACACACCCCGAGTTCAATCTGATCTTGATATGATTGTCACTCGCCAGCGAGAGCTACGCAACACCTCTTCTCATGCCTATTTAATCCAATATATGCAAGAGCTTGACTCAGATGAAAAGGTGGGAAATGATGAAAGCCGTCATGTCTATTCATTTCGAATTCCTTTCATTCCAGTGCCAAACGCGTGCAAGTTCCTAATGATACCAACAGTGAAATGAAAGCAGCAAATCTGACTGTGTCAGGCACTGAGCTGTGGTGTCTGGCTGCTCGCTGCCTGCTGGGGTTTCACAGTTGGGATGAACCAGTGTGTTTAGAACAGCGCTTAGCTTTCTATCCAGGTGGGGTGGAGGATGCATCTGATTCATGATTTATTATCACCAATCTGTAAAATCGAGGGACGTTTTATAAAGTCTGCAGATGCAAGTTCATCAGTTTGATGTAGTTTCTCAATCATTTGTGCACAAACCAATTCTATACTCCATTTACCTCTAATTTTGGGAAATAATAGCTGTCTGTCGCATTGGCAGTATTTTTCATCCTTTCCACCACTGTTACGAGATGTAATTTGTGGTATTATTATGCAATACATCTTTTGTTTTGCATTTCCTGTTTGAAAATGGCACAGAGATGTGCAAAAATCATCGGAGCAATGATAATATGTAAGCCTTTCTTTCCTTGCCACCTTCTGACAGAGAACAACGTGAGCTGGAAAGAAATTTGAGGCTCACAAGTTAGAGAAGGCGAAGACAAACCGACAACCAAAACATGAGATATTGATTTTTTTTTTTTTTCTTTTTCTTTTTACACTTTCACAGCCAGTGGTGAGCTGCACAGATTTGCCAGACAGCGTGGAGCATGTTGAGGACAATGGTTGGGGATAAATTGGGTTGCCGTATGGGAAAATGTCCAAACTTTCTGATTGTTTTTGCCACAAGACGGAGCAAAGGTACCGCCCCGATTGCTCTTCATACAGGCACGGACAGGTAAGATGGATGAGTGTTTCAAGTCACTGAAAACGTAGAAAAAAAAGAAAATGGCGTGCGAGTCTGTTTGAAGCTCATGCGATGTTTTTTTTTTTTTTTTTTTCCCCAATGACTGAATAGCAGATGCCAAGCAGAGTTACCGAGAGTCTCTTCTTGGCCGCGTCCAGGCTCGGCTCCCTGCCGGCATTTCGGCTGTTCCGCAGTATTAGTCCAGACTCCCTGGCCTTCTGTGTTTTCACTGGTGGTGCTGGGGGAGCCATTTTGGGAAGCACTGAAATCTTTGAGCCGAACGACTCTGTAGGTCCTCTACCACATGGGTAGTGATCATCAGGATGTTCTGTTTTACAGATACCCTCCAGATCTGCTGCAAACGCTGGATGGAAAGTTGAGACATCGGTCCAGTTGAGGTCTGAGTGTCCCTCTGGAGAGCCAACCGACCAGCGGTATTCTCTTCGGATGACTCGTGTGGGCTCGTCTTGTCCTGTCCTGTCCCTTTCATCCTTACAGGCTACACTCTTTGATCGCTCTGGCTTTAGAGGGACAATCCTGGTGATTTCTGACTGGTAGCCGCTGCCTGATAGTCGGTGGAGAGACGTCCTTTGACCCCTGTCTCCCAAGAAACCCTCAATATCTTCTCCCCCAGAACTGCTGATCTTCCTCTCATGTGTCCTGACCTGTCGCAGCTTTACTTCAGCTAGCTCTTTGTTGTCAATGAGACCCTTCCCTCTCACCTTCATCACACACTCCCCTTTAACACCTGCTAATGAACTATCATGTTCTATCTTTCCAGGTCCGTTCACTGAGCCTAAATCAATATCTGCTTGCTCAACCTGAGTCACTTTTCTCTTTACCTGCTCTGTACCTTGTGTAGAGACTTCCCTGCTTTCTCCTATTGACATATCCTCTTGTTTGTTGTCTTTATAGATCTTGACAGACTGATCCTTTGCTGATCCCTGATCATCTTTCATCGTCACCACCAGGGATGATTCACAATGATTTCCCGTTGTCGAGGATTTTTCTGGACTGTTGTCTGAATCTGAATCCTCATTTTCTTCAGTAGAATCGCTGTCGCCTTTCCTGTAAATGAGCTCGGCAGGCATTCCCAGGTTTAAGCTCTGGGGTCTCCTCTTTTTCCTTGGTTTAGAAGCTGTTCGTTCCTTTATCTGATGTGAGCCCAGGGCCATGTCGTTGCTCGCCTTAGGGTCTGATGCTTCAGATGATTTACTTTGAGATTTGTCTTGAAACAAGTCTGCATTCTCGGATAATTGAATCACAAAACGACTTTTAGTAGTCGGCCAAGTCTCAGGGCATACATCTGCTTCTCTGGATGATTTTGTTGATGGAAATTCATCAATATGGCTTTTCATCTCTTTACTGTCATACCCTGTTACCTCTTTATGTATCATCTTGGTAATGTCTATCTCTTTTTCCAGCTCCTTTTTCTCCCACGAGGAATCAAATGTGAGACATTTGTTCTTTTCTTCTGCCTTCCAGTCATGGTCCTGTTGATAAGTTTCTTGTTTTTCAATCAATACCCACTCCTCAGAGCCCTACATGTTGGTATAGATTAAACACAGTTAGACATGCCAAGCACGGCTGCTGCAAATAATGAAATCTACACAATCACTGGAATCACAGAAAAGAAAAAAATGCGCAACTGATGCTCATAGTGAAGGTTTTGTAAACATGCATTTAGGAATTTATGTTTTTTCAGTATTTCGTAGTATTTTCTTAAACGGATAGACATGTGAGTGATAATAATGCACGGTAGGCAATGCACGTCACCAAACAACAAATGGTATAAATAGTAAACTGCGTCATGGAAGAGGAAAAGTGATAGATGTGCAACCTCGGGTGAAGTCACCAGAGTCTTCTGGACGAAACCCTCAACAGACAGGCTGTTAACAGGGTCCTTTCCCACTGCTCGGCCCACCAACTGGTCGACACGAGGCAGAGGAGGGGGTTCAAAAGAGAAGGAAGAACAGCCGTTAGAGCTCGGACTCGAAGTGAGGGAGTAAATTAGTGAGATACACAATAAACCATTTCATGCAAAAGGAAGAAAATGGGAGAGGCAGAGAGGATCAGTGTGACCAGACTCAACTCAACTCAATTATTCTGTAGAAACTTTTTAATGAACTTCAAACTAAGAACATGCAATCCCATGTACCTGACAGCCACCAAATCCGCAAAACCAAATCAGCAGACATTTGCAATGCAAATACTTTTTTCTGTAACTACATCAAAGAGTCGAGTTCGACCGAATCTCTTGGAAACAGTCAAGAGCACAGAGACTTTCCCAGCCTTTGACTGTCAGTCAAACACCCCCCATCACCACCACCACCACCACCATTTTACCTGGAATGAGACACACAGCAGATTACATTTTCTGCAGCAGACAATGTTTGACATTCTATGGGCATAATCTGATCATCCCAGACAGCAGGCGAGAGATTGTCTGAAGCAACTTGTGCAAAAGACGGAACCGTCCTTTCTGAGGACCACAATCTCAGTGCTCTATCTGAAAAAGTCTAATTACTAAAATGTGATCAGAGAAAGCTTGAGAGCTTTCATGATCTGGCATAAAGAAAACTGTGTCACTGTTAGGCAATCAAGGAAAGAAAAAAGATAAATGATAATTATTTCTCAAGTGCCTCACATTGAGAAAATCTCCAAAAAAAAAAAAAAAAACATCTTGAAACTAATCTCATCGAGATGCTTCCTCCTGTGCTACTTGTCAGTCATCTTTGAGTGCCTCTGAGACATTGTCAGAATTATTCTGGTATACCAGAGAGAGAGGCAAGATGCACTTCATTATACGCCCCTCAAAATAAACTGCAGGTTTTTGTGTTCAGGAGTGGAAGGAATGGTGTCTTTGCACAGGAGATATGTGTCTGAACTGCCAGTAGGAATAAAATTAAACAACAACCATAACTATTTTTAATAATGCTTGTATGCTTTTAAAAAAAAAAAAAGTAATTGTACAGCAGATACAAAACCTTGAAAAATCATGTGACCAAATAAAACCTGTGTTCGGGAATCAAGGAGCAGAAAGTGGAGCTCAACATGACAGCGGCCAGACGGGAATATCAATGCCCTTTTAATGGAATGTCAAGCATCAGAGGTCACTGGATTTGAGATATTGACCACAGTGGACCTTGGAGGCCACAGTTCCCCACTAGCCTAAACCCCTACTCACAGCCTTCTTCTCTGGTGTGCCTGTTGGGGAAGTGGCTGACAGACGCTTCTCGCGGTTCATCAGCTTGCTGTTGGGCTCCCTCAGGGTTCTCTTCAGCTCGTTGATGCTGGCCTGGTGCTTCAGTAAGACATCCTGCGACTTATCCAGAAACTGGAGGCAAATGTGCGGAAGGAGAAACACAAGACGGAAAAAGAGGAGGGGATGCATTAGCTGGACGTCAACATCCTTCTCAGTAGGCACTCACAGCACTCACATCAACGCATCTGATTTGAAGACTAAATATACGAATGAGAGGGTGGGATGTGAATTGTTTACACTCATGTTAACTAGAGAATATGCTAGTGTTTAACTACTCTGTGCTGTAGCACATCGAGAAAAACAAAATGCCAGTCAGTCACAGGTAAACAAAAGCAAGATACAACTCAATTTGTTCTTAAGACACTGAAAATCAAAGCACTCACTGCAAGAAAAGATGAATAAAGAAATGAATATGCAATGTCAGTTAATCTTCTTAGAAATGTCTTTTTTGTTTGGAACTGTGACAGTCGGCGGTGGAAATTGGTGCATTTACTTAAAAACTCTATTTTAGTGCAAGTACAGAGTATTCCCACTGTCTGCACTGCATTTATCTTATAACACCTGTAGGTTCCAGTTACTTAACGTGTTAAAGATAACAATATTCATAACCATGTTAAAATGTCCCATCTTAAAACAATAGTGAGGTGTCCATATCACGTGTCCTGTTTTTGCTTACTTACGGTAATAAAACACAGTAATAAGACCCAGGGAGATGAAAATATATAACGTTTCACCAGAAAGATTAGTCCAAAGTCCAAAAAATGAAAACATGTTTTTGACCAAGAAAGACCAGAGAGCTGCTCATACCCTGGTTGAGAACAACTTGACCACCACCTACTAAACCTACGAGAGTAAAATGTGACTCAAGCAACAATGCAACGGCGCTAATAATCTAATGATGCCATAAATTTGATCAGCCAGCTTTCAGTCACTCTGTTGTCATGAAATAAAGTATTTCCTTATATTTATGGCAGTGGTTTCATTTATTATTTTCACAATCTTGTTTTTACTTAAAATAAAATAAAAATGCCATATTAAAGTGCAAATTTCTGTCTCATTTGGACTAACGTTCAACATTTGGTTGGCACCAACTCCAGTTGTGCTGGAGGAATGGTGACTACTGATGTTCAGTTGCATTTTACAACTTCAGTTGGCACGGCAGAATTGCTAATAAAGTAAATTGAAAGAGCCAAACATTGCCCCACAGATCAGTATTACATGGGCTACTTTCTTGCTGCTTTTAGTATTTTAGCACTTAGCTAAAAATATTTCAGTACTTTTATTAACCAGTTGAATATTCCATAATACTGAGTAAGATGCTCTGAATTTCTATTTAGCTACAAGCTGAAGCATTCTTACAGCTGCCAGATGTTTGAAATATCTATGAAATTCAATAAAATAAAAATAAAAATATCCCTTGATCGAAGGCAGTGGCTGCAGGCAACCCTCAATCTGCAAAAAACACCAAAGACCAGAGGTGCAGTGGAACAGCGGCACACACGACAGTAAGCACAAGGGTTTAAGACAGGAACCTGTACCTCCTGTTTGTGCCGAGGAGTGGCCTGCTGGTCCAACTGAGAAAGCTGAGTTGGGGCAGGAGAATGCGCAAGCACAGGAGGGGTCAGAGGTGAAGAGTGCAGTGTCAAAGAGTGCAGGAACAAGGGCAGATGCAGAGACAGGATGGTAGAAGGTGAGTCATTCAGAGGAAATGCAGGCAGACAGACTGGAAGTTACTTGAAAGTACTGTACATCCCAGCAGACATTTTGGAATTGAATGGTTAGCGATATAGTTTGATTCCATGCATACAATTGGTTGGTTTGCTCTAACAAAACTGCTCTTACCAACTGGGAAATGAATTGTATCAGTTCAAACTGGTTTCCAAAGCTCTCATAGCTGGTTGGACTATGAAAAGTCTGCGCTTCAAGCAAAACTTATCCCCACTGGACCAATCACTCTCTGTCAAATGTTTGCTGGGATGATTAGCTATGACAAATAAGTCCAGACACGATCTTTGCAGCGTCCCTTGCTTTTGTGGTGCAATGCTGCACACTTCCTTTCGATGATTACAGTGT
Source organism: Datnioides undecimradiatus (assembly GCA_008933995.1). NCBI lineage: Eukaryota > Metazoa > Chordata > Actinopteri > Lobotiformes > Datnioididae > Datnioides > Datnioides undecimradiatus. The sequence continues at coordinate 18,853,870 of WARS01000013.1, forward strand.
TGACTGCCAGTCAGACAGTGGAACACTGGCAGAGACAATGACACAACCTACAGTTAGACAGATATACTTGTAAAAAATAAATAATGTATGGATATAGACAGATATACAGACAGACAGAGACCAAATCACCAGACACCAAATACCTCCTGTTTACTGTCAACTGGTGACCCAGCCTCCTCCTTATCGCCAGCAAGAGTTAAAAAAAGAAAAAGCACGTTAGCAACAGAGGGCAAGGCTAGAGTTTGCATTTCTCGGCATAATGAGAAAAGGGTTAACAACTGTAAAGCTTTCAGCCGGATTTATGAGCAGTGCAGTGTGAGCATATAAGCCTGAGTGAATAGCAGTGAAAGGAGAAGAGTTAGTAAATGCTAAATCCACTAAAGCCACCACAGCATTATGCCCCTGCTGGATATGCCCGAATTGCCCAGTGAAACCTCTGCTACACCCCTGCAAGCCCATACCACGTCTTGGCATCAAGTCTTCAAGTTGACTAAAGCTCGAAACATTTGGACCTTCCATAATTCTAATACAAGTAACCTTTAACACAGCGGGAATTCAAAAAAGGAAATCTTTACTACCATGATCTCTTTCTTTCTGCTTGGAGTGATGTTCCCATCATAGTCATTCTCCTGCTCCCTGTCCTGGCCTGGCTGCTGGTCCTTGTCCTCCTCATCCTGCTCCAGACTGGGCTCCAGCTCGGTCTCCTGCTCATCCACAGACGGGCTGTGGAGGCGACGCTGTTCACTTATGCTGCGGTGGGACAGGCCATCGTGGTTCTCACACATGGCTGATACTGGCCGTGAAAACTCTGTTGGTTACAAGAGATGAGTTATTTCAAGAGTCAACTGAAGTCTGATATTAATCAGCATTTCATATCATCTGCTGCTACAGGCCATTAATAAATATGAAAGAACTCTGATTCTCAATTGTGGCTCTCACCTCCATCCAAGCTCCTGGACAGCAGGTACCTCTTGCTCGTGGAGCGCTCAAAGTGGGGAGCAGGCCGGTCTATGAGAGCGCTGGCCTGTCTGGTTTGAGCCTGCGTCCTGCCACTGTAGCGAAACTTTGAACCCATCACCAAGAATCCCTTGGGAGGAGGCTCTGGAGACACCAGCCTGTGAAAATATAAAAATGAATCTGAGCTGTAAAGAGGATCCTGGATGTTTGACAAAGTACTGTATAATGAACTGTGGCCAGAACTAATAAAGTTGTATACTTGGAAATGTTCTGTTTGCCTCCATAAGCATTACACTGAAACTCTATAACCATGAGACCAGATTGGTTCTTACCGGAAGAAGGTGTGATGCTCAATGCAGACCTTCCACAGCTTCTTGGCAGCTCTGTGGTTAGGAAGCTTAAAGCCGATTGTGCTTTCAAACTGCTCATACTGAAAGGGAGAGACAGGAAAATAGAGAGACTGTGAAGAAAGGTGTAGCAGACACAGCCTTTTAAATTGTTTTACTGAAGACCACCTCAGTGCTTCTCAGTGGACTTCAGTTTAAGGTAACCTTGTACATTCATGGAAAAAAAATCAAAACAATCTGTAATTTTTTTTTGTCTCATGCTTGCGTGAATGCCGAACACAATCAATAAAGTTGTCCTGACATTGTGCTAGCATAAACACTACTCCTCCATAAGCCAACACATTTAGAAAAGGATTTTGTCTACTGGGCAGAAAGGAGCAGATCAAGGCATTGGAAGAATGATGTTCAGACACTGGGAGCAAAAGAGAGGAAAAAGTATTTCACGGCTCTATATTTACACTCTTTATCCCTCTATTCTGGCTGCGGCTGCAGCTGCAGCAGCTCTGTTAAAGGGGCTCTTTATTTGGCTCAACCACAGGCTCACTGTGTGGCTCTGTCACTTGACTTGAGTCTGGCCCAGACAGCCTGTCACACTGAGGCTCAGCATGGAGGATAAGCTGCAGTGCTGCACAGCACAATGAGGAGGGCCAGAATATAGACCCTGACCATGCAGAGGAGCAAAACTGGAGGTATAAAGCAGAGGATTTTATACCCTTCTGCTCAGCAGAACTGACCACACATTTATTACTGCAGTGGCTTTCAACAGAAAGAGCTGTGACAGAACATCCATTACCATTACTGTACTCGAAACCTGAGGTCATGGCTGAAAGAAATAGCTTGACATTTTTGGAAATAGGCTTAATTGCTTTCTTGCAAAAAATAAGATGAGACGATCAATAACACTGCCATGTCTAAATATGCAGGCAGGTTTCCCCATGCCTCCAATCTCCATACTTGACCTAGCCTGACTCTGTTTAAAGGTAAAAAATATTTTTTCAATTAATACCAAAACAAAAAGTGTAAAATCAGTGCCTTTCTTGAGTCACCAGTCACCGGTACCACACATGGGAAAGCATTAGAACAGAGCCAGGTTAACAAAGTCAGGGTTACAAAGCTTCAGCATAGAAGCAACTAGCAAGAGGAGCCATGAGTATTATTTTTTATCATACGATCAATGCTTTTTCAATAGACCAAGCCAGTGACAAAATCAGCAAGGACATAGAGACATAGACAAACAAATAAATAAATAAAACACAGAAATAAAATGGTATGGAGAGCTAAGATAGAGAGATTATAGGAAGGCTTTACTAGAAGTGTGTATTTTCACCTTTCTTATCTCCTATGGAAGGTTCTACCAACGTCTGGGTGTCCTGATGGCAAACACTCTGTCACCTTTATGTTTTTAGTCTAGATTTTGGACCCACTAGAACAGCAACATCTGAGGACCTCGGGGCCTGTGACGGCATATGGCTATGTTCAAAGGTCACAAATGCAGTTTGGGCTTAAAAAGTGGCGAGTAAAATGTTAAAATTAGACCTGCTCTAAACCTAACAGGCACCCAGTTCAAAGATGAAAGGATGGGTGTAATACCCTCTTGATTTGCGGTACCTGTTAAAATCCTACTGGCTGCATTTTGGACTAGTTGTAGATAGTGTTTTTTGCTGCACACCGAGACAAGGGAATTACAATAATCTGGCTGTGATGAATTTAAAGTGTGAATGACTGTGTCAAGGTTACTGGTCAACACAAAAGGCTGATTCTAGAGACTGTCCAAATTGAAAAAGGCATTTCTTTATAACCGATTTGATGTGGCCTTTCATAGTGAGGCTGCTGACAAATAACAGACAAAGCTTTTAACACTGCGGAGAAAATATTTGAGAATTTGAACCAATTATGTTTGTACTTTCAGATTTTGAAGAGTCAGTGGCAACAAGAAGTATCTCAGTCTTTAGTTTTAAGTTGAGGCGTAAAAAAATGGATACTTAAGTGAGTTTATGGGGTCCAAGCGGAGGTAAACCAAGGTATTGTGTGTGGTAAAATGGATAACAATGTTGTGTCATCTTCTCAGTGGTCCCGAGGACAGCATGTAAATCATGAAAGAAACTGGCACAAGCACCATACTCTGAGGAGCCCCACAATGCATCCTGGCAGCGGCAGATCTAGCGCACGCAACGCTCACAAAACCCATTTAAAGGGCTGTCCACTGATTCCATTCTATTTCTGTAAAGTGAACCAGAAGATGGCATGATTATGTAAACTCTGCACTGAGATCCAGGAGTAATAAAATTTGGGAATGTCAATCATCAGCAGCTTAGAACAAGTCACCCATTGATTTAAAAAGGGCTGTTTCTTTACTGTGGTTAGCACTAACAGGTGTTAGCGGGTATAGCTGACTTGTAAACATCTTCTCCCGAGCTTTCAGCTAGAAAGGGAACTTTAGGTCTAAAATTGTTGAAATCATCAGAATGCAGCCCAGGTTTCTTTATCCGTAGTTGGAGAAAGCATTTTTTTAAATAACAAAACATAGGATAGGATCTTTAATCAACCCTTCCTATCTTGCGTACCTCTCCAGGTCGTATCTTAATGTAGAAGTTGCTTCTCTTATAGGAGATCTTGAGAATCTTTGGCCAGGCAAAGCGGTTGATCCTCAACCTATCGCGGTAGATCAGAAGGCCGTTGGCGCAGACACCCAACATTATGTCAATCCCTTCAGAATCCTGCAGCAAACAGCAGAGAGGCCAAAATTATTAACACAGCAACACTTAAATGCATCCTTGAAACCCACTTTCAAGCAAATTAAAATAACTTTGGAGATAGCCAACCTTGGCGTGATGGAGGTCCACCCCGTACATGGACAGCTTCTTTGCATTCTCCAGGAAGTTAATTTCAGCCTCTGCTGGAGTCATCCCCCTGTGGGCAGAATAACGGTAATATCTGTAACCAACAACAACAGGCGTTCTTAAATAATAAACCCATAATCTTGCACAGTGGGGGCAGAATTATGTTAGCAATATCCTTGATATTTTCAACTCTAAATTCCTCTCATCTATAGCTTGAGGCGTTACATTTGGGCGTATGCCAAAAGCCAATGCCAAAACAGAGCGTGATGTAAACATTCGGACTGAGAAAGTGTTCTCACACTTGAAAGACTTGCAGTGTGTATATATCTTAATGACAGATGGTACGGTAATGTGACTGCATCTATCAGCCATATGCATGATGGAGTGTTTCGACACAACGGAAAACTCATCAGCCGATCATCCCAAGAGACTCGGGGATAGATGAGAATCTGATTCAAACAACAGCACGTCCAGTACTTGTAGTTTCGATGAAGCTCCATCACCCTCTCCTCCAGCTCACGCGTCTGATTGGGGGCAAAGCGGAAATCGTTGACGTAGTCGAGGCCGTGGTCGTCGTGGTCGTAGTCCCCCAGCTCTGCTTGAACAGTGTAGGAGCCCAGGAGGGCATGAGTGACGAACGAGCAAGGCAGTCGACCTGACAGCATGTCATCCCTCAGCTGCAGACACAGGTAGTATCTGTCAGAAGAGACAAAAGGGGAGGAGAGGAGGGTGTTGGCAGTCAAACAAGCCTGAGCCAAGGCAAGCTCCAACAAGTATTCAGTGAAGTTAATCCATGGCAGTTAGTAGCATTCCAGGTCTAATCCTTAAAAAGGAGAGGGGGATTTAGGCTGCTTTGACACCAGAGCAAATATGCCATGTAAATTGTTACAATACTTTTATGTAAACACACATCTTTAGAAAGATTTTAAAAAGGCAAAACCAACAGAACTGTAGGTAATTTCACCTCTGATTAACTCTGAAGAGCATCTGAAAGAACAGCCAGAGGAGTTTTGACTGTTGATATTCTAAGAGTGTGCGTGGTAAAGAGGTATCCTACCTGGTAATATCCTCAGTGAGCTGGGAGGGGTCCGGAGGGTAGAACTTGACAGCGAAGGCAAAGTGCCATGGAGAGTCTGAGGAGAAATTACAATGAGAGCTGGAGGGTTAACTGTCATAAAAAGTGCACAAAACTGTAATTACAAAGCTATTACTTAGCTAAAACAGAGCTTTGCATGAGTTGAAGCCACCAATGCAGTTCTATTACTTTACTAATTGAATATTAAAACACTTATCATCTCAGCTACTTGGAAAAGACACTCACTGCGCATCTGCTTCTTGATCTCCTTGGAGGGGTCCAACCAGTTCTGAAAGACAGAAGGCATAATTCACACAAGGCAGCCTGGAAACACGGCTAATGCACACCCCGGTGTCACATTTTGCTCTAATTGCCGTCAGTGTTCCTAATGAAAGCCTTTCCATATGGTTAAATAAAGAAACTAAGCCCTCCCCTGCTGAGTCGTTCAAACGTGCAGAGAGCAGATTTAATTCAAGCATCTGTTTCTTCATTGTGTTGCTAAATCACTGCCAGCCAGTTACCTATCTGATCTCACCAGATCCCACCTTGTAGTAAACAGCTTTGCCTATAGGGGCAGCATTTCTAATTTGGCTGCTAAAGCATCAGTGGTGCAGTGCACACTGCCTCAGCTGTAAATCATGCTGTTTAGAGGCACAACAACAAACAGGCAGCTATGGAGAGAGGAATTAAATCCTTCTTCAAGTACTGTTACCATGCCAAGATTGGTTGTAACAGTTAGGGGCAGTAAAAAAATATGTACAAGGTGATTTTCTCAAAAACAATCTTTCCATTTACAGTGAAGTGGGAATTTTCCTTCTAAACCCCTTGACATAGGCTTATTACTGTTAAATGAATAGATTATGTTGAGTGTGCAGGTCAAACGTGATTAGATCGCACATGAAGATCAACGTCCTAAATCTATTTATTGTAAGTGTCTTAAAAACATAAAAACCTTATATAAAATAAAAAGAGAGATCGCGATCAAACACACAATAAAACACAAACACACACATATAAGGGATTTGGATAAATGTAAGAACTCATAAAACACCACTATACTATAAAGGAATTAGCTGTGATACTCAGTTACTCTGATGAAGGCCTTAAGTTGAAACACAATGGTCTCGTCAGACTTCTTTAACTTCTTTAACCAAAAATCCCTACACTGGATCGTTCTTTACTTGTTTTGGGGCTCCCCAATGATATACATACCTGTCAGAACTATTACAGAACATCTGCTAAAAAGATTTTTTTCTACAACAAAGGTATTGTGTGTAAAAAAGCAACTACAGCCACGGCTATAACCACATGGTTTCACATGGTTTCACTACAGATGTAATGTTTACCATTCACCATCTCAGTTTTAGTTTAGTGTGAAACAGTAAAAACATGACCAAACAAACAGAAAGTATGGGTATGTCATTAGTTTTTCAGGTATGTGGTCATTAACCAAAGCATGCGGATTATAGAAAATTTAACCTGCCACAAAATCATCTGTGCACCTCATGACTGAACTAAATGAAGTCAGTGGATGATTCTTATATAATTCTTTAACAATACGTGTGCCAGTCCATCCTGTAAAATGCTCATTTAACTGCTAATTGCAAAACGAGGAAAGTTTAGGTGTTTCCAAAGTCTGTAACCTATCAAGGAGATAACTCCTTGACGAGGTCTAGACACTAACAGTAATAGGAGTTAAGACCATTTGTTGCTTTGATTCTCATGTTTAGATACACAAACACTTAAACAGGTGTTTGCTGCAACTTAGTTCTCTGCCGTCTGTGGTGCAGTGAGTGGACACTGATGTTGTTAAACCACCCAGCTGCTGACTAATTAATTAATTAATTAATTAATTAATTCCTTTTTGGCAGCTTGTATGACATCAGTCACAGTGGAATCAGGGGCATGAAAGGTTGTATGGCACATTAAAATCCAGTGGTCATGTTGGGAAAACTGCAAGGATCTGTGTTTGACCTGTACCTTCATGTATGCACACAATCAGTCAGCAGACCAGCACAAATACACATACTCTTCCAGTGTTTAATCAGGCTGCTAAAGACTTTAATGAGCCGTAAGCATTTACCGTCCCCCTGAATCTATTGTATATCAGTCAAGGCCAAAGAGCACTCAATTAGTAAGGTGCTCTCTGCTGCTTTGCTTCTCTCTGTACGAAAGCAGAAAGAACTTTTACTAATCATAGACTTGTTAAGGCTTCGCCCCAGCTTTTGAAACCTTAGCCCATAAAGCAATCACACACAATAAATGTTCTCCCAAAGGGAGAAGATTGTATCCATGTTCTCCCAACTGATGAAGAGAAAGGGCATCTGAAATTACATTTCAGTTCTCAGCATATTTGGTCTACCAATCAGCGATGACCTCAGACAGTAGGCTCAAGCTTCACTCTGATAAGGCAGTCTTTGATGAGCCTGTCATATTGATCCAAGCCATAGCCTCAGCTACACCCAGAGAAAGAAAAATATTTGTGCTTCAAGCCTGTTTACCTCTCTGGTGCCCCGGTTTACCTATTTGTAGGGTCCATGACCGTGCAAAGCCATAAGGCACACATCAAGTCACGACATGTGAGCTGACAAAGCGCGCACAAGTTGATGACGGTGACAGACGCTATGCTCCAGATGTTAAAAGGGACCTATCTTCAAAAGGCAGCAGGTTCCTCTGTAGCCTGTTGCAATCGCATACCCTCCCTTAGGGCAGCTCACACAAATCAAAAACCCCAAATCCAAGTTTGACAAAGGGCTCTCATGTGAGCTGACAGCTAGAACCCATCAGTTCAATGTCAGTTGATTATATGATAATTAGCCGGGCCCCTCACCCTAACCAGTCAACACAGACCAGAGGGAAACACGTTCATACCGTTTATTTGAAATGTCAAAACAATCTGTTTAATGTATGTATACATTGATCAGAAGCAAAACTAATTAAACCCCAAGGGTCAGATGAGGATAGCTAAAGAATCATGACAATGGTGATGTGATGTCTTTTTTGGGATATTCATTATACTGTCATAAAGGCTAAAGAAATAAACTAAATTTAAACATATGAGTGACAAAGTAGAGAATTTGGACATTTTTGTTGTTGAAAAATTTGTAAATTATCACAATAGATAATACAGATATAGATAATATAGATGGTATTTAATTTATTAGTGGAGAACTAAGGGTTAATCATTGCAGCTCTACATATCTCACTGATATTACACACAGAGACGGCAATACTGTTCATATGGGACTGTAACTCCAGTAGTTTCAATGATTAATCATGACTTCTTTAAACTCACATTGCTGTATAAGCTTTGTACTAATCATAACATATATATTAACAACAGGGACAACAATGACCTCCCTCCTTTTATAGTTTTGATGGGTTTAGCAACTGCCCAGTATCAGACAGCACAAACTTAGCAGCTAGCTAGTGAACATACACCATGAGCCGAGCATGTCATTGTCACTGGCCAAACATTTCCTTTTGTTTATTCAGAATTTTCTCCTACAGCGTGTCTCTGGCTTCAGTCACTGAGATGATTTCTGCCTCCAAAGCAGCTGAAAAACACTTTTTTTAACTAAATTTCATACATACATCTTGCAAATAAAAGATGAGCCATTCTTTTTCATCTGTTCTCCTCACATTTTACAATTGCCTGTTGTCCAAATCCAGACAGAGCATAAAAATTTCCATTTTCCATTCATCTTTGAATGATGGATAATGCACCCCTGAAACAGCCGACCCAGCCAAAGAGTGAGAGGAATGCAGATCTGCTCCCTGTGAGCAACATGTTTATGCACTGAAACGTCCTACGAGGTTACTGTGGCATACAATTCACTGACCTTCTGGGTGTCTGTGTCGGCAAAGGTCAGGCCAAAGTAGTCCTTCTCCAGCAAGTTCAGATGCTCACACACCATGTCCATCAGGGTCTGTCCTTTGGAGTGTTTCTGCAAAGACAAACATGACACAGCAGTGGTAAAAAGGTCAACAACAATACAGAGGAAAACTCAAAAAAGAATCACTATAATATTTCCAATAAGCCATATGTGCATAAAAGTCTGTTACTGGTATAGCTCCGTTTTACTGATGAGATCTGATATTGGCTTACCAATATCTGATCTCATTAGACAGCTGTGCTTGTAATCATTGCTTTCCTCTTCTCTGGTTCTTCACACAATAAAATAGCTCTGCCATTTGGTGTTGTCACACATCCTGTGTGACTCAAACACTTGATAGTGAGAATGGACTGCGACTTGCTGGGGAAGATTGATTCTGGTATTTTGAGTAGAGATTGCTTGTGCTGCTGACCAAGTTCAAGGTGAGCATTTCAGGAACATTTCTGTTTATATTCAATTGGCGAGCTCATCTTCTGACATGTTTTCAAATTTAAAGGAGCTGTTTTGACAGCTTTTGGTTAACATCAAGATGCACAAATAGACCTTTTTGGTGATAGTACTGAAAGAGCCTTTGATCCAGATTTGTCCACCCGTGTTATGTAGCCTGTATGCAAGAGATGTATCAAAAAAGAGTCAGAGAATAGGGAAAAAGACTTATTGTTGGTATGTATTGAATGTAGACACTCCATGACAAAGCATTCATCCAGTAGCTGAGATATTTCAATACGGGTATTTCAGTATGGCTACAGCAACTGTTGTGTGGTTATATTAAGATTTTAAAACCAGTCCAACCTGTTTTCAGTATAAACTGTATTATCTAGTGTCACATTACACATATAGAAACAGAACTTGATGAATTCAGTTATACTATGAAAAATCAAAGTACAGTACATCAGTTGTCATGAGGGCTCAGTGGTTAGCACACATGCCTTGCAGCCCGTAGGTAAAACAACAGGCAAAGCCAGAGTTAATGCTTGCCTGCATGGAGTTCCTGTTTGAAGTAATTTAATTCAGTAGCACTGAGTATTGATTGGTTTGTAAATGAATTAACATGGATGTGGGAAGGGGACTCTAACTTGGTCTCCAATCCCTCTTTTCAAATGTCAACATAGATGATCACCGCGCAGCACAGCTAAAGTCATAAACCTGTATTTTTGTTCAATTAGTCAGACAATGTAGTATTCACGTAACAACAGCGATCCTCATCACTGCACACAGGCCTGCTACTCCACCTGAAACAACTCATGTAAATGTAGAGCAGAGATTTTATATTTGATTCTCTATAAAAAATGTAGCCTTTAATACTGCGAGAAAAAAAAAAAATCACGAATCATCTCTTCAACCGTCACTAGTTGATCTGATTGCCAACTGGCCCGAGCTTACTGTATATCTTGATTTATTTTAAGAAATCTCATTAAGTGAAAAGCACTTATTGCAACAGCGACCGCACTTATTTGTAATAATAATAAGTAAGGCAAATATAACAAAATGTTTTCACCTCACTTATTTGATAGGATGAAATATTAATACAACATCAACAATTCATGCATGCACTCACATGTCACTGTTAAATATAGAACAAGGAAGAACAGTGTTAATGTTTAGACCTAATACCGAACCACACATGCGTAGTGTATACTAACACATACACATGGTGCCTCCTCCCCTGGGGTCTACTTTGTGAGGTGACAGAGAGCCGGAGCAAGCAGTTGCCAGGGAAACAGATGCAGTATTATCCCACTGCTGTCTTGTTTCTTAATATCTCAAGGCTAGGACTTGAAAAAAGGATATTCACCTTTGCCTCATTATGCATGAAAGGATGGTGGAGCAAAACTTGGGAGGTGCTTATATGCTCTTATCATGTCAGTCAGTAGGTTCCCAGTCAACGTACGCACTGCCTCGACCCGGCCTGGCTTGACCATGCATTGTCAAGGATATTACACCCAGAGTGAGCAAAGGGGGAGACTGGGTAAGACAAGTGGGTAAGGGAATGGTGACTCCTCTCTTGCTTGAGGACCACAGGGAGGCTAAGCCGTGCATCCATGACAAGAGACTTAATTAACCCATGAATGCGGCACCTCCTCCTGGGAGAGTGCTCCCAAAGTGTGGCCTGCCTTCTCACATACACACAACACTGTTATTACCAAACTCCTGGAAGCAGGAGGGAGGTGCGGATATGGCAAGCATGAGACCCACCCCAGCAATTAAAGACAGGAAGCGAGAGCAAGCCTGCCAATGACCTGGAGGTCCAGGGCTCTCGTCAATCTAAAATCAAAAAAACAAAACAAAACCATGGGCTGACAACAAGCTGCTTTGCACATCCTTCACTGGCAATGATTGGCAGCGCTGCAAGGGCGGGCGAATATTCAGGAAGAGCACTTAAGACACACAAGCTTTCATAACCATAATATGAACTATTGTTGTGGTGTGGAAAGGCCCAAAGGTATTTGTAGATGTTTTCACAGAGCTGAGAGAGGTTGGCGCAAGCATAGCATTCCTGATATTCTTACCTCACACACACGCACAAATAAATAGTGCCCTCCCCCCAACACTAAAACACACACACACACACACACACACACACACACACACACACACACACACATAAAGTTGCATGCACTTGTGCATAAGTATCCTAAGGGGTGGCTCATAATAACATTGCTCTTCTATTTTCTCCTTGGCTGCACCTGGCTTGCGACCATGTAATAACTATAGATTTTCTAACACCCTGTTAGCAGGCTGTGCTGAAAGCTTTTACTGGATAAACGTGACATCCTGTGACGCTCCGTATCTAATTCAAGTTCTCCTTTTTAGTTTTTTGATAGTCCTTAATCTGGGGAACATGACTGTGATTGTGACGTGTTTAAGAGGTGCTCCACTGATTTTACACATGGAGATCAATGAACTACTTAACATATTAAAACTGTTGGAAGTATAATGTCTTCTATGGTTGTGAAGAACCTTACTGAAATTTGAGAAAATAACAGTGATATCTTCTCAGATTTGGACTGAGACCTCTGGGATGAATAGACGGTACAAAGTTGTATTAATGTAAAATGTAGCATCTAGTGTTTTTGGAGTTTGGACTGCCTCAAGATTAAGATTTGGGTCATCCTCTGCTGCTTAAACTTGAACAATTCATTCATTCATTCATTTTTTTAGGTCCCCAACGTAACGTGTCTTAAATAATCACTGGACAGTGACGTTCAGGAGTCTACACTGGTTGCACAGCAACCTCACAGTGATTACAAAACTGCAAGCAAATAGCTTTGTTTACTTTTTGTTGTCATGCAACTTCCTGTGAAAGATAATGACAGCTCAAGAGGCAAATTGCATGTTGTTGTTGCTTGTGTGTCTTAGGTGTGGGTATACAGAGTGTCTAACTCCGACACAAGAGACCAATGTTAAAGTCAGTGTAAGAAAATGGTCACGTGAATAATGCTCAAATTGTTCTTTTGTGACTATTTTGCAAGGCAGAGAAAAACACTGTTTTCCTACAGATATATGATCAGATTACAATTCACTAAACACAATATGCTTTATACAATGTGCAATATGGGTCATTTTATCAGTCAGTTTGGAGGGCTTGTTGTTACTTTGATACTCAGTGCTATGTAAACATACTCAAAAAGTATTGTGGTTTACCATGTGCAACCACATTTATCATTTTTCCAAACCAGTTTACATGAGACCATATCCACTTATATGGCAAAACCCTAAACAACATATGACAGCTTCAGTATTGTGGAATTAGTCTACTGCAGTTGCCTCACTGATTAAAAAAAGCATAAATTCCAATTTATTCTAAATAAATTCACATCTCCATTTGTGGTCTGCTAAATATTAAATTCATCAAATTCAATGCACCATATTGATATTTTCCAAGCTAATGTGGTTTCCATGGGAACAAAGCCATTAGGGATTTTGTCATACAAAAGTATGGGAGTGGTTTCGTCTGAACTGGGTTAGAAAAACTGACAGATGCAGCCTTACACATGAACATGCACAGTACGTCTCCGGTCTCAGACAAAGGTCTGATGCAGAGGCAAGGTACTGAGCTGTGACACAGGCTGCCTGCCACCAACTAGCCCAGACAGAAGCCTGCTTTAACACCATTATCTCAGGTACTGAGGCAGCAATGCCAGACAGCCGCATCATGTCCTAGATTTGGGTGCCTAAATAGATTGTCAGTGAGTGGAATTGAAAGTTATGCCTAAACAAGAAATAGCTTAAAATATTGCCGCAAAGTCATCTCCACAGTCAAGTAATTGGATATGAATTTCTTCCAACACAGCACTGGAATAGATGTTTAGGAGGAAAGATAGACCAGTTCTTTCAAAGGCGCATACTGCTGATCATCATAAAAGCCACAAAATCTCCAGCTTCTTTCCATGCGTTTATCTAAGGCAATGGATTTACGTCTATCTTTTTGCTCCTGTCTCGTGCTTGCCTTCGCTTTCCTTTTCCAGCAACTGGGATACGTCCGTTTTCACACTGCTGGAGTGATGACAACAGATATCTTGCGTGGAATGAAGACGTACACGCTGCACTTTTTTCAGCACTTTTTTTTTGTGCTACTGTGTGTATTATGGAAATGTGTAACATTGCTTTGGTTTCGCCCCCCCCGGTGAGCTCTCAGCATGGCACCCTCTGTATTATTCTCTTTGCCTGTTTTATCCGCTCTGTGCAGCATTGTGCAACACACACACACACACACACACAACAGCCTACAGAGGAAAATAACAACAAAGGAAATAAAGAACATTGCTTTTCAACGGTTTGCTTAAAGCATGTTATGGCTAATTCCCGAAAATATGTTACCACAAATTGTTTTCCATCATACGTACCTCAATTTCTCCTTCAAACTCAGAGGAGTCCAGCAGGGTCACTTTGAAGGGGGTGGTTTTAAGTCGTTTAGAGCCTTTCTGGGGAGATTTGAGGTTTTTGTTTGGGGACATCTTCTCAGACATGTCATCTATTTCTTTGTGTTCGTCAAGGTGCTTGGAGTTCTGATCCTTAATAGAGAAATATAAAAAAAGGAAGTCAAATGACATATTTAACACAATTTTATCTTGAATCCCAGGTACAGGATTCAGTCAACATTTTGACTTCAAACTGGAATTTAGTCGCTGTGTGCAATCTGCTATTTTTAAATAATGAAAAGCAGACAGATTAATATCAAAAGTGCATTGATACCCACTTATTAAGTCTAATCACTGAATGACATTAGAAGAAATCACAGCAATCAGAAATATAATATAATTGCAGCATTGGTGATGTTTTCTCCATGTATAATTATCTCTGCAGACTCTTTGGAACCGAGGACCTGTAGATGCTGCTTCAGATGAAACTACTGCAATATCCAGAAATAATGTAAGTTAATGAATCCAGACGATAAGTTATCTACATTATCTACAACACCTGAGGGCCTGTTGTAAAGAGGCAACGTGAACAAATGAGGTCTATTTTTTTTCTACCGTGTAATGATATTCTTAACTCGCTAAAACACAAACTGGAGCGAGTTGCATCAGCTCTCACACTTTCCAACTTTGCTTAGCTCTGTTTTAAGATTATTCTGAAATGAAATCATTAGTTCTCGCACCTACCCAGTAACAGCCACGTGTTACAGCTGCCATCTAACTGAACCAGCTGATGACATTTATGTGAGCTTTTACCTTACCTAAATAAAAGATGTAACATGGAATGTGGTCAACATGTAACCAGGTAAGATTACCTGGATTGATTTACGTTTCACATCATAGCATAGACTTCATATGGCTCCATGAATAAAAAGGGAAACCCAGTCAAAAGAGGAACCAGTTCTCTCAACTTAAAGCAATATTTCCTGTTTTTTAACTTTACTCCACCACTGGGAGCGGCTTAATCAGTTGTCTGTTAATGCTCACCTGTTTTGCCATCTTGCTGTCTGAAGTGGAGTCCTGCATGCCTGCCCCCTGCTGACTGGGAGGACTCCTGTCTCGCTTTCTTCACCTCAGGGCCTGCCTTTGTCTCTGCTGCACAGTAACACCAACCTAAAAGAGACAAGAACATAACAAAGATGTTCACATGGAGTCTCAGCTGAGCAGAGCCTTCCCTTCATGTCAGAAGCATTAATGCATGCTTTCTTTTAGAATCAAAAGAGCTGAGATGACAGCAGGCGTTGCAGCTGGAGACTGTGAAAAATTCTCAACACGAATGCATTCAACCCAAAACAATAACGGCAGCAGCGCCAGGATCACGCCACCATTACACATTCTGAAGGTTGTATCTTCTTGATTCAACACAATTTCCACAGGCATAATCCACCTTGCCGTCAAGGACATTTACTTTAATTATAAAATCCCTCACTGAGCCAGATAATGATCATCTATTTAAGAAAGACAAGCTCCAGCACAAAGATGACGATTACCAAAAAAAAAAAAATGATTAAGTGAATTAGGCCAAGAGCGCTACCGTCAGTACTCATGACTATCAACAGTGGATTCCTTCAGTCAAAAGTGTGTTAAACCAAAAAAAAAAAAACCCTGATAAGAGCACTATCACTCATCCGTGAGTGGATATGGATGTTTGGGCAGGCACAGTAGTATGCAGGCTCACATCATATTTATCTTGGACTCGTTTCACCAAAACATTCAGGCATTACCAGGCCTACTAAACAAACCTGCTGAAATGCACACAGTATAATGTTACAGCACAGAGAAGGTGGTTGGATTGGGGTATGTATTTTTGTTACGTGCGTCATCATTCGTCAAGTTGTGACTTCGCCACGGCCCACCCTATTAACTTCAACTTCACCTTGTCGGGTTTTTTTTTCATTTTCCTGGAGCTCCGTTTGACTTTGCTGCTTTCAGTTGCGCGTCGTAGGTTTTGGTTGAACTGAAGAAAAAAAAAAAAACCATCGGCAAAGTGAAAGTAGACTGCAGCCAGTTCTGTCAGTTGAAAGAGGTGTGTCGAGTAATCATGCCCAGAGAGAGGCTCTTTTCTGTGCACAGATCACAGTGTCATATTCCCAATAAAGCTACTGTTTCAATTTCATTTTGGAAATACAACATATTGTGTGTTTTTATTTATCTATCTTTTTTTACCCTCTTTTCGTACTTGTAGAGTAGGACGTAGTTAGCAACAATGATTCAACCCGTTTAAGAACTGAAACATTAAAAGTGACAAGTTTAAATATTACAGGGCATTACATGGCATCTTATTTACTGGCCCAGAGCAATAGTAACCTGAAATCTGCGCTCAGTGAAATTCACTGTGACTAAAAAACGTTGAGTTTTTGTGTGAATTTAACAAAAAAATATATCATGTTTCTTATTATGCGTTAATTAGTGAGCTGCAGAGGTTCTACTAGATGGATTTTGTTACAGAGCCAGGCTACCTGTTTCTTATCTCTTCACTAAACTAAGGTAACTGTTACCTTGATGTAGCTTTGTAATATCGTGGTAGATATTAGTGTAGTATCAAGCATCTCACTGGGGCAAGTAAGCAAATCATAACATCAATTATATAATATAATTTTTAAAAAGGCTCTAATTAAAATGGGCTGATATCTTTTCCTAAAATGTCAAATCATTCAACGGCAGTAAACAGTCACAATATATGAGTTAAGTTTCTTGTGTATGCAGAAAGCCTAAATTACATTTAATTAGCTAAAGTGACGGATTCGAAGGCATCCTCTATGGTGATACACGGACTGTAGACTTCAACAAAGCTTTCTTTTTGTTTGCTTGATAATGATAGACTTAAAATGTGTGTTTTGTGTCAGATTTTGTTTGCAGAGCTTAGAAAAGATATCTCAGTGGAAGTATTTTGTTTGCAATTTTATGTAATCATTTGTATCACTTTCTGCGTCTTCATGTCTTACAAACCCCTGCAGGCTGGGTACTTTTATGTGAACGATGCAAAAATAAAAACCACATTGTGTACATTACATTGTCGTCTGTTATGGAGAAATTGGCCTCCCTGCCTCCCCCACAATAGATCCCCCTGTGCATGATCACTGAACGTCAGCAGAAGGCGGTGCATTAAAATTGAAGCCTGCTCTGTGATTCGGAAGGCACAGAAAAACTTGACATTCAACGTGAATGATTCAGACAGTTCAACATTTCATGCTGTTAACATCATTTTGGAGATGATACTGTCCATTTTTGACCACTCGTTCAAGGGAGAAAGAAAAAGACGCTTCCTGCCAACCCTTGAAATACAATGTACCCCATGGATGGATGTGGATATTTTTGCTCTCCACTGTGGATTTTCTTTTTTATAACCACTCAGTGGATTCCCCACAGGATGAAAAAGACGCCTATGACCCTGGAACATGTTCTTTCATGACCTTTTATGAAAGGAAGATGAGGCACTTAATGTTTGAACATATCCTTTGTGGGATCTGCACAACAGAGCATATAGAAATAATGCCTGTGCATTAAAGAGTTCCCCAGGACCTTGTGTATAATCCAGTGTCTATGTGACCCTGGAGGTCTCTCTGCCCCATGAGCGACAAATCACATCAACATAAAGCACCTGGGATTGTGGCCGATCATGGCTGACAACAGAGACGGGAACATAACCGGTTCGCACTGGTTCAGAGAAGAGACAACCCCCCTCCCTCGACTCCCAACTAGGGAAGGTCTTGACATATTGCACGGGGTTAAAGGAGTGTGAAGCCCTCCTCACTCACCCCTCCTCCTTTGCTGTGCTATCACAACCGTTCCATTACTTACAATCACAGTGATTTGACAGAAATGAATTCCCCAACTTGGTTGTGGTGTGGAGTGGTATGTCCACTCAGGGTCTCATTTCACTCCTTCTTTCTGATCCAGCTGGGCACTGAACTATAAGTTGCTAAATCAATTTTCCCTCACTGGCTCAACTGTGGATATGACTGCCAAGTAAACTTACTGATTGGAGAGGAAACACTCCTTTGGGTATGGTCTTCTGATGGCGACGGAAGCAAACACTCAGCGCCGCCATGTCTTTCTGTTATCACGTTTGCCTCCCAGTCCGATTCAGTCAAGCTGAAAATAACAAGCGTCTCCCCTGTGCGCATTACAGGTGCACATTTTCTCATTCTGTCCAAGTCAAACAGAAGCTGACGTCCCCCCTCACTTAACATCCATCTGGGCTACATGACACAATGCATTCATCTACAGCAGTCTGTGCGAATATACCTGCCTCAGTTGTGCTGTGTTCATGGGAGCAAATTATCTGAATACAGCGCCAGTCTAACCATTTCTGTTCCCCACTGTGGACATTTTTCACTCCTGTTCTGAACACATTAACGAGTGCACAGCCAACCATGACACATTTCCTAACCATACCCCAATCGATAGTTAGTGTTGCTTTGAAGTGGTCATAACAGATTTGTACAATACATGTCAGCCAGTAATGAAAAAGCCCTGCGAGGACGCACACGCACATACAAACACACATTGAGAATACAAATTTCATAATCCAAAGTTAGTTTGTGGTAAATGGGGTCCCTCATTGAGACATCTTCTCATGAAATCAGATTAATTGCCAAATTAATACAGATTGATGTCATAGAGTGGAGGCAGTAGAGCTCTGCAAATGCATTAATTTCCTGTAACAGGCCATTACCCACAATTGCCTCCGTCAACCCAGCGACCGACACCTCTACAGAGGAGAAGAAAGCACCTTACAGTGCAGGAATACACTGTGTGTTCCCTTTGTTGTACACTGTGTGCAGTTCACTGACAATGTCTGTCTTTGATATCTGCCATCAGTAATAATGATTCATCACAGAGAAAAGCACGTTGTTTCCTTGGAGAGTTATGAAACACCACTCTTCCCTAACAAGCGTAGCCTTTTCCCTTGTTCCTCCTGCCTATTTCTCTTTCTCTTCATTCTCATCAGAGGTGAGCTTTAATCTAAGTAAGGCAAGTGAGGGGAGAATGAGAGAGGGAACACGCATGTCTGTGGAAGAGTACTGGCTCAGCTCCTGGATGCAGTTGCCATGGTAACAGCATAGAGTACTCTTTTTTTTTCCACAAACGATCATCTTTCTTCTCAGAGGAGTGACAGAGAAACAGAGAGACGAACCGAACAAGGAGGGAAGATGAGAGGCCAAAGGATGACGCGGCCGGAAAGACAGAGGGATCAAGGATAAAATGAAAAGATAAGGAATGACAAGAGGGAGGAAACAAGCTGAAGTGGCATCACAGCTCAAAGGAAATGTCACACAGCCTCCCTCCCGGTTAGCAGTGGTGGGGCTGCACACAGCTGCACAAATGGACAGACAAGAAGTTTGAAGCAGAGATGCTGCTTGCTGCTGCTTAACTCCCCCTTCCATCTAGAAGCAAACATCACCTGCTGTTCATCTGCACTCTGACAGTGCACAGTCATCACTGTTTGGCCCATACACAACTCTAATTCCACTGTACATGGCTCAACTCTGTGGTCTTAATCACATTTATTCATTAGCATGCACTGGGCGCCCAATGCGGTCGAGTAATCACAAAGAGCACTGCAATGGCAATAGAGAAAGGTGAAGCACATTACAGACTGCAATGCATCCCTTACTAGCCTATGAATTATTTGCATATTGGTTAAACTGTTCAATTTTTTTTTGCATTTTTATAGTTTTGCCATCGATTACACAGATCTGCAGCTCAAACCATCTTCCGTGACTAAAATGCTTTAAAATTTTAGATTTATTTATGCTTAATTTTTAAAAAGAGAGCCACTAGTGCAGTGTTTTTACTAAAATGAAGGTTTCTGCCCAGTTAAGGTCAGGTTAATGTAATAGGGTGAGGGTTACTATAATTCTATTGCATGCACTGCTGATAGTCAGCCCAAGCTTAATTTACTTTGTAGAAACTGATACAAAACAAAGCTCTATTTTCATAGCACGACAATGCTAATATCAGCATGCTAACACACTCATAATGAAAACATGATCGTTGATCGTTAACCATGTTTACCATCTTTGCTTTTTTGTGCTTGCAGGTATTTTACTGATTAGCACTAAACGCAGACAAAAGCAAAGGCTAACGGAAGTTTAAAAACCAAAGTATCAGACATTTGACATATCAACCAGATTATTGGTGTGAGACAGAAAGTCACAGGGATCAGCAAAGTGATTACACTAGAGGAAAGGTGCAAATGACAAGTGCAAATTTCTTAATTTGCATTTTAAAAGTACTGGATTTTTTCATAAAGCACATCTTTTCAAAAGCCTAGCCCTAACCTTTAAAATGTTAACAACATATTATGCTGTCAACAACTTATGCATTTCCTTTTGAGGAAGCGGCCATGCTTCCGCCTGACATGTCTCTGCCCCGCTGATCCACCGCACGCTGCAATATGTCAGTGACAGTTCATTCAGTCACTCAGAGAAAAGGATGAGAGGCTCAAGGACACGGCTCTCATTCACTAGCATCACACATACCGCCTGTCATACGCACTGACAACTACACTGCAACACTGATGGAAGTCACTCAGGCATCGCCCACAGCAGTGTTTTACAAAGCAAAGTGCGTTAAAAGATGGAGTGTGGTTTCTTCCAATGTAGTGGTATTCATTCCCGAGGAGGCAACAATGCAGCCCAAACACCGCTCCTGCCTCCTCATCGTGCCGTGTTTCCAGAGCATGTCACAGCTAAGCTCGACTGTTTTGGTTTTCATACTAGGTACTACTCTCGATTTCATTTTCCACTGCAGCTGGTACTCCCTCAATGTAAGAGGGTGACACTGTTGTGACATCAGCTTCAACATGACACAGCCACACAGGAACAATGGAGGATACATATACATATATATATATACGTATATACCTTTTAAGATTCTTTTATCTACAGCCAGTCTGCACACTGTAGGATGCCTGTGCCACACGAAGGACAATTCCCTCTGACCACCCAGTGGTCTGCTATTGTTTTGCTATTGTTATTGTGCACCGTGGAGCCTGGCTGAGCTTGTTTGGAACCTTAACAGAGGTGACACAAAAAATTCCAGAGAGCACCATTCACTATCTTTGACAATGAAAAACGAAAGGGAGAACAGCTCCGAGAGTGTTGCGACAGACCATACCATGCAGGGGCAATACGTCACATGTTTCCTTGGTCTCTGCTCGTGGTTGGTGAAAGATGAAGCCTGAGTTGGAAAAACTGAGACCGAAGAAAAGTACAGCAACAACATCTACATGACTCTTCAAGCTTTACATTCCTGCAGCAGTCTGGAGAAAAAAAAAAATAGCCCACGTTTCCTCCATGCAGCTGGAGTAACAACACGTGCTCGCCTTCCTCTCAGCAGACAAGAAACTGGAACCCAAAGCAGCACAAAGTTTGGCACTTGGTTTATGATTATCATCACATACACAGTGGCAAACAGAGAGCAGAATTAGCCATAGCCAGAGGCAGGGTCGTTATAAATTGCGGCAGAGACATCGTTCTATCAGTGTATCTAATGGAAGCTGACCTTTATCATGCTGTGCTGGAGACCGCTGGTGCATGCGCGAGGCGGGATGTCTCAACGCTGATGGGCCTGTTCCTGAAACTGCCAGACGCCACACACCGCAGGGATACAAACGCAACGTTTTTTTTCTCCAATTCTTCAGTCGGTTCGCTCAGCCTCTTACAGCTGATTCAGGGATAAGAGCGAAAGCAAAGTAGCTAAAGTAAAAAAAAAAAAAAAAAAAAGCCACACAGTTCGAGAGCATGCTAATGGCAGTTCAGAGCAGGAAAATGAGGCCATGGGTGTGGGAGCGCATGGGCGGTTGTACAGGCATCATCATGAACCTCGGGGCAGAGAGACACATGGTGGCAAGACAAAGCTTGTTGGCTTGTACGTGCACTGTTAAAGCTGTGCTAAATTCTGAGAACCATAAATAAGACACATAGATCCATGCTACTTAAAGGCATTACCCTTCAAAAGCTTGTTTTTGCAATATTCCCTTTTGTCTCTTGCTAGTGTTCAGGCTACAGTTGTCAAAGTCTCTTCCAAAACAAGTCTTCCAGCAGTTTTTGTTTCTTATCACCGCCCACTTTGTGTCTGAATATTATTTCATGGCAAGGGCTCAAATTCTCTTCACCAAATGGAAATAATTTGAGGATATTGTACTAATAATGAAGAATACTCAGTTTGTTCGCCTTTTGTCTGCTCAGATGCATACAATATGTTGCATCTTAATTAATCTCTAACGCTAAAGTCTAACACTCTCAGACGTGAGCGTAAGTGCCTCCTGTTTTATCAGTTCCTGTCAAAAAGTGCTGTCACATTCTCAAAGGCCAGTGTGTAATTGTCTCGGCGTGAAGCCTCCGCTGTGCTCCAGTTAATGAGAGACTGTCACAATGGCTGCACACCCCAAACTGCATTCTCCACCACTATAATCTATGAACGGGAAAATTATTTCCTTAGAACCACAGTTGCAGCTGGTTCTTGGCTTTGGTACAGCGCTGATGACAAGAAGCAACAAACAGGTCTGTGCAGTTTCGATAATGTTGCACCCAGTCATTTTTGCACCTGGATGAACCTATTTGCAGGTGTTTGCATGCTCCAGATTGAAGGTCATTTGATCGTAAACATTGTAAAGATGCTGACAATATCAATATATCAACTGTACATGTGTCTGCCTTGCAACCGCTGCCATGCAGTTGGACAAAGTATGTTATTTATGAATACATACACCAGTTTAAGTTCCTTCCCAAGCACATTTACTATGCGGTTCATGAGTTCAAACCTACAGTATAATACAAGATACACCAAAGGCCCAAAACCCACCAGATTGCCAGACAAGATCCTGTTTGTTCTCCATTACATCAAGCAAACTCGACTGTGCAGCAGTTCAAGTCAAGCTGTCAATAAATCCACATCTCTCAACAATTTCAAACAGGACTCGTCTGATGACCCAAACTGCTTGAAGTTTTGCCTCAGCAAGGCGCACACGCAGTCGGTCTCACCCTCATTTTCCCTTCCCTTTTGAAGAAATACACAAACACACAGACGCGCACACACATATGCACATCCTCCCACGCAACACGCTCTCACTTTCCCCCTGATTACACTTTCTGCATTAGGTCTATATTAATTTAGTTTTCTTTTTGTTCTTATGTATAAATTATGTATTTAATTTTTCATTGTTTTTTTTTTAATTTAACGGTGATGTGTTTACAAGCTTTTCGCTTTTCTTCCCGCTCCTGCACTGTTTTGCACTGTTTACCGTGTTTTGTCATTATGTTTATTTTTATGCCGAAATAAATCAACCACCTTGTAATCAGTTCAAAAACAGTAATTGAACGCTGGAATATTTGTTGACAACACAGGCCTCCATTTAAACCCCTCTCTGACAAACACCTTGATTTGATGAAAATTGACATGCTGGCTTCATGTCTGAATAATATCTGATTTACTTTTATGTAAACGTCACAACAGCATAAATAATGCTAACTACATCCAATAAGAAAACACATCCCAGCGTGAACTCTTTTTGGGGGGCATCACTTTAATGTGATAAACTGTTAGACACACACATTATCTCCTTGGAAAAGCTGATGTAGTGAATGTGTAACAAGCAACAATATATATAAGTCTAATATTTATAAGTCTAATATTTATTCTGCTTTTAGCTCCGGTTTGGTCTCCACCAACACCTGAGCGACATATCTTGGTCTTTAGCTGCGCTATGTTCACCAGCTAGTCAATAACTTTCTGAATTTTGGTGCTTAGCAGCTGATGTGCACTGGATTTTTAAATTGTTCCACTTAAAACGGCAGCTTCTTGTGACAACGCTTCTCTGTTCTTCAGCAAAGGTGCCAAATATCGATCATCAGCGTCCTCCTCTAAGAGTTGTGTCATGTCTTAATAAAGCCATAAACAAACATTTACATAAGAGACAACTACTCGATGTCTGAGTGACAGTAAGCTATCACACTGAGCGTTGAAGTTTTACAGAGCTGGTGTAATTTGCTGCTTAGAAATATAATATGTACAATCAATAATATGTTGTACAGATATATTCAATCATTCATGCCATTACGGGGTTCCTGTTTATTTACAGACCCCCATTCGCATTTCTACAGTCCATAGTAACACTGAGATGAATATCTAAGGCTGTTGTGAAATCCATCCCTTCCAACTGGGAAGTTGCAAGTCTTGCCTCATGACCCTGTTGTAAGCGTTGACACAATACCTGCTTTGTTTCCCACAGTGTTAGCCTGGCTGGCGCAAGGCTCAGATTAGTTTTCCTTTTTAGGGGAAAACTGATCTGCACACAGGGTTTCTTTAAAACGTACTCTGCCTTAAACAAGAGCCTCATTTTGGTGAAATTTCCAATGACAAGGCGTGTGTTTGAGCCGAGTGTGGTTTTTTTTTAGGACAGGCATTTTCATCTTTTGTGATATTGTCTTCTCATCTGTGATGTTTTCAAGGTCAATCTATGCTCCCACTTCTTATACTCAGCTCACAAAATTTGCTTTTATTTAGTGAAGATTTCAGTACAGCGTCTGTCCTGCACAAGAAAGCCACAGTGAAGCCCTGTGTCAACCTGCATATGCATAATATTATGCTAATCGTCATGCTCAAATGCGTTTTGCAAGCGTGTGTCCTTGTAACAGAGTTCATCAGAAAGAGCTGTCCTCTGTGGGAATAAATCCAGAGAGAGCACCTCAGCCAAAAGTCCCCAGTATCTACCACAGGGATGACACAACTTACTGCCTCCTAACACCGAGCTGCCATTTATATAGACAGCAGTCACCTCGAAGGTGGTTTTTCCAATTTCCTTTCACCCTTAGAAGTCATAGAGAACGCCATAAATCAACAGGAAAATGGCGAGGAGGCCCTCAAAGCAGGACTCATCTCCTCACAGGTCGCACAGACTTATACTCACACACTTTTACTTATCTCACGGGATCAAGATGGATCAGCTGGCAACACAGGGGGTATTGCTGGGATTCCCACGAGCAAGCCTGGAGCTTTTTTTTTAAAAAAAAAAATCCCATTGAATTTGGGATGATTGCAAAATTCCCTTGTCAACACCACACCATAGTACAAAGAATCACAACAATGTTTCACAGGGAAGCTGAAATCTTTTTACAGTAACCTCTCTGAGGTAATAGAGAGGTGGCGATTCACAGCACAGGAAGCAAAAGATGCTGTTTTCATCGACTGAATATGCCGCATTTCTATAAATGTTAATGGAAGCAGAGAAACTCATCAGAATGACACTGCAGTATGCTCCTATGGGAACAATTCAGAAAACTTAAGAGGGTTGCTGGACGCAAGCTATTTTGGCACAAATGGGCCTCCTGCTAGCTCCCAGCGGCAGCACTCTCTGCCAGCTGAACACATCCTGCTGCTGCCCAGCTAGCTAGAGCAGCACTCAGCTGCTGTTGGCTAATGGACTGCTTAAAGTGAGAGGAGGCAGAGCGACTGTGGGCATGTGCATCAGCATGGCTGGCATGCTGCAGGTGCAGACCGTCGCCACACAAAGAGGCAACGGCTGGAGTGAATGAGTCAGAATGTGTGAGTGTTTGTTTGCTTGCTCGCTTGCCTCGTTCGTCCCCACCTTTCCTCCACACACATACACACACAGACACCCCGGGCCTAAGCCTTTCCATCATCCATGGAGAGCTCTGCACACTCCAAAACATTTTGGCTACAGGCCAATTCACATTCTCCATGCCAGGATGCAGAGAATGAAGCTGTGGCATGGCTATCTAAGGCTATTCCACGTGCATGCAAAATACCGCAGTGCCATGATGGTATGAGGAGAGGACATGCAGGAAAGAGGCGAGAGGAGACGTTGTGTGTGGTGTCTCTGTAACAAATTACCGCACAGATCCACAACCAAGAGATTATTTCCACAAAATACTATGGCAACACAGCCTGAAGCTTCACCCACTGTCCCTGTCATGGTCCATTTGAAGCTCCTTCCCCCTGTGCCCATGGGAGAAAGTGGCACAAGGCCACACCATATGGTATTCTATGTGGCGGGCGGCAGCGCTGCGGGAGAGCTGAGTTGTGAAAGGAAGGACCTTGTCCATTGGATTAATTAATGTGTCTGTGATCAGGGAGGTTTTCTTCATAACCAGGCCAGAGACCCTTCCCCACATAGCACCTTTGCCAGGCCACTCAAACAAGCAAAAAAAGGCCTCGTGCTTCACATGTAAAACAGATGGTGGTTTATGAACTTGACTGCAGATGAAGACACAAAGTCTAGAAAGAGGAGACAGTTACCTTTTCTATCTCTCTCTCTCTCGCTCTCTCTCTCTCTCTTTATTTTTCTCCCCCAATGCCCTTTTGTGATCTGATAGGCCTGGAATAATAAGCAGTTAGCGTGTTATCTACTAACAGCTCCATTACAGCACGCGGATAAAGCTGCACAGATCTCAGCAGGTGCAACCCAGCAGCGACGCTCTGTAATAACAGTGGAAGCCATCATACTGACATGTAATTATCATGTGCAGAGGTTGAAACTAGCTTTAAAAAAAATCATCAGAGCGTCGGGTCTTAATATTAGCATTAACATGTTTAGCATTTATTTCAAGGTTGTGGTGATAAGGCGTCCACTAGGTGGTGGAGGCTATGTTGCCAACTGGTCTTATTAGATGTCAATTTCCATTTTATCAGGCACAGACACAGTAAAGGACATCAACGCTGAACTGTTTCAGTATCTGACATTGTAATAAAACCATCCAGGATGCTGCTAGGTATTTAGGTCTTTCTTGAGTTCAGTCCTTTTTTGTAAATTTACACCCTGGCTTTACAGCATGCCACGGGGCATACAGGGATTCTCATATTTATTCCTTCAGTTCAAAACATAGAATTAAATTCTACAGATGGTCCAGATGTAAAAAGGTTTTTGTGAGTTTTTTTCAGGAACAGATGTGATGCATTTGTTATTGTTTTCGGGTTTTTTTTGGGGGGGGGGTTTCCACAGAAATCCAAATGTCAGCAGACAAAGAGTGAGCTAACCACAGGGAGCTGGGCTGATTATCTAAAAATGCCGGTTATCTAAAAATAAATAACTGAAACTAAAGAGACGACTAAAATGCACAAGAAAATAAGAAGAAATTAACCGGCAGCACCAACTGACAGTACAATAACTGAATATTTCATAGAAGCAAACAAACAGGGGAAAGGGAACTGCGGCTTGTGCACATTAAAAACTTGAATGTGATGTTCGATGAGCTGCGAAATCACTACAGGCTATAATTGCACCCTAAAGATAAGACATGTACAGTTTGCACTGGGCCACATTTACCTCTACTGAGACAGCCGTATCAATAACACCCCCACCTGCTCTGCTCTGAAGACTCTCCATTAACTGTGGGGGTAATTATGTTGGTATTATGTCAGTTATATCCACTGTTTTTTATATAAAATTCATATCTGTTACATTTAATTAAAATCCAGTAGATGCATAAACATTCAGAAATGATCTCTAGTTGTTTTTAGTAGTGGCAGAGTCCAACTGGACTGAGACTGCCTATAGGACACCAGATTTACAGAAGATTAAGCACGTCATCCAGACCAAATATTATTAACTAACTTCTTTAGTAAAACAGTGCATGTTTGTTTGGTTGGGTCAACAGCACACCAGCATACAGTACTGCTCCTTTGTTGTACATCTGACAAAGCACCTAGTCAAGGAGGATTTGCTGGGTATTAAATTACATTTGTGGTTACCACGGTAATGCCACTTGTTGCCATGTCAGCCATGACTAAAATACTGTATGATATAGAAAACCGGCAAAAAGAGGAATACAGAAAGAGATATTATAATTTTATAATTTTCTGAGTAGAAGTTTTACAAATCAAATTTGTAAAATTTTACAAATTTTGCCAACAAAATAACCACAACAATCACCATCACCACCTCCAGCCCTTAATTTATTGTTTTCTGGTATTGGGTGTTGTAGCCTCATGGTGCCTTAACCATGTTTTTATTCAGTAAGTTCAATACCAATACTGTAAATCCCACTGAAACAAGAAGACGCAACATGAAAGTGAAATATTTCATCTACAATAATCTTCTATGTAAGTGACTCAGGAGTCAATAAAGTACAAAATGGTTATTCACCCATCAATACAACATGCTACTCTATCCATAGGAACCACCACAGAAAATGATGCACAGATTGATATTTGCTTCACAAAGTATACCCAGTGTGTACCAGTGCAAGTGCGAGTGACTCTGTTATGAAGGTTTGCTCTCTGTGGTATGAGATTTGCCACAGCACGCTCTTTGCTGCCATCGATTTGTCCTCCTCAAAGTGTCCTCTGCTGCTTGTCCTTAAAAAGCAAGGCAGAGAGTGGGTTCTGGACAGCCCTGCGCAACATCTGTGGCACAAGCTGCCAGTGGGTGTTACACAAGGTTACACAGAGACACGCTGGAGTCAGTTACAGGCCATGAACAGTTAGATGCAGAATATCTGAGCCCTCATAAGAGTTCCCTTCCTTGAAACTTATCTTAAATTTAAAAAAAAAAAGGATCTTAAAGATTAATTTCTACATTTGGGATTCCTAAACAATGGGAACAAATGTATAGGCCTTGCACAGAAAGAATATGAATACATTATGTCAAAGAAAGCATTAGGGTTTGTTCAATTATGTGGCTATTAGCTGCTAATCCTACTTTGAGGGTGTAAGTATTATTTCCAAAGTCGGTTCATAATCTATTTAGTTTTTGACAAATTGCCTTAAATGTCAAAAGGAATGACAAAAGACAAGAAAAGCCTAAAATCCTCATGTTTGAGTAACAGTTGAGAGGCAAATATTTGGCATTTTTGCTTGATGAATGGCTTAAACAATTAACTGATTAGGGAAATTGTCTTTCAATTAATTTTCTGTTGCTGTAGGGATAGAGCAGCTGTGGTTCTGTTGTTCTCCGTGGCTGACTAAACTCTGCATTTTGGAACTTTTTCAAGACACCCTCTGAGGTGCAAAACAATGGGTATTGTATAGCAGGGGGCCAGGAGACTGCTCCACATCTCATTAAGATGCTTCCACGCGTCTCGAATTTTTCTTCACCGCTGCAAAACCAAATTGAAGATTAGATTGACTCTAAAAGCCTTTTTTTTCTGCAAATATGCAGCCTGGTTGTAACAGAGAGAAAGGCTGAGGTTATTTTGTTTGCAGCCTGCTCAAAATCAAACTAAAGCCACTACTGCTGCACTCTGGATTCTGCTGACTTGATGTGTTTTAATCGAGATTAGAAAGCTGAAGTCTTACTTAGCTGCAAGGGCCTGAATAAAGACTCTAATAAAGTCAAACTGCCTCCAGGAAACCTTATTAAAACAAACTTATTTACACCAAGTCAAACAGACATGCAAAGACCCAGCACATTGTCCTAACAAGTCTTTTTGTCTGGTAGAGCATTATTATGCAAAAGGAAAATCCATACAGAGACCTCATACATCAAGACAGCGTGCTTGTACGTTTGAGTAAATCGACCTCTCACACTTTTCAGCTTGCACATTAAAGTGATATTCATCAGGACTGTGTAAAATGTGCATAGTACAAGAGACGTGTGGCTCATGGAGGGCACCAGGGAATGGAAAAGGAACACCAGCACTGTTGTTGTGACATTGAAGAAGTGCTTTTACTCCCTCATGCTAAACACAAGCCCCTGCAGTTTCTAGATTTAAAATGTTCACATCTTAGCTTCAGATCTTTCGACCAGAATGACCTCAGAGGAGGCTGAAGCTCACTGCAACAATCTCTCTCGCGGGACATACAGGTTTCCACTCCTGGAATAAAGTTATATGTAGCTGAGAGGTGATTTTTGATGAGGTGAAAACCTAGTTATTCACTTCAATCTGAAATATGGAACGTGAAAACAGACAAACTATCAAAGTATCAGTATTTTACAGTCACTTTGATCTAGGATGAAAGCTAATAATCATAGAAGTTTGGCCTTTTCAGTGTGGGGAAAAAAAAATCAAAAACTAGTGAAAAACTCTCTAAAGACAACACTCCAGGGAATCTTGTTTTAAATGTGCTGGGTGGAAACACAAAATGAGTCGATGCTGCTGAAAGAATAAAAAGATTCTTCATGTTTACAGAGTTGAGTATCTGACCTCGACAAAACATGACCATTTTGACATTTTAATGCGATATTGTTCTTTTCAATAACGCGCTTTCTAGTTTGAAATATTGGAGTCAAACCATCTAAGATTCAAACAGACTTCCCTTGAAACATATTTAAAAGGTTCATACACCCCTGCAAACAAACCATGTCCAAATTCAATTGCAGAATCAATGAAACTTAACACTTTGGCTGGCACTTGCATTTTACTTTGTTCTGCTTTATGCCTGAGGCATCCTCGATTCCACCAATAAAATTAAAAAATAAACTGTAATTACTGCAGCAAACCCATGTGAGAGTGTATAGGGCAAGCTGTGGGACATTTCCTGAGAGAAGAAGAGAAGTGATTCTGCTTTTATTGACTCTCATGATCTGCAGACATTCGCACTGCTACCATAACAGCCTGACAACTTAAGATGGAACGGGATGAATTCCCCCCTAGCTCAGATCCCAATCCCTGTATGAAGGATTTCAGAGCCACCTTAAGTCTCTTCCCTGCATTCACCACCGAGACAGGCACAACACGTACTTCTGAACAAGTGCCAGACAGCCTCTTTCCAAATAATCTTGTCCTATTCAGACCATATTTCACTCTGCCATTGCCACATATTATACTTTTGAAGTAGCTCTCTATTGTGTCACACTTTACATTACCAGGAGATAAACACCTTTCCAAATGTAAACCTGGAGGGAGAAATAGTCTGTGGGCTCATACAATTATGCAACGTGAAGTTACTCCAGAATTTGACTAGAGTTCACACTGGGACACTCAGCACTCTCCTCGCTGCCTCCATGAACATGCATTCCAACTGGGAAATTACACAAGGGAGTTTCTCAGGCATACACACAAACACAGCCAGGTTCTGAAGCTAAAACGACTTCATTCTGACTTTGAGAAACAAACAACTCCAACTCATAAACACACATCATCAGTGAGGGCCCACACACTTAGACCAACATGACCCTGCTGCTGCAGATGATATGCACACACAGGCAAACACACACTCACACATCAGCTACTGCATTGTGTTTATATGAAGGCACAAATGCTCATCCAATCTCTGCTATCCTCCCACTAAGGGCATGCCAAGAGCCACTGCGGCACAAGAAACTCTCTGCATCAGTCCGTGTGTGTGTGTGTGTGTGTGTCTTGTCAAGCTGCCCTGCCTTCCTTCATGATGTGCTTTACAATGACAAACAAGTTCAGTATAAAACTTAATAATAAAATACACATGGAAACACTGTCATGGTGTGCAGGTACACACCTTGAGGTTAAAACAAGTAAGCACATTTTCCACAAATGTGGAATACAATGAGATAGGGCTGAACTTGATGGACTCACCCCAATCACAATACAATTGGCCTTAATTAATTTGATACAATAAAGTAAAATCACAAACCTAACCTATTTCTACATGAATAGAATCTTTTTATTCCTGTTTTAAGCTAGTTAGCCAGTGAAAGTCCTCTCGCTAGCTTCGCTACTTTCCCTAGTTAGGAATAGACAAACTGAAAAATGCAGATCACACTGAGTAAAAGCAAAAAACTTGAGCGCTATTACATTGAAAAGTTTAAATAATAAAATGACAGACTGAAAAGTTGAAGTGGGACATTACAACTGTTGTTAACTATCCAACAGCTGTATGTCACTAAAACTAAAAAAAAAAACAACAAGCTAGCTGCTAATTTAGCAAACTGTCACTGTGATGCTTGCTTCCTATTTAAAGATGGTCATTTTTAACAGCAAAGACACACAGTCCATTCTCCCGATCCCTTCATGCATCACAATGACACATAAGATGTGTAACCAACAAATATAATATCATACAGAATGCATAGTATTAACCAGACAGCAGCCAGAGTTTCATTATCTTATTACAGTATTCATGTTAATTAGCTACAGCTGACTAAATTTGCTGGTCACAGTTGTCATTATCTTGCAAAATAGTCAGTCACCGAATGAACAAATTCACTTCATCAGCTTGTTAAGACTTTATTAATAATGTAAGGTATAATTAAACTCTGGCTCTTGCTTCAAACTGCAATTTGCAATTTGCAATTGCAATACGAACTTAGAGATTGTTTAACCTCATGATCAGTTCGTCAACTCGATTTCAGAATTGTCAGTTTTTAACAATGTATCAAAGGTTTGCTCGACGTCTTCAACCTACAGAGAAATCTCTCCTGAACCTGCATCTCCTTTCTGATCGGAGGTTTATTATGAGCTTCAACTCAGTGTTTAGCCGTCTGTGACGCAACTTTGTGGTTTCACTCACACCGCTCTGATAGCATTTTTTTTTATTGCAGAATGCAACTATTTTTAGAGGAAAAAGCTATAAAAACAAAAAGAAAACAGCAAACAGACAGTTAGTGAGCACAGCTTTAGCATTTAGCTGCTAAAAAACAAATATTTCCCTCAGGGGCTAAAAACAGAGCTAAAAAGAGAGGGAATATTACTCATATACTTAGAAGGTGGCCAGAAACATGACCCAACATGAATGATAAGGTTGTGCTGTAACTGTAAATAGAGACTTAAAACGTGATGAAATGTCGATAGCTTATTTCCACTTGCCCAAAATGAAAAAATAAAACTCAATTAATGCAGGTTTAAGGTCTTCAAACAAGGCAGAGCACAAGACCAAACAAGTTAGTGTTTGGTCCAATACTGGATTTGGTTTGCCCAGCTCTTGCTCTATATTTTTGAAAGTAAGTGAAAAGACTAAACAAGCTTTTTACCTTGCAGCTCGAAGTTTACATAAGACAAAGATCACCTAAGGAAAGAGCTGACAGATACTCCCCACACACGACGACTCTGCTGAAGCTTTGTAAAAAAGTGTAAAAACACACAAGGTCTGGGCCTGTGCCTACTGAAGCCAAAAATCCCACTCTGTTCAATTAAACTGACCTGAAGGTGGGTGTTAGGTGGGCACTCTGTCTCTAATTCGCCACGAACTGTGTCCTCAGCTAAAGCCTGACAGCAGTGTGTGTGTGTGTGTGTGTTTGTGCCTCTGTGTGCAGGTGTGTGTGTCCCCCGTTCTTCTTCTGCACTATTTGTCACCTCAGAGACCCTTACAGATCGATCGCAGAAAGCATTACACATAATCTGGTGTTTAATATGCTTGTCCTTGGCCCCAGGTATAATTGGAACCTTTAGTAAAAACCTGCCAGTTATAAAATCTATCAATCTGCACTAAACAAGGGCTGACCTGGAACCTGAGTGGATGAATAATTGAGGAGGAGAGGAGGGTCTGAGTACGGCAGGCACGCTACTCATAATTCCTCTCGATCACCAAACCCTCTAAATTATCTACAAGAATACTCCGCAGCACAAGCAACTACTTATCATGTGACGCGACTTGTCGACGTTCGAGTCCCTTATGTATGCACTGATGTTCTACATTCATACTGATGTTTGCCTCTGTTTATTAGGAGCTATCAGAGGATATTCAGATCAGCAGCTTCTTTGCTGGTTATGATTCCCCTTCTTATTCCCGTGTGCACCCTGTTGAATAATGCATTCCCCCGCTTAAAGGCAACTTCTGTGTCCTCCTTAAGACATGAACAGCCACCCTGTGACACTTCTGAAGAACGCGAGAAGGAAAAAATACAACTAATGCTAAAGCGACTCTTTCTGCCCTCCTTTTACATCACTTTAACCAAAACTTTGAGACTGCCTTTCAACAAAACCATTCTGAAATTTGAGTGTTTTCTTTTTACTTGAGTGGATGTTAATCTTTATTGTAGGATGCAGCTCGGCTCAGATACGTGAACTGATGCGTATATTGTAACGACGCATCTTGTGATAGTCTGCTGTCATGGCCTTTAGGGTAAAGACGCTCTCAAGAGTCACCATTTATATGGAATTTTTTAAATGGTTAATGAACCATTTACTATTTTTTATGGTTCATTTATAATCCCCTAACAACAGCAACTTTGGT
The DNA here is from genome assembly GCA_008933995.1 of Datnioides undecimradiatus. Classification (NCBI taxonomy): domain Eukaryota; kingdom Metazoa; phylum Chordata; class Actinopteri; order Lobotiformes; family Datnioididae; genus Datnioides; species Datnioides undecimradiatus. The sequence goes on from WARS01000013.1 coordinate 18,887,962, forward strand.
GCTGCCACATCATGGAAAACCTCTTGTAATCATTAATAAAAGCCTACAGCTATATATGTTAATAAGTCATAAATAAAGGCTAATTAACTAAACCAAACACAACAGCTTTGCATTTGCAAATATTAATACACAGTTGATAAACTGGTTGCTGTCCAAATGCCCTGCAGCACTTTTCCAGAAGGTCACAGGTCAAAAGGTCAACAGCTTAAGAAAAAGCATGAGCTAAATAGTCAGTGACTATAAACCTATTAAATGTAGTGAACCAAGTAATTCCAATCAGCAAAGTGATTTGTGATTTTCAGCCCTAGTGATGTTTTTTTTACAAAGGTGAAAAGCCAAAGCTTCCTACTGGAACCCAACACTTTCATGTGGGGCGTATAACTACTAACTACTAATATGAAGCATCATTAAATGATTTGTTAAGCATTTATAAGGTGTAAGTTAACTTATGAACATTTTATGTAGGTTGTTATTAACTGTTATCAGCCTTTCTGAACTTAATCACTATATGATGATACTGTAGTTGCAATAGAAAGATGGCTGAGACTACAACATGATTTAATTTAGCCCTTGCTAGTATGTCTTTCAGGGGAGACATATGGCTCTGGAACCGAACATTTGCTGCCATGAGTGCCAAAACTGACAACTGTGCACATTCAGATACAAGACGATATCCATCGTCTTCAGGAGTAAGAACAGGGAAAAAAATACAAAATATAAAAAAAAATGTATACAGATTTTTGTTATTCACACAAACACATCACATACAAATATGCAGGCCTGTGCTGTGTGAGACAAATAATAAGAATTAACATAATGCATCTGATGAATGGTGCCTCATGTTTTCAAGAAATTTGAGCTAAAAAACCTTTTTTAAAATTTGAAGTCAGTGTGAAGAGTTACAACATTAATACTGCATTATATGGCATGAAGTGGTGTATTAAAGTTTGCATGATTGCACATATAATATTTAAGACATTTATGGCACATGATGAAAATGTGTCCAATAGGCAGAGGCATATTCCCTGGAGGTGGATACCTGCATGCTGGCTCACTCCGTGACCTTGTATTCATGCTCATCTCTCCCAGTCCCTTCAACACAGATGCAGCAGGCAGGACGCCAGCGAACAGGAGCCAACTGTAAGTCAGCTGGACATAGAGGTACTCGTACAGCGTCAAGAGGCAGCGTCACACCAAAACAAAAGCACCTTTCAATTCTCTCCTCCTTCCTTTCATAGGATGACTGGCAGACTGCCGCCCTGAAACAGGAGAGGCTGAATGTGCTGACCCGGCACTCTGTGGGTAAATGGCTATCTGTCCTGTCAGCCTTGTCTGTGAAGGGGATTGAGTGATAGTGGACACTCTCACTTACACACACACACGCAAACACACACTCCATTGCAGACAAAACAATGCTCAGTACTGGGTCCTTGAGTATTTGCTGTTGAATATTGAGACTGGCTGAGAGAGATGCAAATATAATCATCTGAAGCAGACATTTTTTCCCCAAACCATGTTTTTTGCAAGACCTTTCTCCAGGCACTGTCTGCCACAGCAATGCAAAAGACTCTAAGCTGCATGACTAGTATTTAAATTAAGGTTAGACCAATACAACATTCTGCCAATATGACTGGTCCTTTAATTTAGATTTAGATATATCTTCATGTCTTTCATGTCATCTACTGATAATAAACACTCCTTTTCCTGATAACAGCTAATATAATTATTTTAGATGAATATAATGCTAATGTAATTAACAATTATATTAAAACTCTAGCTCATAATTCTACCCAAATACTTGTAATTACCCCTGATATCAGTTTCATTAGTTTATTTGTCACATGACAGTCTGAATCCTGTTTCAAAAGATTTTCCAGGACAAGAATTGGAGACTGCAGTAAGGATGCAGTCCTCGTTACACAATAACCAGAATTTCAATACTACTATACAAAGTATAAAAAAAACCTAATGCAATATTGACCTTCATGTTTAATCAGTGAGCAAATACTGCTCTGCAAGCTTAGGTTTCATTTCAAAGTCACACGTGAATATGTGCAAACTGAAAGCGTTAAATAAGATGTCAAGTCAGCTTCTGGACAGAGGATTGCAAAACTGAGTGAAAGAATTCAACAGAGGCAAGGAGGTGAAAACATGAAATCAATAACTGTCATAGCATATGTTGAACTAAAGTCCAGTTGTAAACTAGTTCACAAACTGTTGCATGAAGCAAGGAACTGAGAAATTTCACAACAAAGATGGATAATGAAATGAAATATCAGAGGAAAGGTTAGCTGAAGTTCTTAAAGTCCAGTGCGTAACTGTCACCTATTCATATATTCATTTATTCACTCACTTGTTCTGCACAAATGTCAACAACCATGACTGAATATTAAGGCAAATGGAGAGGTGAAGAGTTTCTCTAAAAACCCAAACACAGGACATGCTAGTCACAAAAAAAGCTTGACTGCACTGAAATCGATTGAAAAAGATAAACCCCACATGAATTTAAGTCCTCAATACATAATTTACATCTTTCAGTGCATCTTCCTAGCACTGTTTTATAGTAGCAGCACTAATGAATTTGATTTTGTTTTGGCTATTTGGGAACAGCAACATATGTTTTTGACACACAGCCTCATCAGCCTCTGTAGCAGCAAACAGTTTGCAACTATTTACAGTAGTAAACAGTAAACACAGTACATGAAGCAAATGCAGAGCAGCAATATTCATGCCCAGTTGTACATGCAAGTCTTACATTCAGTCTCACTTCAGCACTTTCCAACTCCTAAGACATATCAGTGGTTTTCTGGGTATAATGCTAAATGCTCAGCGACTTTGTCTTTCTGCAATTTGCTGCTAAGCAGCTGGCGTGCAGAGGGTTTATTAGACTGTTTTAGCTAAAAACAGTTTCCCGGTGCACCTTAAAAAAACAAAGTTAATTAGCAGCGATATGGAACCAAAGTTTTTAAACCAAAACATTAAGGCAAAAGATGCTGAAACACTGTATGGAGCTGAGAGGACTGCGGAGTTGGCTAATCATTTTTTGTTGTGACTCCAAACAACCGCTTTCGCATTGCACATAGTTCTTTGAGCCGTTGCTAATGTAAAAATAACATACTGATAGCTGAAACTTTAGCTTTTTCTTGATTGGCTCTGGCCATCTCCAAGGGACTTCATTAATTCTCTCATATTTCATCAAAAATAAAATATTTTCAGTCAAAAACCAGGACTGGAGATGTTACATAGACAGCTCATAGACATGTTCATGTCTATCTGTAACCTCATTGTGATGCCCACAGCAACAATAAATCTATGATGTGGTAATTCCTTGTTCTTCTGTGGTATTAAAGAAAAACTGATTCTTAGATCTTAAGAGTTTCTTCTATTATCAGGGTCAAAGTGATGATATTACATCCACTTGCATCATTCTTGTCATCTTTGTGGCAAAGAAATTGTCCAACTTTTGAGACACTGAGAATAAATACATTAACTGGAGTTGGCATGATCTTGCTTTGTCTGTGTGGCTTTCCTCTGGCTGCCCTGGTTTCCTCCCACACCAAAAGTCACACATGTTTGCTTTTAAAAATACTCCTGACATTGCTATTGGCATAGCCATTGAACTGGACTTCATCCCCTGGCACTGGAGAGCTGATCTCTGCCCCCAAGATGTTAGGCAGTGTCAAATACAAAGGACATATTCAGCCTCAGGGGTCAAAAAAGTATAACTTAACTTTTTCCTGGCAAATAACATTAGCTATCAGCTCAGTCTGACCTTAATAAACAACTCTGACACATAAAAGATGTCACCACTGACAATTTGATGCGTTTTTAGATGTGACAAGAGACTCGCACTCCCCTGGCTTTTGAAAAGGTATTGTAATAACCTTGAGAAGATGTTTAAATTGAGATTCTATCAAATAAGTATGAGGGATGACTCACAGGCAGACACCTGTGATTGATGTGCCGTGATACAAAAGCCCTGCTCTGAATCTGACATTGATCTTCACTCTGCTTCCTGCTCTCGACTTCTGCTCAACTCTGTTCAGCTGGGTAAACAAAAGAGATGGCTAATAACCTGTCGCCTGGTTTAATCAATGTTCCCTCCGAGTCTGGCCAAGATACCCACGTCACATCAATACCAGAATCATGGAAGGTTGGATGAGGGACTGAAGCGCAGTACTGCCCAGAGAGGGCATAAAGTGGAAAAATGAAGACTGAATGCATAAACACTGAACACACATGAGAGAGGCTAAAAGTGCCTGGATGAAGTATTCCTCAGACAAATGAAGAGCAACTTGCCTGGTGTCCTTCAAACAGAGTGCCCTTTGGGTGGTAGCTGTCATGGCTAAATCTTCATTTTAGCCCTAAAATAGCTGTTTCATTGCTTTTAATATTCAGTATTCATTCATATGGTAGAGTCGGATATTGGTACTAACCTACAAATTCAATTTGATTGACCTATTCAATTTGATTTTATTCTTGATGATTCAGTTACATAAGATGTACAATCACTTGAAATGCTAATCAAAGGCTAAATTGCAAGTGGCCATTGGCAAACCCAGGAATCCTGCCAGGGGCTGAGTGAAGTAGTACTAGACTACAACTGTAAATACACATAGACTAGTCACTCTGACAAGGTACAATGCATTTTCATGAGCAGTTTGAGCAAAAGAAAGACTGACAAGCTAGGAGATAGCTAGGGCTAGCTAACCATCTAAAGTCAATGTAACTTTACACGTTAGAGGTTTTTCCTCCACATTAGAGTCTTTCCTCCCAAACAATAACCAAATCAAACATTTAACCAATTGTCCCAAAATACCAACAACATGTTCTTTCATTACATTTGAAAAGCTTGTTCTTAAAGTGTACCTGTACCAGCACCCTACTGTAAAGAAACCACAGTGTACACATAACACACAAATGTACACACACATTCTCATCATTTAAAGTACCTATTTGGATCAATTATCTGACAATCACAATCAATTAGAAAATTGCATGTTCTACCTAGTCTTTTATTTGGTATTGAAGAATAACGTAACTCCTCTATGTTGATACACTAATGCCTTACTGTCAGTCTCCCCTTATGCTTTACGCTCTAATGGGCCCGATGCTTAGACGTGAGTAGGGCAAGACAATGTACATACTGTTCAGTCTGTTAGGGAGACTCACAGCCTGTCAGGGTCTGTCAAGTTTAGTTTCAGTCTTTCAGTTTTAACCTCTTAAACCTCTTTTTCAAAACCTGGCAGGGTTGTCAGACAGAATTACAGGTATAAATTGCTGAAATGTTGAAATATATGACTTTTAAGGGATTTTAGGTCCAGTAAGTTTGAAAAATAGTCACTGTAGCTCTATAATACTGCTGTCATGTGAAATCCTTATAATTCTAACTCAGCTTTTTCTGTTTTACACTTGAGATATCTAGAGAACTGAAAAGCTGCACGGTCCATTATTTACACTCAAGTTTCAGGAAATTCATTCAAAATCAAAATATATGCTTTAGTTAGCATGGCTCCCAATCTGAGGCTGTTTCACTTCTCAAAACTGAAAGAAAAAAAAACCAATTTTGGGGAACAACATCTTTGACAGCACATACTTCAGACACACACACGTGCACACACCCAGGCTTCTGGGAAACTTTTGAAGCAAGAAATTCATAGATATAATTAGATGAATTAGATTAATGGCTCGTCCTTAATTCTGCACCGAATACTGCTCAAAGGCAAAAACAGAACAAATCAGCACTAATAGAGTGCCGCCATTACCCTTGTTCACCAATCACATGAATGACAACATTTAATGTGCTGAAGCCATGTACTTTCCATCTCCAGGCATTAAATATTCATGCAAACACAACAAATCCACGCTGGACAGGACTTGTTGAAAAATGGATAATCACCCCAAACCATGAAATATGAAAAATCTGAAAGTATAATAAGTATGAATTATGAATGTGGGCATGATGAGCAATGATAAAGGAATAAATGAAATATGTGAGCAAACACAAAGAGGTGGACGCCCTGCTGAGCTCATTCATCTTCCATGTTACAACAGAAAACAGTCCACGCTCTTGTGGCCACTGTTGGGCTGCACTGATGCCAGTGAAATGTCACATAGCCCGTCCAGATCGGACAAGAGCCATTTAATTTGCTCTTTGTTCAGCATCTAAATGATCCAAATTGCAGTTTGTTGCCATCTTAGCCGAGGCCACGACTATGAGGCAGTTATAAGCAAACAAAAGGCTTCAAAAAGGCATCAGTCCAATGATGCCCCCACTTGCCACAGCAACCTTGTATGCACTAGAGAAGCCTAGGGCAGGCTCTTGTAGCTCATGTCATGCAAGATGCATTTACCCCTATGATCAACGTTTTATATTATAAGGCTAGATGAATTAATGTGTACTGTTAAAGATGTCAGTCAAAGTAATGTACCAAGAGAGAAATCTCAATGGATGCGGCTCAACACAGCTCTATGGCAACTTTCAGTTTCCTTTACCTCACTGTTTTGGTTATACAGCCCAAAATTTCGCCATTTATGATTTAGTCTCACTGCTCGGAACAGAATCAATTCCTGTGGGCAGCTGTTTCAGTCAAAAAAAAAAACTGTCCGATAAACCCACAATAGGCCAGCATAAGCCTTGCTACATGCCTGGCACCCACCAGCAAACAGTCAGGGACAAGCTGTCTAAAGAGTTGAGGACTCAGCTTCTGAAAAGCCAGATATTTCTCAGGAGTTTGTAGAGATCGAAACAGAGCTAAGGGAGAGTTTGGCAGACAAAATAATGTAAAGTAAATTCTAATGTAACCTGATGTGTAAATAGTGACATTTGCCATAGCAACGTTTTCATTTAATACAGGGGGGTTGTTAGTAGTGCTAAAGAATAAGTGTTGCACTCACACACAAGAGTGGAGGCAGGAATCATGAAAGAGAATTACACCAGCAGGCAGCAACCAGTGACATGCTACAGTAGCTCCGCTGGTGCCTCCAATAAGTAATTAAGCCTCCCTATGGACCACTGTTAAAGCCTGTGCAAAAATCAGGGGATCGTCGCAGACTTGTTAGGACTATACCTGACCAAGCTGCCTGTAAATGATGCAGAGGTAGCTGTACACTCTCAGCTACTCTCTAATCACAGTTACAGACACAACATAAGGAAACGTGTGGGTAACATTCATTTATTCTCATGGCAGCCTTATAGCTGAGGTGCAATATATGTATGTATCGATGATTGCAGCAATTAGGCGAGGTGCAATTTAGATCATTTATCCACAATTCTAATTTGTCGTGGGGGCTGCGGGGTTGCAACTGTGTTTATTTCCTCTCGACGCCAAATGCCTTTCTTAAGAACATGAGATGCAGTGGGTTGTTGCTGTTGCTGTATTACATTTCTTCGGTGTGGTTTTTGTGATGTGTCACTGTGTTTTTCCTACCTGGACTATGTGCTGCAACACAAATTGCCTCTCTGAGGACAATAAAAAAAAATGTTTTCTAAACTAAACTAAACTTTAAACAAAAAAAAACAACTAGACAACTAGTCACAGTAACAAAAATCTCTGTTGTGAATCTGACATGAGCAGCCACAGGCAGCCAGCTGCACTGGAGAGTAGGACATGGGAGGATTTGTGGGAGCCAAAGACGAGCACACAAAAAAGATAATAGTGGCTGGGCTGAATGTTCTGTTGGTAGTCTGCTCGCTACTCATTCTCTGGAGTGATGTGTCTATTTCCAGTCTAGAGTCCAGTTTGATGATATGATGTGAATATGAATTAGCGTTACATAAACATTGATCCTTGAAAAATGGGATGAAATCCATCTCTGTGTTTTTCCCAGAATCATGGTACATTTTTCAAGAAGAAGAAGTTAAATATGAACACTTCAAACTAAGGAGGATTTCTTCGATAAGAGAGTAATGGATCCCCAAACATGAAATATTAAAATCTGAATGTAATAAATATGAATTATAAATGTGGTTTTCGGGCAGAGAGTTACAGAATTAAGTGACGACATAAAGTAACGGAGAGAATTGAGCGATGACGGTCCTGGCTGGCTTCAGCCATCCATGTGTATTTGTTATTGTGTGCATGGGGCTGGAGCTGCAGCGAGGGCGTATTGATTGCAGAAAAATGTCAAATGTGTCATCTAGACAGTGTTTGAGTTATCTAATTTGCTTTGTTTGTTTGCCTATTTGAAAATTCTAATGGCAGCATGCAGCCAATCTTGGCTGAGACTCCGTGGAGGCGGATGGAAGAGCAACTGCACAAAGTCTCCAGATTACTGACTAGATTTAGAATAAACATTATTCCGTTTCCAGCTTCAGAAAAACGTTCAACAAACACATCTGTCACATTCATCAGGTGTTCCAAAAACCTCTAAAAGAAAGAGATTTCTATGAAAACACAGAAGTGGTTGGCAGGGCTGTGCAGAATAATGTTTAGAACTTTCCAAAATATTTAATACGAGATACGAAAAGATTGGGACCACTCCCATGGCTACACACTCAATGCTAGGCTACAAACAGCAGCTTTAGCTTAGCTTAGCACAAAGACTGGAAATGGGAGGAGCAGCTAGCCTGGCTTTGTCCACGGTCAACAAAATCCACCTACCTACCTCTTATATATTCTTATACTCTTATATTCTTTAATGCTAAGCTAAGTGTCTCCTGGCTGTATTTTCATGTTTATTCAGCAAAACAGAGTGGCGTCGAGCTTCTGATCTTGCGTGGCAGTCTTCCAAACTTTTAAACAAATTTCCAGAAAATTGGCAAAGAAAAAAACACTCTCGTATACGTTTCCATCCACTAATATTCAGCAAGTGATGGCACTAATTGTCCACACATTAAAAACTGATGGACGGACGTACATTATTATCTGCAGGACATTGTCAAACTAATTTAATTTCCAGTGCAGTGAAACACCTGTCCCTCAGTTTTCAATGTAAATCCAGAGATTGAGGCAACTAAGCCAGTTGCACATACAGGTTAGACAGGCCTTGAAAATAAAGCTCACAGACTGCCAGATGCTAAGATAAGGGTGGTGTCAAAAACACTGTTTATAAGCAAAAATTCTTGACTAATGGTAAACAGCGATGACTCGGGTGCATCCATGATGAGTTGATGACTCAAGTTTGTTCTCAGGGTAGAGAGTAAGCAACCCGGAGCACTGACTTATCCATACTCAACCTTCTTGATATATCATTTCACATGGAATTGTACTGTTGTCATACCATCTGCATTTGCTTATGATATTCAATACTACCACGCACTGCCAGTGAGAACATAAAGGAAAATAAATAATAGATATTTTGTTAAGTGTGAAAGATGCTGTTAATGGGGAGCTGCTAAATAATATGGAGACGATATTCTGTTTAAACTCTGGCCTTATATATTCTATTTTTGGGGGGGTAAAATTCACACATGACTCATTCTCTTTATGTATAATTAAAGCAGCAACTGTGCATACAGGATGTTAAAAGAACTACAGCCTGCTACCAAGGAACAACAGAAATATATATAATCCCAGCTATGTTGTGACAGTGCACCATTTCACTCCCACATTTTCCTATCTGTTATGCAACATGTGCAAATGCAAACCACTTTACAGTGAGAGCTTCCCACTCTCTTTTGAGGGAAATAAATAAGAGTGAAGACAATAACTTGAAGAATTCGGAGGCTTTTATTGTTCATGAATTTCATATTCCTTCACAGGGAATAATTCCCAACAATGGTCTCCTCTCATCTCTTTGTGTAAGTCGCCAACCAAGTACAAGGTCACAACGAAACACCTGAAAACATTTACCAAAAAACACTGCGGAAAGTTTGAGTTTGACGCCATGTAGTGCAAAGGATTGGGAAAACATTTGAAAACTGGACAAAAATGAATTATGTGTCTAGTACAGGTTTGTTTTTGTTTCTGAATTGAGCTAAAAAGGGGAGCGTCAGTTTCACAATATCAACAGATCTGTATTATTAATAAATCAGACAGCTTTAGACTGTTGGACAGTCTTAATGGAGCTGTATCCTATCTCGAAAATAAAAGAGGTTTAAAAAGGTCTGATATTCACTCGAAGACAAAAGCAATTCTTAACATCAAATAGTAATCGTGGGTATAAAAACCCACTGCTGATTATTTGCAAGGGCGTTTAAGCACACTTCATAAAAAAAACCTCTTAATTATATACTCTTATATTCTTGCTTTCCTCAAAGTGTGACTGTCATTCCTCCAAATAGCATTTTTAAAGCCGCGCTCCAACACTGTTGCTCAGAGCCTCACATAGCGGAGCCACATTTTCCGGATTCCACTTGTGGCACACGTGGCAGAGTACTGTTGTCCACATTTAATACAAACCGTGTATTCTTTTGGCGACCGTGTAGAGCAGCGATAGGTGCAATGTGTGCCACTTAGAGCACATATTATTATAAACTATATAATGTACCTCATAAGCCAGCCTCTTGGTGCTAAAAAATAAAAAAAAGAACAAAAGCGTACGCCTCTGTTTTCTTTGTTCTTCCCCAATATTAAAATGTATTGATATCTGATGAGTCATCCTGCACTAAGAGATGCACCTACACATATTTATCTAATTAGATAGGATTTTGGGCAGCCAGCAAACCTCATCCATCATATAAAAATCAAATCTTTATAAACATTTTATTTTTGTATGAGCTGGAAGATCCAGTTATCCATGCCATATAGCTATATTCTATCTATCTGCAAGACAATAAAAAACAAATGGAATGATCAAATATGTACATTTAAGCATTGTACTGTATTGACTGATTCACAATATCAACTCATCCACTGTGTAATATGAAAGAAAACATTAAAAGTTAGCATCAGCTGGCAGTAGCCTTTGAGCTTCTTTCTCCAGTCTATAGCAAGCTTATGTTAACTGGAAAAGATGAATGCAGCAAAGCATCCTTTCATTCACTCTTTTGACATCTACTGTACTTGTGACGCACTTAAGAGGAATCACTACAAAGACAGTCTGTTAAGCTTGTGTTGCGTCCACAAAGCCTGCAGGAAATACGAGCTTGCTCAGCGTCATTTCCAAAGCCTAACCTATTAGATGAGCTTGACCTCTGCCCGCGTTGCAACTTTTATTCAGACAGGATGTTTGTTGTTAGTAATTCATATTATTCAAAACGCTTACAACTTAAGTGCACTCGTCTCCATTGCCTAATGCCACGCTACCTGGTAACAAACAAGCAGCAGCTGTTAGCTAGAACTGTTGTGAGTCAGCGTGCTGACGTTACAATGCCCAATAACCAGCGTGACTCGAGTTACATGCCGTAATGTGACCACTTTTCCACTGTCACCATGGACCTCAAAGTGCATCACAAAGCAGAAATCCCAACCATGCCGCACAAGGGGACAACTTGGATACACGTTAAATAAGTTACAGACTGAGGGTTCATTGGGGACTTTAAAAATGCAGTCTGTAATTCTGTTTGCTGTTTTGTTTTAATTTTGCAAGACTGACTAATAGAAGGAAAATAATCGCTTATCGCAAGAATTTTTAAATTTGCATTTCTTAGTGTGGAATTTCTACCAAAATATTTCAAATATACAAAATGAATTTCTTGTTTATAATGTCAAATATCCTAATTCAAGTGCAAAGCTAGCTAATCTAGATAGTGGTTTCTTTGTTTTCAAGGGTTAAAAGCATTCAGTGTTGTTTATTCATGAACTACCTGTTGTGCAGTAGCTATGTTGAAGATGAGAACTGTCTTGATTATTGTCATGCAGTGGTGAACTTGTGTGGACTGAAACTCACTTCTTCAACATATCAATGTGTGTGTGTGTGTGTGTGTGCATGCGTATGTGCGTGCATGTCTGTGTGCATATTTCTTTAAACTTTAAACAAACTATGAGCTTTGCACAGTTCAGCAGCAGTGGGAGTTGTCCCCTGTGTAGACACCTGACCAGGTCAACGGAAGAACAGAAGCAGATCAGAGTGGACTGAAACAGGGAGTTCACCCTCAGCACACAGAGAAAAAGAGAGAGAGAGAGAGAGGCAGTGGGCATACATCCAGTCCCCAGCTTCACTCTACTGTTTGTATAGAGCCATTCATCTCCTTATTAGGATCAGTGCTGGGGCTGAAAGGAAGCTACAGGAGCTCTCTGTGTTATTGGTGTCAGTGTCAGAGGATTTGAAAAGATGCTGAACAAGGAGCTCACTGCTATTTGTTTAAGTAAAGACAGGGACGGCCACAGAGAGAATAAGGCAGAAAAGTATGTCGATACCGCTCGAGAACATTTTAGAGTTGTCTTGTAGACTTTTCTGTATAGAGTCAGTCATTTGCCAAGCACCAGTACTATGTGGACAGCAAAGTGTGGTTTGCTAAATGGCAGCTGAAAGCCAACACCAGGCATCTTAATCTGTGGACTGGAGTGTCTGGCAGCACTATAGTATGTGCTGTTGGCGTAAAAGTGTCTGCTGAGATTGCAGCATGAAAACTGCTACCAGAGGGACATCAATCATGGCATGAATTATAAAAGAGTCTCTCATTATCGCTGCCAACACATAAACAAAAGGAAAAAAAAAAAATCGATGCATGACAGAGAATCCATGAATGATCAGTATGTGCAGAGTGAAACATTTTATGGCGGCCAGCAAAAAAGAGCCTTAAAAACCGTGGAACAATTAGCGAAAAGCCTGCAGTTGAAAACAAAACACCAGACAATCACAGAGGGAACTGCTGAAGCCAAAACAACAAGCAGCTTCCATTACTGAGACGCGGCCTTACAACTCACTCACATGCAGGTGGGGAAGAGAAGTGAGACTGTTGTGCAGGGTGTGATAACAACACCATCACATGAGTGATCAAATACCGAGCGCACACAGCAGTTTCAGGCAGGAGCGGACCACCCCGAGTCACAACAAGAAGTCACAAACCACTGCTCACCCTGGAATCTGTTGTATATTGTGGGTTTAGCGCAGACCCAACAAGGCCGACTCATGTTGCTGCAGCAAAATCAGTGTGTGATTTCACAGAGAAGCTCGTTGCAGATCACAGCACCTGCTCTGATTATAAATCAACACCTTTATTAATGAGGTGAGAGGGTGTTTATTGGCACACCGAGGAGCAAGGCACTGAAGAGGAACAACAGAGCAAGCAGCTGATTCAGCTATGATGGACACACTTCATGTGCAGTAGTAGATTACAATTACTGTGGCTCAAAATGAGCTAAAAATAAACTGTCTTTATGGGTAAAGAGATCAAACCAGAGATTATGATTTTCTTTTTCATAGTTTTCAACAAAGCATGTGTACTTTGCATTACCCATGATGGTTATCAGTTATCAGATTTGTTTTGAGAAACCTGCTTTCTGTCCCTAGTTGTTTGAGAAAGGCAATCCATCCCAATGTTGTGAGATTAAAAAAAACAACAACTTAGAAACATAATAATAAATCAAAAACGGTTTCATTTTGTCAGTTAACTCTTAAATCTCTAATGTCAGATCTTATCCATTTTTTGAGTGTTTTGCAGAGCATGGGAGTTAGTTCTGATCTCGACCCTTAGATCCTTTGGTGGGAATTTGTCACTTGTTTCTGACATTTAATATTCGAAAAGGTCATTTGATTGACGGAAAAAATAATCTGGAGTATTGTGTAGGGAGTCCACGGACATGCTTACCAGTCGTAGGAAAAAAGATGCATCCTGAGCTTGAATATCTTCTTCAGTATCACAGTAATGGACACTGTCTGTACACCCGTGGATACTTTACAAACAAGAACTGCTAACAGCTAATTCGGCAGTTGTTGTTAAACTGCCCTTTAAACTCTGTTACACCATTATGACCTCTTTCAAAGACTCCACGTACAGAGATGTGCAGATATTTGTCACAGATCATCTGATAATATGAAGTGTTGGTGGGGATTTGAGGACACAAGGACTGTGTACACAACATGTATGATTTGCTGTGTAGTCCAGGTTGCCTGTGTGTGTGTGTGTGTGTGCGCGCGCAGTTGATTCTTCACTCAGCTGCAAACACAGCAGCAAGCAAGTCGGTGCAACAAACCACACAGAAAACACACGAGGCCTGTGTCACGTGCGTCCACTGATTATAACTGAGAACTGTAAACACACACACTCCAAGAGTGAGTGTACAGAGAGTGGTGTAATGACTGTGGCTGTGCCTGGATCTGTCTTCTAACCTGTCCGACCAGTTTAGAAGCCACACGACAGGCCCAAAGGGACTGGGAGTAGTCTGTGTATCTACTCCTTCACGGACAACTGCAACAAAAAGAAAAGGCAATGCAACCCTGAACAAACACATTTCTCATCACTGAGAAGAGCTGCGGGTGCTATCTTATGAGCAGACAGCCCGCCACAGTCTGCATGCAGACTACGCCCACCTGCTTCACTGAGCATTTGTGCGCAATCATATTTTAGTCTAATTACCAGTGAAATATAATGCAGAGGTCAGAGTGTACCCACCTTCCTCAGTGGAGCTGTATATCTCGTTAACCGCACGGCAGCAGCAACTGTTTTTAATCACAGTACAGTTACCATGGGACCATCGTCCTCAGAAACCAAGTCTGGCCTCAGCAACTTCATTTCACTATACCTGAAACATGCAACTTCACCGTATTGTAAAAATAAATGTGTTAAATCAACTCTGGATTTTCCTCAGTAGCAGCTGCACTAAGCAGGGTATTGTTGTGAATTTTTACTTTTTTTTTGCAACTCTAATCTTTCCTAATCCTCTTTTTAGGTCTTGTTTTATGTATTTATGAATGTTTGCACTAAGATCGACCTTAGCACTGACTGTTTTTCATTCTGCAATGTGGGGCACTCAGGCAATCGCACACAGTCTAATCATCAGGGAAATGAACACAGATCAACAATGGAATTAGCCTTCCTCCATAACTGTTGAATGCGAGGGCTCTAATTAATGATTGCCAAGTGTGAAGTGGCCAAAAGAAAACAATGGCTGCTGGCTTGCTGTTTATGGTAGAGGCCAAAATAGCTGGAGAAAAAGTATTTCCACAGCAGACCACAACGAAGGCAGAATAAACAGCCCTAAAAAAAAAAAAAACAACTCTGCCCGAAATATAAATTCTGCTTTACCGAGGGGAGGCAGAAATCAGCGGCATTATGGGTATCGTCGCACCAGATCAAAGCCAGACAACAGCATGATGAGTCTCATCCTTGAGAGGCAGGGGAATTGTTCAAAGAAGGCGGCAGTCGAGTGGGAGCGAGGGAGACAAGTGTAGGTATGCAAAGGACGGAGAAAAGTTAAAAAAAAAAAAAAAAAAAAAAGGAGAACCTGCTGACTCACTGTAATCATCAGGCTGAGGCAAGCTGAGCTGATACTGCTTAGGGTAAAGCTCACTGCCTCCCCTTCAGAAGGACAAAGTGATGCTTCCCATCAACTGTGAAGAGCTATATGACTGAAGGTGGGAAATAGAATGGTGAAATAAAACTGTCGTGTGGCATGAAATAGCTTCTCTTTCTCTCTTCTCACATCCGAGTGCAGACAGAATGATGCAATTGGAGGAAGGCAATAAATCGCCCGTAGCTGTGTGAGTAAAAAACCAAAGCTAAAAATAAAGCCCTGATCAGACAGACAGCAACAGGATTTGCAACTAGCTTGGGGAGAGACCCTCGATGGAAGAAGGAAGAAAAGGATTCAACCACTGAAAATAACTGTGGAAAATGTTGCCGGTAACCCCGGACACACTATTAGGATCACGCAGCGAAACAATATAAGGTTCCAGTCAGCACCGTAACAAGATTTAGTCAGGACTGCAGTGGATGCAGCATCCTGATTAGGCTTAATTCAATTGCTATAAAACAAAAGCACGCTGCCACTGTGATTACTGTTGCTGGATTCGGCTGCGGAAATGTTGTGTTATCCTCTTTTGGTTATTCCAAACAAAGCTGATAAAAGAGCATGTAAAACAGAGATTTGGGTCCAAGATTAGGTCTCTGTGCACATCGGGTAAACAAACACAAAGCTTCAGTGCATTGTACCGCTGTGGTACGGCTATTGCAGCTACATCAGCCAGCAATCAATAGCACGGTTATCAGGTATCAAGTATTAGTTGCATGGTGTGTAAACAATGAGCGATTTGCATTTTGAAAGTTGTACATGTTCATTTTAACAATTCTACAATCAATCCTACAATTGACTAACCAATGCAATGTTTACAGTCTTCCACGTTTTCATTAACATGCTCTTGTACTTTTAAGAGACCAATTAGAGCTTCAGGGTTAAAATGATCAACCTTTATGGGATACTCCATTGATTTTACACATAGAGCGCACTTCTCTGGCATTATATCAGAGGTATAATGTCTTCTGTGGTTCTGCAGAAGCTTTCCAAAGTCCAAAAGTCCAAAAAATTAATACCCCTGATGATCATTCTCTCTCTTTTCTCTTTCTTTTACAAGCCCTACAACTTTATGATTTTGTAACAGTGAATCACAGGAGAGGCCCTTTAAGATTTCATTCTTGGTGAGTTTGGGGAACCTTGTCTTTACCGACGGCAACAGCTTCACTGATCTAAGAAAACAGGTTGCTTTCAAAAACCACACAAGTACGTGCATCCACCACTGGAGGAGTAACATAGGCTGAGAGGGTTCACTGTGTAGCTTTTTTTTTTTTTTTTTAAACAAAGACAACTAAAGAGGACAGTCATGTCTTCCATTAATCTGAACTCATGATCAAATGTTGCCCTCCAAACTACATGCACGCACCAGCTTTGGTCCCCTATCACGTCTGTTGCTTGCATTCATTGTTTCCTGTGGATTCCCCTGTGTCTGAGAACATGATTTGAATGGCGTGCAGCAAAGGCAGACTTCGCCATTATCAGTGAAAACAACATTAGAGAGAGGCGTCGACAGAATAAAAAAAAAACAAAAAAACAATAAATGGTCATTGTCATAAATATTAGTACCAAAATGGGGTCTGATATACTAACAGTCTTAAAGATTATAACTGGAAGGTTCAACTGTATTTAGGTCATAGGCTAAGGGCTGGGTTAGGCATGCAGCTGTAATGTACATGATTAGGGTTAAGAACGAGGATGATGTCAATGTGGGGCCTCCCAAGTCTACAAGTACAAATGCAAGTCTGTGTCTCTGTATGTGTTTGTGATTGGTCAGTGGTTATCAGCAGGCAGGATGTGACCACACTAACCGAATTACAAAAAACATGTTATGTCAAACAGTGTTCAGCCGGGCCAAACAGCAATGATACTCGAGCACAGGACACACACACACACAACCTGTTGCATGCCTGGGCATCATCACTGGTAAAATCAAGGTGACCCTCACACAGATACAGCATTTGGTGAGTGCCAGGAGCTACGGTACACGCACAATACAGAGTGACTCAGATAAGACGGCCATCCTGAAAATATTGTTCCTCTGTGATGTTGTTTCATATGGAGGAGCCGCTAACTGCTTGCTTTTTCCAACGGAGAAGTCAATAAGAAATGGCTGAGTTAACTTCCAAGTGCGAGGAATGATTGCCTCCAATGAGACACAGAGGAGAACAGGACTGCTTCAGCCTCACTGGATGCCTCATACATGCTCATTTGAATTGCAAATGGTGGTAGGCAGCATGCTGGGCTGTGAAATCCCAGCAGAACCCTCAGGCATCTGAACTCACACACAAACACTGACACGTACGCACTACAGTAGTAGCAAGACTTTGTACCCATACACGCGACATTATAAAGAAAAAGCCATACAGAATCTTTGATTCTGATTCACTTTAATGTGTCTGAACTCTGTATGACAACAAATTCAGGGCCCTGATTCGTAAACATTGAAGAAGCCGGTGCTGGTGCTGAGATGAGGTAATGGCTCCCTGGCAGTTAGGGAGGAGAAGAAGCATCAGGTGATACTCAGAGGGTGGCTGGCTGGCAGGGTGACAGGCAAGGCTGACACAGCAGGCACAGGAGTGTGTCCGATGTTAACGACATGGATGCTGTGTGACAGCAGGTCTGCTAGCTGAGGCTGACAGTGTGTGTTGCCCGGAGGAAGAGTATGATGAAGTATCAGTAGCCCACCTGTACAGCAACGGGGAGGAGGCCACAACACTGCAGAAGGAACTGAGCCATACTTGGTCTGACTTGCACAAATCCGAGGATGAGACAAGCCAGTGCAACAAGAAATGTGATATGATTAATCATAAGAGTCAAACAAAAGAGCTTTTAAGAAAAAACATTTAACATAACTTTCCTGGAACTGTCACACCTAGTTAATTGCAGTAGACTCAAAGATCATAACTGTAAATGGATTGGTTAACAAGACACAGCCACATTAAAAAGCAGAAATATAAGAGTCAAGGAAAAGCTTCCTGAAGGTGACGCCGACTCGTGCAGTGCTGAAACATTCTCGTTCAACATTATGTGTAATTTCACAAAACAGATGAAAGCCAGAGGGCCAAAGGTGAGCCCATTTCCATACATGGACCTGCCTGAGCATGCAGGTAAAAACAGGCCAAGTCCTGCTTCACCTCTGTAGCCAAACGTCTATACGGTGACACACTGTGAGAAAAACCGTCATCCGTCAGCTACAAATTCATCTGATTTTGTTCGAAAAGCAAACTCAACTAGTTTGTGTGGGCAAACCAGTTGAGTTGATGAGAGGGTGTGACAACAGCAACACTGTGTAAGGCCCCAGTATGTATGTGAATCTGTCAATGTGTCTGTTGTATAATTAGTGATGGGTGTGTTGGAGAACAAACGGACTAATCCAACTGCAGATCCAGTTTGCCCAAACAGGCTAAAACACAAACTGAAACCAGCAAAGAACTGCTGATCTCTAAAGCCCAGCGACTTGGAAGGACATGAAAAAAAAAAAATCCAAAATCAGGATCGAGACCGTGCTGTAGGTGAGAACATCATGTGTAAACTGGCTGTACAGAACCAAGGGGCGGCGGAAAGACTCGGGGAGGGGGGTCTAACTACCTGGTTGCAGGTTCGCAGGTTGGATGTCAACACTGACTGGGCCAGTGGGCACAAAACGACACTGCAACTTGCTTCTGCTTCATTCCCACTAGAATATTCAGCCCACGGCGGAGGACGGCAAGTAAGCGGGCAAAGTCCATGCGCGTTATGAAATGATGGTCTTCAGAGCAGCTGCGGCTCTAATAAAAGCCCTTTCACTGCAGCAGCTAAACGCGTATAGAGGATATAACACACCGCGGCAATTACTGACGAATTGCGCGTAAAAGGACAAATATTCGGAGAACATCTCGCAAGCGTTTCAGCTCGACATTCAACAAATCGTTTAGCACAACCAAGCCCGGGCTTCTAGCGACATGAGCATACTGGAAGAAAATATGAATATTTCAACATACCCTCCTGTCAGACAGACATCCAGGGGAAGACCATGGATGGTGCGCACCGGGGGAGGTCAATCCTGCTCCTGCCGCTGCTTCGTGTTTATTCCCCGGTTTAAGGGACAGGGAGTGTGTCGGTGTTTTGCCGGTGAAAAGCCTAATGAAAGAAGGAGGCGGAGGAGAGAGAAAGAGGGAGGGACGCTGTCAGATGCAGGGAGGCAGGAGGGAGGAAGACACACACATGCATGCAGGCATACAGTCAGGCTGTGTGCGTGTGTATGTGCTAGTTTGCGTGCGCGCGCGCGCGCGTGTGTGTGTGTGTTCAGGCGGAATGCGTAAAGCAAAAAATACCCCTCTGTGTCAACAAGTACTCAAATCTAAACAAACAAGCGGAAACATGCCAACAACGTGACAGAACTCCACAGCGTTTCCACGGCAGCCGCATTCATGTACGTGTCAGAGATTATGTCATAAAACAAGAGACAATATGAAAGATATACACCATTAAATCGTAGCTATTTGGACCATTAGTGAGCAAGTGAAGATGTTTCATTTTAGAACAGATCCCCTCGCTCTTTAAAATATTTAAAGCCCCAGCACCACATCAGAGGAGTTGCTGTTATTTCTTGCAGTGTCGTCAGGATGGCACAATCCCTTTGATTTCATCACTTAGTCCACTGCTGACAGCACGCAGCCTTAACTCGCTCACCTTTGCATTCAGAGATGATGGCATTTATTAGCACAAAGGGCAGCGCGCCCTCAGTCGCACTGCTGTAAACAAAAAAATAATGGGAACTCGGCCGTGAAAGGCAGCAATGTGGCGGTATCAGTTCCCCCATTGTGCCGGGTAAATTAACAAGGTATTATTTTGAAAAGGCAAGCTGAGTTTGATATAATTAATCACCAATGAGGGGGCGGTGTTGCTGATTTGATTAATCACTGCCAGTCCGTTACAAAAGCAGAGCTGGAGTGCTGTAGTTCAGGATAGCGCACTGTTTACTGGGCCGAGACAATACAGAGATATTACCATGACCTCATATAGGCTATAAAATAAACAAGGTCACAGTATGCTCACTGACTATGAACTGTAAGCACTGTAGATCTATATAATTGTACGCTATATCTGCTATATCTCATACCAAGGGGTAGCAGTAGAGCAAAGGGCAACTGCCCCTGGGGTCCGAGCACAAGCTTTTGCATGTGTTTGCCTGTTTGTGCCACTCTGATTGAAAATGTATTTAGGAATCTGTACCAGCAACGCACAACATCAAGTGACACGATAATCAACTTAAAAGAGGACTTCGGTGATTTAGCATTGCACTACTACACGCTGGATTGTGGATCTAAATTGCAGCAAAATAAAAGGCATTTTTATTTCACACGCTCTTCTTCCTTTTCCAAATCTGCCACCTACAATACCCGCAGTGCTGCTAGGCCACCAACAGCTCAGTCGCTGCTGCAATTCATAGCGGGTGAGAAAATAATAGTTCAGAGTTGGTATTCCCAACCTCTGATCTAAAGGAAGCCAGCAGCAATCTGATGTTTGTGCGACAAGTCTCAGAACTTCACAAGCATGTAGCGACGACCTCAGCGACCGATTTAACAGATTAGCGCACTTTGAAAGAGTCGGGACGAGCAAATTGCTACAAAGGTTTCTGTCAAGCACGAGTCTACTGAGTGGAAATTGAAAAGGCAGCTACAAAGTTGTTTACAGCATGTTTCACACCCCAAACACTACACAAAGGAAATTTCTATTAAAATATAATTTAGTATGTGATTATTTGCCACCATATTGCTCTGACATGGTCAGGTGTATTCATGTCTGAAGTTTCTGACTTGGGCTATTGGCTCGGCCCGCTGTACCCTTGCACTTTTCTGTATCAGAGGTTGTGTTTTTCTGAGTTCCAAGAACAATGGACCACAGCACTATATATTAGTATCAGACTGCAGCTCACTCTGGAGCCACAAAAGGCTTTCAATATCCTCTTCCACTTGCAGGAGAGCTCCTGTAAAGGCCCTGTCTCAGGTCTCTGTGTTAAAAATCCAGATTTGTGCTTTGCATATTCTGAAATTCAAACCAGGATTAAGCAATGTTTTTAAATCAACCATGGACCACATGTTTACTCATCATCTGTGTAATATACATGTCTCGCTACTTTGTGTTTTGGCTTTACAGCCTTGACTTTACTGTTTTACCAGCATTTGCTGCAATGTTAAGCCGCTGTTTTTAGTGAAAAAGCTCTGATGAACCCACTGTGGCACGCGGAGGAACATTTAACAGCTTAAGAGCCTGTTAATAATCGGGGCCTAGCAGCACACTCTTGCCCCGAGGCCCCCAAGCAGGTTAATCCAGCCATGTTTCTCACTCTTCAGACTTTTGAACTGTGGATGGTTGACAAATTAAAGGAAAAAACAACATCCAGTATTTCAGTAAAAATACTGGATACTCATCTCGGTGGCCTACTAGTCTGGGTTTCACAACATCTGATCTAACTGTTCATTTTCAGCTGGGCACACCCATAGGTGTTCAGCTGGGTTGAAATCTCTTGACAGTGAAAGCCATAGCATATGAGACACAAGATTTTCACACTGATTAAACCATCCAGTTTGCTCTCTTTCTCTGTAAGGAAGCCTCTGCATCATTATATCATTCTATTCATTTATCCAGGTGTGTTCTTTCATTTTTAACCCATCTGTATATTTATGTGGTTTCTTCTTTTCCCAGGGATCCAAAATCAAGAGTCTTTCAGAGTCCACTTCCAAATCAAGTTTTCATCTCAAAAACATAATGTGCGTGATGAAAATACTTCTAAAGTTCTCCTTAAAACACATACAGTTGATTCAATCACAGATTTACTATTCAATCATAAGCACTTAAAAGTCAGTCCATGTATTAACGAAGCAGCTCTACCATTTGCAGCAGGAAACAGCATTGCAGGTGACTCGTCATAACAGCGCAAATGAGGAGCTGGAGGTGTAAAGAGATGATGAGCTGGCCTTGGAGGAAAGTCACAAATACAAAGACATTAAATAAACATGCAGAGCACAGAAATAATGCATATTCATCGACAATCAGACACTAAAATGTAAATAAGTTGATTACGAGTGGCAGTCCTCTGGTCACAATTTAATTATCTGAACTGGCTGAGTAAGCGCAGGGACATGACTCAGTGCTGCTGGTTGGGGTTTGACCAGGAGCTCAAACTTCTCTGTGCAGGATGCAGAAATTTGAGGCTTTAAAAGTTAGTTTTATATCATTTACAGTCTGCTCTGAACCTCCTGACACAGTCCCAGCATGGCCGTCACACAGTATTGGGGTAATTCCAAGTTAAAGTTGTTATGTGTTGAGTTTTTATGTGATTCAAATGACTAGAATTACACACACCCTACATGACTTCTTTAAATTAATGTAGTTAGAGCAAAGACTACCTATATGTAAAACAAACAAAGGTAGCTGAGTTTTATTCCAGAAGCCCATAGAGTTACTACAGCAGTACCGTGAATGCACTTGCATTTTTTAAGGTTGTTTTTATGTGTGAATGAAGCGTTTGTGTGCATTTGTGTTCACACACTTGCTTGCCTCAATTTCCCCCTCGAGGGATGCATATAAGTATTCTGAATTGAGGTGAATTGAATTATTCTGATAGCATAGAAGAAAAAGTAAAATAGACACTCGTGGTGAAAACAAGTCTAAATAACTGTACTTATGTCAGATTAAGATAAAATGATATAAAATCTATTTTAATGTCCCCCTTAGGGGAACTTCTGCTGGGCTCAGTATCACTGCACCACAGATCATTCATCTCCCAACAGAGACTTAGCAGCCCCCTCATACAATTATTCATATAGCAGTAAGTACATTTTAGCATTATTACACTAAACAATAAAACCAGCAAGACCAATGAAAAATACATAAAACAAATAATAATAATAGAAACAATAAAAGGAAGGCAACTCATATACCTAGAAAAACTGAGATATTACACAATGTACTGACAATATTGCACATCCAGCAGTAAAAATGGCCATGTAGACCTTCACTAATATATTTTTTTTACTGATGCCATTTAACACATTGGCGAAACTGTAACAATTCTGTTGAGTACACATTCCCACGATAACTGCGTCTTTGTCCTTTTGGGGCATTAGTTGTGCATAGATTTAGACATTACGTGCAATAGTATGAGGATGGCAGCAGTTGCCTTTTGCTAGAAAATCTACGTTGCTGAACTGACTGCCACAGTATGTTTCTCATCACTTATTTCACATATTGGCAGAATCAAAGAAACATACTTGCCGCTGTCACAGCGTACTTAATCTAAGCCATATGAACCATCTACATTGGTTTTGATGTCGCTTTCTCTGCTGTGATTTCAGAATTCGGAAAACAGTGACCTCCTCAAAAGTTGTGTTTCTTAAATCAGTGCAAATCCAGAAGTTCTGCATGGTCTGATTTCTCTATGGTGCGCCCACTAGTGGTATCCTCCAATAACAAATGTAATACATTAGCAAGAACGCAAGTAATAATGTTCATGATGCAGCTAGGTGTCTGTGTGAACGTGTGGTTGCAAAGCGAGTTTATCTTCAGCCAAAACCTTCCTTCAGATGGTAAGTGAGTAGTGTTGCCTGCCACTGTTTGATGGTTGAATTCTACCACTGGGTGAAGCCAAGCAGGAAAAAAAATACATTTTACCCTTCAAAGACTGAAATATTTAAATCTTTAAAAAGCAACTTAGGACTACCTGAAATATTGTTTTTGCTGACCCTTAGTTTCCAATATTTTCAGTTTTTTTCTCATTACAGGCGCCCACACACACTTCTGACCCAACCCAATGTGGTTGCAGGGTATGGTCAGAGGTGAATCAGGCTTAAACCCAGACATGGTAGGTAAAACACAGCTTTTCAGATTGCTGTGCACTAGCTTGTTATGATCAGGACATTTCATGCCACAAAACACACCATAACTTTAAGCAGTCACTGTGGAAAAACCCTAAACACGGCAAACGGACCATTAAGACACACAAAAAATGCTCCTGAAACCCACAATAACTGAATTATTTGGCGCTCAAGAGTTGACAGGGAGACCCACCACACCAATCATTGCATTTAAATGCTGCTGTAGGCCAAACTAGTTGTCTGTTTATGACTATGTGGAAGCAGGATTTCTTTGGCTTCAGGCAAACGCCCACTTGGCAGGGCAGTGGAAGCACTGCGGACAACAAAAACAGCTGAAACCACACAAATCCTGGTTACCCATCATCTACCTTTTATCCATCTGCCTCTGCACAGCTCCAGGGCAGTTTGGGCTGGTGCTTCCCAAAATTAGAGCTGATAGATAATTTATGGGAGATCCTTCAGACAGGCTTTTAGAATTCTGCTGGCATCTGCTCTGAGCTGCAGGTTGCTAATCAAAAGACAGGATACATATTCCATGTGAGGCAACGATGCTGCGTGTTTTCTGGGTTTTGCTGCTTCCAGTGATGTTTTTGAACAAGAACAGGACATAACAGTTATTTTCTTTCACTTCTTCTTATCATGTGCAGTTTCTATCCAAACACATGCTGGGTGGGATGCAGGGAAAGTAGATTTAACACAAAGAGACAGATTCATACTGAATGTTAGTGCAGAACTTTCAGTCTGGTTTAAAAACATGTCTGACTATAACCTTTTCGCAATCAATGTGATTGATTTTCATTAAAAACAT
This sequence comes from Datnioides undecimradiatus, assembly GCA_008933995.1. Lineage (NCBI taxonomy): Eukaryota > Metazoa > Chordata > Actinopteri > Lobotiformes > Datnioididae > Datnioides > Datnioides undecimradiatus. Next base: position 18,912,966 of record WARS01000013.1, read on the forward strand.
ATTTTACTCCTATTTTATATATGGAATCAGTTACTGTATTCAAAGAGGAATGGTTGCCACATCTTATGAAGTGTGCATTTACATCCCTCAGCCAGTGTTTATAAAGTAGTGATACAGTCTTTTCTGATTTGATGTGAATGCAAACAGTATACTGAAGACCGAAATTTGGATAGATGGGCTTATGATCAATAAAATTGCCCAAAATTTAAAAAAAAAAAACAAACCCCAAAACATTTTCAGTACCTCCATCCAAAAGTCCAAACATGTGGCTCTGGAGGCCCAAGGTCACACCAGCTTAGGCAAATCTACTGTCAAAGAAAGTTAAACCACTATGATACTGGTCAGATGGAGCCACTGTACTGTAGTAGGGTATGCATGATGCATGTTGATGAGGACTAAACCAGACCAATTGTTAACTCTTTGTTTGCCATGTCGCTCTTCCCGTTGTGCCTTAATAGCCTAAAGAAGGAAATGCAAAAGAGACAAGCCATGCAAATACATGGCTCGTCTCCGAAGCACCGACATAAACAAAGACTACAGCCGACTTTAAATCAGTCTGACAACGGCCAGGCAATGCTGTGTGAGCACAGCAAGCAGGAGGAAAACAGATGATACTTTGGGTCATCGTGTCTGGATGTAAGGGCTCCATTTGGTCACTGAAATGGATGGGATCAAGCAAAATTTTCACAATTATCAGTTCAGTTTTTATATCTGATGCATTCATTTAGGCATTAATCTAACATCTTTTTTATTTATTCAGTATTAAACAAATAAATCTCCCTTCAGTGTTATTTCTATCCCCTCATTCTGTCCTGTCTGTTTTTATGACAATTTGCTGAAGCCAAATTAAAATGAAATTAAATAAAATAAAAAGTGATAATCTTTTAAATTGTGCCATCTCATAAAGTCACTGCTTTTCAATCTCCCTGAAGGCGGATTTTATTTGCTTTTTATCAGCTGTCCACACAGGCCCTGAATCAAATCTGGGTCCTTCCTGCTGTGCACCTTCCTACTGAGCTGCCATGTCCTAGAATAGCATCATTTCTACAGCATATTAACTCCACTTGAACAGTATCTATTTACTAATGCAGAATACCCATAAAAGAAATGTTTTTCGCAGAGCACCTGGGAACATATCCCATTTTTCCCATTATTCCGAGGCTACCATTTAGCACTTAGTCCATCTGTTTATGTAAAACAGTCACATCCCATACAATTTTCCTCCCTATGTGACAAAGTCTGGCGTGAAATGATAAAATAGGCCCGTCCAAGTGATTTACAGTGTTTTTGAAAAGACTCAGAGGAGAGCTGCAGCATCCTGTTTCTTCACTGCTTGATCCCCCCCCCCCCACCCGCTATCTGTTGGCCAGGACACGGCTATTTCCTTCTCTTCATTTGTTCCGTCACCGCATGACCTTTTCTGTGGCAGTGGAAGGTACTGTGGCAAAATTAAAAGGTTAAATTTCAAGAGCAGTCTCATCAGTTGTCAAGAATTATTTAGTCAGTGTCTTTATGCTTTTACAGGTTTGAAGGGTTCAAATACAAAAGGACATCCATACGTTGACAAGATTGTTCATGGCATAGCACTGAAACAAATGAGATTTTTAGCCCTTCAAAGGAAGCCCTTGACTAATAATGATAACACTACACAGAAGATCATCTGCAGTTCAAAGATAAAACAAAACAGACCAGTAACATTTTAAAATTCAGTGTCATTTTTAAGGAGATTAACATTTTATATTGGCAGAGGTAGTTTAAAACCATGCTATTATATCTTTTCTTATTTACCCAGACAACACCGAGTTCTCCAAGTGTTGATTTTGTATTTATTTTGGGGCCTAAACATGTTGATTTTTTTCTATTCCTGTGCCCTCTGCAGCCTCATCCTACTCTGTGCCTACACACTTTACCAATTTTGCAGCATCGAGGGTCAGAGGGGGAACCCGCCTGTCATGCTCCACCACGCATGTGTGTCTGGACAGGTCCAATGATTGCAGACGGCAGCACAGCTCCCTCGCAGCTGCACAGGAAACCAGCCGTGGCATCCTGAACCTCGCGACCCCTGCCCACACATGGTCATTATAACAATAATAACAGCCTGCTGACACTGACTCCAGCAACATCTTCACTCTCCACGGACATTATGAGGCACCAGAATCTTCTCAATATGTCAGATTCATCAGCACGATAGTTTAAAAGACCATCAGACCAACCAAACAATGATGTAGTCTAAACTTATTTGTAGCATAACTTGAGTTAAATAATGGTAGGGTTGTTTTCAAAAGTAGATTTGACAAGAAATCACACCAGAACAAATATTCTTTATTAATGCAAGTGATCAATTATGCTGAAAAACTGTCTACACGCATGGGTAACTCCTTTCTGTTCAGACTGTACATTTGAGAATACTGTCAACTTTGTTTGTACTGAGTGGATGGATAAATATAAGTGGTCTGATGATTCACACACACACACACACACACACAATTCAACTGTTTTGAATTGAATTTCTGCTGTACAAAAGCTTAAATGAACTGTGTATTCCTTTAAGTACTTCCTCTCTCTGTTCTCTTCTTGCTCCCACAGAGGCTGACTCATATTAAGTACTCGGTGCTGATGTTGTATGAAATAAATGTCATAATTATCCTCATTTCTAAACTTTATTAGCGGCATTTTTCATTTGAATCTTAGTAAGGCACAGGGTGAAAAGCATTTCATTATCTGAAAACCAATTTTATTCCAGTCGTTTTATGATGAGGGGCTCACAGTAGCATTTGTTCAGGTTTCAGCTCCATTCGCTTTTTTTCCTATCCAAAATCTGCTGACAATATGGTAATATTTGTGTTAGCCAGCCAGCCGATATTAATTCTTTTTCTCTGACTATAAAAAGAGTGCCCCATCCTATTTAGTATTGCACTCACTGACTCAAGCTGGACAGTTTAACAGATCAAAATCATTGCAGCAGAACCAGAGATATCGTCTTTTTTATTCCACACATTCTTCTTTCTTGTCAGAGCCTGGCACCAACATTATGCAATGCAATCAACCACTGACAGATCAGTCAGAGATTCAGTACTGACTAATTTAGCCTTGAGTCACTAGCCTGAAGCAGAAATGAGGAGCAGGCTACGGAGATCTCATAAGCTCACTTCTTTCAAACTTTTTTTTTCTTTAACTTTAAGCCTTGAGCACCAACCCACGCTGATTCAAGTGGCATCACTCGAGGCATAGAAAAAGGCAAAAACGCAGCATCCGGGTGATGTCGCTATCTGCTCCTTAGTTCCCCCTGTCTCCAGCCCCCATTTACTTTTCTCAGATCACAAATTTTCCTTGAACGCTCCATACTTTAGCTGTCCACCAGATGTCCTTGGACTCTCCCACCTCTCACTGTTATCTCAGTGCCCCACCCATCCACACACCTGCAGTCAGACAAGCGTCCACTGCCCACCTCCTCGCCTGCAGCTCCTCCTTCAATCATCCTTTTACTTCATATACCTTTTCACTTCCTTTCCCCACTGCCAGATTGTTATGTTTGCTGTGTGCTTCTTGTCTTGGATCTGTAGCCACTATTCTTGTTTTCTCCTTATCTATTACCCCGAGACCTGCACCTGAACCTGTTTCTGCCCGCCAGTTTGACCCCTGTTTATCGGATTTTTGGATTCTTGCCTGCTCATTTTGGATTTGTTTGCTTGTGTTGGCCTTCTGCCTTTTGGTTCTGACCCTGGCCTGTCTTACCATCCCATTTTGGTGGTAAGAAATTATTTAACTGCATCAAGTTTTGCCTCACTCGTCTGCATCTGGATCATATCCCCTAAATTTCTGTTACCCTGCACTACCAATGACACAGTTTATCATCTTAAAGTCATTATGGCAGGCTTTCTAGCTAAAACTGTGGGAATTACCCATTTATCAGACTGGGAACAACATTAGCACTTGTTTGAAATCATGTACAACTAAAACATGCTAAAATGCTATTTAGAGCAAACAGTAACTGCAAAGAATGGGGCCACAGTTCTGTGGTTTCATTACTGGGTACTTTCATTGTCGTTGATCCAATCATTAATATAAAAATATTGGTTAATTCAGCTTTAAGAGTGAGTCAGTGCACACAGCATTTAGCATTTAGTCTTGTCAAATGTTCCTCTGTAGCCACCTGAAAACTGCACCAGTGTTCTTTTTCATGCACAGTGCTACTCAGCTGGTGAAAACAACTGTGTTTTCTGTGTTTTGGGGTTTTTCTTGTCTAGTCTGGGATATTAACATTGATGACTGTCTCAATTGGGACATGTAGACAACACATTTATAACAGAGAGCCTGTGTTGCAAACTGGAGCTGCGGTGTTCGAAAGCTGTGTTTACAAGGAGTGGAGGTTTAACAAAAAGATGCTGTTGAGTTGTATTGTGGGGAAAAGTAAGCTCAAGACTTTTTAGAGTGTGATCAATATGGATTTAAAGTCTCAGTCAGTTTTGACATACAAATATATTTTTATCTACCCTCCAACTTTATGAAGATGATATGATATTCTTGATTTTCCCTCATTAAGTCATTTTTTCCCTTCACTGACATAGACAGACATGTATTAACACAGAAAAGTTGAATCTGATTTCAGACAAGGAACAGCATTTATTTACATCTTTATCAGTGTGAGGGTTTCCACCCCATTACACTACCATAGGAGAGAAATTGGGTATAGCAGAGAATCTAATATCTAAGATCAAAGGCCATAGGTGCCCTAGAGTGGACTAAAGAAGCCTTATTGTGTGTGCAATTGAGCATGAATGCCCTGTGGTCACAAGAAAGCCTCTGCGCTACCTCCCATTCTGCAAAAACTCATTTTGCAGATTTCAGGGATCATTGAACTTTCAAACACATGGTAAACAGATGAAACAACTGTAAAAATCCTGGATACAGAAATGTGTTTCCCTCCCTCCCTCATGCTGCTGGGGTCATGTAGCAGCCTTTGTAGAAACTGAAAGCAGTAAGTCAAAAGCAGGTTAGAAAGTTACTAACTCATGAGCTGACGCATGTGAATTGCTCTTTTGCTCTTTTCACAGATTTTTGCTCACTCCTCTGGAAAATCATCCATAAAAAATGATTTGGATTTTAAAAAGCTAACACACATTTCAAAATGCCATAACACGGCATTACAGTAGCTGCATTTCCAGTGCAGTCCTCTATGGAAATAATTGTACAGCTTGCAGTGTTTTGGCCATAGAGGGAGGACTAACAGTGTACGGAGTAGAGGGCATGGACGGGTGCCCAGGTCCCACAGCTGCATGGCGCTGGGGCACAGACAGCCCTTCTCTCTGGGGCACATTGCTCCTTTTATGCCCAACACACTAAACCATTGATCTAAGGCTCCCTCGTCTCCGCTGCACCAACACAGCTCAGGTCAGCACAGACTCCAGCAGGGCTCCGTCAACACAATATCAGACAACATCTCGCGTGCAAACACGCGTTTACTTAACGCCTGTTAAAACATGAGTGCTTGGGGAAGTGAAATTTGGCCGTAACGTCCAAGATTTCATGAAACACTTCAAGATGTGTTTTTAGGAAACGTGCATAAAACAGTAAACATTAACAAACATCTGGAAAACTATTACATTTTTGAGTAATTGTGCCAAAATGAGATTAGTCATAGATGAATAAATTCAGCCAAATGGATTTTTGAATAGGATGTTTGCAAGTATATTATTAAATGATAAACAGGCCTACCAACATATCTGTTTAAGTGTGTTCAGACTGAGCCATCGTTTTCCTCATGTTATTCACAGGAATATGACCACTTAGTGTTTTTGCAGTTCACATTGTTTCACCCTGAAACCCACTGTAAAGAAACTACAGACATGAGTTTGTATCTAGCTATCATCAGTTAGCTAGCTTTAATTAACATCCCAGTTGCATTAACATCCCAGTTGCTAATATCAATATTTTTCTCAGCAAACATCTTATAACCTGTATTTGTCTTTTTGGTTTAATCTCATCAACCCTGTGTTCAGTTTAAAAAATGTCCTTTTAATCCACTACATGCTACCTGCCTGGCACCAAAACATGCAGACAAAGTTAGCAGCTAGGTAGTGAACTTGGTGGAGCATTGAGCAGCTGAGTCAGTCATTTACCATCAGAAGTCAAAAAATGAGCTAGATGGCGAGTCAGTATTGATTTATCCATCAGATAGTTAATATTGGGATAAACTGAGGCAGCCTTATTGTGGATTAAAAATAAGTATTGAATTTATAACAGTTGGCTAGAAAATCCATGTTAATTAATGTGCGCATAACTGTTTATAGGTCTGCAGTAAAACTTTCCATGGCAAACTGTAAAATTTGAGAGTTTGTCGATTCTCTGAGGGGCAGGGTTATTCCAAAGTGGTTCTGATTTTGAAAGAAGAAGAAGAAGAAGAAGAAGAAAAAAACAATCCATGGCACACCAGTCTGTTGTTCTTTATGTGTTTCTTTCCGTCCGTGGTCAGCTATCACTCTGCTGGCCCAGAGTTGCCTGATTGATATTCACTGCACTGGCTAATGCACTGACCGGTTTACAACCTCAGTGGGAGGAAGCCTGTCAATATGAGGCTGTGGCTCTTTTATGGTTATGGAAAGCAACTTTTCTGATTCCACCATTTGCTCTCCCCTTTGTGTCCAATCACTGATGTGTGAATTAGTAAAGCTCGATTTGCCTCATCAGCAGCTGATTCCCGTTGATTCATACAGTGCATCATGATGTTTTCAAAATGATCAAACTGAGATTTAATCGCATCTAGTTATTTTGGGTCAGAGCCAATGCAAAGAGTAAAAAAATGCTTAGTTTGATAGTAATATGACATTATAACAAGTTCAGCAAGTGATGAAATATTAACTGGCCTACATGGTGCAAGAGCATATTCAACACAGAGCAACATGCACTTAATATATATGATTCACAAACTGTATATGCATTATAGATAATATGCTACAGTGAGCACTAATACCCTTTAAAATAGAACAGAAATGCCAGCCTGGTAGTCCACCACTTTGATCTAGGCTGACATATCTCAACAGCTGTTGGATGGATCGCCTTGAAAAAATATGAAAATATGTCTTGAACTAAAATTTGCCCAGTGAGTTTTCTCGTTACCATCAGGTCAGAATTCTAGTTTGTGCAATATTTTATTTTATGACTGACTTACAGTTTCATTCTGAACTTAATTTTGTGTTTTGGCAAATTACCACATGTTTGCAAGCTAAGCTACAATAGTGAACATAGTAAACAATATACTTTCTGCATGGGCACAGCAGTAGACTCTTAACTTTATGGTATTAGATTAAATTGGTCTCATCAGTGTGTCTTCATGAAATATGGTAAGTTCGGAGAACAAAGGTCCAAAACCTGTAGCTACAGACAGTGATAGAAATCTCTGACGCAAACGGGAAATGAAGATGTAAAATATGAAATTATCAATCTAAGCTGTCTCATACGCAGCAGTGAGCAGGCATGCTGATTAGCGAAAGCCAGATTCATTCATGTTAAAATGGTCCCTTTAGTATCTTTTGGTGTTCAGCTGTCAGAGACCTGGGTGGTAATCATGAGCATGCTGTGTGCATTTTACTGATCCCCCACTGCATGATTTCAGGATACAGTTTAAATGAATTCCTCTTGCCATTTGGAGTTGTTAATTTAAAGTCATTAATTTAAGAGGTTACCAAAGGAGAGCGACTGGAAACTGCTCATTTAGGCATTTCCCAGCGTTTACCTCTACCCCCGAGTTATTTGATAACTCACGCGACTCATTAACTATGGAATTAAATGAAATCGTATCAGCTGTCAGTTTCAGGGGCGTAATTGCGTCTGATTGAAAGTCGTAGTCAAATATGGACATTTTCCCAAATAGCATAATGGATTCTGTGACTTTCTCACAGTAAATACAATGTTATAACAGTGCCAACTGGTGACCAGACACAACTTTATCTGTTTAAGTGAAGTTTTAGAATAATTTTATGTCAATTTATAGTCTGAAATGACTCAGCAAGGACAACGACAGAATGTTTGAATTGCAGCTCAAGTTTAGAAAAGAAAAGAAGTTTTTGTTTTTTGTGCTGTTTGCAATGAGTGGTAGGATGTCCTTGAGGCCCCTCTATCTTCAAGGAAAGAGTAATGGATTTACCCACAGTGTGACCACAGGGTGCCTAAGCCATCTGAGCCATCCCATTACTTGACTGCCAGAGCATTTACAATGCCTCCTGCCCTTGGTTTACCTTTAAGATACAGAGTTCATGGAAAAAAACAAAACAAAACACCATAACAATAGCTTTGTTCTAATGGTGTGACATGACTTCCAAATGCAAAACAGGCCTTTTGAAAAAAACGTCAAAGATGCTGTTGTCGATATTTCCTTCGATAAAACCTTGAAAACATTTGCAGCCCTGCACGCTGCAGCAGAAACTTGCAAAATCGAAACAGACACAAATATACTCCGTTCTATAAACTCACTTTATTTGAATATATTGATTTTTGGAAAGCAAGGAATATTTCAAGGTTTGCATTTTTCCCCCCCTAAATGTCAATATTTCAACTGGGTGAGCAAGCAAGCAGGTTAATAAGGAGCCTGAGTTCTGCATCCAGCCTCGGCTCAATCCTATATTATATGTAGGGCTACGAGCATATATACATTAAATATTGAACACTCACACTGGGTCCATTAAACAGCTTCCTTATCCTTTGTATGCTCAACAGCTCTGGATTCAACACTATCACATGTCTGAGTTTTGGACCAGTCGTTCTTGTTTATAATCATTTCTGATGGTTTGCTTTTCATTTTTATCACATGACTATTATTATTAACTGAAAGGTCTTCCTGGAGCTGCTTGTGCACTGTGAGAGAGTTGTGGTCTTGAGTCCTCATGTCTTATTTATTTGATTTTTGAGCGCTTTCAGTCTCCATGCAAATTAAATGAGAACATGATGAGCACATGATGCCACATACAGATGTCCAACCAAAAGTTTCATGTTATTTAGACAACTATTTACTTTACACTACTGAGAGGTTAGTCATACTCATGTCCTTTTGGAGGTGAAAAATAACTTAAAAGGAAATGTTATTAAAAATGAAAAGGATCTTTGTTTATACGAAGTTTGCGAAAGCCCCCGAGGGACACAAGACCAAAATATTAAGGGGATTTTTCTCAGCAGATCTTCAAAAAGGCAGCAGCAGCTGTGTTTGTTTTTTCCTGATAACACACTGTATTAGGAACAATATCTAAAAGGGCCGCTCTGCACTCAGTCAAGCAGCACATCCAAACTATTATAACTAATGGCACTGCCATTCAGGCATGTTTGGATTTGTGTCGCAACAAACCTTGATGCCATGCTGCCATCAGGCCTCAAGGGGGCAGGAGTGCGTCATTAGCGTGTATTTGGAAAAGGGCATACTCAGAATAGATCCAGAATGAGCAACATATTGGTCTCCATATCGGCTATTAAGGTGGAAACCCTGAATTGCATATTAACAAATACTGAAAATAACAGCAGTAACTTCACACGAAGGCAGATGTGGATCTGAAGCTTGAAGAGCATTTAGTACGCTATGGTTTATGAAATTGTAATGCTCAGGAGATTTAAAAACCACTTTATTTAGTTCACAATTGTAGCTTTCAGAAGGTTAGTTTGGAGATAGTAAAAGAGGGTTTTAGTGATCGTACAAACTCCGAAACTATAGTTAAAATTCTTATGTTGGTTCCTTCAAACCCCACAGACTGTCGTGTTATCAGGGTCGGTGTGCAGGCATGCAGGATTAGCTTAACTCAGTGGTAAAGACAAAAAGGGAAAAAAGGCTCTCTTGTTGCAGGTCTGTGTGCGGACAGCCTGGAGGCAGCAGCAGAGGAGAGCATGACGACGGGACTGAACTCTGCTTGAACTCCTCCTCACACTGCACATCCACTGCCTCTGCACTACTTCTCCAGCCTCTGTTTCACCTGTGTGTCCAAATGACCCCAGCAACAAGTACGCAGCACTCTTAATTGATCTGCTCTCTGGTTTCAGTCTTGTGTCTTTTCCATCGATTTCATGAAGACATTTCTGCATGTATGGACATAAACATGCACAAAATGGCACAAATGCAGTGAGTTGTCAGAAATACGCTTGAAATGTGCCAATGGGCCTTTAGTTCATAAGATCATTTTGTCAGACTATGAAGAGGAGTGGCTAAATGCCTTGCATACACTTGCAGGTGTTTCCCCATCCCGAACAGGTTTAGCAAAGCGTGAACACAGATGTCAGTAAAGCACAGTCTGTACACACTCACGCAGAGTCAAATAGCAACAGTGACTAGGCATTAAACCAGCATTCACGCAACTTACCCATTAATCTTGTATATTAATTTATTTCACAAAAACTAAAAAGAACCCACAACCACATCATGTATGAAATTCTACTTGCTGAAAGTTTCCAACAGACAGTTAAGCAGCTGTAACTCATTCCTTTAATTTCGTAGCAGATGAAATAAGTTCATCAGCATCACTGTGTTCAAGTGGCAGACAAGTACCTACGCTCTGAATAAAGTATTTACAGCAATACAACTGCTTGCTATTCAGTGTGGTACAGAAAATAGTCCCTGACAAATTGTTTGTATTTTTCAGTAAGTGTCCTGAAAAAAGAGATAAATAACCCTGAAAATAGAATATTTGTGTTTAAGTGTTTTGATATCTGAACTTTTCCTTTTCTAGTGAGGTGCTTCATGTCATTTTTATTACTGAACTGGCTAATGGGGCAAGATGTTGGGGGGGTAACTGGGCCAGAGTGTCACTTTGTCACTGCAAAGAGACACTCTTTTACCCCAAAGTGACACAAAACTATTGCCTAATAATCCAACCATGTTCCTCATGCCTAAAACTTTACTGTAAATCCATACAAGGAAGTAGGCAGAAAACTTACCAGCAACAGTGCAAATAAACCTTGTTCAATATTTTTTGAAACTGTAATTTTTTTTGTTTTTTTTAGCCAAACAGCACTGAGATAAGAACACTATTATGAGTCTGTGAATGTGACGAGATTATAGACAGAGCAGCGACATGGTGAAGATAGAGTCCATGTTTGCCAGTTGTTGCTTCATCAGGGCAAGTCCCTCACTGAGTTCAGTTCCTGACTGATTAAGTGAATTAGAGGTGGGAGCCACATGATTTCCTCTTTCACTCTGCTTTGCCTCCAGTCAGTCTGTAGGCCTGGCACTGAAAACTTCTGCTTCAGGTAAGAACGGGTGTACATTCACTGCCTAATACATTTTTGAGATTCTCTTAGGCTAGCTAAATCTTATCACGCAGTATTTTACTATGTTAACTTTAATGTGCGAAGCTTCCTTGAACTGTGGTAACTGAAAATGTTCTTAACAGAGGCAGACTCCATTAGGGACAATCTGGAATCACATTGATTTTTATGTGTGTTGTTAGTTTGAAGGATATGCCTTTCAGACATAATGTGAGTTCATGAACAAGCAAATATATTAGATACATTTAGAAACAAACAGTTAAGATGAGCGAAAGATGTACCTGATTATGTGTGCTAAGTTCATGTCAATGTGTCAAGTGCTAGTGTTTTGGGATGTGCATTTAAATGAAGTGCCAATGTCAGAGATGGGGAGTGGTTTTCACTTCTAGCTGTGAATTATGATTTCAGCTTGATAATCAGAAAGGACGCCATGCCTAACGTGCCTCTAAACACAAAGAATAACTACAACCTCTGCTACATGTCTAACCAGCATAGAAAAGGCCTCGGGCTTTTCACCGGTAGTCACATGTCTTAGATTTTGTCAGTGTAGTTTGTTCTTGTTCAGTGTGTTATTCACACATGCGGCAAACTGCTCAAGTTCACCAGGAAAAAAAAAAAACAACAAAGAACGCAAAGCTAAAATTGGTTAGATGTTTTTCATTCCTCGACAGCTGATGGAGCTGTTGATTGTGGCAAAACAATTGCTGACACTGAAATGTTTAGATATTGTTGTGACACGTAAAGATTTGAATGCTGAAATGCTTGAATGGATGTTTGAAAGCGCATTTTTCGTCGAATCTTGAAAATGTCAACACATGATTCAAATATCCATATTCCAAGTGGACAAAAATGGCGGTCTGAGCCTTTGATTAATTTAATCATGAGGTCATGTGGTCTTCAGCGCTGACAGCTGGCTCTTTCAGAAACCTCCAATGAAGCAACAAAAGACCATAGTTGTGGTGGAAAGTACATTGGAGTATTCCCTTTTAATGTTACTTAATACTTCTACTCCACTACATCTCAGAAGGAAATATTACACTTTTCACACAAATACATTTTAAGTGGTGTTACTTATTGCCTTAAGATATAATGAAAAAAAATACAGTGTGCATATAAAATACAATAAATAAATACAAGGACTGAGCTTTAAAACAAATCCCCTGACATAAGCAATGTATGTTAAGGTAGGATCCTCATTTATGAACTTGATCGCTGAAGAATAGGGAACCAGTGCATTGTAATTAAGGGGAAACACTACTCTGAAAAGAAAAAAGTGATTTTACTGGTAAAATCTAACAGAGCAGCAAACTTGCCAATGACACATGAGCAGAAACTGGTGTTTGCAGTCGCGTTCATAAAAAAGATGATCATTTCGCTGACGATCTTGCCCTTTTCATCTCCCTACAGTCAAGATGTTCCTGTGCTGTTGGCTGACCTTGCTGGCTTTGATGCCTACGACCTTAGGCACCAACCCTGGTGTGAAGGTCAAACTAACAGAAAAAGGCCTTGAATATGGTAAGCTTTGTACTGACAGTTTCTTCTCTCAATTGACAAACAGCGATCTCTCCAGAGTTTGATCGTGTAAACGTTCTTGCCTTTTTCTAGGCAGACAACTGGGGATGGCTTCAATCCAGCAGAAACTCAAATCCATCAAAGTCCCGGATATTTCAGGAAAACAGAAGGTGTCTCCAGTTGGCAATGTCCAGTACACCCTGTCAAAGTAAGGCACCCATTCATCCAACACTCATGTGAATTCTGATGGAAACTGGGATACTTACATTGTTTCTTCCAGCATGCAAATAATGAATGTGGGACTACCGAAGTCTGCAGTGGATCTGGTACCAGGCACTGGTGTCAAAGTGTCCATTGGTGATGCATTTATAAGTCTGCATGGAAACTGGAGGGTCAAGTACCTCCAGATAATGTGAGTGAGAAAGGCTTTGCTCCTTATACGGCACAGTTGAATCCATTCTGTGTCATCTTTGCTGCAGCAGATATCCTCTCTCTTAACAGAAAGGACAGTGGCTCTTTTGATTTGAACGTGAATGGACTCGCTATCACTACAAGTATTGGCATCAATAGTGATGAGACGGGCCGACCTGTGGTCAGCAGTAGCAACTGCGCGGCCACTGTGGGCAGCGTTAGCATCAAGTTCCACGGTGGAGCAAGGTAAAAGCAAACTCTTTAGCCATGCACTGTGCTCAAATCTGAATTTTTAGATTTTCCCTCGTATGCTTGACATACTGAATTCACCCCCAATCCCTGGTGGTGATTGTTTTTTGTTTCAGCTGGCTGTACAATCTCTTCAAACAATTCATTGATAAGGCTTTGAGAAATGCATTGCAGAAACAGGTGAGGACAAACTGAGTGAGTGTTTGTGATTCTTACCTATTCCACTCTGGGGTTGTATTCACAACGCACCTTATGTTCCTACAAGGAGCAGCCGCTGCAGTAGAAAGTAAAAAAAATAATGTATCACAATATAAAATAAATGTCAAAAGTAAAAGTCCTGCTTTTGAAGAAACATGTTCTTGGATTGTATCAACATTATTGGATTGTTGATACTGTTGCATCAGTGTGTGAGCAGCATTGTACGGTTGTAGCTGAGGCTAGTTTATCTACTTTATATGAGGGAGAAAAATACTTTATGTTAGAAGGAAAAATATATTATATAATATAAAATTAGGAAAATAAAGTCTTTATTTTTTAATTATTGCATTTTTTTGTGTGAAACATGCCTCATATAAAGTGGTCACAAGCCAAAAATGTTGAATACCACTGGTTTACTCTTAAACAATTAATTAAATATTGTAAAGCAGAATAAAATATAAATATTAAAGTGCAATTTTAAGATACTTCCACTTAGTTTAGTACTCTCCACCTCTGGGTATGAAATGCAAACTTTTGCTTTGAAGAATAACTCTGCCAGAAAGTTGATATTATCATATTGTGAGTGGATTCTTTGTTAGTGGGCTGATTAAGTCTTTACTGTAACTCACTCAAGGTTAAAAATATGCTTTTAAATGTTCATTATCATCGTTTTTATTTTCCTAAGCTTCTGATGCAATTAGGCACATTACCTGCAACATGACCGTGAGCAGGTCATCAAAGAGTCCCGTTAACTGCCTCCAGCTTGTTGTGGACTCTGAATACAGTTTGATGTTTTGTGAATACAGCCACCTCCAAAGCTAAAACTCATATGACAGCAAGTTCTCAGTTATTATCTTTATTTATTCAAAGTCAAAAATCTTAAATCCATCAATTTCAGGGATTTTTTTGAGAGTCAGGGTTCACTGTGCATCTTCTGTTGGCGTCTGGAAATCAGTTTTCCTCTTTTCTTTACTGCTGCAGATCTGCCCTCTGGTGGTTGATGCAGTATCTGATTTGAACCCCCAGTTGAAAACTCTCAATGGTAAAACACTCTCCATACGTTAACTATTTTAAAGGGTTTCATTGATGCTGAATATGTAAGAGACTTCCTTACCTTACTGCAGTTTTAGCCCGGGTGGACCAGTATGCAGAGATTGAATACTCCATGGTGTCATCACCCTCTGTTTTTAAGTCCTCTATTGATTTCAACTTGAAGGTAAAGAATTGTATACTTTTATACTGTATGTTTCATATATTTGCTTAAGTTTGGTTATATAAAAATAGAAAGTTGTGATAATGGCACGCCTGTATTGTCTGCTTCTCTATTTGTGATTTAGGGTGAATTTTACAACATTGGGAAACATCAGGAGCCTCCGTTCTCCCCCACACCGTTTTCCATGCCACCTCAGGTCAACAACATGCTGTACATAGGCGTGTCCGCCTTCACCACCAACTCTGCAGCTTTCGTCTACAACAAAGCTGGAGTCCTCAGCCTGTACATCACTGATGACATGGTGAGCCTCGTCATTCAGATTCCCTCACGCTGTCCACTTTCATGACGTCGCACCTCATGACGTACGACCTCTCTGGCTCTCTCGCAACAGATTCCTCAAAGTTCTCCCATCCGACTCAACACCAGAACGTTTGGAGCCTTTATCCCACAGGTGACAAGACAGATCCAAATCCACAGATTTAATGAGGAGCATTACATCCAGTGGCAGTTTGTTAGCTGTATCTACATGTGTATCTTCAGATCGCCAAGCTTTTCCCAGGTCTGATGATGAAACTGCTGGTGAAGATGGTGAAGACCCCCCTCATCACATTTCAGCCCAACAACATGACAGTTCAGGCCTCCGCCACAGTGACGGCCTACGCCATCCAACCAAACAGCACACTCACCCCTCTCTTTGTCCTAAACTTGGTAGGTTCTGCAAAGCTGACAAGATGAAAAGACGTTTGTGTGGTTTAAAAACACGTTTTTACCATATTTTCTTCACAGGAAACCAGTGTCAGCGCCAGAGTGTTCATCAGTGGAATAAAGGTGGCTGGAGCTGTCACCTTAAACAAGTGAGTTAGCCGGAAAAAAAAAAAAAAAAAGCAAAACATTAACACTCGCTCTCAGTACAGAAAAACTGGGGCCAAAGGGTCCTTGTAAAGATGAACATCACGGTCTAATTTTGCCTAATTTGCACAGAATGGATCTGACCCTGGGGACAAGTTACGTAGGAGACTTTCAGGTGAGAGCTTCATTCGAACACGAGTCACAGTTTGTAACATCAGTACCAACCTAACTGACTGATCCTAACCCTGACCTGCAGGTCAAGTCCCTCGACAACATCCTCCAAATGGTCCTCAAAGTCATAGTGATACCTAAACTGAACGGTGAGTTCCTGCATGTTTAGTTTTGTGCTTAATATTAAGGAGATATCAAAGATCTAAAGTAGATATTAAATTTGTTCTTACATTCAAAGCTCTAAATGGAAATGGACTAACAACTAGAACTAGATAACTTGAAGAAACAACGGTGTCCTAAAAGCCGATGTGATGTGATAATGCACAGTTAATGTTAAAGAGGGCCCTTCAGGGAAACTGCGATATTTGCCTCAGCAGCTGGTAAAGAACAAAAACAGCTAAGAGAGAGCGAACGCTGGATTTACATTCATCAGCTGACAATAAACATGATTTCAGATTAAATTAACAGCTGTTCACTGTATCACTTTAAAATTGATTAAATATGTGTTCGCAACTTGTTTCTGCTGCTGACAAGTGGCCAAAACAATCTGTTATTACTAAATCTGTTGTGACTAAAGACAGACCTCGTAGCACTTTTTAAACTCCTTTAACATGTTATTTATATTTACAAACTCTTATTGCTACCATCTGTATGTTTTTTTATTTTTTATTTCTTCACACTGCATCACTTGTCCTCTTAGACTGAAGCTTATGTTAATCATGTTAACTTCTCCTTCTTACCCAAATTTGCATACTTTAGGACCTTCTTATGTCAAGCAAAGAGCTTTACATGCTGTATTTAATGTCTGAACTGTACAATGTAATTAAACGTTTAACATAAGACCCATGCCATGTTGGATTTTTGTGGGGAGTTCATCTAAATGTGTGATTTTTGCTTTCGTAGTCCAACTTGCAAAGGGATACCCACTTCCTACACTCGGAAAGATGAAGCTTGTCAACACTCAGCTCCAGGTCCTGAAGGTCAGAGAGTGGATATTTTCTATAATGTGATGTTTCTGAGCAAGCATGAGCAAGAGTTGATTGAATCTCAAAGCTGTTACTAACTTTATTTTTCTCTAGGATTACATGTTGATCGGGACAGATGTTCAGTTCTCTTAATGAATAACCTTTCTGGAGACTCCAAGGATTCATCTCTGCACTGGGACATCTCACCGTGAAGATGTAATCACACCTGGAATCCAACTACCTGTAACTGAGTAATTGACAATGACTAAATGACGTACCAGGGTTACATCTCCTGAAATCCTGAGGAAAGCTTCCTGTTTGCATCCTCTCCCATTTGTGCCATTTTTCTGCTTTGTAAACTATTTTTCTTTTTTCTTCTAAATGTCAAATCAGACCAGGTTTTCCACATTAAAAAAAAATGTAGATGCTGTAGATGGGGGCAGCGAACCTTTCCAACAGGGTTGCTGCAGTCGTGTCATAACAGGACACAGTCTGCAGGACAGGGTTCGCCGTTTGTCACCGCGATCATCTTTTTTTTATAACAACGCGCTCCTTCCAAAGCAGATCACAGCACTTTCTGCTGCTGACTTTGGGCAAATTCTCTCTCAAACTTTCTGACTTTGTAGCTCACGGAGCGATTTTACAAACGTGCTGACTCGGGACATTTTTACTGCAGATTGGACAGTCCCATAAAATGCCAAGGCATCAACCACGCACACGTGTTTCGGTCTAAATAAATCGGTCGCGGCAGCTTGAATTAAATAAACCTTTTTTCTGTCGCCCAAACACGGCTCAGCATCTTAAGCAGTTTATTATTTACATACACAAAGTTAGCAGTGACTGTATAAATAACACATTGCAGTTTTTGCAGGTCATGGCAGGAATCCAGTGTCACTATAAGATGACCAAAACTCACAAAAACCTTCTCCATGGCCCTTCAAAGTCATTAAAGAGAAGTTGGAAGTGTGCTGCGTCGCCCCCAGAAGAGATTTCTTTGGTGTCAGCTGCGTCAGTCAGGGACATGTTTCAATCATGGCGGTGTCAGAGGTGAGCTGGTCCCTGGGCAGAGTCTCACAGGGCTTCACCGTGTCTCTCAGCGAGCCGTGACTGAGGGCCTGGCCCTTCAGGCTCTGGGAACTGGCCGACAATATCTAAATAAAAGACACAAAATATCACGAAAGTAAACATGTGAATGAAGAAAACTTAAGTAAAGCTTCAGTCTGATAATGAAATGATGTCCTCTCGCTGCAAAGTGATGAGCAGGAAACTGTTGTTTGTGATGCTTGGTGTGTCACAGAATTTGTTTTACGTGAATTTTACTAAAGGCATGCCTTCATCTGAAAACTGAGTGATCTTTTTTATTTTAAGACCCATCTTAAACTGAATTAAGAAACACTGTGACTGCAACTGTATTCGTTATTTGCACCTGGACATTGCTGGATTTTGGAGAGCGATAGCGACATGTTGGACATCAATTGATGTTCATTTTTCACTACAAACACATAACACATGCAAGTATTTAAAGGCCTTAACAAACTGGCTTGATGTATTTCTCTGGAATATTAGTCTTTATTCATATTGATAATCCATAACTAAATAATCAACAATCATAGAACAGAAAGCTCAGCTAATCTGGTCTGTCAGGACTTTGTGGATGCGGGCTGATCAGCTTTGACAGACACTGATCCAACAGCCCACCAACAGACAACAGATTCCACTTCAAATAGAGTTCATTTCTGAGTGGCGCTCAGATGTACATCACCACTAAGCCCCGCCCACTTTGAACTAGTAAAAATGTCCCTAAGGGAAAAAAAAACAAGACAAAAATAAAACATAAATCTCTCCTGTAAACGAAAAACTGTATTAACTCTGGGAATTATGTTCACAGAGCATCCAAACGTGTATGATATGACGATGATTGATAAAATAAGTCGTCTAGGACAACTGAATTTACTTATATATATATATATGTAAGATATATACTGACAGTGAGTCATTGACATTTTATAGTTAAATTAAGGTAAATTTGTTTCTAAGTGAACTTAAACATTTCCTTAGTACTTCTGGAGTGCAATGCATCTGTTTAAAAATGTGACTTTTTAATTAATCTATTTAAGCCAAACTGTACCTGCACCAGCACATAGTCTCCCGCATTGACCGGTGCAGTGTTGGATTCTGCAGGCCGAACAGCAACGTCTTCTTTGGGGAAAATCACTTTCATATTGCCGTCAGTTCTCCCACACAGTTCCTTGGCAGATCTTTTACTTTCCTGCGAAAAATGGATACCACAGATGAGCGATGTTGCCGGGTAACAGGTTACAGTAACCCAGAACAGTGGTATAGGACTGTGCTCCACATTACTAATTCAATTTCTGTATTTCTGTAGGAGCCAATCAATCCTCTCCTTCACATTTTGGAATGAGGCCACAGTACCTACATCAACACAACACAGCCATGCTCCTGGCTCCACAGGGCTTGGATGTAGCATTTCTGAGCTAGATGCTACTGACATGTAACATAACAGGGGTCATGTTTCCCGTGTTTAGTTTTGCATGATACCAACTAACACAAAACACCAAGTATCCAATGATCACGAATAACGAATTTCACTGCAGGTCATCCAAACCGCAAAGGTGAACCTTGCGGCGGTGGGCGGCATGAATATTTCAAGCAAGTTTCACGGCAATCCATCAAATAGTTATCGAGAGATTTCAGTCTGAACCAGAGCTGTGGACAAACAAACAGACAGACACTGGGGAAAGCCATTTCAAGAGCAATACCCCGAGCACAGCTACAAAGAATGAAGAATTGATTTCCCTGCACTGTTGTCCATTACATCTTTCATGTCAGAGAGGAAGCAGTACTTTTGTCTTCTGTATATCTAATGCTAATGTTAAATTGATAATATCTTCATTCATGCATTTTCTACATCTCGCACAGTCTCCTCCCTTTAAAGGATGGGTCTTGCAATACTCACTCCCTCCACCAGGACAAGCTGCGTGCTGCCGACGAGAGCGGCGTTGACCCTCGCAGCCTCCTCTCTGAATACACCGATACACTCCTCCAGCCTCTGTTGCTTCACCTCTGCTGGCACGTCATCTTGGAGCCGATGGAAGGCTTGGGTTTTCTGAGCGATGACGATCACCAGGGCACCAACAAAAGTCACGTAGAACTGGGTCATTAATGGGCCGACTAATGAAATTAATCTTGAAAAATAACATCTTGGATTTGTTTTGAATGCAAATTTAATTCTAAGGCGTACTAAAAACACACAAGAGCTCACCTTTCTCATACTGTAGGCAAACAGGAAGCCCACGTTGTAGCCCACCTCTCTGATCAGAGACAGAGTCTGCCGGTGGTCGTCCTCTGTTTCGCCACAGAAGCCTGAGATGAAGTCACTGCTGAGACTCACCTCTAACACACAGACATGTCACTTATGTTAAACCCAGATGATCACAAACCGCCTCATCAAAGGTGATAATGCCAAAGCAAATACCCTTTAAATTAAAGGAGCAGTGTAAATCTGGTTTTTGCAGCCTACCTGGAATAATTTTCTTGACGTTCGTCACAAGGTCGAGGTAAGCCTCCCTCGTGTAGCTTGAAATTTTACAATGTAAACACACATCATCAGAATACTTTACAAGCCCTTAAAAACAATTTACAAACTGAATTGCTTCTGCTTCGTCTCTCTCACCCACGGCGCATCGCTTTTAGGACCTTGCTGCTCCCGCTCTGGGCTGGAAGGTGGATCTGCTGACAAATGTTCTTTCGCTCTGCAATCAGATGTAAAACCTGTAAAACAAAACCACACGGATGAGGTCAGGTGGCCTCAATCAGTTCAAATAAAACAACATGAAATCGCAGAGTGAACATCTGTATTTGGAAATCAATATATATATATAATGTAATAAAGGTTTGATGCTTTTGAGAATTGACACTCAACAGCAGAATTAAAACCAAGTTACGCATGCTATGTACCTCATCAGGAAAATCCTTTGGATGAGGGGAAGTGAATCTGATCCTCATGTCAGGATCGATGCGTGACACTCGGTCCAGCAGGTCGGCGAAGCGCAGACCTCCCTGTTTACTTCTGTAGACGGTCTGAAAACCCCGACTGAGCTGGGTCAGGTCTGAGCTGCAGAACTGTTCCTCTGACGTGTCTCTGTAGCTGTTCACGTTCTGACCCAGCAAAGTCACCTCCTTCACACCCTGAACACAAACAATCACCGCGCAAAAACAGCAGTCATGGAGAGTACTGAATTTAAACTAGTACGTAGTTAGCTTTTCATTTTGCTCCCTTTGACCCTTCTCTTCTTCTACCATTGCTATTTAATAAGAAGTGTAGCCGTTTATCTGACTGACTGTGGGTTGTAACTCACCTGATCAGACAGCATACGAACTTCCTCCAGTATGGATGTAACAGGTCGACTCCTCTCTCTCCCTCGGGTGAAGGGAACAATGCAGTAGCTACACATGTTGTCACAGCCCCGCATGACGGACCTGCAAGAACAGAAGACACACACACAGTCATCAAAGGTCATGATATAGAGACGCAGCGTTGCTGCAGAAGGTGGCACAGCTGGTGAAGAACTTCCAAAGACCACAAACTGCTAACGGCGAACCCTGCCCCGCTAAACTACTTACACAAAAGCACTGTTTCCCTGAGGAGCGTGATGGACAGGCATGATGTCGGCGTAGGTCTCCTCTAATGACAGTAGAACGTTGCTCGCCTGCTGACCTCCGTCGGCTACAGTCAAGAGACGCGGGAGGTCCCTGTAGGCATCTGGACCAGCAAGAACATCTACCAGCTTCTCCCGCTCCAAAAGCTCCGTCTTTAGCCTCTCAGCCATGCACCCTGGACAAAAACAACCATTAATATATTTTTGTAGCCTTAGACAGTTAAACATGTGCACACTGGTTAACTAACTCACCTAAAATCCCAATTTTCATTGGCGCTTTGGACTTTAAGCGCCTCTTCTTCATAGATGTTAGCTGTTGTAGTCTATTCCAAATTGTTTGTTCGGCTTTTTCTCTATTAAAGAAAGAGTTTATGTTCCTCCATTAGTTGGCAAGTGTGTTTTATTGCTTTAATCTTTCCTGAGAATATAACATTTTTACGATTGTGAAGACCTCTTTTTGGTCTCCTACATGATCTTACCTTATGGAGCACGTCACCAAAAGGACAACATCTGCCTGGAAGCACAACATGTGTTTCAGTAAACTGTTCTGACACTAATTATATGTGCACAAAGACTGAGCTCCCCCCCGTACCTCGTTTAAGTTAGCGGTGCGTTGGTATCCCTTCCTCTGTAGTATGGACCAGGCTATCTCTGTGTCGTTCACGTTCATTTGACATCCATACGTTTCAAAATACACTGTAATAATAAACCAGGAGACCAGTTTAGCATCCATCACAATCAAAAATGAACTCGATGGATTTCAGCAATGCAAACTAACCTTTCCTTGAATTTCCCATCTCCAACTCCTCAGAGAGGTAACTATGTTTGTCATATTCGCCATCTGCAGCACAAGTCTTATTAGCTGAAACTCCTTTGATAAAATCCTGAAAACTTGGTCCAGAGTTTATCTGAGACTTGAACTTGTCTACAGTTGTCCTCCTGTCTTTTAAAGATGCTCTAGTGTTAGATAGGTGAGAGCAAAGTCTGGGTTGGAGCCACCTGATGGGTATCCAGTGTTGATGAATAAACAACATGGGTTTTAAAGTCCTGAGGTACTCCATGCTTAGATAGCTAGCTACAAGAGCAACGGCTCTGGTGCTAACTGGCGGAATTACCTCTTATAGAGAAACCACGTGCTATAGTTAGCTAGTTTCAGCACCGGCTTTACTTTATAGCTGACATTATGACTATTGTTTATCTTGCTGGATAAGTCACTGTTAACGCGTTAGCCGTACTGAGTAAATGTCATTCAGGGACTCATGTGGAGCCAAAGATGTCTTATTCGGAAGAGGTATATCTCCCCGTTCCACAGTAAACTTACCGAAACCCGGAAAATTAGTATAACTGTCAAAAATATGATTGTTGCTGGGTATTTATAAAAATAGTTTTGGAAAATATGGTACAACTGTTATCATGTAGTAGTAAAGGTATAGCTACCGTAACTATCATAAAGAAGATTTCTTTGATTTTAGCTTCGAGTCACGTAACTGTGCTCAAAACAGCATAAGGACATGTCGTAGAGTCAACAGCCAGTACAGTATTTTATTTAAACATCTTTTAAAATATTTCACTGTTAAAGTCCGAAAATAATGTCGAACAAAAAAGGTGGATTAGCGTCACACCGTGCCCTTGTCTGCCATGATAGAAGTACATGATATTGAATTCTCTTGACCCCCAACAGTTTGTTTGCCAAAGCTTTCTCCCCCGGTACGACCAACTCCATGGTCCGTCTAAAACCCTAACGTAAAACAAGGTTCCGGATACGAACGACAGCTGTCAAGTGACCCTCGAATTAATCGCCGAAATCTTAAATCAGTCTTAAAAGCTGAACTGTTATTGACGAGATATACATGTCACACAGTTTTTTACACTTTGGTCCAAGAATGAAGTGTGGGGAAGGGTAGAGTTCAAACACGATATCCACATATAATCGACCCTAGTGTAATGTCTGTTTATCAGAAAAATATATTATGCTTTATGTTTTCTTTTAGCCCGTCTGTAGTACCAAGTGTTAAATGTGCACAACGTTAACCTTGACCTTGCAATTAATAATAGATAATAAAAACCAAAATGTCAATTTAAAAAAACTAAAAATCATGCTCAATGATTAAAAAAAAATGTTTTTCTGTTTTGTTTTTGTTTGGTGTTTTTTGTGTGTCTGTTCGTTATTAGATAAAATCCTTTAAAATGACGGTCTACAAATGCAGCTGTAGGCTATTTAAAGTAGTCACTTTATTTTATATGGATGCATAATGGATGTTAAAGTACAGATGGCAAATGCTTTAATATTCTATACTATTAACTTTAAACCATACATCATATAAAGTATATAGTCTTTTTATTAACAATTTGATTGTATCATATTGTGAAATGATGTACCAACTATAAATATTGGTATTTCTGTATTTAAATATGTTCTCACCAATAAACCAAACTTGAATTTAAGAAAGCCAGAGAAAGGTAAAAAGAGAGAGAATGCAGGCAGCTCAGTGTGTGTGTGTGTGTGTGTGTGTGTAAGAGGGAGAGAGAGACAGGGAGAGAGAAAGAGAGAGAAAGAGACATCATGTGTGATGTGGGAGTGACTGGGAGCTACAGGTTCAGTATAAACTGACCATGGATGCAAGGATAACAGTACCACTGTTCTTTTGTCCACTGTTTCCTGGCAGTGAGAGATGTTGAGAGTGGAGGGCGCCAAATAAAGAGGAACCGCAGGGACACTCAGAATTCACACACAATATCTAGGTAACTCCTCCACCACATGCGTAAATGCACTGTGTACATTATTCATCGCGTGTGTGTGCTCATATCATGTTTAACAATATAAATGTTGATGTTTTCCATCATGGCATTCATCTCTGCCTGCTGCAACTTCAGTACCTTTTGCAGAGCGATGAGGCTGGTCGAGGGGAACTGTGGTTTCAGCGTTTTTTCTAATGTAATTTCGACTCCTGTCATTTATTCTAGCTGTCCACTCTTTTCTTGGACTAGCTGTGAGGATGGAGAGATCGGCACTGCTGCTGTTCTGTTGCCTGGTCATGTCTTTATCAGGCTCCCCGCTTTACCCATCCATTAGGTGAGTCCTGTCACTTTTACTGTAACTCTCCTCATCATCATCTTTGTTTACATTGTTGATTTTTAGTGACAGTGTTTAGTGGAGTATTTTTAATATTATTTTAAAGTTATTTCCTTTCTGACTGGTCAACTCAGCTGTTCAGATCTGTAGAAGGTAGCAGGAATACTGAAAAGTAATTCAAAATTAGTGCATGAATTAAATATTTTTGCATATAATTTTGACAAATTAAAAAATATTTATATTTGCACGGAGAAAATGAATACATCAAGAACATACAGAACACAACAATGATGTGAGACAAGGACTCGGTCCTTGTTTCAGGGTTTAAACAATGGTCATATCCACGCACGCAGCCTTTAAACCTTTCACGGGTTACTCTGCATGTCATAGCTGCGCCCTCTGCGCTTGTTATGCTAAAAAGGGTCAAGCTGTCCGGATTAGTCACCATGTTACATTTACACAGCACCTTAATCACACTGTTCTCTACCAAAGCAGCAGATTAGGTGATTTTACAAGAGACAGAATAATTTATGGTAACGTTAGAGATATTTATATTGTCAAAAATTCTTTGCACCTTCAAAACCATCTGTGTATTAATCGAATCAGTTTCTGCTCTGGCCAGAAATCTGAATACATTTTTCATATCACTGTGGCATAACGTGGGTAGAGATAGTTGAATACGATGTTCTACATTTATTTAGTTAATGGGGATAATTCTCAGGTTTGGCCAGAGGGATACATCCATCCTGATGACATCTTCTATAAAGAATCCAGCAGAGCAGCTGCAGGAAGACACAAGTCCACCCAGGGACCGAGCAGAGTTACGGTCAGTTTGTTCATATGAACTGAGTGGCTGATATGAAATACGTCTTAAAGGCTTGGCTTACCTCAACTGTCTTTAAGGATAGATCTGGGGGGGTTTTGGGATATAATCCTCCTATAATATCATTTTTCCTGCCTTTATTGGTGCAGCGTTACAGACACAGAGTGACAAAATCTGTCAAGCACTAGGATACACCTAAAAAAAGACAACAACACATTATAGTAAAAAAAAAAAAAGAAAAGGACTGGGTTGTTGTTGTTGTTGTTTTCAAATCTTACTGTAAACATGTTTTATGGGGGTTATTTAATTGTTTGATAGTAGTTTAAATGAAAACTATTCACAGGAGGGTAAAGTAGAAGGATCTCTCAACATCTGGAAAGATAAAACCGTTGGAGCTTTAATCTTAAGCGACCAAAATGGGTTTTTTTGGGGGGGTGACCTGATCCAAGTGTGCAGTTGTAAATGGACTGTGACATGTTGTGACGTGGATAACAGAAAATACTATTTCGCTGAGAGTTGTTCAAGAGCACTATGATATCGTAACTGAACTGATGTAAATGGTAAATGGTCCTCTTTCTGATTTTAGCTCAGGACGTCACGCTGACGCCATCTTTACAAACAGTTACAGGAAAGTCCTGGGCCAAATCTCTGCCAGGAAGTTTCTGCAGACAATCATGGGCAAACGGCTGGGGTAGGTGGCACAAGAGGGACGGCGTCACTTCACTCCGCAGGTCCAACAGGGGCAAAGCTGCAGGTTATACTGCCGTTTTTCTGTCCACAGAGATGAAAGCGAGAGCTACATGAAACGGCAGTCAGATATCTATGAAGGGACCTATAAAGAAGATCTTACATCTATTCAGAGCAATCAGCGGTACAGGGGTGTGCAAGGCAATGTCATGAGGCCCAGGTAAATAAATATCATGAGGCCTAATGCATATTCAGCTCCAATCAAAACATTAACAAATACTAATCAGACTTTTCTAACATAATCATGCTTTCTTTCTTTCCTCTGTACAGGCTGCTGAGTTGAGATCCAAGGAGAAGACCTGTTGAAGCGCTCTTCACATCCACCACTGCTTGTTTTCTTATACTTCCCCTAAGCTGTTCTTTACAGATGAAAACGATGATGGTCAGTTTTGTATTCCCATTAAAGCTGTGAAGAAATGTTGAAATGAAAAGACGCTATTTCACACTTTTCGGCTATTTCTTTTTTTTTTGTTATGCTTATACTTCACCGCCGTTCCAAAGAAAGCTGCACATCTTTATACCACTTCATGGTTTTAGCAGATACAGTAATGAATTACTTTGATCTTACATATAAAGCAAGAAAAGCTGGACAGACTACATAAATGAGCTGTGGGTCCTCAATTCAGCTGCACACTTTGTCCAATTAATCATCCAACCTTGAAAACCTACAGTATAAAAATACAACCAACTGACATAAACTACCAACAGAATATAAAGTATTTAAAATGAGCTTTGCTTCAAGCAGCTACAATGAAGTGCTGCTTAGATACTGAGGATATCTAGTAATAACTGGCCCTGAAAGGAGCCGGTCTGCATTGTACTCTCCATCAGATATCGTGTCACATTTTATGACAATGTGTTCTTTGACTTAAAGGTTAAAGGCTTAAAGTTACAATTTTTAAAGCCCCTGATAAATTTTGAATAATTAAGCAGCTACTAAAGTCAAAACACACACACACACACACACACACACACACATTTTCAAGAGTTTAACACCTAAAACTCAGTTAATCTGTTTCATTAGGCGTGTGTAGGCACGGCCTTATCTGATTTAACAGAACAGCCCACTGCGTTCTTAATCAAACCTGTTGAATTCTGATCAGTGCGGGGAGTTTGGTGACGTCGCCTTCCGCCTGAGCCCACGTCAAACTGGCAAAAATACCGCAGACAACAAAAAAAACAACAACAAAAAAAAACAAACAACAATAAAAACGACACCAAGAATCAGACTGAGAAAAGGCGTTTTCGAGAGTATTTCAGCTGCTGCGTGCAGGTGTCCTCACTCATGTAGCCTGATTAAACCTCCTCTCGGGGCTGCGTGAGTGCTCACAGAATACACTTGTTGCCAGTTTTGTCGCACCTGTTTGGCAAAGACCCATATTAAGACCCTTTTTCACGGCAGACATTTGCCTCGTCACAGCAGGAAGAGCACAGTATTTAAAAGAGAAAACAAAAAAAAAAGAAAGACGGCATGTCATTTCAGACCACGGTTCCTGGCGTTGTGCATGCTGGCTCGCTGCTGAAATTCAAGTGGGACTGTGTAACTTCTAAGAAATAAGCTATTCTTGTTCTTAAAAAGAGCAAGTTGCTTTCATGAGCAAATGAACACACCCTTGTTCCGTTAAGGAGTTTTGCTGCTGTAGCTTTCTTGGTCGGGTGTGACTAATAACCTATTGCTGCTAATGTTAGCCTACTTTATATGGATATCACTAACGCAGGTAGTACGGAGTCAGTGCTGACTCTATGACCCCTCAAACACACGCTCAACTTAAGGGTTGACATCCTGCAATTGACACAACCTCCCCTTCTTAGCAGAGGTTTAATGAGACAGGTTAGGTGTGAGTGTGCAGGGCCTTTGGTTGCTCCACGCTACTCCTTACAACAACAAAACCAATTCCTGTTGTGCTAACGTGTAATAATTTAAACTGAAGTTAATATGAGGCTGCGGGAGTCAGGGTTAGCCAGATTAAGCTGCTGTTTGATGGTTCTAGTATGAGACTTTTCTTGTTACCAAGGCTCGGTGGAGGATCAGCGAAGAACGACTTTTCAGGGAAACAAAAAGGGGGAATTTAAAGAATAGCTGAGACTATTACATTAATCACCATTAATTATCTTGAGTCATATTCTAAGAAAATATGTCCACGTCACTGAATCCAGTTTCTTAAATGTGCATACTTTTTTTTTTTTTTTAAATCTTTTACAATAAACTAAAATATTTTTGGATTGTGGACTGAGTAGAGGTCAGTACGTCACCCTGAGCTTAATCACCATGTTTTGACACTTTAGACCAAACAATTAATATTAATATAACTAATATTAATACATTTCAAGCGATTGCAACCGTTTTTTGATCTCTCTCCTCAAGTCTGAGCACACTTCAGTGATTAGACTGCAGCAAATTGTCCGGTCTCTCTCAGCTTCGGTTTTCCATCAGTTTTAATGAATCCTGAGGATAAGTTCATGTTTTTCCTGTAAGAAAATCAAGAAAGTTCCTTTCACCTCAAACTCTTTATTTCCTCTTCATTACAAAAACATATCCTCAATTCGCCCATATTTCATCATTAACAATTTTTCAGGGGTGGTTGGGGCTTACTCAGTATCAAACAGGACGACTGCTCCCCCTGCACGTCTGATGCAGCAAGGAGGCAACCACGCTGGCGTAGTTAATGATCGAAATATCAGTGCTGGTGCCAGTGGTTCTTACCAGCCGAAACATCTTGACTAAGAGGTGAAATGGCCACTGAGCAACAACAGAGAGGAATGTATAAAAAAATGAAAACCACAAATCGACCAAAAAAAAAAAAAAGAGAGAGAGAGAGAGAGAGAGAAGAAACCACAAATAAAAATCCGAGTTCACTTAGAAAACACCGGCGTGTTGGACGACAAGAAAACAAATCTCACAGGAAGATGAAGTGCAATGATCAGTAGCTTTACAGCCCTCAGTAGGACTATCTGTCAGCCAGCGTTTGTTCTTGGAAACGCCGTGATATCTCGATTTCTTCCGTTTGGCAACACAGACAAACTGCATGTTTGGACTGTCGATTGGATTCTTGAACTGTCACGCCGCGTTTAAAGTCTGATTTGATGCATCGTTGAATGACTCCTTGGAAACAAAAATATTAGCTTCGTCAGTGTCTTCCTTTCGTTTTTTTCTCCTTATTTTTTCTCAATTCTGTGGAAAAGAAAAGAAAACAAACATTAATTCTAACAAACACGAGACAAATGAAAACCTCCGGGGTTTTGTTTGACACCAGGGGCCAGATGCATAAAACTTTCACCTAAAACTTTGTATTTTCCCCAAATCACTGATAAACACACAGTACGTTCATCATTTATTTATTAAGCTGCTGTTTTGTAGGTCAGTCATTGTGGAAACAACCATCCATTTACAGGTTCATTATACACACACTTGTAAACCATAGCTCAGCTGTTGTTGTTAAACATTAGACTGACTCATATTGAAACGGACTTCATTTCTCCTCAACTCAAAATGGTCGAGAGACGAAACCAAAAACAAGGGGGATTTGATTTTTCTGATTAAAATAAAAGGAATGATAAATTATTTGATTTTGTTTCTAACTATTAGAAAGCAAACACTTTAAGACTACACCTTATTAGGCCCCGTTTGGCTGTCTTGAGAAAAGTGTGTGCACGCTGCTCTGACGTATGTGTGAGTTGAGCACATTCTCACAGCGTACTCTTCTTTCCTAAATAGCAGTTTAACGGCAGTTTGTGCGTGGGAAATGACGCACGCAGGTTTGTACGTACACGTCGTTTATACATCTGGTCCCAGAACTTCGACAAATCATGATCATGCTTTTTTTTTTTGTGAGCGCTTTCAGAAACAAACAGCATGTATCCTGGCAACAAACACGGGGACGTTCTCATGACAGATGTCTAAGCGCGGGACAATGCACACCTTGACTCACAAACACAAAACATGTCACTCAGACGTAATGGCGACAACCAGAGGACGACCATGGGTGTTAGACCACAATGGAGGGATAACCAGTAAGTGCTGGTGTGACTATGACTGTAATGATCGCGGTGAGATGAGTGAGAGGCAAACCAAGGGGAGGGCAGCAAGTACACGTGAACACCCAAGAGTTAGAATGAGTGAGCGCCACACAGCCATGCACACTGCCAGCCATCACGGATGCAGTCTATGAGGATGCCCTTACTTCAGCCTGGAAGCACGACCGAGTCATTTGTTACAAATGGGGGCTTTATCGTAGGCTCCTATACTTTGCCAACCTACTACTTTGCTCTGCGGCAATCCTGGAAAAAGGAGTAAAGAGAGAGCGAGGTGTGGATATAGGGGTTAAAGAAGACACAGGCACTGGCAGGAAAGGAGGAAAATAATAAGTCCTCACTGTAAAAATGGCATTTGTGATAGTCTACTTGCTTTAAATGGTTAAATGAGCTGCGGTAAGAGCAAGAAGGAAAAGTGAACAATTACAGAGTGACGTCTTGAGTCAGTGACACAGGCTGCAAATTGCTCACTCTGACTGTTTGAGGGCTCTACATGTTGATGGCGAAGAAATTGCCCACTCAGATCATCACTCTTGCAGATCTCGCTGCCACGCTTCGTTCTCGGCCCGAGAAGGCACGAGCTCTCCTCCTGGCAGAGAGGCTGGCATTGAATCAGCCTCTGGAGACCGACTGAGGAGCTACTGATATGGAAAAGAACTACCGAGAGGCCTCAAAGCATCCGAGTCCTCGTCGACTGAAAGGTGCTAGGCTTTCTCTCTAGGATTAAGGACCCTCTAAGGAACCATTCGTGCCAGGCATCGTCGGGAGACGTACCTCTTCACTGCTTTCTGGGCCAGCATGCGGTTCCCGGCGAGGAAGGTTACACCGCCAATAATCGCCAGGTACTTCAGGGTCTGGAACATGTTCAGGTGGGTCCAGTAGACGTACATCAGACCCAGCATGGCTGAAATGAAACAAGCAAGTAACATTCAAACAAATCAGCTACAGGGTGATGACACAATATTGAATCAAGATAATTAAATATACCATACTGTATGTTAGGGTTTCCCCAACTGGACAGGACAAGGTTTAAGTTTTATTCCTATTTTAAAATTGTACATTTCAATAATGTGTAATCCCATTCAAAACACTGGAGAGACGTTTTCATTAGTACCTTTCATTACTGCTTTTAGAAACAAATTCATGTTAAAGGCCCTTTGAAATATGCAGTTTGCCATAGCTCGTTGCTATAGTAACGCAACAGGCTTTTTGGCCCTTGAGCTTTCCAGGAACACATTTGTTAGCGACAGTGACGATCAGGGCGAGTGAATGGAGTAAATGGAGCTCAAATGGAAGGAGGGAGGGGTTGAGCACATTCAAAGAAAGATATGTGACCTTATTAAGTTAAAGTGTAAATGTGAGTCCATCCACACTCAAAGTGTAGTACACAGACGTAGTGTGTAAAGTTTCCACTCCACTGAAAAAAAAAGTAGAATCACAGCTGATGAAACCGTCTGCTCTGTGTGCAGCAGTGAAACAAACAGTAACAACATACTTCCATCACGTTTTTCAAACTGGTGCCATTTTAATTACATCATCTTGTTGCCCATTGGAGCATTAATGCCCCGACTGTTTCTCAAGCCACCAAATTCATACAGCAAAAGGGAACGGAGATGCACGTTAATTTGTTGTTTCTTTGGCTGAAATTTGCATGAGATTTTCAAAGTCTGATGCAAATTTAGCTTTGCTAAACATAAAACTGACTTAATGTTTGAAAGATGTTTTGGTTCGGTGAATATTTCATGTCCAGATCTTACGTGTGGAATTTCATGAATAATGCAATGCTGAAAATAATTACGATCATGCACAATGTCACGCAGCCGTTACTGCAATTCACTTAACATCTTGAACAACGAGTTCATGAATAGTCGATGAAGGGGCTGTAAAAATAATCATATCTGTGATAAACATGTCATTTCAGAGATTGGGACTAACCTGCGTGTCCTACGTGGAACAGAATGGTGCTGGGAGAGAAGCTGAAGTTGGAGATGTTGGCGCCGAGCTTAAACCACTACAGACGAGAGGGGGAATAAAAGACAATGTGATTTTCATCCCCTGAGAGAACTGCAAACAAAAGGGCTGAAAAATTGTTTACCACTGAACACACAATGCACTGATCCACTACAACAATAACTATTACTCAGCACCGCAAATGCCAGGGAAAAAATACACCATAGCTTTTGTGATTTCCAATTAAAACAAGCATTATATTCACGCGGTACTGGAGCCCCATCCACGGTGTATGAAGGCTTCCAGCTGAAGAGCTTTTCTGAGATAACTAGAACTGTGTGCACAACAATAACAGCAAAGCTGAATGTCCTATTAAAAACAAGATTAATAATGAAAGTAGGTTCGTTTTAGGTGTGCCTTTATTAAGATGAATGGTTTCTAAATGTATTCCATAAATAAGTTGCTCTGCAGTTATAATAATAATGGCGAAAGCAATAACAACGCAAAAACAGGAAACACTTTGCGCCGTTTCCAACATTACCAGGATGAGCAGGAGCAGGAAGGGAGACAGGATGAGTGCTGTGAAGGTATTAGAAACAACCGTGGGTGGCTTCTTCTCTGGTTCCCTGAATAAGTGCTGCAGAGACAAAGAAGAGGAGAATTTGAACTGCTGGACAAAGTGCCACTGATTTTGATATAAATAAGCAACACATGTGATCACAATAAGATATATTACCTGGATCTCTGGTTTGGGCACGTAAAGAGTCTTAGGCTGAATGGTAGCTGGGGCCTCCTCGTCCACAAACTTCAGAATGACATCGGCCTTTTGAAAAAGATTACAGTTTGATTTTAGGGCCAGGTATCAGATCAGCTTCTCACTGCCTGAGCAGTAACATCGGTAAACATCCTCATAACCGCCACCAAGTCTGGACAGACACTCACCACGTTCCACAAGATGGGATTCTCCAAGGTTGCATCCCCAACGATGAGGTAGAGGGAATAGGTGCCGGAGATGGAGTCAAACTCCGATTTACGCTCTGCTGTGTCCAGCTCAAACTTGTAGAGATTCTTGCTGTCGGGTTCAGCCACAAACACAACCTCTTGGCCCGTTTTCTGGTTGTGCAGCCGGACAAAAGTCTGTGACAGAGAGAGAAGAGATCGTATATAACCGTGCAACTGCCAGACCCTGGATCATAAAATACGTTTCATGGGTCTCCAGCATTAATATGGAGCCATTAAATGATCGTGTGTTAGCAAGAAATGGCTTAAAGAAAGTGTCCGATATCAGAAACAAAGAGGACAGATTGTTGGCTTGCATCAGTGTTCACAGAAGCAACTGAAAAACAAACAATCCCCTGGCTTCTTTAATCCTGCCAAACAATCACTGAGGTATGAGAAGGATGGAAACTGTATCAGTCAAACACATGAACACAGGGCTGGACTGAACAGGCCTCTCAGTGTTTACAGAATTCTTAGACAATAGCATTGAGCTACAGCTCTCTCTGAAACACTGTCATTCCCATTAAGGCTGTCAAAACTTTTCCTTTACAACAAACCACGAGACCCTAACTGAGAAAAATCAGTGAACGCTGAATTCTTACCTGGTGAGGAGTAAGCTCCACTCCAGTATTTACGTCAACCAGCTGGAAGGACATTGCGAAGTTCTGGTGGCTGTCTGCTGTGAAGGAGGTCTTGGCTTTGGAAGGGTAGTCCACCCTGTTTCATTTAGAAGAGAAAAGCATTTGGTGATGGTCATGTTTGGTAATGTTATTGGGGGCTGGCAAAAATGGCTTCACTTAAACTCGTTTCCTAACCTGCTGGTCTTTGTGCCGATGCTCTGGTCTTTATCCACCACGGAGAGGTCCATGTTGGTGACAGCCACCTCAGTGGACACCTTGACCTTAAGCTACAGATTGACAGAGTCACAGTACAAAGTTACATACAATGACAGCAGCGTTCAAGACGCAAAACAAATAATGACAACAGCCATATTAAGACTGACTGCCAACATAGGACCCACTTCTTACCCAAACACTGCACATTTGTATTGTATTGACAATTTAAGCCAAAAAGACAAAAAAGAAATGACCGGATGCATAAAAATCACAATGCAATCACATAATTAGGCCTCTGAAACAAACTATACCTCACCTCAACGTGATTAGCAACAAGCCGGCTGTCTCCGGTCACTGCAACAGTAAACTGGTAATATCCACTGGCTGGCTGGCTGGACATAAAGTTCAGCTCAAAGACGCCACTGAAAATCAGAAAAAAAATACATTAGACAGTGTCTGTTCTATCCAGAAGGTGGTGGTAAAGATACACTGCCGTCAAAACAGCTGAGTGATGAGTCCAAGTACTGAGGATGCTGGGTTTATAGTGTACGCTGAGATCCTAATAATACATACTCATTCAGTGTGAAAGGTGCTTGGCTGAGTATGATGCTCTTGGAGGCAACAGCGTACGCAGATTCCACCAGCACGTTGGCTGAGGCCAGAGGTTGAGACATGACATCAGTAACAAGGAGCTGCGAGTCCGACAGAGAGACGGTGTCATTGTGAGGCGATTAAAAACCATGTGGAGGACTGCAGCTGGGTTAGCAAACATATTTACCTGCAGGGTTGGCTGGCTGTGAGACACTGTGGCTGGGCCTTGAGCACTGACAACAACCGGCACATGGAAGCGGTTGTTAGACAGAGCAGCAGCGGCACTTGCCACACTGAAGGCCTCAGCCAGAGAGTCCCAGGATTTCTTGCTGAAGATAGAGTTCACCAGTTGAATGACTTGGTCCTGTGGGAGGAGCACATCTCTCAATAGTCTCAGGCAAAAAAAGAGAAAAAGCTAAAACCTGTAATAACATCTGACAGACAGTGACAATACCTCCTTCAAAGGGGGCTCCATGTCCACGTGATCTGACAGGGAATAGGCAGCAGTCACAAACATAGCGGTCGCCTCAAGTCCCTCTTCAAACTGGAGGTAGATGCCGCCAAGATCATCCAAACGAGCTGTCAGATCCTGAGAGGGAAAAAAAAAAAAAAAAAGGTGTTAAATTTGAATTCTGCTTTAAAAAAATCCTCATGCATAATTCAGCGCTGTCTTTCTCTGAGGCAGTGAACAGCGACACAGCACCACCTGGTGGAATTTAAAAAGCTCACCTCAATTTCCTCCAGTATCCCTCCAAGTTCTGCCTGCTGGGAGAGACGGGCTGCTGTTTGCAGGGCTAAGGTGATACTGTCCACAGAGAACATACAGGTGATGTTAATTATTAGGTTATCAGATATTAATAATTAGGCCAAATCATTTGCTAATAACAACTGTGGGACTCGTCACATTTCTGAACACTTACGCCACAACGTTGTCCTCTTTGTTGATGCGACCGGTCAAGGCACCTACAACTTCCTGGGAAGCCAAAGGAAGTCCCAGAGAGCTGATTGCACTCACAGCCCGATGAATCTGAGTCATGGTGGAATCCTCACTGACTGCTGCCAGGAGGATGTCTCTGGTTTCATTGGACACAGGGATCTATGGAGCATATAAACATTTTGGCACTTAGGGGTTTGCATTACAGGACAGCAACGCCCACTTTGCTGAATGACTTGTGAAAAAGTCTTGTGAATACTGTGGAATCACAATTTTTCTGTATTGTGCAGCACAACCACACGCTTTTCCATTCCAATAATGCATGTGAGCACAATGGATAAGCAGTAGAACAGACAAAAAGGCCAAACCAAAAACAGTATTTTCATACCTCACATGCTGAAATGGCCTGACTGGTCTCAGCAGCGAAGAAGAGTGAGTCAACACTAGTGGGGTCAAGCTGGGATTTGATGAACTGGCAAACACCCTGCAAACAAAAATGCACATTTAAGCCAAATAACATTGATGATCAACATTCAGTGTAACGTTTATTATTTAGATAACTAAATAATAACGAAATGCTAGTTTAGTCTATTCTTACACACCAGGAGTACTAACCGCACAGGGGAGTTACCTTTTGATCGGGAACTGTTGCCCCGAGCTTGGTCAGTCCTACAACCGAGTAGTATGCGGACTCCAGGTCGGTGAACTGTTGGCTCAGGAGGTTCTGCAGTCGGGCCACATCAGAGAGGGAGAGGTAGTGCGCCGGTGTGAGCGCCTGAGCTCCAGCAAGAGCCAGACTGAGGAGGAGGAACCCGAACAACCCTGCAGACACAAGTTACACAAGTTAGCCTGCCGGCTAGTCGAAATGTGCAATTATTACATGATATTAACAACAGTGACACGTTATTATAAATCATAGTCTTTTTCGACGATATGCATTCATTCATTGAGGTGACGCTCGCTCTTTCATTGCAGGTTTAACGCTAGCTAACTTACGAGGCGAGCTAGCTACCGTCAGTAGGAAGCAACCCACTGCATGCAACGTGTGGTATTATGTTTCCCATTTATCCTAAAACCGTCAATTTCTTAATATCACAGAACACGTAAACAACATAAAAAACATTAATACGTAGCATTTTATTCAATATTTTAGAAGTAATTCACTTACCAGACCGGTCCATGTCTCGCAGTCTAATGCAGCGTCACCAAAACCGATGATTGCTTCCGGTGTCTCTGAGAGCGAGCTGGCACCAGGAGTGTAATATCCGGTTGTATATTTCAAAATAAAAGCATGTTTTATTTTGTTTTTTTAAAAAGTACACGTACACACAAAATGTGCATTATAGTAGTGATTTCATAACCACTGTACTACTACGGTTTGTTGCCATAATTATTTCAATGTGCTGATAACATGTTTTATTTGTTAAATTGACGTAGGCCTATTTATGATGCAAACCGTGTGCACCATTGTAACAATAAACCGCACATTTGTGATAAATCTGTTAGTGCTCTTTGACCTGTTTTCATGTACCGACACAGCAGATGTTCGAACAATGAAAACCTCAAACCTTTATTTATTACGATGAAACGTGGACATTTCAATAACATATTACTCACACTTGGCTGTGTTACTATGTAACGACACACGAATCTGGGTGAATTCAATTAATGACAGGTTTATCTTAGATATGCAGAGCAGTCATTGGCTACAGAATAATAGGGATGAGATATGTACATTGGACAGATTGGCGTTTTATTAACCTCTTTAACAAAATGTTGCTAAGTACACAAGATATTTACAAACAGTGCCAAAGAACATAATACACTTGCCAAAAACACTCATACAGCTTCCATGTCTCTATTACATCTCAACTACTTGGATACAACATAAAAGTATATTCATCACTCCACCGCATCTGATTTATTAAACCACCTTGATGGATTATCAATACGTGATGCAATTATTGTTTAAGTTCCAAAAGGGAGATGTCTACTGTCTAATTTTGCCACGTAAGGTCTTCACTCATGTACACTGAGGTGTGTATTATAAATCTATACACATACTAAATAGATCAGGCAGAACAGAACAAGGCAATGTTCACTAAACATTTTCAACATGGACCCCTTGTCTCTATGTTCCATATGCACGACTGATAAACCTTTCCAAGTGTACTCCATATTAAAGTTATACATCCAGAGCTTTAGATGAGGAGGATAAACTGTTAAAATACACATTATGCAATGTAAAAACAAGTCCTTTCAGTGATACCCAAAGTATACAGCCGTGATTTTTCAGTTTTACATTCATTGTCTTTTTCAAACATGTTTTAGTGTGAACCATACAAAGAAATGGGATTAATATCATGCCTTGGACAAGGCAATTGAATTGACACTAAATCTAAAAGCACAATTCTCTCTCATATTATTGATAGGGCAGTGTGTCGTCAGTGTTTTGATGACTTGTCTGAAAACTGTACTAAACCTACATGAGACATATTTCTTTCTCCATCACAAATTACAACAGCAAAAAGCAAAGAAAAGCAGCAACATTAAGGGGTGTATTTGTAACATGCTGGCGTCTCAGGAAAGAATCAGAGCACGATTGGGAGCGTGGGATTTAAGTGAGCGAAGGTAGCGTCTCGCTTTCTCCGTCATTATGAGCTGGTCTTTAGTTTGTCCACAAACAACCGTCTCCCATTCTTTTGACATCTGCAGGGAGAGAAAAACACATCAGAGTGGATTTAGATCAAAGTAAAAAAAAAAAAAAGCCATGTTAAAATACTTTTCCAATGATGACAATGTTCATTCCTTCTACGATTAAAAAACTGGAACCTACGGGAATTGGGGCCACGGTGCTGGGAAATATGGCACTGTCAGTAGGTCCCAGAAGAAAGCCCTGATCCAAAATGTTTTCATGCTGCTTACTGCAAAATGACGACGAGCTGAGAGAAACTATCACGGGTTCTTCCTGTAGGCAAAAACGCAGGACAAAAAGATTTAGGATGTGTCAAATCTATAGATATGCTTTGATCACATTTCCATATTGTTTACCTTGATGCTGGGTTTGGCTTCGGTTTTGAGGGATTTGCGCTTGGATGTAGGCGTCACCTTGCAGTCCATGACGTCTAGCGCCAATGATTTCCGCACTTTCTTCATTGGAGGCCGATGCTGAAAATAAGCACAGAAGCAAAAAATACAGAGATCTGCTTAATGATTTTCAAAAATGCCAATGACAAAGTACAATTTCTGTCCAAAATATAAGAGACAACAGGCAAAACATATTCATTCATCCATGGTGTGAGTCTGTGAGCCTGTGAGCACGCAGCCTTATGGACTCAGTATTCAGTATGCTCAGTAATCCCAAGCAGTTAAACTTTGAAATGAAATTCTAAAACTGTTAACATGCACCAGTGCAGCGAGCTGAACCCCGACTTTTACTTCTGGGCCAGCTGCTGTTCTGCTATTCAGATAAAATGGATTTCAACAACTGAACAGTGAAGCAGTAATAAACCTGTTACCATTCAAAAACTTTGTCTCCCATAAAGTTTGTGCATTACACCAGATTGCATATATTGTTATACATGCTGTAATGGTTTTTCCACTGATATGTTTGATTCTAAACCCTTGGCCTTTTGTTTTATGACAGAGATAGGCATCCCCATTAATTACACAAAAATTAATGCATGTTGTTTTCAGTAAACTTCAAAATGGAAAGAATATGGGTGCTTCACTACACAGGACCTGTCCTGTATTTAATGCATGTATATTGTATTCCATTTAAGTCTTTTACCTCAGCATTTTACCTCTGTGCTATTTTCAAAAATTATAATATTATGTAGACGGTATATTTTTTATTTTTATTATAGCATTTTTATAAATGCAAATGTAATTTTGTTGGTTCTCTATGATCCAGTAGTAATGTGTAGTATGTTATGATTTTCCTTAAACGGGGATTAGGATTAAAATAGGGGTCAGGTATTTAAGTTGACTCATAGTTACCATAGTTTTGCGTCTTTGCTCAGGCGGAGTTGAGCGTACAACAACCAGGTCAATCCCAGCGTCCCTCAGGATGACTTCATTTATGTCGTCTTCAAGGTTCGGAGTCTGAGGCTAAGAATACACAACGGTGGGGTTAAAGCTGTGTTGATGTAACCATAAACTGAACTTTTTGGGTTTTGTTTTGTTTGTTTTGTTTTTTTACTGATAATCATAAAAATACTCACCAGAGGCTGGAGAGGGCCGTACTTCTCCATGGCATTTTTGAACGGCGTCGGAGTACGCGGGGTCATGCAGAGATCGGACTTGTGGTTGGGTGTAACAAATCTGCGTGAAAACACAGTTACATCTCTCACTTATCAGTCAATACCCTATTGAATCTTGTTAGGTTTAACATTCCACATTCACAAATACCTAATGTTCACAACCTGTACCTTCAAGCAGCTCAATGTATGACATGTTGATTATTATTTAATATGACAATGAACAGCTTTAGCCTCCTGTGCAACATTAGCAACGTGCTCCAAAAAACCTGATCCTGAACTGTGAATCGATGTGTGTTATGACCCTGAGTCATATGGAGGTGTGACTATGTGATTCTAGACATCAAAAATCACTCACACTGAGCTTTCCTTCTGAGTGAGGGGGGTCTTGTCACGCTGAAGGGGTGTAGTAACAATGGCTTTCTGGCTGCACACTGGAGTAGACGTGAGGGATGGGTTCTCCAGGTCGTGCGTGTCCTGCTTGGTCCACATGTTGAGGAACTGGAACAACACGGGTTAATTAGTGGAACACTTCACGTGACACAATGAGCAGCGCCAAAGTCTATGTGGGAGCATTAATATGGCTCACTTGAGATGGAGAAAAGGGCAAGATTTTAACAGGAGTGCTCTTGGGAGTCATGGAGTTATTGGCGTCGGGAGACAAGGCAATGCGTCTCCGGCTCCGGTGGTTCAATATGGAGGGTGGCGTGACCCCTCCGGGCGAGATGGGGATGAGTTCCCCCTTGCTGCCTTTGCTCAACTCCTGCAAGGTGCTGCCCTCCAGACGAAACTGGTGGCGCTCAGGACTTGGACTGTCCTCAGGTAGGTCAAAGGCTGCCAGGTTACACCAACCATCGAGATCCTGACAGCAGAGGAGACGACTCACTTGTTATTGGACATCTAATCACTGCATTGATGGGCAGAATCAGCTAAAGTGTATTATGCACTATTTGTTGGGGTTACTTACCCCATCCACCATGTCCAGCACTTCCTTCAGTGCTGGGCCAGTAGGGGAGAGGAAGCCAGAGCTGTCCACCACCCAGCTGGAACAACTCATTTCTCCTGTGGTGTCTGCATCAGGCTTAATGCTTAAACCATCCTTTGGAGAAGAGGCACACTTTGCTGGTCCTGCTTCACTGGGGCTGACTTTAACGGAAGCTGAGACCGGTGTTTCCTGCAGCTGGTGGAAAAAGCACATTAAAAACATGGTCGCTGA
Source organism: Datnioides undecimradiatus (assembly GCA_008933995.1). Lineage (NCBI taxonomy): Eukaryota > Metazoa > Chordata > Actinopteri > Lobotiformes > Datnioididae > Datnioides > Datnioides undecimradiatus. Next base: position 18,953,911 of record WARS01000013.1, read on the forward strand.
TGTGTAACATTTTTGTTTCTGTCAACTTCCTTCACAAAAAGTTTACTGAGACATAAAATTTGCATTTGAATCGCGACATTTTTCATGTCAGGGTGATTGGTTGCTTACTGGAGGATGTGGTTTCTGGTCTGGGTCCTTGTCTGCGCCATCTTGAGAGCAACTGGGAATCTGTGATCGGAAAACCAGAAATCTCAGCACTGTTTGCACAGTTCAATGCTGCATCGATCTTACAGTAGAAAATCACGGAAAGGCAGCTGACCTGCATATCTTTATTAACACGGGCCAACAGCTCTTCAAGCTCATCTGGCCTAAAAACCTCGCCGGCGTAGAAGCCCATCTCCAACTTGCGTTTGATGGTTGAATTCCAGTGATTCTTCACCGCATTGTCCGTTCTGCGAATAAATGTTATAACATGAGTCCTTTGGAGAAGGTCAAGCTTCATTTCCACATGTCACCAAATTCCAACTGATCTTCCGAGCTGACCGTAGCCTCGATTGAACAGAATTTACCTTCCGGGGAGGAGCTTGGCAATCTCGGCCCAGCGGTTTCCAAGCAGGCAGTGAGCCTTGTAGATGATGAGATCCTCCTCAGCTGTCCACGATGACTTCTTCACACTGGGATTGAGGTGGTTGTGCCAGCGCTCTCTACACTGCTTCCCCAGTCTGCCTTTTAGATGCTTGGCTACCATTGCCCATTGTTTGTTGCCGTAGAGATTCACAAGCTCTATAACCTGAGGAATAAGAGGGTATGCATCTGGATTACAACTCATCCTGATTAACCATCTGCTCTCAGTAAGTCAGATTTTAAATACCTTCTCATCCTCCTCTTTGGTCCAAGGACCTTTAACCAATTCTGGATCCAAGACCTTAAACCAGCGGTGCTGACATTGGTGTTCAGTGTGACTCTAAGCAAAACAAAACAGGCGTAAGAAATTTCAAAACACTGAAAGAGATTTCTGTTCACATTAAGTAGCAGCAGCATAAAGTTAATCAAACTCACTGGTATGCAGCTGGCAATATGTTTCCAATCATTAGTTCCCAGTTTTTGAACCAGTGCCTTGAGTTTGTCGTCCTGTAAACATAAATAAGGAAGCCTGTTTATGCTACAAAGCCATTGTTTACTTTGACGTGGTAAGACGTCACTGGGACAACATGCAAACGCAATGGGACAAGTCTTGGCAATCACCTCCTCTTGCGCCCATTTCACCTTCACTTTCCCACCATCCCTCTGCTCCGCCACATCAGAGTCTGTGTCTTGATGCATGGCCTCCTCTCCATCATCACTGAGAAACAAACAGCAGTGATTGAGCACGAACCGAGGCTGACAGTGAAAGCAGAAACTAGCCTCTGATACGCCCTTGTGGGTTGGCGAGGGAAACTCGACTGTCAGGTTTATTTCTAACTGGAGTCTGGCGGCTATTTTTTAGGCATCAACTGCAGTTTGGCAAGTTATAAAACCAGTGCTGTCATTTATTACATTGATGCGAGTTGGTAGAAAGTGCACTGGGCGCTTAGTCAAATACTGAATGCTGTTTATCGCGATTCTTGTAAAAAAGGGCGGCACAGACGGGAGTCCGTGAAGTAGTCTCATGTTAGGCCACAAACCAAACCTTTCACCCGAGCCCACTGAATGCCACTAATGTTGTAAACTTAAATGTGAACATTAAACCCGTTTGTGAATAAATAACCACTGATGCCGGTGTTAATTCAGAACAACAATGATCAACATCTTACCCGCGCGACCACCAGGACATTTCCCTCTGTTTCTGTTGTTTACGGTCAGACGGTGAGTTGTCCTACTGCCGTTGCACGACATGTGCATGAATATTCGGTATTATACCGCTGTATTGTTGTATTCCTCGGTTTTATTGTCTTTAAGAAGCAGCCAGCGGTGGGGACGGAGGCTCGGTGCTGTTGTGTTGAATGGTAATGTTATAGCTAGGAACCAGCTGGAGCGCCCGGGTTGTCCGCGCTCCTGGATTTCTATCTCGCGCCCTTCTCTATCGTACAATCCGGATAGTGACGTAGCTGTACGTCAAACGTGTGCGTAGGGTCATGTGGCCAGATTGATAGCTTCCGGTCGGAGCTTCAAAATAAAGTTTTGTTAAAACTGTTAAAATACCGAATTTAGAACTACTCCGCTACTATAATGTCCCCGTTTTACCTCCTCTATTAAATTGAAATATATTGCATCAAATTTAAATTCATACGTCACAATTCTATTTATCTTTTCACTATATTACATTAAAATAAACGAATAAAAAACGATCTTGAGATCTGGTGAGAGTAATTACTTAGTGGATCATTGTTATTTTAAGCCATAGTTATTAAAATATGTTTCTTCACAGTTTAATTAATATAAAAAACAAAACCTGATTACACATTTAATTTTAATTTAATGCCGCCCCTCTATACCGGACTGCTCCCCCACCTCCCCCAGACTGATGACCTGCTCAGTCTCCAGGTGGGTCAATTAACAAGTAGGTTCAGTAGTTTAAAAACCACCTGGAACTCAGCAGCCACTTACTTGCCTGATGCAGACAATGGAGAAAACTTTTGTCAATAAAGGTAAGAAAACTGGTTTCAATGTCAAGTTGGATTTATTTGTCATTTAAGTCTGATGATTTGATTCTGAGTGGTGCCTCATTTACCTTCTAGATATGAAAAGCTTTGAGTGTTCATCTCCATCGGAGCTTGACAGAAAGTTTTTTGAGGAACAGAGTTTGCTGTCTGCTTTGTCCCTGGAGCAACTGTCAACATCAAGAACGTCAAACGACACTGTGTCTGATGGATCTGACACCAGGCTGTCCATCCTGGCTTCTCTCTGCTTGTCGTTGGACCCGATTTCTCCCTCACAGACCTTTTCAATGAACAGCCTAAATGCAGGAGAGACTGACAATTGTCACCTGGCTGTGCCTTTACATGGAAAGTCCTCCACGCCCCACATGCTCCTTCAAAAGCAAAAAAAGGCTGCTTGTTTTGAACAGCTGTACGTTGATCTAACTGCCTCACAAATGTCATGGGATGTGTCTTTGATAAAACCAGAGAGCAACAGCCCCAAAACCTGCATTGAATCAGGAGCTCTGGAGCAAACACAGAGTCCAAAACCCCCAAACCAGTCCACACAACATTCGTTAGCTGAAGTTTCTCCCAGTCGTGGCCAGGAATGTCCCTCTATTAACCCCATCAATATGGAGAAATGAAAGTTTGGAAGAAAGGTGAAGATTGTCAGCTACACGATCGTCTGCCACTGCACGTGGAGAGTACCAAATAGTGCAAGCTCAGTGTAACTCACTATTTAATCATTATATTGTCTTGCAAATGGTGTGGATTGTGTTACAGGATTTTGTTTCACAGGATCAGTTTGTGAGAATAATGTAAAGAGCACTTTATCCTTTTCTCAATGTTTTTAAAGACTTGAATATTTAAATAAAAGTGTGAATGACTATTTGCTTAAGCATCTTTTACATATTTATTTACACAATGAAATGCATTAGAAAGATACAAAAATATTTATACAGTTTAGTTTCCATTGTACAATGTTGATACAGTAAAGTCCACTACTGTAACAGTCAATTTACATCTTTACCAAAATGCTGTCATCATACAGTATGTTGAAGGAGCAGAGCTCAAAATGTTGAAAGGGTTTCACGAATCCAGTCACAACGGAGTGAATCTCGCTTCAGGGTCGAGATCCTGCTCCTGCAAAGGAGATTTTTTTTTTATAAAGAGGTGGGCATTCAATGCATAATAAACTTAGAAACTTTGAGGATTTCTAAGCATGTCTCACCTGATTGAGTTTCTTGAACTCCACCACCTGGAAGAAAATGTGTTCCAAGATGTGCTTGGCATCCCTCTGATCTTTATCCAACTTTGGAGTCACCCCCAGAATTTCACCGCATTTCCGCACGTAGAACTCAAGATCATCATCAGTACCTTTTTAAAAGGAATGAGTTAAAAGGTCAGACTTCGCAGCACCCTTTTCTAATAATCCAAATCTAAATCGTCATTTTTTTAAAAATAAAATTTTGAACTCACATTTATTGGTAAGCTGTGCTAGGCGCACTTTCTCAGAAGAGAATGTTTCATCTAGATCAAACAGGTCTAGCATAGGTGGAGGCAAATCACTTAAAGCAGGTGGAAACACCTAGAAGACAACACGACAAGAACTTGTGGCAAAATGTTTGTTCATTTAAGTGTCTTCACTCGAAAAGAGTGTAGAAACGCGACTGAAACTTACAGCAGGCTGAAGCTGAGGCAGAGGGGTCTCAAACTGTGGTGTAATCAGCTGAAGAGGCTCATCTTTGACATTGAGTTGCTTATAAGCACTGCAGAAAACATAAAAAAAAAACCCATTTTAGCCAAGAAATATAGAACAGTAACACTTTCAAGGGTATTTTGCATTCTCACCTGATGACTTGGGGTAAAGTATCGGTTGACAAATTGAACAAAGACATATCAAAGAGAGAGGTGAAGTCCCTGGGGTTTTCATCACCCTCTTGTAAACACACTCTGAGCTGTTCCGACAAGCACCCTGTGTCTGGCAACATGGTATAATCCGTGATCTGGGGGACAAAATGACAAGATGGATGTAGGCCAGTTTAAAACACCATATTGGTAATGCAATTTCCTTGTCTAGTATACATCCTCACCTCTGGGTCTTCAGCATCAATCTGATTCAGCTGAATGTTATCAGTCATGAGCCACTGGAGCACAACATCCTGGAATGAAAGAAAACGACAAACCTTGCTGCTTAATTATTTCCACAGGAAAGTATTCACCCTGAGGTGCAAGTGGACAAAAAGTATTAATGTCAATTGGACTCACCATGATTTTACTGTTCTCCTCTTTGTCTATGTATTGGTCGCTGAACATGTGGCAGGAGCCCAACACTACCAGTTTGCCGGCCTCCTTCAAAAGACATAAGACATTTTTCAACATCATCACAGAGATATCATTTGTCCTGGGAATGAGTAAGAAGACCCCATTGTGCCTCTGACCTTTCCTTGATGGAAGGCCAGGACAGGCCTGTTGAGGGGGAAGCAGACCGAGCCAGTTGAAAGAACAGCAACAGCAGGCTTCATTACGCTGAGTGTGGCACCGTATGGGTACACAAAGGTGAGAGCCCTGTGCAAAGCAAGACACAGACGTTTGCATTCAAAACACCAACGTGACAGTCGATTCAAAAGGTGGAAATACAAGAGAAAAATCTCTTACTGTGCATTGTTTCCAACGTTTTCATCTTCAATGATTCCTGTGACCACTTTGCCAGCAGCCCGACTGATCTCTCTTAACAAATAAAAGAGTAAAAAGTTGTGATTTGTATAAAGCATAAAATGAGTGTAACTGTGTGAGTCAAACATGTGCTGTGATGGCAAACCTGTTCAGTACGCCATTGGAGACGAGTGCTTCTTTAGGATGGAAGTATTTGTAATACACGTTCCTCACAACAGCATCTGTGGCAGCGACAGAGACAAAGATAACAGACGCCACAGGATTTCACACATGTAATATACCTATACCTGCAATGATGAATCAATGTTCTTTTCAGCAAATTTCAGTATGCACCGTTGTTGACCATTATTCCAAACTCCTCCAGGAGAAAGTTGATATTGGTGTCATATTTCATTTCGCCTCCTTCGCCGAGCATGACCAGGACGTTTCCTCCTCCATCCAAGTAGTGCTTAAGCACCTCCAGCTGAAGTGAAATGTGAGAATGTACGGGTCGAGACAAGAAAAATGTAAGGGAAGACTTGTGAGTTGACTTTAAAAGCAGCAGAGTAAAAGTTCATTTTACTGTGGCTGGTTGCTGTTTCTACCATCAACCGTGCTCATGTGATTGTTTTGAAATTAAGACGATAAAATTAATTAAAACATTTAAAAATCGTGTTTTATCACGTCGCATCATGTTTTAAATGGAAAATGCTTGCTTTTTCTTCATGTGACACATTACCTCTGATGCTGTGAACTTCTCCCTCGGGCCTGCAGTTATCCACAATTTAACACCCTTCAGCTTCTCCAAAGACAGCTCTTCCTTCAAACTGGGGGAGATATTGATATAGCATGAATGGTTTCTCCACATCACTGCAAAACTACGAGTCTATGAAAAACTGCACTAATCGTCTCTGCACAGCATTACCAAATAGTAATGGTAACTATTCAAACGCACAGAGATTAGTGTCACACCACAAACATCTTACCTTTGGATCTTCCATTGTGCTCTAAGTCTTTTCTGCATGGATTTGTATCCATTGTTGGCAGTGAACAGCTCTCTTTTGGAAAAATTGAATACGATAGTGTTGTGTTGATCCTTCTCCATTCTTAAGACACACTCACCAAAGTTGGCTGTTATTTGTATCCATACACCTAGAAACAGGTAGTAACTCCATGTTAGACCCTTTTGAAGTGTCATTGATACAGTGCTGTTTGTATTGCGTGGGATCGGTGATTCACAATCGACATGCTCGTGTATAATTTGCCAATATCACACAACATAAACAAGAGTAACGGTTAGGCGATAATCGCAGAAAACTAGCAATGCAGCAAGCTAACAGCTAACGTCATTAGCAGATAACTTACCCTACGGTCGAGATCGATGCGTGCCACCAACGTTTCTCGCTTGATTAAAGACAGTCACGGCAACTGTTCACATATAACCTTAATTTTTACCCGTGACGCTACGTTGTCTTATATTAGCATGTTGACGTTGCCTAAGTTACCCCACAAGCTCTTCTGGCAGTGATGCATGATGGGTGGAAAATGGTAACTAAGGGCGCTAACCACGTAACAACCTAAAGCAGAAAATACAAAAGAAGTAGGGTGAAAATATCAGTTCACAGGATCGCGATTCTTACAATTCATTGTTCTAAATAGATTTGGAAATCGAGTCTTTAAAATAACGGTAAAAAGCTAATAACGTTGTCTTGGCGGAACAAAAAAAGCGGAACACAACCGCGAGAGCACAGTGCTGCACCCGGACAGTGTACAAGGTGGACGTGTCTTGTAGTCCTTCTTCTATGTTGCACGTTCACCAAAAGAAAACCAAGTGTTGAGGTGGATTTTAGATTTTAATACTTGAATAATTAGCTTAGTATGACGGAGGTTATTTTTTTTTAACACTTTGTTCTTCATCACTGCCTACAAACTGAAATGAGAAGCACAACAGTTGATAAGAATCAAGTTTATTGCCATGTTACACACATACAAAAGATGCTTCGTCATGTTTTGGATCACATTACCTCAGCCCTATACTTGTAGGGTGCCCTAGTTAAAGTGCTCAGGGAATAATTAGTCCCTTAGAGGTTCGCTGTATGACATTAACTGCCACTAGATGTCGCACTAGCGCACCAGAACATCAGACCAGAATAAACAAGCAACCTCCCTTTAAACCATAAAGAGACATTATACCACTCTAAAACCTACCAGATGACAAAGTAATTCTACTTTACAGATCATTTTAAAAATCACCTTATTAAAACTCTGCAGAGACAATAAAATTACAGTACATAAACAAATAGTAATGCCAGGAAGCTCTGGACAGACCTAAAGTAAGACATTTTGCAAGCCACTGTAATTTAGAAGTGTAATAATGGAAAAAAAAAGAATATTCATAATTATTTAATTAGGGTAGAATACATTTTTATCACTGAGATAAACCAGGCTCTTAAATTCAGCAACAGTGTTAAAAGTTCCCAGCCAAGGGGGCTGTGAAGGGCCTTTATACATTGCACACATCTGCCAGCTTGTAGAAAAAAAAGAAGAAGCTAAAAACAATTTCTGATTCAGACTCTACATCTTCTAGCATGCCCAGCCCCTCTATGATTGGTGGATCATCTTGCACATTTCCTTGGCTGTCCTTTTTCACAATCATTTCTCTTCAACTTCCAAAGTTAGACCAGGCCAATCTTTCCTTCTTCAATGTCTTCTTCAAAGATTTCATTCACCTGCAGGCAGGTCTTTACTTCCCATTAAGATAACCCACAGGACATCTGTCAGTAATTGCACGGGCTAGACGTGAATACATATGTTACGCTTCCTAGGTTTCTATGTTGTGGAAGTTTCAGACATTCTAAATTTTTTGTCTTTTTCTTTTCACAAATAAAGTTAGTGGTAGACAGTTGCTGAAAATGTCAATGACATTTGAGTAATGCGTTCCCAAAAGCAGCCATACGAAATCCTATGTTTTGTATTTCGTCTTAAGGTACAATTTGGTCTTGGCAAGGCAGTTAGGACATACAGGCATGATTGAATATGGTAGTAAAATTAATTTCATGGGCCCTTTTGCAATTAGAAAACTTCTAGACATGTCTCATATAGCAAATAACAGGCATTCATCCATTATGACCTTTTCATTCTCCACTGATGGTAGATAAAATTAATTTATCAACAGTCATGACTCTGTTTACAATTTCTATGATTAAAGCGCAAATAAAATTAGCATGATCAGTATTAAAAATAAATAAAATAAACATCCTAGAAATGTGTTTAAAGCTTGCTGGGCTCTGTGACAGGTTTCACTCTCAGGACACCCTCCTGGGAGCATGAGGCAGCCAGCACCCCATCTCTCCTCCACAGTCGGCCTTGAACCAGTCCCCTGCTTCCCCCTATTGCACACAACAAAAACCACGTTAGATAACTGATGAACGGGTGAAAAGCCACAACAGCAGCATATAAAAACATGTAATGTTCCAAAATACTGGGTCAAGAGGCACAAAAACATTTTGTTGTTTGAGTACAGTCATTCAGATCTAACCCAAACTCAACTGCATCAAAACGTACAATGTACAACACAAAACTGTCGTGGCATCTGTGGCTAAATAATTCAACAATTAAAATGGGGTATTAATACAAACAATTAAATGTACATGTGCATAGTAAACGTGACCTGAAGGACATACTGACCTGCCCATGGACTCTCACACTCATACAACATCCACTCATCGCTGCGGAAAGTGCTGTGGAACCACATCGCGTGGTCTAGTGAGGCGGAGAACTTGGCCCTGAAGTTGGGATAAGGCAGCAGCGCTGTGCCCAGGAATGCATAGTCTGATACATATGCAGCAACACAGCAATGCAACTTCATGTTGCCTTCACCTACATCAGCACACAAATAAAAATGCATGAACAAATATGGCGTAAATTTTATTATGCATGTTATATGTGACTCATATGACCTTTTTAAGTTATTTTAATACAAACATTTGCAAATATCTGAATGTTTTCGTTTACATGTTTGTATAGTACTGAAATATGCACATGCATCTTACCAATGTGTCCTCGTGCTCGCACCCAGAACAGCTTCTTTGGCTCGGTTGCAGTTAGTCTGTAAAAGTGTGGTGGGTTGACCGGCTTTATCTCAATTGGGACCTCGTTAGCTAGCAGTTTGTTAAGGCCTTGTTTTGCATTCTCTGCTAGGTCTGGTTTACTGTAAAACAAAATAAAATACAGATCTGTAGAAGAAATTTTAATAACTGAGGAGAAGAATTTTTTTCCAGAATCCGGCATCGGCAAAGTACTGGCCATTGCTAGTGAAGTGAATTATCAGCAAAGGTTAACACACATGTTGACAAAATAGTTAATTTACTCTCATTAGACTTATAAATGGATTGACTAATTGTAATTTATTTTATCTTTATCTCTAATTACCTGAGATAAAGATGAATGAGCTCCTCTACAGTGAGCAGGTCTTCAGGCTGAGGGACCACAGGCATGGTGAACTGGTGCTGCAGAGGGCTTTCCTGCTGCATCTGGAAGGAGGCTTGGCAGATAAGTATAGGCTGTCCATGCTGGATGGCCTTCACAGAGCGTACAGTGAAACTGCGACCATCTCTCGTGCGTTCCACCTGATACAGCACTGGAACCTTTGGATCACCTGAAAAACACCCAAAAAACCCAATGAAACAGTGTCAGGGACAGACTATTACAAGTCTGCAGAATCACTCCATTAATGATGACTGCTGGATGAAGTTTAATCTATATTTGCAATGCTGGCCTTATTGTTAACAATTGCAAATCCACTAACTGTAAGGTTAGGCACACAGGTCACTGTACCAGCTGATACTGTTTCCCGTCTTTTGAAGTTTCACTTATTCAATCCAAGATCATTTGCTTAAACCCCTAGTCTCCTTTTTAGTAACTGGTCTGCACCTTTAAACTTATGCTTCTTACCTGCTCGTACAAAGTAGCAGTGGAGGGAGTGGGCGTAGAGATTATCGCTTACAGATTTGGCAGCAGCTACAAGAGCCTGACCGACTATTTGACCCCCAAACAATCGCTGACTGCGGGGCACCCAGTGGTGAGTCCCTCTAGGAAAAAAGAGAGAAACAGTTGAAATGTACACAATGCAGTCTCCCCAGATGATGTTTAGAAAGCTTTACAGTGAGGATGAGCAGTATTCTTTTTTTTATTAGGCAACCCAAAACCCATATGAATTGCAATCTAATACATTATACAAAAGACACTACCTTTATGACTTGAAAACTATTCAGTTTCAGGTGTCTTCAGGCATCTTTTGTTGTTTTTTCTGAGGTTAGGCTAAATTCAACTTTGGGAGTGCTTGCTAAAACTTTACATTATATGTTTTTTGTAAACAGAGTAGAAACAATAATTTAAATTAAGACATCTCTCCCTTTGAAATTTGCTAAACAGAAATTCAAGATATAATAAAACGTTTTCATTAATGTGAAAGTACCTCAAACCGACCACTAATGTTAGACTGTGCAACTGCAAAGTTTATCATTTACCAGAGCGTAAGGAATAAATGTATTTCTTGTAAATATTAGGCACTGAGTTGGTGTAAAAAAGAAAATCACGTTTTCCATTTGCTTATTTTTTTAACCTAGCAGCTGTGCACAGTTAACTGGTTCCATTGGTTTTAGCAGAACAGTGACCCTCGAGGAGAAACTGTTAAAGGTTGTGCTGCGTAGCACCTGAGGGCAACTCACGGCATTACACTGAAGTGACAGAGCTCGGCCAGCTACCTGTACAGGTCTACGTCCAGCTTTTCTAGGTTTAACACGCTGGTGACGAGGACGCTTTTAAGGTCCTGAGCATACTGAGATGCGGAACTCTCCGTACTTTCATCTTCAGAGGATTTCGGTGACAATGAGCCCCCTGGGACGTCACAATTATTCCTTGAATTGCTATCTTTGTTTTTGACGGTCTCCTCTTTTTCCGCCATGTTTGTTGTGCATCTTCTTCGGTGGTGTTCAAAAACGGGTACCAATCAAACGTTGACACTCATTATCGCCGCCTACTGACGAAACACAATACATGAATTCAGAACAACGGTGGCTTGTTGTCAAATAACCATTTCAGTTTACTCAGTTTCGAACAAATGTAGGACTAAGCACTTAAATGACTTATGACTTCTCATTGGTTGTTGTAATTAATTCTGTGTCACCTGCATGGTGATTTATAAAGTGGGTGGTTCCAAGACGGCACCCTTTCTGTTTTTTTAGGTTACAAATTAGCAAACACAGTTTCAGAGCACTCAGTACCTGCAATCTGCTGCTGACTTTAAAACCTCACACCTTATGTTTTATCCTACTTTCTTTATTATTTATTTAAGATAGTACTGTAGGAACCCCCTTCTTTGTAATCCTAAATAAGCCAGGCATTACACACTCTGACATTATCACATAAAGCCAATTCTGTGTATCTGCCTCTTTTTAAATAACAATTACTATATCAGAGTCACTATACAAATACTAAATATTTAGGTTTATGAAAACTGAAGGTGTTGGACTCCCAAACTGCCCTGGTTTGATTATATATCAGTATGCCACAGTTCTGACAGAGTAATTTTCTGACACAATTATCCTTATTAGAGAATATTTAAGTAAAATATGTCAGAAACATATAAACATATAACAATATGATACCACTTTGTCCATGATTAAACTAGTCATGGTGGTTTGACAGTTTATGTTGTAATGCTGTTTATTAAGAATCATTCGTAGACCTAATAAAGTGCAACATAAAACCATTGAAAGTTCAGAAGGAAACTTTAAATGTGTCAAATCATTATGTTGCAACTATCATTCAGGTCATACTTCATTCTCGTAAAATAACCCATAGATGTCAGTGTTATTTGTTGGGAGGAGTTGTTTTTAATTGCTGTTCATTATAGGTAATTAACATGTGCTCTTTCCTGTGTTACGTCTACTGTGTCCAGTGTATAATAGAAGCTGTACTAATTAACTGCACAGTTGTGGTTTTGGGACCAACCCATACGTTTTGTGCCATTAGGTACAGGAGTGGGCAAGTACAGAGTGGTAGTTTCCTGGAAAAACTCCTTGGCAGGGTTCTTGTGCATAGTGATGCAGGATTTCCCTGTGCTTCCATCTTCCGGTAATTTCAGTGACAGAGTACCACCTGGAATATTAAAATTATAACCTGTTTGCTCAAGGTTTCTGGCAAATTGTATGCTTTAGCACTTAAATTACCAATGCATTTAATATGACAATGATGCTAAGACATTGTCACATATAGCCTATGCGTATGCACAAATTTTTGCACCAATATGACTATGTAAAAGGTCCTATAGAGGTCCTCTATGACAAAAGATACTATTTTGCTCGACAAATAAGTTCAAATTCAAGTCTGACTTCAAGTCATAGACTTGAATTTGTCTCTGAGGGACAGTTCAATTTGCTGCAGCAACAATAACAACAATACAGGACAATACATGATTCAAACTGTATAATACAAACTGTGCTAGTCAATAGCATAATTATTGTTTTAGGTCCAACCCATGCATTTTGTGTTATTGCTCTTAGGACAGGGCGTGTAGATTGTTGTACTTTATTGTAAAAACATCATAGCACACATTGTGAAGTCTTAGGCATACTAATGCTGCACTCTTCGTGCTTTCATCTTCAGGTGATTTCAGTGACACAGTAATCCTGGGATTATCATAATTATTTATTGCCCTGCTAGTTTACTCACTTGCTCTCAGTGGCTGCACTCCATTTGACCATGTTGATGTGTTGCATGTTACATACCAGAAGTAGAATCTGACATGAATAGGTTTTTTAAAACTGATTTTAGAGAGGGAACATTCACAGATTTGGTGTGTATGACCAATATTTTGGGTGATATCGTGCATCAATTTTTCACAGTAATGAAAATGCAAAAATACCTAGAAGGCTACTTTCTTAAACAAACCAGTTCAAGTTCAAGTTTAAGACCTTGTCTGTCCCCAAGGGGCAATTTGATCTGTTGCAACAACAAAAATGGAAGAGTGGAAAAATTCACTGATTTGGGTTGAATATAGCGGCCAATATTGATTACACACTGATTTTGCACAGGTAAAGGTACTGAGAAGGCTTCTTTCTCAAACAAATAACTTTATTAAAGAATATAGATGACAAGAATAAGATTACATTCAATCTTTCAATCAGGTAGATAGACAGTTTATGTTGTAATGCTGTTGAAATCTATTTGTAGGTCTCATGAAATGCAACAAACACAGCGAACGCTAAGTAGGACAGCATATTAAATAGGTCAAATAATTATTTTGTGGATACAAATTCAGTTCACACTTGGAGTTGGATCAATCATGATAAGCAAAGTAGCATATAAGTGTCACGGTATTTTGTTTTCAAATCTGTTGTTGCGCGTTGCTGTGCATTCTGCGACACAATCTGTTCATTATAATTAATTAACATGTTCCTTTTCCTGTATCATTTCTACTGTACACTGCAGCAAACTGTACTAGTTAACTGCACAGTTATGGTTTTGGGACCAACCCAGAAGCTTTGTGCTCTTAATTACAGAACTGGGTGTGTACAGAGTGGTAGTTTCTCCTCGGCATGTTTAGTGACATTCTTAAGCACTGATGTGGGATTTCCCTGTGCTTTCATCTTCAGGTGATTTCAGTGACAAATTACCACCTGGATTATTACAATTAATGACCATGGCTAGCATCCAGTCTTTCTGCAATGTTTGTGTGGCGGGCTTCTTCTCTGGTGTTTGAATGTGGGTACCTATTCAATGTTGACACCAATTAAAAACTGATAGGACAACATACATAAAATCAAAAGAAGGGTGTCTCTTGTGTCATTTTTATCTACCTCAGTTAGCTCAAGGTTTCTGTCAAAAACCATGTTGAAACACATAAATTACTAATTCATTTTTGCTACACTGACTCCATGATAATGCGACATATTATGTGCCTATGTGTGATACATGTCGTGCACTAATTATTGCACCAATATTATGATACCAGATTTACCAAAGAAGGCTGTTTTGTTTGACATAGAAGTTCAGATTCAAGTTCAAGACCATTGTCACTGAAGGACAATTCAGTCTCTGCAGAAACAATAAAAACAGCACAGGACAATGCATAAAATCAACTGTATAATACAAACTGTGCTAGATAAAAACATAGTTGTAGTTTTGGACCTAACCCATAAGTCTGTGTCATTAGTTTCAGCACTGTATGTGCATGTACTTCGACATAATAACTTCATAACACACTTTTTCAGGTCTTGGGCATACAAATGCAGCACTCTCCATGTTTTGATTCTCAGCGGGCTTTCAGCGACACAGTAATCCCTTATCGCAATTCATCATTGACTTACTTGCTTCATGGGTAGCATCCACTTGTCCTATTTAATTGGCAGCTTCCTGCATCTGCTGATGAGACACAATACATAAAGATCAAACTAAAAGGTGCTCTTTGTGTCATTGTCACCCACTTAAGTTTACAGTTTTCCAGTTGCAGGCTCTTAACTCCCTCACATGTTAATGGCTGCACTTCATTTGACAGTGCCAATATGCCACATGTTGATTACCAGACATATCTGTAATCTGATCAATATATAGATATAGATATAGATATAGATATATAGATATATACATACACATCATTTTGGATTACCAACATATTGGCCAATATTGTTGACCAATTTTGCATGGTTATGAAAATATAATTAATCGTGATTTATAAATGTATGTAATTTATGTATATTTTTAATAGTGATATACACTGCCTGGCCAAAAAAAAGTTGCCACCTGGATTTAACTAAGCAAATAGATATGAGCCTCCTGTTGGATATTTGCTGTATGGGCGATTATTTTTCACCTGGCAACAAGTTATTTAACCCCAACTGATGCAATGAATAGCTTCTCATTTCTTAAACAACCATGTCAAAAGACACACCCTGAGGTCGTGGAAAAGATATTAGTCTGTTTGAAAAGGGTCAAATCATTGGCATGCATCAAGCAGAGAAAACATCTAAGGAGATTGCAGAAACTACTAAAACTGGGTTAAGAACTGTCCAACACATTATTAAAAACTGAAAGGATAGTGGGGAACCATCGTCTTCGAGGAAGAAATGTGGTCGGAAAAAAATCCTGATTGATCATGATCGGCAATCACTTTGGTGAAATCAAATCAAAGAAAAACAACAGTGTCAGGGTTTTGAGTTGAGTTTCTTGTTTTGAGTTGAATTTCTTGTTTATTTCCTGTCTTATTTTGAAAAGTTTTTCCCTTGTGTGTTTTTGTCTACTTGTTTTCCTTGCCTTGATTAGTCCATTGATTTCACCTGTGTTTCGTTTTGCTGCCCTCCCCTGTCTATTTAAGTCATGCCATTGCCTTTGTTCTCTGTCGTTGCATTGCTAAGTTCGAGTCCATGTTCTTGCTGTTTGTTGAGTTTAGAGTCCATGTCCTAGTGATGGGTAGATGAGGCGTCATGAAGCGTTTCGACACATTGCCAAACTGTATTGATACTGTGTCGATACTGTGTCACTGAATACTGACACCTGCTGGACCTTAAAAATCCCTACAGGCAACCTAGTTGACAGACTCAAATGACACTGATTTGATGACCTAGTATATACAATAATATAATTTAAGTCATTGTATTTTATATTGTATTATTTCATATCTTCATTTAAATTTAAAATATCTTTGATATTTTTAGATACAGTCAATAAATAATGAAGTGAGTGAATGAGGATGCTTGTGGACTGGGATTTTTTTTTTTAACAATTTTTTATAAAAAAAAAAAACGTTTTTCCAACGTTTTGAAATTGAGTCTGTTACGCTTTTTTGATACAACTTCTCCAGCTGTAGAAAACACCCGCTCACACGGCACATATGAGGCTGGAGTGCAGAGAAATTGTAAGGAAAGCCGGAAGAGGTTTTTGGCAGATGCATCCCGTTGACATAGCGCATATGCACAGTTTGGCGCGTCAGTGTCAGTTCGAAACAGTTCCTGTATCGGTCACGTGACTTTCTTAAAGCGATACGCGCACCGACACGGGGTTTTGCTCTACGAGCTCGACGCATGTGCCGACGCATCAGTGTTGCCGGACCCATCACTACCATGTCCCTACCTAGATTCCATGTTCATAGTCATAGAGATTTTTTGGATTTCTAGTTTTGCATTTTTGGTTTTTGGATTTTTTTGCCACGTTTGGAATGACTGCTTGGATTTAGACCCTGCCTGCCTTGACCACCCGTTAGCCTTAGCTCAGTAAATAAACTGTTAAAAGATCGTTTGTGTCCTTGTCCCTGCCTGCGCCTGGGTCCTGCTCTCCCCTTGTAACCCAAGCCTTGACAGAATGCAACGACCAAAAATGGACCCAGCAGGCAAGCTTCAGTCCTGCTAGCGCTGGAGCGGCTAGCAGCCTTCAATCCAGTGTCAGGTCAGCTAGCATCAACGCTGCTAGCAGTTCTCCTCCCAGTGTCCAGCCTGCTAGCATTGGCCCTGCTAGCAGCCTTCAACCCAGTGTCAGGTTAGCTAGCATCAGTGTTGCCAGCAGCTCTCCCAGTGTCCGGCCTGCTAGCATTGGCTCTGCTAGCAGCCTTCAACCCAATGTCAGGTCAGCTAGCATCAACGTTGCTAGCAGCTCTCCTCCCAGTGTCCGGCCTGCTAGCGCTGGAACGGCTAGCAGCTTTCCTCCCAGTGACTGGCCTGCTAGCGTTGGTCCTGCTAGCAGCCTGCCTCACAGTTTCTGGCCTGCTAGCCGCTACTGCTGGCTCCCCGGCCCTCCAGTGCCTTGGCAGCCCTGGTCTCCTGCACCTCGGCAGCCCTGCGAGCCAGCACCTCAACTGCACATCACCCCACTGGACGCCACTCCTGTTCCGGCGTCGGGGGTCCCGGCGGACGCCACTCCTGTTCCGGCATTGGGGGTCCCGGCGGACGCCACTCCTGTTCAGGCACCTGCCCCTCGTCTCCAGTCGGCGTCCCGGCCGACTCCAGCACCTCGTCTCCTGTTGACAGTACATTCAATGCCTGCTCCACGTGCCCAGTCGGGGACGGCGGCCCGTCCAACTCAAGTTGCTAGTGTTTCCAGTGCTTCCATTGCCTCTAGTGTTTCCAGTGCCCCTAGTGTCTCTAGCACTCCAAGTGCCCCTAGCGCCCCTAGTGCTCCAAGTAACCCTAGTGCTCCAAGTGCCCCTAGCGCCCCTAGTGCTCCAAGTAACCCTAGTGCTCCAAGTAACCCTAGTGCTCCAAGTGCTCCAAGTAACCCTAGTGCTCCAAGCGCCCCTAGTGTCTCTAGTGCTCCAAGTGTCCAGTTGGGGGCGGCAGCCCGTCCGACTCAAGCTGCTAGTGTATCCAGTGTCCCTAGTGTCTCTAGTGCTCCCAGTGCCCCTAGTGCCCTTAGCGCTCCCAGTGCCTGGTCAGCACTTCCAGAGAGGTTAGGTCTTCGTCGCCGGCCTCCTGCCCGTCCTCCCGAGGAGCCGTGTCCTCATCGTCGCCCTCCTGCCCGGCCTCCGGAGAGGCCTGTCCTTCGTCGCCCTCCTGCCCGGCCTCCGGAGAGACCTGTCCTTCGTCGTCGCCCTCCGGCCCGGCCTCCGGCCCGGCCTCCAGACCCATTCAGCTTCAGTCATTGCTCCATGTCACAGTCTGACCCTCTGATTTTTCTGGACTGTCAGTCCCCTCTCCTGACCCCCTCCACCTACCCTGCTTCATGGACTTTGTTTTGATTGATAGGGACATCTGGAATCTATCCCTTGAGGGGGGGGGTTCTGTCAGGGTTTTGAGTTGAGTTTCTTGTTTTGAGTTGAATTTCTTGTTTATTTCCTGTCTTATTTTGAAAAGTTTTTCCCTTGTGTGTTTTTGTCTACTCGTTTTCCTTGCCTTGATTAGTCCATTGATTTCACCTGTGTCTCGTTTTGCTGCCCTCCCCTGTCTATTTAAGTCATGCCATTGCCTTTGTTCTCTGTCGTTGCATTGCTAAATTCGAGTCCATGTTCTTGCTGTTTGTTGAGTTTAGAGTCCATGTCCCTACCTAGATTCCATGTCCATAGTCATAGAGATTTTTTTGGATTTCTAGTTTTGCATTTTTGGTTTTTGGATTTTTTTTTGCCTCATTTGGAATGACTGCTTGGATTTAGACCCTGCCTGCCTTGACCACCCGTAAGCCTTAGCCCAGTAAATAAACTGTTAAAAGATCGTTTGTGTCCTTGTCCCTGCCTGCATCTGGGTCCTGCTCTCCCCTTGTAACCCAAGCCTTGACAAACAGTAGAACTAAGGGCTATGTTTAATAGTGAAAGTAAGAGTATTTCCACACGCACAATGCGAAGGGAACTCAAGGGATTGGAACTGAACAGCTGTGAAAGAACCACTAATCAGTGAGGCTAACCAGAAAAAAGGCTTCAATTTGCTAGGGAGCATAATGATTGGACTCTGGAGCAATGGAAGAAGGTCATATGGTCTGATGAGTCCAGATTTACCCTGTTCCAGAGTGCATCAGGGTAAGAAGAGAGATGCTATCATCTGGGGTTGCTGCAGTTGGTCACGTCTAGGTTCAGCAACATTATATGCCCAAAGAATGAGGTCGGCTGACTACCTGAATATACTGAATGACCAGGTTATTCCATCAATGGATTTTTTCTTCCCTGATGGCATGGGCATATTCCAAGATGACAGTGCCAGGATTCATCATGCTCAAATTGTGAAAGAGTGGTTCAGGGAGCATGAGACATCATTTTCACATATGGATTGGCCACCACAGAGTCCAGACCTTAACCCCATTGAGAATCTTTGTGATGTGCTGGAGAAGGCTTTACGCTTTGGTCAGACTCTCCCATCATCAATACAAGATCTCGGTGAAAAATTAATGCAACACTGTATGGAAATAAATCATGTGATACTGCGGAAGCTTATCAAAACAATGCCACAGTGAATGCGTGCCGTAATCAAAGCTAAAGGCAGTCCAACGTAATATTAGAGTGTGTGACCTTTTTTTTTTTGGTGACGACCGTGTATTACCTCAAGCAACACAGTTCCTGAAATTGGAACATAGCAACAAGCTATCTCAATAGCATATGTTAGCAATATGTCCATGATAGCCAATATTATCAGCCAACACACCTGAGATTTGCAAAGATAACATTCAATCTTTGACATACAAACGGCTGCAGGTGGGCTGACAGTTTATGTTGTAATGCTGTTGAAAATCATTTATAGACCTTATAAAGTGCAGCAGACACCAATAAATGCCAAGTAGGACAGCATATTAAATAGGTCAAATAACCATTTCACTCCTCCAAATTCAGGTCACACTTTTTTAGTCTTTGGACAGCTTCCAGCTTGGATTAGGCCATAATATGCAAAGTCGCACATTGGCGTCAGTATCTTTTGCTTACAAATTGGTTGCTAGTGAGTTGTGCTTAATTGCTACACAATCTGTTTATTATATGTAATTAACGTGTACCATTTCCAGTAACGCTGCCACTGCTTCCAGTACAAACTGTGCTCGTTAACTACACAGTCTAGGTTTTGAGCCCAGCCCATAAGGTTTGTGTCATTAGTTACAGGACTGGGCGTGTACAGAGTGGTAATTTACCATAATAACTTTATAACACACTGATTGTAAGTGTAGTTGCAGTTGGTAATGAATACCTTAAATTACTCTATAATTATAAAACTAGTTTTTACATGACGATGCAGTTTGCTGCACTGTTCATGAAGTGTCCTAGATGTGACAAGACACCAAAAATAGGCCAGCTGGTATGTGCCACTGGAATGTAAATTACGAAATTTACTTGGTACTACCGTCATTGAGTACAAATTTGAGGTACTTGCACTTTATATAGGTATATATTTTTTAAAAGTTTGGTACATGGCAATGAGATAGCCTTCATATCACTTCAGGGACAAGATATGATGTAGTAAAAATATGCAGCCAATTCCTGTGTTCCAACACTTTACTCAAGTGTCTCTGCCATAACTGTTTCATATTAGATGAGTCCATACATTATCTATAACTAATCATCCCTTGCATGGTCGCAAGTGGCAGAACTCAACCCAGGGTGAGATACTGCACAGGTTGCCAGTTTATCATAGGCTTAAATGAAAGCTTAAAAACATGCTGACACAGTTCACACTCGCATACATACCCACAGGCAATTCAGGGTTGTCAATTAACATGTATGTCTTTACACTGGGAAGAAACTAGAGCACCCAGAGGAAACCCACAAAGACATGGGGAGAATAGAAACTACAAACAAAAAGAAGCCCCAGGCAAATTCCAACCACTATCATTTGTTAATTTAGAAGAGTTGTGGCGTATGCAAATAATCTATAGTGTAGTTTTCAGTTACCGCATTAATCCTAGATTCATTCAAGGCCTTTTTTTTGTCCCCAGGGAGCAATTGGATCAGACACAATAGCAGTAGAAACAACATACAACCCCTCCCACACACACACACATGCATAGGTACATGTAATAAAAACCCATAAAAATATATGTGTACAAGGTGAACATACTAAGTAGAACGTTCTTTGATGACTGTTAATTGAACAGTTCAGATAGGCTTTTCTGCGGTGTGCCAATAAATTTACATCTAACAGATTTAAATATATATATTATTTAATTTTATTATCTTATAAAAATCTGCAATATAGTTTTTACTACTGTCTACAAGCTTGTTATATGTGAAGTTGAATAGAGTTATAGTAGCATCCTGAAACCCCTGTTGGTTAGACAGGAAATTGTAGACAGTCAAGGTTTAATTTGTCTTTTGAGCCTGGGGCCACTGATCTGTAGTTTTTGTAAGTTTTGATGTGGCCATTTTTGGCGATGGGAATCATTATAGATTATTCCATAAATCCATAATAATCAATAAAATAGGGTGCTCTCAGCATGGTGAATCAGTATTTGGCCACCAATGTTGTCATGGCCAGGGCTTGTGTTTGTTTTATAATTCTTAAATATATTAATGACAGTTCAGTACATCACCTCTTACAGCAGCAGTTTCATTGCTAAAGTTGTGGATGTTGACTAAAAACTTGTTATTGCGCAGTTTGCTTTCAACCTTTTGTTTGGCCCTCCTTATTTTATGTTTAATTTCCATTTATAAAGAGTTCAGCACATAGAGATTGAACAGTTTAAAACCACACCAGCGAAATCTCCTTTCCCCTTTTAGAAATACACTGGAATACAGAAACATATTTGTATTTATTATCATTATTGGTAATAAAACAGGAGTACCAGGAGACAGCAACTGTATCTCCTGCACCATTATGCCACAGTTACAAATATGTGTGTGAAGTATGGTGACTAGACTGAGAACACTCAGTCTCTCTCACTTCGTCCCTCAGACTAAAACAGTTTTGCATTAATGTTTAATGATGTAAAGACATACACTCCTGATTTGTGACTTGCTTGATCATGGCCTCTCTTGACACAATGTCTTACATGTAACTATTTCCAAATTGAATCTCTTATTTTTTTCTATATAAATAGCAAGATTGGGCCATAATAAAGAATACTTTTGTAAATTCATAACACAACTTATACATTTGGTGGAAATTTGGTCAATTGGTCCATGGATTGAATAAGAATGGGATTTTGTTTTGTTACCTGACCGGAGATGATCTCTCACTAAAGTTCAGTGTTGACTGAGAACTAAACTACATTGAGTTCCAAGAAAATCGTTTGACTGGCAGGAAATATTTCACAGTATAAATAATACCTCAGACAAGTGGGAAGACATGTTTTGCAAGCTCAGGGGATGCTCTCTTTCTTTTTGCAGTGTCCCTTTTTGCATGGAATGTGAAGCACTGGTTTTGTTCACATCTTTCCAGCTCTCTTTTGACACAGATTCTGTGTTTTAGCTCAGCTCATTATCCCTCAGGAAAATGTTTTTTCTCATCTTTTAATTTCAGCTATGAACAAAGAGTATTAAATTCAGTTTCTGACAAATTTTTGTAAGATGGGGGATTGATCATTGGACAAAATGATGGGATTAAAATTTTAAAAAAAGAAGCACGCCCTTTTTTGACATTGCTAAGTGTTTTCAATCCACATATTTATTTATTTAGCATGTGATGTAAGATGTGAGCCCTTCCAGTTTTAACACAGACATCCGTAGAGGGTCCTGTCCAGACCAAAGTCAACTGTCTTTATTTGTGGCATGGTCTTACCTTGAAGGTTTTCACTGTTTTCAAGCAATGTACATACAACACGTAATTATACCACCTGTCATGTCTGAATGCAGGAAGAACAAAACTGTCAGATAACCAATTTACCTCAAGTAAATTATTGCTTCATATATGGGAGGCCATGCAATGCAGAAAGACTCCTTAACTCGAAGACCTTCAATTGTCCTTAATTGAATTTGTTAACATAAATCTGTCTACAGAGAAGCGTAGACAGAAGTGTGTCAGTTGCCAACATACACACAGTCATACCTCACTCAACTCAATATAATATGTCCTGTATAGAGTCATACAGAGTCTCTGTTGTTGTGCTGTTGTTGATTAGATGAACAAACTGTGGATTAAACAATTGTTGACTGGAAGTTTATAAAGCAAAGGTCAATTAGAAATGATCTGGCTTGGCGTTATCAAGATTGAATTTCTTTGTTTCACCATTAAAGTGTTGAAGTCTGAGGAGAAGATGCCTGAATTGAGAGAGGATGTTATTATTTTGCTCACTAGCAGGAAGATCCCAAGGAGTTTTTAGTGTTTACATTTCACCAAGGGCTCAAGCAAGGTCTATTTTAAAAGTATTGTTAACTTTGTGTACTCATTGCTCAACCACACCTCTAATCATATCAAGCCTATTTAAACCTGATCAACCCATCCTGTCCTGTTTGTCTCAGTTTTCCAGACCCACCTTAACTTTCCCTACTGCTTGTCTACTTTCTTTTCTCTTTCTCCCTTCCTGTGTCTACGTCTATTCACATTCATGTGTTTCCCCTTTCAGCCTTTTATTCCCTCTTGTTCAATCCCTTGCATACCTCTACCATTTTTCCCTTTCCAGCACCATCTAGGGCCTGTAATTGTCTAAAGTCATTCAACTTTTGAGGCAGATCTGCCAGTATCCAATTGTTTCAGAGTCTAAATTGACACAAAAAACTAAAAACACAACAACAAAGCTGAAAATGTATGACTGGATTTATGCACGTCATTACAAAGCAGAAATGTGACTTTGTGACTATTAAAATAAAATGCATAAATGCATGCATATTACCCCACTAAACAGATGACTGTATAAAAGGTATACCACATATTTGACCTTCACATGCAGCATGATCTATGAGTAGAGACTGCACAGCTATTTGCATTCATCTGATGATAAACAAAGGTTTTTATGTTATAACCTACAATAAATAATAAATATATGACTTTTCAAATAGGACACATTGTTTCTCCGGGGGTTAAAACTTTATAATTGACAAAAAAAATTGCATATTCTAACAAGTTACTTAAGTGTTTTTATTTTTTTTATTTTTTCATTTCACTGAACTAAGCTGTAAAACATTCATTGCAAAAGTTTTACAAACATGCAATGAGAATTTTTTAAAATGAGAACAAGAAAGCTCAGTTGTTCAAATGAACCAAGTGAAAGGACTTTGCAGAGGAAAGAGGGGGAAAGCCACTAAGTCCCTGGATTTTCACCTTTCTCCAGTGCAATGCTTCTCAGAACTCTTTTGGCAAACCAGGTAAAAACACTTTGCACCAAATAATACTGCCCGTTTAATGCCTGTGTCATCCTGAGATGCTTATGCCAACTGGACCTCTGGCCTTCCGTTCCAAGAGTACATCCTCTTGGGTGGTGGAATCCACAATCCCTAATTCACTCTTGGAGGCTCAATCTACTCTTGCACCAGAACAATGTATGTTTTTTCTTTGTATTTCTATCAGAGTTTTAAAAGACCCCCTTGTCTTTAGTTGCAGTTTCAACAGCTAATTATGATTGAGGGAAACTGAATTTTTGAAAACATTGGTCCCCAAAGTCAATACCGATAGACCACGGGGATATATTACCCCGTACCTATTGAAGACTAATCGTTGACACTGTCCTACTATCTGCAGCTGATACCAGTGAGTGTCACTGACAATCAAGACAACTCAGTTGGTGATTGGGGGACTTTGTAAGATGAAATAATTATTGCACTGTGAAGGGAATTTTTCTCCTCAGTTAGCAATTTAAGGTTTTTTAATGTTTACAGGCTGCAAGGGTTTTGTTTCCATTTGTTTGTATCAAGCAACATTGTAACAAGGCACAACACAGACTGGTGTAGGTAAGAGCAGTCCTATATGAAAGACTCTTCTACTTTCCACAAAATGGTATGTGTGAATGAATGCTCATTTTTTAAAATCAAAAATCATGTTATTAGAGACAGACATTTCTTCAAAATGAACAAAAAATAAAACAAAAAATGAGGGACGATATCTTCTTTATTGCCACACTGTGGAAAACTCTAGATCTTCCGTTTCCAGTAGAATAAAAGCAGGTCCAAATGTGTGTTGTTTTTATTTATCAGTTGCGACAAAGTGGACACAACTGTGCTTTTTGTTGTGTACCTCTGGCAAAGACTATCCTACACTAATTCTAATAATGATGATTTGTTAATTAATTATTGAACATAATAACTTAAAGGCCTTTAACTCATTACTGCTTGACCTCACCTGTGTTGTTTGGGTCACCTAACTAGACACTCAACATTCTAAAACATCTTCAAAGCAAAGTCTAGAACATGTGATTATCTCCATACCAAGTATCATTGTGCAACCTGATGTACCGCTGTCTCTGGTTCATATAAAACGTACAGCGGACTGAGGGAGGCAGTACAAGTCAAACCACTGACAGTCAGCCTCTCAGGATACCTGCCAATCTCACACCTAGAGAAGGTAAGTCAATGTTGCTTACAATCAGCATAGGGGCAGCAGCAGTAATGATTGACAGCATATTACCAGTGCAAAAAATTTTATGAGATTTATTAGACATGCTTGACACAGACTAATTTGATATTGCCAAACAGTGTGTTAAATCTGTTCACTGGCATCCTTGCATTAAGTGTAACTTTACAATCAGAGTTACATTCTAAGAGATGTAGGTGGCTAGTAAAAATCACATTATATGCCTCTGATACTAAAACTGGATTCTACATGCTCCCATCATCAAAGGTGGACTTCTTTCACACACAAACAAAATAAGACAGTCTAACATCAGTTAATCTAATCTAATTTAATCTAATCTAATCTAATCTAATGTATAACCTCAATATGTGTAAAAAGAAGCATAATTTGACATGTGAACTTTTACTTACATCTTTGGGCAAGTCAGTAGAACCTGCTATGGTGACTGTGATGCTATATTTTATAATATGTCCTTTGTCTTTTTCAGCAAATTGTTTTCTCATCTCCTGGTTGGATGTGGCCATAATGAGGACAACACGGGTTATGCTGTTGTTTCTGCTATTGCAGACTTTAACAGAATGGACAGGTAAAGTGTCAGACAGACAGATTATTACTTAAGGTTTGACATTAAGATGAAAAAATCCAATGTTAGCTGAAGATAAAGTTGAACTCATAAATAATTTTATATTAATATTAAATCAAATGATTTTGACTAATGTGAAAGGAGTCGCAATGGCTGACACTCTCTGGTAGTCTCCAGCTCCCTGGAGCCTTTTATCATCTTTCAGCTCCTTCTTCTGGTTTGCAACTTTACTATTTAGCTTTACTCTCAGCCACCTCATCGACTTTGTTTCCAGCTACAGCAGGCAAAAGCTCTGATGAACTTACTATACACTAAATGGTGTTTAATTGTTGACGGAATGATTGATTTTCGTGTAAGAAATTTTCATTAAAATGTATTACTGCTTGCGAAACCATAAGAAGTGAACAGAACTTCGTAACTAAAAAATGCTGTACTTTTTAAAAAAATTATTTATGGGTGGCAAATAAATCAAAATAATCACAATAAATACGACTAAAAGCTTGGAATTCCATATGGATTTCCCAAAAGAAGTGAGCCTTTGACATTATAAGAATTCAGAATGAATAGTAAAATTGCTCATGCTAGGTGACTGATTGTTTGGGTTACTCAGTATTTGAATTATTCAGTTCTGAGGCTATCCAGTCCTGTGATGGTAGGAATCATCATTAATGGGAAGACTGCAGCAAAAGCATACATATAATTTCAAATGTTTGGTAATATCTCAAAACACAAGAGACTGGTGTAAGAAACAAAAACTTTGAGACTGAATGGGGTTCAACAAATAGATAATTAACCATTTCTATATAATACATGCATTCAGTGCAGGTAAACTGTTAAAACTATAATGTAAAAAGGTATATGCAGAGGTTAGTTTTTCAACAAATCAAATTGTTTGCATCATGCTTCATTGCATTATAACTTTGTAAAAGACATTGCATTAAATACATCGAACTTGACTGAGTACATTACCAGATTAATGACATTTAATCTATTACTTTTACAGTTTCACAAAGAACAACTACACGTCAGCCAAGTGGTCGCGCAACATCTACAAGCGCTCCCCCAACACCAAGCTCTACACAACAGCCAGTTGTTACCACAACCTCTACAGCCGCTCCAACCACACCTACTCCACCCACACCAACTATTCCAGTGAGACTTGCCAACTCTACCAGTAGGTGTTCTGGAAGAGTGGAGGTCTTCCAAAATGGCCAGTGGGGGACAGTGTGTGACAACGGCTGGGGACTGAATGATGCAAACGTGGTTTGTCAACAACTGGGCTGTGGCAATGCCGTGTCAGCACCCAAAAAGGCCCAGTTTGGAGAAGGCAGTGGTCCAATTTGGATAGATAACCTTCAGTGTTCAGGACAAGAGTCATCGATAACAGACTGTGCATATCAGGGTCAAGGTTCTCACAACTGTGGACATCAAGACGATGCTGGTGTCGTCTGTGAAGGTAAATATGTAGTCCTACAGCAAGCACAATGCAATATTTGTTATTTACATAGAACGGTACATAATATCTGACAGGAACTTGAATAATGGACAGTTTTGCTCTAACAATAAGCCACGTATAAATGCAAAACTTGACTCAAGTTTGAACCAAACTGGAAATCAAATCCTGTGGTGAAATGCAAATGTCCAATCATGGTATTTATTGGCATTTCATTAAGTCTTTTTGTATGAAAATCTTTCAGCTGCAGTTCCCACAACAACATCTGCTCCCCCAACACCAAGCTCTACACGACAGCCAGTTGTTACCACAACCTCTACTGTCGCTCCAACCACACCTACTCCACCCACACCAACTACTCCAGTGAGACTTGCCAACTCTACCAGTAGGTGTTCTGGAAGAGTGGAGGTCTTCCAAAATGGCCAGTGGGGGACAGTGTGTGACAACGGCTGGGGACTGAATGATGCAAACGTGGTTTGTCAACAACTGGGCTGTGGCAATGCTGTGTCAGCACCCAAAAAGGCCTATTTTGGAGAAGGCAGTGGTCCAATTTGGATAGATAACCTTCAGTGTTCAGGACGTGAGTCATCGATAACAGACTGTGCATATCAGGGTCAAGGCTCTCACAACTGTGGACATGAAGATGATGCAGGCGTAATTTGCGAAGGTAAATATGTTGCCTACAGTAAGCACAATGCTATCATTATGCACAGAGAAGGGTATATCAACTTTGACATTAATTTAAAGAATGGACATATTTTGTAGAACAATAACCCACAATATAAACTCAAATTTGTAGCAAAGACACTCATCGTCTTAAATATTGATCGGTAAATATTTAGTGATGCTGATTCTTTCCGTTTTAATTATGATTTGTGTTAATTTATTTCAGCTGCAGCTTCCACGGCAGCAACTACAACACTCAGGCCAGACGTTAGCACAACATCTACACTCTCTCCAACCACACCTGCACAAACAACACCAACTTCTCCAGTGAGACTCGTCAACTCCTATAGCCGCTGCTCTGGCAGAGTTGAAATCTTCCACAATGGCCAGTGGGGGACAGTGTGTGATGACAGTTGGGGACTGAATGAGGCCCAGATTGTCTGTCGTCAGCTGGGCTGTGGGAGAGCTCTATCAGCACCAGGAAATGCACCTTTCGGCCAGGGCCAGGGACAAATCTGGCTGGATGATGTTCAGTGTTCAGGAAACGAGTCAGAGATTACAGACTGCAGACATCGGGGATTTGGTTCTCACAACTGTGTTCACGGAGAAGATGCTGGTGTCATCTGTGAAGGTAAATGTTGACATACAGTAAGCACTCTCCAGGAGGTTTTGCTGACATGTAACAGGAGAAATAAATATGTTTTTAAACTCTTCATGTGCAATGTTGATTCTTTTTCATTTCAAACAGAAATTAACACTTCAAGCTATGCAGTAAGACTCGTGCACCCCAACACACGTTGCTCTGGCAGAGTGGAGGTCTTCTACAACGGCCAGTGGGGGGCAGTGTGTGATGACATCTGGGGACTCACTCATGCTCAGGTGGTGTGTCAACAGCTGGGTTGTGGCAGACCTCTGTCAGCACCGACACAAGCACATTTTGGAAGGGGCAGTGGACCAATCTGGATGGACAATGTTATGTGTTCAGGAAATGAGTCTTCGTTAACAGACTGTGCACATCAAGGGTTTGGATCCCACAACTGTGATCATGGAAAAGATGCTGGGGTCATCTGTGAAGGTAAGGTTTACATATTGGCATGATAAAATTAAATCCAAGCTCATCCAAATCTCTTCTGTTTATTATTTTATACAGTTGTCCATCTTGTTTACTAGTCTGAAAGAAGAATGGCCAGTTAGTGGTGATATAACAATAGACATTACATTTTAGCTGATAAGTTTTATTTGTCAAAACAGCTAAAATGTATTTTCAAAAATATTTTTTCCCTGGATTCTGCTTCAAAAATGTCAAATTTTGTGATTTTTTCCCTCTATTTGTCAAAATCATCTACAGACTTACCTGATCTTAAAGATATGCAGGTCATACGCTATAGTTTTGCTTCTTTTAAATTAATACTATATTATACATTCTTGTATTTGTTGTTTTAGACCAACAACCTCAACCCCAGACACCTCAGCTTGTTTGCTCCCGTACTCAGCTTGAAGTTGGTCTGCCTTTGGGTAACCTGCCATCGTCTGGTTTAGACGTATTTTCTGGTCACCTGGCAGCCCCTTACTGTTCCAGATACAGAGTGATTGGTAACACCGTATGGTACCAAGTCTCACGTCAGGCTGGCGTCTGTGGAAATGTACTGATGGTGAGATTAAATATGTTTTTATCCATTTTCTGTTCTCTTGTTCTGGTGTAATTCGTTACTGCTATGTAATTTTTACTCTTATCTTGGCTGTTGTGACTGAAGGTGAATTCAGCAAAAAGCAAGGCGTAAACTTTTGGTGTAAACTGTGCAAATTTGATTTCAATATGATTTCAATATTCTCATCTACTTCCCTGCGGTGAATCAGGGCTGAGCTGTAAAATGACTTTGCTTGTTTTGATAAGGACGTCAAGTGTTAGTCAATGTATAGCCTTACCAAGTTCACATTTCCTAAACCTGAGGGCAAATGGTTTGAGAAGAACATATTTATCACTATCTGAAATATTTATCACTATTTATATATCCTCACAGCATTAAAAGAAGGTTCTCCAGATAAATTATGCTTTCTCTAACCACATGCTTATTTGTGCATAAACTCAAGATGACTTAATAATGACAACTGCTCATTAATGCATCCTTTTATTTTCAGACCAACAACACTCATGCCATCTACTCCAACTGCTTGTTTGTCTACCCTCCGAGTAACGGTTCCTTGGTTCAGCCTGAGATCATCCCATTCTCCTGTGCCTATCCTTTGGAAACCAGAGCCAGCCTGAAAGCTGTAATAAAAACACAACTGTCGTGAGTCTTCTATTTACATCTTTCACTATGAAAATACACATAATAGAGAGATGTCACTGTAAGGAAGTAATAAATAAATAATAATGATATAATAATGTTATTCTCTCTTTACAGCCATGAAGGTGGCCTCAGGGGGTCAGGTACCAAAGCCACAACCTACATGTATCTTTACCGTGACTCTGGCTACACATACAGATACCCAGCAGGACAAGTCAGCCTGCCAGTCGGCTCTGTACTCTATGTTGGAGTGTTTGCATCTGAGAGTGATCCAAGCTTTGCAGTTGTTCTGGAGGACTGCTATGCAACAAACTCCTCAAACCCTAACGACACCAGGCGATACTTCCTCATTCATTCCGGGTATACTTCTCCCCTAATGTATTAATGCAAATGTAAAATCTTTGTTGATGTGGAACGATCCTGATGACTTATTCGGATGTCTTTGCAAGGTGCCCTACTAACGCCCAGCGTGTGGCGGTGGCTGAGAACGGCCTGTCCCTCCGTGCTCGTTTCTCTGCCCTGCTCTTCCCACTCCAGCATGGTAACTCATGCGTCTTCCTGCACTGCAAACTAAGGCTGTGTGACAAGAGGAGCGAAAACTGTGTCCCGGTGAGTCAGGCATTAATCCTCTCACTTAATCCAAAGAATCAATCTCTAATCAGTGCTATATAGACAAACGGTGGCTACAAGACTCTCATTATTCCACCCTCTCTTACCTCACAGTCCTGCAGTAGGAGGGGATATCGATCTGTTCCCAATACAGCTGAGCTTGATCCCATCACTGTTGGTCCAATAACCTGTGAGTATAAAATACAATCTGTATCAGAGCTGATGTCTGATCACTGAAAACTGTAAAGAAGTTATAACTGTGTTTCCTTTTCTTTTCCTGTTGATCCTTAGGGGAGAATGGACAAGGTGAGGAACTCAACTGATGGACTTGGCACAATGATGGACAAATAATATGTTATTTTTCCAATATTTTATGCTTTAATAATGTAACAATAATTTATTATAATCATCTATGACAATCACTATTTAAACCTACCGTGCAGAACTTTTTTCCACTCTCCTTTCAATGAGAGTAATTACACAAATACTTACAATGTGCTAATGATGCTATAGGTTCCACTATGCTCCTTGTTACTGTAGCCTTCTCCATAACTAAGTCACCACACACTACTGATTAAAAAACTATGGTACACTGGAAAATACAGAGACATTTATTCCGTGGCTGACATGGCATTGTGTGAACCCGTCTGGCAAGGCTTTGAATGTAACAGACACTATTTATAGCAGGTGTTCATTTGTATGTACATTTCCACGTTCCAACTTTAATACAGTATGTAGGATGCTCTTGCTCTTTGCTTTATACTTTACCATTGTATTCTTGTGCAGTATAATGACAATAAAAAATATTAATGAATTATAAAATACAAATGAGTGTTTATAATCAATCTATATTAGGTTAAATTCTGTTCAGTAAGTAAATACATTGGTAATTTCTAGCAAGATATATATTTAGATATAGACTGGCAGCAATAGTGGATTTTATATTTTTCAACTATTCAACTCTCTTTCCTTTTCTTTCTGACAGAACATATTTATTAGACTTAGATTACATTCATTAGACATGAGTTTGTGATCAATGAATCCTGTAATAAAAATGTAAATATGAATGGAATGATACAGAATTGTATATTAGAGTCTAGCAGAGGCCACCGCCATGTGGACTGTCGAGTGTGCTGCATGCATGATACTACACAGAGTTTTGAAAATAAATAAAACAAATATATATACATATATGAAATAATTGTTTGTTACCAAACATTTACAGGCATAGACCATATTCACTTATATGCTAGCTGATTAATATTTTTCCACTTGGCTTTTTGGCTTGGGATGTTGAATATGACAATGTCTGAAACTGGTGCGGTTGAGTCAGTCTTACACAGTGGGTCTTTAATATGCAGTTTTTGTCAGTATCAAAATGATAGACCTATTTAGTTTGTCACTTTTGTTTCTAGGAAGAAAAGGCAAGTTTAGATTTGAGAGAAGAGTGAGAGCCTGACTGAGAGGGAAGTGGATGAGAGCCAGGCTGAGATATATAACAAGCCAAATCAGCTTGACCCAAGAGTCACTCCACACCAGCAACTTCCAAATAAGTTGCTTTTCACAAGTTGATTTCCAGAGAAGTGGTTGAGACTATCCATGTTTTCTTTCTCCCAGTGCATAAAGAGTGCTTTGTTTTTACTGCATGTAAGCTTTCAAAAGACAGAGAGAGAAAAATATGGATTAAACTTTTGAGCCAACTGGTTTTAGAAACTAGAGAAGAGAAGCCAACAAATTTTAAACCCACCAACTAAGTAAATGACATAAATTTTAAGATGTGTTAAGATGATATACAGTTGACCAAGCGTTATGACTGCAGAAGCGTCAATGCCCTTAATAAGGTGCTCATCTCTGAAGAAGTAGAAGGAGATGACGTCCTTACCCGGAATATAATTGAGAAGCAAAGCCACCAAGAAAACATAATCTAGCTTTTGAGTTTGTTTTTTTCTAGAATGGTAAGAAAAGTGAAGCCCAGGACCACATATCCTGTGTTCGGCTCTGTAACCTTTATTTAAACCAAAACCCTTGAGGCGGTGCACTATTCGGAGGTCGTTCGAAATCCTCAAGGAAAAACTGCCTGTACTCAATTTTCCTTGGACACCCTCTATCAAACTGCGAGCTGTGGGATAAAGAAATTCGTCCCGAGGACCTATCCTTGTGCAAAAAAGACTTATCTGGTATGAAACAGCAAATCCTGAGTGCCTCTACTGCAGCAGCAAGGATGGCAGCGTCTAAAATGCACAACCCAGAAATTCACAAACACTAATGAACCTCCTATGTGTTAACTATACATGTCCATATTATCAGAGTTCTCACTGTCTACATTCACTCAGAGACTCTGTCAGGCGTGCCAACTGGTTAAGGGTGAAATGAAATGAATGAAACACAAACAACTGAATATGCTCCATATTTTAAAAATAAGTATATCAATAATAATTGAGAACAAAATACTAATTTATTAGGTGCAAATGTATTGCCATGACTACATTAACATGTATTTGTATAGTTACAGTGTTTAACTAATGTATTGTTTGTTTTAATGCAACTTTGGTTAGAGCAAATGAGTATTTGAGTTTTATTAGGAATAGTTAGATGGCAGAATCAATACATGAAAAAGATGTGTTATGGCATACATTTTCTTTTTGTGCAATTTATACTTAAAAGGGGAAGCACATTTCAGAATAATGTCCAGTTTTAGGCCAGTTTAACGTCTGCCGGGAGTTGAATGTATCCTGTTGAGAGGTACGTTACATCCGGTTACTGTCACATTTTGTCTCTAAAATGCTTGTACAGTTTATTTCTTGTTCACCTTTGACAGGTCAATTGTATTGTGTTCATTGAAATGTGTCAACTTTATAGAGAATATCTGAACAAAGGAAAACATTTAGCAGTTACAGTGACATATATTTCCCTCAGGTGTTGGTAGAGACCAAAATCAGAGCTAAAAGAGATGGAAGAGGAGTTCTCCAAGTGGCCACTAGTGTTGTTCTTTAACTGCTGAAAGTGTTGATGTTTGCTAATAAGCACACCATATCTGATTGAAAGGTGATGCCACCATTATGTTCATGGCTTGGTTTTTTTTTTTGTTTTTGTTGTTTTTTTTTTGCCACCAAGTGCCCAACAATCAGTTACTGTAGGTTTAAAAATTTTAAAATATGTCGCATGTCATGTTCTGTCCTGCTTCCTGAGCGCTTTTTATTTTTGTTACATGTTTCTTCATAGTTGTCTAAGTACTGTAACACAGTAGACACAGAGGCAAACTACAGAAGCCTGTGGAGGCTGCACAGTTGCAGCTCAGAATTATAATACCTTATAAAATACAAACATACAGCAAGCTGCTTCCTGAAGTGGCATTCTTTTACTTCATTGACCACTGTGTAAAGAACTGTACACCTTGTTGCCCATCTGGCCTGCAGCTGTAAACAAGTTCTATCACTCCTGAATGCTGGCCTACATGTTTTATTAAATAAATGTTGCGGATCCAGTCCAGTGGGGAAATGTCATTAAGAAAGTCCTCATTTTCTGCAAATCCCAGGCGGACGCGAATCCAACGGTGCCTTTCATAGCTGTAGGACATATCGCATTTAAAGTCGGCCTCACACATGAACTGTCAAAGCGCGAAATTTCGAGCTTCGCTTACACCCACAAGTATCAGCCGTGCGGCTGAGGAAAATCAAATGTATTGGACGCAAACATTTTTGTCCATGTCGAGATAAGCCAAACCAGCGGTGGGCTCAGATTTGTGGAGAGAGACGGTTTCATTTTAGTTTTTCGAAAATAATTCAAAAGTACGGTTATATTACGCATATTCTATGAATCTGAATCATCTTTTAAATATCAAGACATTTTTTGTTTTCATAAGAAACCGTCAAGTCGAATTTTGCTGTGTGAAGTTCAGGTTTACGAGCAGCACCTGAAGGATGCATGATGCTGCGCGCGTAATGGATTTCCCCAGCACTGCTCCTTATCGGGGACCAGAAGCTGCAGCTGCAGCAGTCCAACCACATTAAATCTGCTCCACCACTTGATGCCGGTGACCTTGGCTGACGGTGGCTGCGCCTTTTTCGCTTGCACTGGGTTTTCCTCTTCACCATGGCATCGTCAGACGTGCTTGATGAGGATTGCGTGTTGCAGCGGGGGAGATCTCAGAGTGACCCGAGCAGCATCACTGAGGTCCGCTTGGGTGAAGCGCACAGAGCAGGTAAGAGAAGAAGGGGGGCGGGGGTGCTAAACGCATGTTGGACATCTGTCATCTGCTCATTAGTTTGTGCATTTGGCAGGTGGCTGGAAAGGAAACGCATCACGGGCACGCCTGCTGCTGATCACATCGGCGGTGATCCCACTGAATTTGTATGCAACAAACGTAGGCTGTGTTGTAAACGTGCGTCATTTACTATCCCCCCCTACATGTAGCTCACTGCTGAGCTGTGGTGTAGGCCTTATATGAGAAATCACACCAATAATGTCATTTACAATGACACAATGAATCAGGAAAATTTATCATGCAACATATGAGACCAACTGGTGTCACACCAGTCAGGTCTATTTCAGGTGTGTGCCAATAATGGCATGCGTTGGTTTTCTCGATTTGCACACCCTTATGTTTACTGGTAGTAGCATATTACATTCCACCGCCCACGCATCGTCCAGTTTGCCTCTCCATAACATCAAACTGCGACTGAAATCCCTAAGCAAAGATTATTGATGTTAGTTACTTGCAGGTGATGCATTTAATGTAATGAAAATCAGCCCGTTTAAACTGGATATCCTCTGTGTATTGTTGTGTGATTCTTTTTTTTTTTTTTTTTGCATTTTTGAAATAGTGGGAAGATGGAATGAACAACTTGCCATCACGCATGGACTGCAGTTGAAGCTGATGAGAGTGCTGGTTGTGTATTTGGCTGTTTCCATGGCGATCCAAATGGCAGAAGGCAGCACTTGGCTCTCCAACTGTGAGCCGACATGGTGTTTGTCTGCTCCACTTACTGGTCGTTTTTTTTCTTTTTTTCTCTCCTCAATACACTCAGTGATGTACAGCAGCCAGCCATTCAAAGTGAAATGCCACTTAG
The DNA here is from genome assembly GCA_008933995.1 of Datnioides undecimradiatus. Classification (NCBI taxonomy): domain Eukaryota; kingdom Metazoa; phylum Chordata; class Actinopteri; order Lobotiformes; family Datnioididae; genus Datnioides; species Datnioides undecimradiatus. The sequence continues at coordinate 18,989,690 of WARS01000013.1, forward strand.
ACTGTGAATCGTGTTTATCTGCGAGATGGGTTTCGCCATTTCCATTGGGAATAGCTGGGCATGCACTCGCCGTTGCTCATCAGCTTCCAAACAGCAGTCATAAGAAAGGTATTGAACAGTGGACTGATGTGAAAATATGATCTATCGCTCAGTTTAACTTGCAGGCCCTTGACGTTGCTGTTTGCCAGCCGTCATCGCCCACATGCTCCAGATTCAACTGGTTCCATGACAGAGTGGCAGCAGAAAAAGTGATGGGTTGAACAGAGAAGTTGATACTGTACAGTTGTTGTATCTGTACAAATCAGGGGCTCAGTTACTGAATCATAGTTTGAAGTGCGTGTGGGCTGCAGTATAATATATGAGGCAGGATTCTTCGCATCATATTATAGAACACATACTTCCCTACACTTTCATTTTCACTTGGGTGTGTGTGTGTGTGATGTTACAGTCTGTTTGAACATCAGACCATTTCACAGGACCTGCTATCTTTAGATATGAGAGCCACAGCAGTACTGAAGAAAGGGTCCTCAAGTTGTCTTGCCAACAGCAGATATTGCCGTGTTCCTGCCCTCAGTTTCGAATCCAGTGCTTGTCACGTTGTCGTGGTTGTTATGGTTACGTAACAGCGTTGGTGTATGTGCAACTCTGAGAAAACACTGTCAGGAATGTCCTGCGATATACCTATCATTCATTACAGGTTTTTAAGCTTTGCGTCAAACAAATTCAACCAGACCGTCCTAAAGCTACTGTAGCAGAATTCACCAAAAGCTGACGTTTCTTGTGCAGCATCAGGCAGACAGGGCTCGGGCAATGCAGCAATGAAAACCCGCTTGCCCTCCCCCACCCCCCATCCCCTCTGCTCGATGCTAACCCTTTCGTAGCTCTGGCACCCCTACTGCGGCTTTGATCCTGGCACTTGAAGAACCATCTCCATTAAAAGGGGAAAAAGGGGGAGTGACACATCTCTCATGGTGGCACCCAGCTGGGCAATGTCACAGTGAATCAGCACAATAGACTGGACTTGGTGCACAAAGACTTCTTCCATTGTGATGTTTTGATAATGATGTTAGAAGAAAACTAAGGATTTTTTCTGCAGCGCGTGGCCAGAATCAAAACAGTGAAACGACTTGTAATTTGCTCTTGGGCTGAGTACTCACTTGATGCCTTCAAATCAGATTCTCATGCTGCTCATTTTGATGCCATATAAAGCACACAGAGCACTGAGGACTCTGATTTAACCCGAATCCGTGTTTCACAGAATGTACCTCCCTGACAGTCTGGTTGACACTGCTTTGCTCAAGAAGCTAGAGACAAGAAACAGAACTTTTCTTTGGATTAAGATCTCTTTGTGTGGAATTTAAGTTTCATTTGGAGCTAGTGATAAGCAACCACCTTGTTCAGCACATACAGGTTACATCACTAGCTCCGGTAGAGATGATGCAGAACAGTAAGTGCAGCCAAAACATTGCTGCCCAAAGGTGGAACTCACGCTGCATTCAAATTGTAGTGTATGCAGCAGCCGGAAGAACAGATATTTATTATTTTTATTCAGAAAGACAGCACCGGTGCAGTGTGACGCTTAAGGTGCCTGCAAACAGGACTTGGCAGAATGTTCTAACATTTGGTTTTTTCTAACATTTACAGTCTGCTGGCAGTGAAGACAAGTGTGATTTAAAAAAAAAAAATGGAGCCAAATGGGAGTATCCACTTTTATCAAGCAATGACTGGGACATTTAGCAGCTAAAGCCTCAGAATAAATGCTAATGTTGGTCAGTGTCCACTGTTCATAGGCAACTATTTGCTAAGAAGTTAGTTGTGTTTATAGCTTGTTGCATTTCCCCGAAGTGCCCGAATCAAATGAAATAATACAGGAAAAGCTACATTTTGGTATATCCAAATAAAACTGTACACACCAGGTTAGTCACCAGCATCATGAAATGCTAAGACATTGCTAAAAAGAAGCCCAAGTCCAGTTATGTCCACAACAACAATTACATCTGTATCTATCTGAATGTATCAATGTTGTTGTCCTGAAACACTTACTGCTCTGAAACGTAAGGTAAAATGGGGACTAGTCTGATTGGTCGGACCAGCACTGCATGGTGTGCATCATCAGACTATATTGCTTCAGTTTCTGCCCATAGGCAAGCAGAAGCAGAAGTGAGACGTGATCTGATTTTCTGAAGGGTATACGAAGGGGGGGACTCATATCCCTCCTGGAAGAGGTATGGTCGAGTTGCTGCTGTAGGCAGCTGATGTGTTGGTGGTATTTTGGCAGCACTTTTGTCAGATTGGTGTTGTTCAATTCCCTGAGCACAATGAAAGCAGCCTCCAGCCGTAAGGTGTCGGTCGATAACTCCACAGAGCTCGTCCATGCTCGGTCGGTGTTGGCGTGTGGTGGAATGCACGCTGTTCTGAGAACAAGTCACTCGAGAAATAATGTTGGAATCCGAATCATAAGGTGCTCTAGGTTAGGAGAACAGCCTGTTGAAATGAAGCCACCTCTAGCGCTCCGCCAATATTCTCTCAAGTCTCTCAAGTCTCTGCAACAACAACCCCAACTTGTTCCCGAGTTCATACAGCTTATTATTCAGTGACTGAACATTTGCTAGAGCAGAGAAGGATGATTGCCATGTTTCACCCGCCTGAGCAGAACCTCTTTTTGCTTCCTTGTGGCGACAACTAATCCATGCCATAGATTCCTTGTTTGTGGTTGACGTGAAAAAATTGCTGATGGGCTAAAGTTGCTCACCATTGTACTGTATTATGTGGTTGGCATAGATGGCGCACATGTTGTGAAAAAGACTTTTTTTCTTTTTGGGATGTTATCACTTTCAGTTGTAATGATAGCCACAACAAGAAGCTGAAGACTAAGTTGAAATTCCCAGAAATTCCCTTTAATTTAAATGAAGTAATTAAGATGGATAGCTCACAGAATAGATTTTATATTGTCAAAGCCTACCATCGGTGTTTTGACACAAGTAAGCTTTTACAGCTTTTACAGACTAACATCTTGATGATACTGAAATGTTGTAGCATCAGTTAAAGCCATGGCTTGAACACAGAATCAAACTGTGTCTGGTTTTTGATGCATATTAATGCAGATGATCCATGGAGAGAGATCCATGCGCCCTGTCAGCCCCTTGTGTTGCCTCGAGCCTGCAGGAGTCTCTTCTCTTGCTGCTTGTTTCAGCGAGCGCTGTTGTACTAATCTGACGTGCCGCTCTAACATGAGAGGCTTTCTCCCAGGACTCCTCCGCTGTCCTCCAAACTGCCCCTCCACCACCACCCCACCTGCACCTCTCAGCTACTGATAGGCCTCATTTAGGTCCATTCAGTCAGAGAAGGCAGAGGGGGCCTGATGAGGAGATTAGGATTCCTTTTATACGAAAAAAGGGCGCCTCATGTTTTATTAATGAAGCAGCTTATACATAAGCTAGTTTGTCTCCTTCCATATTCAGGGCTGTGATTGAGCAGAGAGAATAGCAAACCTGGCACCTGGCAGCTCCCTCCTACATACATGCTCATCTCAGCGTGCAACACGTGCTACATTTCTTAACATCCACTTGAGTCATTTGGCAGCAAATGTAGTTAAAGATGAGATGGAATAAAAGGTGTGCATCGTTGGTAATAGAAAAATGTCACTTTGTCGCCATCGCGTGTAGTCGCTTCTATGGAGAATGTCAGATTGAAAGAACTGTTTTGCCATCCCGGGTTTAGTAATGGCGTAGCTCACTGAAAATATGCTCTCTATATAACAGCTTTTTGTTACTAATCTTCAAATCTGGCATGTGCATGTTGTCAGGGACCACATAAGTCACGATGCATGTGTGGTGAAATAGTTCCAAACCCTGGTTTATTAGTTAATTAATCACTTAGGACTTATGAAAATGTGAGCTGATTTTAAGTGAACCTAAAAAAATGGTTTTCCGGAAAAATCCAAATGATGCAACACACATGCGTGCTCCTGAGTGCCCTGCCTCTCACGAGCTGCCCTAAAACTGTGAACTTGTACAAAATTTCACGATTATTATATCATGTATCATAGATATGGATCATAGGACTAACACAACTGTTAGATGTGAGGTCTGCATTTGGATCTTTTAAAATACCAAGCAGAGACAGGAAAGGAGGTTGTTGAAAGGCCTATTTAACACGTGTAGTAGTGGAGGTCCAAAAATGCTGCTAAGTGGGGTCAAGAGCAGTTGAAAGTGAATCAGTGGGTGAAAGTGCCACAAGAGGGCCCTACTTGGCAGATGGATGGATGTTGCATAAATGAGGTAAGCTGTCACTGTCATAAGGAGTCCAGCACTGCAGTCACCTGACCTCTCACAAAGAATAGGGATAAATGGTTTGTCCAAGGTCACGCTGCGTATAGGGAGGGAATGGACGGACCCTTGCTTAGGATTACTCAGCAGTTACTGCAACGTTTAAGATGAGTTGGAATTCGACTTAAGTGTGATGCGCTTTGAATGAACATTCGCTTTATGCCAAATCAACCCGCAAACCGCGAGACAGATGAACACCGAGCTGGCAGCATTAAAAGAAGCTTTGAAATCCTTTGAAGTTCAAAAAGACAAGGTTAAAACTGAAAACTCCACCCAGAAAACCAAACTTTGCTTAACTTCGTGCCCCTCTCTGGGTATTTTTAGAGCTAATGCAACTCCTGCAGTTTTTTTTTTTTTTTTCTGGGATCTGATGTCTATTTCAAAAGTGGAACATCTGAAAACAGTGGTGACAGATTTAACATGGACAGCACAGTGATGATTAATGTGGAGCGTTGCAGAAGTGATGTGACTCTAATCTAGGACTATAAATTAGAATGTGACATTGCTGAGATGGTAATGGGTTGTCCCATCAGTGTGTTTTACCCTTGAGTCTTTGGTGCAGCATTGATTCTATTTTATTAGCAGAGCCAAGACACAGCAGTACAGTGGATAATTCAAAAGCACCTTATTTTTTTTTTTTTTTTTTGTGCCAACTCATCTCTCATGCCATTATGCACTATGCAGAAGCGTCCCTGCGTCCCAATGACTGCAGGGCCCCAGGGAGCAGCACGGAAGCAGGACAGAGCATGACATCACCCTCAGCCAATGTAATGAAAGGACATAAACTCTGTTCTGCAGGGGAATCTCATACTGTAGATACAGGGCTGTAGCAAGAATGTTTGAAATACTGAGTGAGGCAATGATCCCTAACCCCCCCCCCCCTCCAAACAAACTCCACCAAAATTCCTTATTTATTTCTTCATTTAAAGAACTGAACTGACCTTTAACATCTGCTTACACACATATTTATGTCTGAAAAAAGGTTTGAAAATGAGAACAATCTTGTGGTTTGGAGATAGAAAGAAGTTTACCAGACCTCCGTAGCCCACTCCTTATCGCTACTTAAAGCCTGTGGCTACATTAGCTGTGGAAGTATGACACACTCAAATCTCCAGGTAATATAGATGCACAGGTTTCGGTGTCTATGTGCATTGCTAAATCACTGGAGGAAAGCTGTAAGTTACATTTACTAATGGTTACATCAATGGTTTTCAGTGGCTTTGCCAAATTAATAGTTGTGATTTTGAGTTTAAAACTAAATTCTGGAGAAACGGATGAGAAAAGAAATAAATGATGCTAACTGGCTGCGAGGCTGGTGCCAAAGGTTCCTCAAAATTCATTTGCTCTCATTATTTTTTTTAAGCTTTGCCGCAATTTGACTGCCCTTGTGAATCAACGGTGAATTGTCTGATATCAAGGGCTGTAATTAGCATCAGAGGAATAATATGCTACAATGTGCTAATTCTGTGCCATGGCAGATTTCCCCTTTCAGAGAAGAGGGAAAAAATAAATAGAGACAGATAATCTTTGTGTCCATGTACAGACTTGATTAAACGGCAGCGCAGAAACAGAAATAGCAAACTGTACAAACCCCTCCCCCGTTACACACAAACACACATGTGCAGACACACACACACACACACACACACACACACACACACGTTGTATCCCCTCCCCCAACAACTAAACATGGGATTTCTAAACAACAAGTATGTCACACGTGTTGTAGGACTTTGGTGTGTTCGAGTTCTCAACAACAATGCAGGCAACATTGAAAAGAGAGTGGTGGTGAAGCCGCGGCCAAAGAGCTGCACAGCTATGTTTACCACTCTGCATGTTAGCTACAGCCAACTTGCTGTTTTCTCTCCCAACAGAGCTTTGTTTTTATGCTCCATTGTGTTCTCTATGCCCACGATTTGTGCTTAAGCAACACAGCCTTTATGAATTTGAATGGATGTGCTCTGAGTGTGTGCCCTGCATCTGCATGGGATTTAATATGCTCGGATTGCAGTCGCATGTTTGTAGTTACACTTCGTGCTCCTTTGGACGTGTGCAAGCCATAACATGCTATATTTTTTAAGAAAGACAGTTCAGTGTGTGTGTGCGCAGCAAAGGCAAAGATCTACCCAGCGACTGGGCCAGGCATGTTGGGGGTAGCTACTTGACTTAAGCTGTCAGCCATTTACTCATAATGTATCTTTTATGAATGTTTCATGCGCTGACCTAATTCCTTTCAGAGCCGAGCAAAAGCAATATGTTGCACATGAGAACACACTAGAGCATCCAGCTGATCCCTTTGACATTCTCATCCCACAACAAGGGGATTGGCTGGGCTGACAAATGGAAACAGAGCTGTGATATGACCACTTGGATGCCCTATGAAGGCGAGATTTAAGGCTCTGGGCCAACCCAGTCATTTGTGCTTTTTTGTTTTTTTTATTTTTTTGGGTTTTTTTGTACAAAATCTACACTGCATCCCACAGAGATAAGAAATACAAACAGCCTAGTGAGAGCTTTAGCACAAAAAGAGATACTTTGCTCTCTGTGGCAGATGTAATTAAAGCAAATGCTTAAGCCCAGAGTAGGAAGAGAGAGCCTGATCACTCCGACTGACTTGAATCTGTAAGCGTTGTAAAAGAAGGAAGAGGAGGAGGGGTGTGGGGACAGCAGCTGCAAAAATCTGTCTGCTCAAACTGGCTGATGGATCCGAAGCAAAATAAAAGCTACTAATCAGCACTGAACTGATGTTCTGATGTGACTCCAGCACACCCCATGAAATGCATATAATTAACAAGTGTGGCTGTTAAGAGGGAGCCAAAAATGCCCCCAAAACATAGACACGGCCCGTTTATCTGTGAGAAATAAATTGCTTATTGCTCCAGTTTCCTCACTTGTTGTAAAGATTGTAGCCGTCATCTGCTTTGTTGAATGAGAGCTTAACGTGTTACTGCTGGAACTGTTTGATGAAGTGGATAAATCGATTAGTCCTCGCAAAAGATTGATTTGATTTATATTTACCAGGCAAGGACCGTTGCTTTCTTAAAAAAGGGGAAGAAGCCAGACCTTGTAGGGAGATCGTTTGTCTGGACAAATGGGTCAACATAGCTGTTAATCTTTAGTGCTAATCACTTTAGGGCGTAAACATGATAAAATATTCTAATATGGCAGACATAGCAAAAATAATACCACCATAGCGTCAGCATCCAGTGCTGCATTACAGCAACATTTGCATTGTGACGGTACCGGTACTAGAGAAATGACTGTGTTTGTTGTGTAACATGGAGGATTTGCTGCTAACAATTTTAATTAGTCGGTGATCATTTAAGTCATTTATCAAGCAAAAAATACACATCGCTGCTCCCGGTCTTTCTCATGTTAGAGGATTGAACTGAATATCTTTTAGATTGTTGTTGGGGGAAAACACGCGAATATGGAGACGTCTCATCATTCTCATCTGTCATTCCACAAAGATAATTAATTCATTAATCCAGTAAAATATTTCATAAAGTGCCCTCCTGCTTAGACCAGGGAGCATCAAATCCGACCTGAGAAAGCTGGCCTCCTCCCAACATTGAAACATCCTCTTCAGTGGAATCCCAGAGACTGCTTTGTTTGCAGCTCACACACTCTAGTCGAGGCTGTGTCTTCCCCACTGCTTCGGTCCCCCTATCTGTCAGTGTGACGCTGCTTTGGCTCGCAGGCTGCACAGGCTGTGGCTGTACCTGATGAATGATTCAGCAGATTTAAAGGGGAACCAGTGCTGGAGCGGAGCAGAAGGAGTTTATGGACGTTAAAATTATATTTTTAAACTGGCGGTCCTGTAAGAGTGCAATGCCTGTTTATGAGGTAAAAGTCAAACATGTCTCTTGAGCAGCTCCGAGTCTTACATGACATCCTGGGCTTATAGTGTCTCAATTGTTTGACATCTTACCACGCATAGATGTCTTTTTGCCATTATGAAAATTACAAAGCAGAGATTCAACGTACTTGTGCATACTGTATTTGATGGTGTAATATTCGCTGTGTCTGACACATGAGATTGCAAATGAATAATGGTTGATAGAATAAACCGTGGTGCCACCCAGATTCAGATTTTATTCAGATTTCATTTTACTTGTGCAGCGTCCCTTCAGAATAAGACGCTCAAAGCAGTAACATCCAACATGGAAAATGGATCTGACATCACAGGCCGTGAAGTAGCACAAATCACAATATGAAGTGGCAGATAAACAAGGGTGACAAGTAAGGAAGTAAATGCAAATGTAAGCAGACAGTAACTTGGAAACAAATATCCTGAAAATACACAGAACCACATAGCACAACAATCATTGTGTGTGTGTATGTGCGTGCGTGTGTGTGTGTGTGTGTGTGTGTGTTCATATATTATTGTTCTTTAAACCAAGTATTATGTGTGCCAGTTAATATTTGAAATCCCAGATACCTAGTACCTCAGAGCATTGTAATTACAAGGAGCGCATTCGTAAGGATCTGATGGATTTTACATAAACTATAGGTATAGCTCCTTTTTATTAAATGTAATGCATAGCACTGCACTGCAAACCTGATTTATAATATGTTTTATGTTAACGAACATTCTTTATCATTTGTGAACATAATAGACTCTCGGTAACTGTCCTCAGATTCAGTTAGTTTGTGGCCAGTCTAGGAAACACACTGACTCTCTCCAGCATCGCTGAAAATGTGACTGCTTTGCGGTTTGAGGTTTGCAAATCAATTGTAAAGTGCTTTGGTGGAATTTGTTCCACAAATGGACAGAAATCCATAACTGCACGTTTGAGCTGTTATACTGCTGAGGTAGAGCATTTTCGTCGCGTACCCTGTGACTTGCATGCTTGAAGGAATAAAACTCCGCCGACCTAAGTTAATCAAATGATTTGTGTCATTTCCAAAGCATCAGAATTATTATGTCATTGCTCTGCTATCTAATTTTAAATCATCAATTCTAAACTACACACCGCAGCCAGGACAGGAGCTGTTCTGCTGAGTTAGTCTCTTTTCGTGCACTATATTTAATTTTAACGCTTAGGTTTGAATTAAAAATGTACCTCCACATAGTGCCCTCAAAAATGAATCATGTGCATGTTTGAGCTCATGTGCATATGTTTGCATCACCTACTTGTTAAAGCAGTTACAGACACAATATATATATATATATATATTTTACCTCAATACATGTGAGTGTGCCAACATGCACAAAACCAGCTTTTTATCAGCTGATCACAATTTGTGATCGTGCCCTCAGTCTCGCCCTTGTAAATGTTTAATGAGATTCATGTTCACCGAGTAGCCTATGCAGTGTTTATATTCTTTGCTTACTGCTTGTGTGTCCCTGAGGAGAAATCCAGCCATTGACTTTTATCATCTCTGATGTAGCTCAGCCCTTCCTGCTGTTAATGTATGAGTGGCCCTCTAGAAAATCGATCTGAAACCACAAATGCTTTGTTTACACACCAAGTGATGCTGTCTGAATAATTAATAATTAGTCTCCTGGGGCGATGGAGTGTATGCGAGTGGAGGAAAACTATATTTAAAATAGGTTTTAGAAAGGAGCCAGCACTTTTTGTGAAAAGAATAAAAACAACATGACAGTAAGCTGCATCAGGTATTTGCAGCATATATGAATGTGAGTGTATAAGTATTTCTTCTTTTATCACCTGTGGTATCTCTGTGGTATCATTTTCTGACCTTAAGCAGCAGCTGGATATTTTTATGTTAACTTGCTGCGGTGTTTGCATCCGTGTGAGCATAATGGCTTCATGGAGGGTAATGTTAAGTCCGTCTGTCAGCTGGTGAGTCCATCGCTTTGGCACAGACTGACAAACCTCAATAACTACAAGATCGATTGCCTAATGACTTTCCCGCCTAATGATCTTCCGACTTCATCTCTAGCACCACCGTGAGGGTGATGTCTTTCTGCTTTTTGCATTACCGTGAAACTTGGCACACACATTCATATCCCCCTCAGGACGAACTGTAATAGCTCTGGCCATCCCCGAAACCATAATCAGCTCAGAGGTTGGGTTTATGACCAAATACCTGCTGATGGGGCTACCTTAAAACCAGTTATCAAAGAATTATGACCAAGATACTGACAAGCAACGTTTCAGAGTTGACACACAAGCTTGTAAGTGCTCTCTGGTGGATGAACTGTGTTGTGTTGCTGTTGCTGATTTCTCCGCAATAAGCTTATCTCGGACCTTTGTGAAAGCATGAGTCTCCAGAGTGCAGGGCCCACTTTGATCTCTGAGAGCTATCATGTGAATAAGCACTTGAGGAGAACATAAAAACTGCACAGCCTGCATGACATGGATTTAGCTCATTTTCCTTTCTTCTGCATTTTTGACATCATTTATTTATTAGGCAATCTCAGAGGTACTCAGAGGACTATCTTATACTGTAAAGAATACATTCACACATTCATATATTATAAAGAATATAGAGATATTTTGGAGTGTACTTCCTTAATAAAGTGATGCTTTATGTGAGCATGTATTTTTCAGAATTAAAAACATAATTGATATTTACACTAAAATATTACAGCATTAATGCTGCTGTGTGTGTGTGTGTGTGTGTGTGTGAGTAGTAACCTACTATAGACTTTACAGTGGAGGATGAGCGTGTGCTGCTTTATTTGCCCCCCTCCTCCTCCCTTCCAGAGGGGCGGGGTACACATGGCACATCAACGCTCGCAGCTAACGGCAGATGTAACGCCGGTCGCGCGCACACTCCGCTCACTCGGTCCGCTCGCGTCGCCGGTGAACTAGCGTCTGACAGCTTTTTGAACTTGGTAACTGTAGCTTGGAGTCTCTCCCGTCGTCTGTTCATCTCCTTAAAAGAATACAGCGCGGCTGCGAAACCTCTAAGTCTCCGGTCAGCGAGAGCCCGTCGGCTCATTTGGGAAAATATGATGTGAATACCGACCGCTGGAGGAGGACTCTATGATATGTGAGTGTTACTCTGAAGCACCAGCTCAACGCTGCACGCATTTATTGTCCATTTGCGGCGAAGCATCTTAAGTATTTACCCTGAATATAACACTGTTGCTGCACCGTGCCTCATGGGACTTGTAGTTTTTCACTTTATGCCTATGTGGTGCAATTTCCACCTGTGTTATCCCTATAATGTTCTTTTAATATCCCCACAGTGACTTGTGATGTTCAGCAGAGAGTTTTTTTCAGTAAAGAATAATATTTATTTTGTAAGTGGTGATATCACAGTGATACAGCTATAATATTGCCTTGGGTACATTTTATGTATTTTTATTAAAACGTTACTTTCTCCTAATGATCTACACTTGTTTTTTTTTTATTTTACGACGAAACACAAGCAGCAGTAAATTCATGATAACAAGTGAGTGATGAGCAGTTGTGGCATCTCCAGGTCTGCTGTGCTTGGCGTCCTCAGCTGGCTCATTATCTGCAGTGTTAGACCTCTGCTTGAGGCCACAGTACACTGTACTGTATTTGACTTTGACTAGGGTGCTTCCTGCTTGAAAAGATTGCGCTTATATAAAGAGGAAAAAACAACGATATGTGAATTCATTCTCAAACCGCTACTTGTGAATAAATATTTAAACATAACTTGCAAATTAAAAATACAGCGGCCTTGCTGACTTGCATTATGCATCGGTACAAGCTTGGCTGTGATTGGCCGCAGCTCTCCGTCTCTCTGTGTGGCAACAGCCTTCCCATCCACCCAGCAACTCCCTATTCCTCATGCCGTGGTGATTCTCTGCCTCCGAGGGCCTTTTCTGCAGCATCCAGCGTGGTAACCATGGCAACGGCAGCCTGACCCTGGGTGTGCTGCTACAGCTACCAGAGGCTTGACCTGAATTCCTCACCACATCCAAGGCAGGCACGCATGACTTGGGCAACTGACCCGCTTCTCATTGTTGGCGGTCAATAAGCTCTGGGTATCATTGAAAGCCAAGGCGCCAATGCTGTGCAGTCCGTGCATCAGCAGTTATGGTCGGCCCTGTGTTGTTGGCGTATTCTGCGTGTTTAGAGTAATATCTCTTGTGCACCAGAGTGCGTCTGTTTATAAGTGATTGTTGAAAAAAACGCTCGAGGCACACGAAGCAGCTGGAACACTCTCTAGATCTCTGGTTTCTATGAAAAGTGGAGCATTTCAAGCAAAAATGTCCACAAATCTCTGGCTTCAGCTTCCCCGGTGTGAGGATTTTCTCCTTTTTTTGTCCTATTATGTGCAAGCGAATTAAATATCTTGGCTTGGACACTGTTTTAGACTGCAAAAAAGACGTTTGAAAACATCTCTTTGGGCCATAATGGGTAGCTTTTCATGTTTTTTGTTGTTTTTTTTTTACATTTTATGGAAAAAGATTATTGTAATAAAATAATCATTATTTGCAGGGGACAAAAAGCCTCCTTAGTGAACATTTCGGTGTTGAATAGTTGCCGACGTGTGGATTTGTACCTGTGCTGGAAGTCTATTTGAAAGTTTAGACGACATCCATGGCTGCCGTCGGCATCTCTTTGTACGACCAAAGAATGCTTTTTTTTAAATTCAGTTTGATTTTGGCCTTGTTTTTAATGTCACATAGTGAATATGTTGCTCGGTTTGCTGTTAAGTTGGCCACCTCTCCACGTGCTGGCCCCATTTGAGCCAAATACACCGTCACCTGTGGAGTATCCCAGTATAATGCACAATACGCTTCCTTTTGTCTTCTTATAATGTGACTGGGGCAACTTGTAAGTGTATGTAATTAGTTTCTTTAGGGATATAAACGAGCAGATGTTGTGGATTTAGACGCTGCTGACAGAAAATGAAAGTGTTCACGGATGCGATCCCTGCACAGCCCACGGCTCAGCTGTAGGCTCCCTGAGGTGTCAGCTTGTTGTCGGAGCCAGACTGTGTGGGTGTGCCTATTTCTGTCCTTTCTCCAAGGAACCGCGCTCTTTCTCACAGTCTCTCTCTCTGTCTCTCTGTGGTTCTTCTGCACGCCTCTCCGTCACTGTGATGCCTCCTCTTCGGCTTAGCCTGCAGATTTACTGTAAAAGCACTTTGAGGAGTCTGTACCAGCTAAAAGGAACAGCCAATGACTGCAGGGCCTTGGGACGTCAAAGCTTTTGCACACAATCTGATTTTTTTTTTTTATTATTATTTTTTTTTTACGACAGCGTCAGACGTCCTCTGCTTCCAGTTTCTCAAATGAGAGCATGTTTTAGTTTCTTCATGATATGATAGTAAACTTGATATCAAAGCAAGCATTTTTGATATATATTTTTAAACTTAAACTGTCACTTTTCCTAAAATTTGTTTCATTAATCAAGCTAATAATCCAGAGATCAATCAACAATGAAAATAAACATTCTCTGATCGCAAACAACTACTGCAATCTGTTTCACTCAAACAGCCCTCAGTGACAGCATGAAGCACACAACAAGGGGCTTTAATTGATAATTACTTTTTACGGTTAATCAGTTAGTCAGACTTTTGATTTATTGATTTTATACAAACCATTTAAGTTTTTTAGTTTGCAATGTTATATAAGAGACGAAAGCAGCAATGGAAAAAATCAAAATTGTCTTTCTTATTCAAAGTGGCTATAACAATAGATAACTATGTGAAATCAAGTCACTGTTTCCTGAGTATAAACTCTAAAAATCAGCTAAGCAAACCTGTATTTCCCCGGTGGGATGGTAGAGACTTAGAACAGAGATAAAAGAGAGTGGATATTGGGCTTACCATCATCAGGTGGCCAGAAACAGGACTCCAGATGAATAATAGTGTTGCTCAGTAACTGCGTTGACTGCGTTGTCTGCAGTGTTTAAAATAATATCTGAGTACTACCCTTAAAAATATGAAATTAAGATAAAACACATCCCATGGGATTGGAACCAGTGATTAATTTTTAAACATTTGTTATTTTGTTGATTATTCTTGTGATGAACTGACGCATCGCTAAAGTGTCTTTAAAACATCAGGCACCCCGTCACAACGGTCTGACGTCAAATTGTGCTGTAGATTCCCGTGTACTTCACCTCACCGAGTATGAAGCCTAAAATAGTATGGAATCAGTGGGGACTGCAGGCTGCAGATGTCTGCACCGACCTCAGAAGAGGCAGTTGTGCTGAAGCTGATTTTATTTATTCTCTCCGTGTCTTTCAAGAGGTCTTTTAAAAGCCCTCTATTGTCTGTGCGTTTGGGGCCAGGAAGATCTGGCTGCCCTGAAACCATGTGAGTCACACGCAAACAATGCAATTCTCTGTCTTCTCCCCACTGCTTGGTTCTCCTCAGAAATTAGACTGGAATCAATAAGGCATTTACAGCGAGTGACCCACATTTGCTACTGTCACATGACGATGGGGTGCAATTGTGTTAAAAGTGATTTCGGGACCTCCTTCGGTTGTCACCCTGCCGGCGCGCTGATTGATGTCAGTAACGCCTGTGCGCAGGGTGGATTTGTTGCGTGCAGCCTATTTTATGGCATCTCTGTTTGTGTTTGCGTCGTAGATGTGATGGACCAGCAGAGGGTGCTGCATTCGGGTTGCCTGGTCTCAGGGGTTCGTACGCCTCCCGTCCGCCGCAACAGCAAGCTGGCGAGCCTGGGACGCATCTTCAAGCCCTGGAAATGGCGGAAAAAGAAAAACGAGAAACTGAAGCCGTCGGCGAGTGAGTATGACTTGTGGTGGTAAACACAGGCTGGTTTGGGAATCACTCGGCGCGCCAATTTCATAAATGTTTCTGTTGTTTAGCGGTGGAGAAGAAGGCAGCTGTACGGCAGAAGAGAGATGACCTCGTCAGGAGGAACCCTGGGGAGACTGAGACAGGTGCAAAATGAGAGATGCACGTGCACTCTCACACTTTAACACACACATTCACACACGTGAATTCACTTGTTCAGCCACACGATGCCTTGCTGCCGGTGCATATTCATTCCCGTCCACTTCCTGTGTGCGCGCAGAGTCAGATCTTGCTTGCGGGGGTAACGGCGAAGATCCCGACACCCCGACTCACTCTGATGCTGAGGAGAAAGACGAGGAGCCCGTGGCACCTCTGGCCAGCACCAGTGAAGACCTGGGTAGCGATTTAGAGGCCTCAACAGGTAAAGTGCAGCGCTGCGGTCAGAAAATAAAGACACGTACAAAGCACAGTACGTCTTGATGTTTAAGGGTTAATGTTGACAGTGTAAGAAAGCAGAAGTGAAGGCTGTCGCTCAGAAGGAATTATCATCAGAGTTGTCCTGAAAATGTTTTTTGCCCCTTATCGTCTGAGCCACATCAGCTGATGCACTGCAATATTAGCAGGAGAACTTTAATAAACAGACAACATGTAGGAGTCATATTTACACCAGTAACTAGTTAAAGTCTTCGGGCAGTGGGAGGAAACGCAGGCAGGCCTGTGGAGAAGAGCGTGCAAACTCCACGCAGGAATAGCTGCTGCGCTCAAACCCAGGGTGTTTTTTGCTATGAGGCATCAGTTGTAAGCGGTGCGCCGCCGTCGTGCTGCCAAATGGCTTGTGAAAATCAGCGCACTCTATATCTTAATTCACTGAGCTCACTGACCTCCATAATGCATTTCATTAGAGAGAGAGAGAAAGGTACATTTAAACAGCTGTTGGATTCAAAGGCCGGCCTGATTCATCTCTAAAACGTTTTCTTTTTCTTTAATCTCACACACTTTAAAAAGTCTTCTTCCATTTGGTGCATAGCAATGTATTGGATGAATAATCGTTCTGCACAGAGCCCTGTCAGTAAACTGAAAGCTTCCTCTAATGTGTCTCTCTCTAACTCCATGCATTTATTTATTTTTCAGACAGCCCATGAAAAAGACCATAGTTTTCTAACTGCCAGTTTTGTTTGTTTCAGATCAATATGGAATATTTTTTTATTTTCTGTTTATGTAGTTTTGTTGCTTGTGATTCAAGCTGATTAAATCATTGATTACTTGTGATAAAAGCTGTGATTCTGGTTGAATAAAATAGAAATAAAGTAAAATACAACTAAAAAAAACAGCTTTTACATGAAAATCTGTTGAAGTTTAAATGGTGTTTGAGACCTCATGTGTCTGATTGTCCACTAGGTGGAGACAGAGACTTCCTTATCGAGCCAAACCTTTTCATCACCAATGGTGACGTTTCATTTTCAGTGCAAGACATGACTGAAGATTCGAAGACCTTGGGAGATCCCAGTCAGAGTGAAGATGGAGACGATGAAAGCACATCCGTCAGTGACCCCGGTGACGAGAAGCCGATGGGAAAGGTGGAGGCTGTTGAAGGGAAACCAGAGGTGACAGCGTCCCAGCCTCCGAGGCGAGCCAGCACCTCTTCTCCACCCAACCTGCCAGTCAAACTGCTCACCAGACTGGGCAGTCTAGACGGTGAGTCTACTGGAAGAACCCTGGTATGAAGCCCCACCCAGGTCTGCAGCACTGTCTCACTTTGATAACTCCCCCTCCCAGGTGCTCCTCCAGTCCCGGTTAAGAAATCGCCAGCCACCTTACCCAGGAACTTCACGCTTCCCAAAGACCCTCATGGCTCCCTGTTGAGAGGCAGGATCTCCACACCTACTGGTTCCCCTCACCTCGGGGCACTGCACCCACAGCTGCCACCTAGCTGCATCATTGAGGAACTGCACCGTGCTCTGGCCACTAAACATAGACAGGACAGGTCAGATGACGTGAAGTTGCTAGTTGACTTAAGTTATATGGTTTTAATATTTAAGGTGTTATCACAGTTAATGTCTGCCTGTCTATCTATCTACATATGTATTCGTGTTAGACTGTTAGACTATTAAATCTCCCTGTTTTCAAAATATAATTTTAAATATGGTGTGTGATTTTGTGAAGTTACCAGACTGTTTGTGATGTTCTGTTATGTACCTTTAGCCACTTAATCATTACTAATGATAATGATTGGTTATTAAAAATCTCATTGTGTAAATACTTTGTGAAAGCACCGGTGGTATCACCTACAATGCTGTCGTAATATGGATATTGAGGGATTCAGTCAAAATTGTCATGATGTATGATGTCGTCCATATCGGCCGGGCCTTGTGTCCAGTCGTCCAAGTTAATTCACAACTTCCTGCCAGTCGGAATTGGGATTTCTCAGTGGCCGTGGTTTGATAAAGTTGTAATTGACAGGCTTGTCTTGTGACGTGTGATCTCAGTTTCCAGGCGAAGGAAGCGCGCTCATCTCTGAAGCGCCGGCTGGACGGCCGTCTGTCGCGCACGTCAAGCACGGAGAGGGAGCCTGCCGGGGAGTCGGAGAGCAAGAAGGAGTCAGATGAGAACAAAGAGAACTGGCGTCTGGACGAATACTTGAGCGACCAGGACAGCTGGAATGAGTCTGTGATCTCTGGTAGGTCTGCTGAACGTAAGCATGTTGCGCTATAGTTGTTCGGCTATTATCTGCCTCTTAATGTACAAAGCCAGCAAAATCTGGGCACCCTGTCAATGGATAATGAAGCAGCGTAATCTCTGCTGATATTTGTTTACAGTAAGAGCATGACAGGGAGATTTACAGCGATGACAAATAGCAGACTTACTGGTGTTAAGTTTCAGCGGCCCGTCAACATCTGCTGCGATGGCCTAATTCTCGGCCATTCATGTGGGTCATTGGTGCATGGCCGTCTGCGTTTGACATGTCTGTGACACTGGGGGGGGGGTAATATATAAGGAGGTTAGACTGTGGAGCTGTGATGCATATTACAGACACCAGTGCACGCCACGAGCACGAGGGTGACTTGATGCAAATGTGCGGTGGAAGAGATTGCAGCAGAAAAAAAACCGAAATGACCGAAGGTGTTATGAATTTACAGGACTAAAACTCAAATTTCATTTCTATGTACTGTTTTATCTTGTAAAATACTTATAATAGGTTAAGCTAATGGGGCAAATTTGGCAAATATGTCAGTCAGATCCTAACATCCTAAATGTGGTGCGACTCTGGCCATGGAGCAGGCTACAGCAACTGACATGGCATCGTAAGCATGCCCCGATTGTGTTTGTGAACATCGTGCTCTGCAGCACTATGAATGTACTGCAGGTCGCCATGGCCGGGGTCGGACAAACAAATACTTAAACATCTTGAAATGCAGCATGAAAGTGTGTGTTTAATTAATAAGGAGTTAGGTTAAGTAGATTTATAAAAGCACCTTGTGGGATGATTAACATCGGCTCGGTGAGATTAGCTTTGGAACAGCTTGAAAAACGCACTGTGCCGTGGCTTTGACTTTCATACGTGCTCAACAACAACAGGCACCCTCCCGCGCAGGATGAGGAAGGAGCTGCTGGCCGTGAAGCTTCGAAACCGGCCTAGCAAGCAGGAGCTGGAGGACCGCAACATCTTCCCCGTCCGCAGCGACCAGGAGCGGCAGGAAATCCGCCAGCAGATCAACATTAACCCCCCCCCACACACACACACACACACACACACATACACAAACACACCCTCCTCTACCCCATGTATCAACATATCTGTTGTGTACACTTTGGCTGTTTGACCGCTTCTTTAACAAGATGTTTAGGGATATATATTGAAGTGTGAAAACGCAGAAACAGCAAAGACGCAGCAGGTCAGCAAAGTCACTGATAATCATATGTGGATTTCATATTACACATTTATTTACACTTAGGTGTTGATATTAAAATGTTGATTAGAGCACCTTTAAACTATTCCTTTACACTTTAGAAGTTCAATTCATTTTCTGTTCCCTCATTTAAAACTAAATGACATAGAACTTGCATCACATTGAAAGGTTTTATGAGGGAGGTAGTGCATTTAATGTGTTGGTTAG
The DNA here is from genome assembly GCA_008933995.1 of Datnioides undecimradiatus. Classification (NCBI taxonomy): domain Eukaryota; kingdom Metazoa; phylum Chordata; class Actinopteri; order Lobotiformes; family Datnioididae; genus Datnioides; species Datnioides undecimradiatus. The sequence continues at coordinate 19,008,798 of WARS01000013.1, forward strand.
GTGTCAAGAATGCACATGTTGCTTGTTGGTGAGTAAAACTAAATGTAAAGGTTCTTTTGTTTGTTCCACGGGGCAATTTTAATCCAACCGTTATGAAATTAGTAGGTTTTTGTTCTTTCAAGCTATATTTTCTGGTGCTGCAGGCTATCTGTAAGCACACCTATAAATCACAGTACAGTAGAGTGCAATAAGCAGGTAAAATGGTAATCTATACACAAATAAGAAAACAGGAACAAAGCATCTTTTTATCTTTACACTTATCATGACCTATTTAATCGTGACTATGTTTAACAGTGTCAGCGCATGAGCCTCCGTCTCTGCAGTGCATCGTGCACGACATGTCGATTTCTCTTTGAGATTGTGATGCACGTTGTCTAAAATGCAATCAGGTGGAAACAACAGCCTCGAGTAACAAGCGGGAATTTGCAGAAAAAACGTTATCATGACTCAGTTTGGCATAAGTAGTCACAACAAAGTTTTGTTTTTCATTGTTGTTCCTCTCCTCTCCCTGGATGTAGTTTTTCTGGGTCAAGCGGTCTGATTTTTGGAGTGTGGAACAGGATTTTGTGAAAGGCAGGGGAGGAATGCAACACAGAACATAATCGTATTTGTCGTGTTATGTAAAAGGCCATAGGCTGTTATTATGGTGACTTTAATAGGATTAACAGTCAAATCAGGTTCCCTTTTTCGTGAATAATACAGTGGCAGGGTGTGCTGGTGGGCTTATGCAATGCTCCAAGTGGAAAGAGAAGGGTTCACTTCCTTTCCGAGAATGCAGTCACAGCACCAGTTGTGTTGTGTGGACACAACTTCGTATTAAAGCAGTGCAGCGGTCTTCTGGTTTGTGTCAAGTGCCCGTGGTGCACAGAACAACAGCAGCTCTGAAAGTGAATGATCGAAGCTGCTTTTGTTGCAGTTTGCACTTGCTCCCTCCGTCGACTATTAACGCATTTAGTTGTTTTTCATACCTTTGTTAAAAGAGGCAGGCGTGATAATAGCCTGTTAGCAAAACAGTCACACTTCACCGTGTGCCGAGCGCTGCTGAGTGCTTTACATGGAGGTCGACCCACTTTCAGCTGCGACTTTTGGTTGAAACAAAAGCTATCCTTACCAGTAAGTGATGGACGAACTACACACACTTAATTAGTATTTTGTTAGATGCGTCATTGCCTTTACTTGCTCTCGTTTAAAGATGGCTGGTAGGTCTTTTGACTGAATTCGGTTTCTCGTGGAAAAGAGGAAGACAGAAGTCATCACATTTCACCCGGTGACAGCTGCTTATTTGCCGAGTTGCATCATAACATGGTCAGAACCACATCACAATGGCATCATAAAATACTGTACCATATTAATATGCAGCAGTATAGTAATGCATTTGAAGTAAGTGTGTTAAATAAATATGTATTATACGTGTTTATTTCTGATATGACAATGTAATTTTACAGCGCGTTGGGACATTGGTTGATACAATATCATACTTTTTCTATGCTGTAAACTCTATAACCACCAATGGCAGTGAATGTTACATTCAACATACCTGACCTTGATGTAGGAGGGATTTTAGAAGCTGCTCCAAATAACTAAATAAAATAATGTGAAGAGATATTACTCAGAGCGATGAAGACAGAGATTTATCACTCAAACCAGCATGTCCATCTCCCTCTTTAGAGAGTTTGTTTTTATGTTTACATCTTATGAGTTTTTCAGCGCATTATTTTGATTTATTCATTCATTCAGTACAAAGTCGTAGTCTTAGTTTACCATTCTTGTCATAGCAGGCAGCTGTTTTCAGTGAAAAGGCCCCAAAGACCCTGCAACATTACCATTAGCAGGCACCAGATGGCTTCATAGGCTCTATATAAAGATGGGTGACATGACAGCTCCCCTAAAGTGAAAGCCAAAATCTTGGTCGCCGTCTGGTGGCCGGCTACAGTATAGGCCACAAACCTCACCCCCTCCATATAAGGAGACGCGTCCAACTAAATAAATCTAAAAGTTCACGTGAAATTGTTTTTCCAGAGATGGTCCCTGTTGTTTTAAAATGACTTATTTGATGTCATGATTGACACTTGGGTGTGCTTGTAATTGAGCTGAGGTCCTGGATAATGCGTCCCCATACCCCGATCACTAATTTACAGACTCTGGCTCATTATAATGTCAGAAGTGCAAGATAGCAGTCCTGGTATCAGGGACACTTTGGCTTCAAAGGGAGGAGGGAGGAAGTGGAGATGTGTCTCCCATCTTAATACACAGTCTATGGATGACTCACTGACAATATTAGTGGCAAGCTAGTGGTATTGGAGCATTTAGCAGCTTCAGCTTTCATTCACAAAGTCCGAGTAACTGCTACTGTTGCTTTATGCCTGCTAGCTGTAATGGTTGACGATATGCAGTGATGCCAGTTGTGTTCATAGCTTCTTGCGCTGCCCTCAAGTGGCCACAGAACTGCAGATTTATGCTGGTTGTGAACTGAAAATGCAGCAACAGCAGTCCTCTTTCTACAGTCTCACCTGAGCTGTCGTCACTTTGCAAAGCAACACCAGTACATTCAGTGGATTATAAGGAGCACAGGTACAATCCGTACCGGCATACCAGGCTGCAACATGTGATTCGGCATGTGAGACGTGATGGTACGGAACTGGCTTCTAAGAACCTTTCCATTTGGTGCTCGCATTGTGTCAGGGCGGCTTAGTTGAGATTTGTTTACAGGGGAAGCCACTTTCCGAAGTGAAATAAATGGAGCAGTGCATTCAGTTCCTTGCAAAATGTTTCCTTCAGGATGCTGTCTTCCCTTGGGTTGAAGAGGAATCCACAAAATGTTCAGATAAGGGATGGATATAATGGGGGTAGTCATTTCTGTTAGGGCCTGTGTGTTATGAACGAAATGCTTTCCCTCCAGCGTGAACTGTGCTCACTGTCTGATCATTGACAGTGCCGCACGGAGAGGTTGTAGTTGCAAAAGAAAGACCTGAAGACCTATCAGCCTTAATAAAGTCTGGTTTATAGTAAATACGCAGCACTTCTTAAGAGAACAACACAGCAAACCCGTGAACAGATTTATAATGTTTTACAGATGCAGTTACTAAACGTGCACCAACCAGTTACAAAGACACTTGAATTTCACTTTCACTTAAACTGATCCCAGGCCTGTTTTCCCTCCTGAAGACCAGACTAGCTTTACTACAAATATCCTCACTAGGGGGCACCAATAGAAGACAATGTGCTGATGTTTACAGTGGCGTCTGCCTGTGAACCGAATGTGCCCACTGACAAGGAGACTTTGCAGTGGATACCCATGTGATATTTTATCCCTAGGTGTGTGCCACAGTGGCTGCTGTAGAGTTGTCAGAGTCGTCGCTGTGAAATCAAAGTCACTTAGCTGTAAGAAGCCCAACAAGCTGAAGTCAGTCTGTCTTTCATCATCCCTGGGGCAGCTCCAGAAAGTGACATAACATCGCAGATGGTTTCCTTCATTGGCTTGTTCATGCAACACATGTTTACTTTGCTCTCAAGTTTAAGAAATTGCATTGCCTTAGTGTTACTGCCTACAGTGTAAATAATACAGAATTAACAATGCAGTGTTATTTGGCAGAAGAAGCTATCAGCACCACGGTATAAAGTATTCTTTAAGAAACAAGTGTGTGGTCTGCAGAAAATCAGAATCCTCTGCCTCGTAGCGGCTGCATGATATCACAGGATTATTAATACTGATGCATGAGTGTGTAAGTAGCATTTTACTGTTGACGTGGAGCTGGTTTTAATTATTTTAAATACTGGTCAGGGCAGTGGTGCTTTAATGGAAAAAAAATGGAAAGCAAGCGGCTTGTTTTTGCCTTGAAGAAGGGCTCTCATTGGAGGAGGAAGGTCACAAGGTCAAAATGATCATTTCAAATCTTAATCTGCAAAGAGCAAAGAAAAGCTGTCGGATGAATGCAGTAAAGTAAAAAGTACACTTCCCTATGAAATGTGAAGTAGTCTAATTAGTAAGTATGTATAATGTAAACTGAAAGTGAAAGTACCTCACAGCTATACTGAAGTACACTACTATATTATAGTTACTTAGGTAGTTTGTTAATGTAATTAAAATGTAATTAAAATGTAATATAATGTTAATCATATAATATATAATAATTAAAATATGTAAATGCATATAATGTATAGATGTAATGTATGTATATCTTTTCAAATTATTAGGTTAGGTTATCAATATGTCTGAATAGTCAGTGGCACACCATAAGCTTTAAAGGATCTTCAGTTATCTCTACGACTGCCATTTTTTCCATTTCATGTGTAATATTGTTCATAACAAGATATTGGGACTAGACATATGGGTGTAAATGTAATATTTACAGTCTACCTGTTTAATATTGGGGCGCTAGCAAAAGTCAAAAACTAACAACTCACTGTAGATATAGTTATTTTTGCAGCATAAATCTTGCCGTCGGAGTCAGTGAGCACCAGGGAGTTTGGTCTCCTGTGTGCCCTGGGTGTGGTGTCATAACATTCCCCACACAATCACAGGTCAAAGCGACTAATTAGAGAGATGAAGGCTTTGAGCTTTGAAAGAAACATAGACAGTTCCTGTCTTATTGCACCGAGAGAGAAACAGGGCAGTGAGAGTTGGAGGAAGGCTAATTAATTTACAGCCAAGCCTTCTTGCTCCCCACTCTGTAAGTTGAATGTGAGAGATGAGTAAGACAGGGTGACATTCAGACAGGCTAAATAACACTGCTCACGAGCCTCTTTCAGCCTGGCATCATGCTTCTCCATGTGCCTTTTCCCTACGCCCTCACCCAAGGCATCTCACAGCTGCGTGTCAATCTGGATAGCCGGAGCAGCTACGCGTGCGTCTGATTTACGTGACGTTATCATAAACCGAAGTCGTTCCAAAACACGCCTCGTTCCATGCGAGCTTCTCCATGTGCAAATTCCAGCGGGTAACCGCAGAATAGCAAACGGCATTATTTAGCATGAACTTAATTACTGTAACATGCCGGAGAGGATGCTGGAAGCTTTGTGGTCTGTAGTCTGCAGGGGGGCATTATAGCGAGACCAAGCTCCATGCCAAACACCACACGCTGCTTATGTAAACTGAACTCCTGATTACTCTTGCATAATAAAAACAGGAAGTGATCAATTGTGTGTCATGGGGGCGAACTGTGACAGTGGGTGTTAAGGACAGTATGTACACAGTGCTGGTTAGGGACAAAGGTCAGAGCAGCAGGTCTGTTGTGAGCCATGTTCCCTGCTGGTTACACAGTGCACTCACTGTGTTACAATACTGCGGTGATTCATTATCTGCAGTCAGCAACAAAACATCAAGATAGGCTTATCACACATGCTTATTGCCATCAAATCCCATAAAAAGACCAAAACCAACAATTGCGAGATTTGTGCGAGTATCAAAGCCCGATATATCATCTTCCTTTGTGCCGTAGAGATCTATTGTTGTCCAGAACTATTAAGAACACGTCAGTGAGCCGCGCTGTCACACAGGGTGACTTGTTCCTTCATTACCATAAACACACAGACGGTAGTTTATTTTGAGTCAGTCACACATAACCGGGCCTGCTGCTGTAAATAATCACCAGAGCGCCAAGTGTATTAATCCGCTGCTGAAAATAGTCCGCGACCAGCGTGCTGAAACCGTTCTGCCCAGGTGTTGTCGAAATGAAACAAGCTATTAGAAAAGAAAAAGCGGTGACAGAGAACGAACACGCTGCTGGTTTTGGTGTTTTAACAAAACTCGTTGACAATAACAAAAAAAAGACTATGTCATCCTTTAAAGAGAGTGATTGATAATTTACAAGAAATGATGACAGAAGCGAAATTAGCCAAAAAGAGAAACGCCTGCAGAAACGCAAACTCCATCAGCAGAACATAGTAAATCCCAGTAGATACTGGGGAACACACTGCAGTCTGATCATTTCCAGTTATCTCTTTAAAGTGTAGTGCAGAAGAACTGCGGCAATTAGCATCAAAGCAGTATGTTGTCGGAGCCAACAAAATACTACTTCGAAGCTGCAGTAGGGATTGTTTTTCATGTTAAACAGACTCTGCTCGAATCAGACATTATAAACCGTACACCGCACACAGAGAAGACAGCGTTTTCCTGTTTACAAAGGGTTTTCTCAGGTTTCTTGTGTAGAAAGTCTTTGTAGCGCACAAAAGAATTAATTTGTGTTTTTAGTCAGTTGAGTAAGTTCCCGATCCTGAGCAACAAGTGTTGCTTTGGCAGGTTTTTTTGTGTGAATGTCACCCAGACGGTGCGTTCGCAGCCTGGCTCCACTCTCCCAGGTGCCGCAGTGCTCTGCTCTGATTGTGACTGACGGCAGGACTGGGTGGGAGTCGTCAACATGGACTGACTCAGAGCTGTAAACAGCTGAGGCATGGCATTGTTGTTGGGGTGACGGCACCATGTGCTCGTCTGCCACTGTCTCCGTCCTGCTGTCCACATGGTCTGCCAGAGGACGTGATCAGCCCCTCCCGGCAGCTCACACAGCGACAACAAAAGCTGAAGGGACCCTCACTAAACTCTGCTCTCTAAACATCCATCCCCTACCAGTGATCGCATACACACTGAGTGAATCATACTGAATCTGTCGCATTCAATGAGTCGTGCTCAATAGAACAGAGCGGTATTTGTGGAGGTGGCTAGCACGCTGTGTCCTGTCTGAAGCACTCGTGGCAGCGTTTGAGTGCTGCGAGGGGCCTTGGGCAGCGCAGCTGTTTGTACAACATCAGGAACAGAACAATCAGTCATTCTCACCTTGACTCCTGTGCAGAGCAAACATGCCAGTCAACGTGATGCATCAGCATTCATTTGAGTTGCTCCGTGCAGTCAGCACAGGGTGAAAATGAATGGATACGCTGCATGTTGCTTTGAACAGATGTACCTTTAAGTACACTCACATTCATTATATGAGAATATTATAGCACCTTTCAAGTTATTCTGACAGGACTAAAAGTATTCAGAGTACAGGCACAATTCATATTCATATTATAGATGCTTGTCGCCGAAAGACGTAGCTGAAAGTAGAGCTTGACACACCGTCTCTGGCTGATGAAGGATGTCTGTGGGAATTAGCCTGTATGAAGACCTGCACAGTTTGGACATCAACGTGCTCTGTGGAATAACATTAGCTCAGCCCAGCAGGAATTACTTGCTAGCTCACGATAGCTTATGATGATCCTCAAACTCCATGGTTTCATGCAATGCAATCAGAAGAAATGTATCTTTTAGTAAAAATAAGAGACACATGATACTGTAAAGGAAACATTGCACCAAGCTTGAAAGAGATGTGCTTATTTAGTGGTATTTAGTGGTTCACCACCAGCCCGGGGTAGGAAAATGGCTCGGCTCAGCTGTTCCCGGTCTGTCTTTTCTCAGCAAGCTGCTTTGAATATGACAGAAAAAGACAATTTGGGAGAGTTGCACTGATTTAACAAAGCAGGGATTCGTGGCCGTGTCTTTCCAGCTGAAGTTATGGAGTAATGGAGTTATAGCATGTGGTGTCTACATTTTCAGTGTAAATTATATATGTACATTTCATTGTTATATGCCTTTCTATCTGCTGTTAACCTCAAAATGTAAGGTTAACGTTAAAGGATGAAGTACTATTAACATAAGTTGCAGACTTTGTCTCCAAAGCTGCACAGTGTATATTTTACAGTTTATTTGATTCATCTGTTCGTCCTACATATACTTGTATTTGTCCATCATGAACCCATGTTATTAAACATTAAGAACATCATTGCGCGGTGCTCTTTACATTTACACTGTGATGCAACACATTTAGTGATATATTGAAGAGCACATGGCAGGTTGCATCGATTTACAGTACTGGAGCGCAGCACTCTGCAGCAGAATGCAGAGCAGTGGGCCGGCCCAGGATAGCAGAAGGGAACCCTCTGTTTCTAAATTTAGCGCTCATTGGCGAAAACACTGCAGCAGCAGCCATAATCAATGGCCCATCTACGTCACAGCCCAGTTTGCCTTCTCTCCACCGCGGACTCCAGTGTGTTTTCCCCTCTGATTGAACTGTTCCCACTTCCCTGCGGGGCTCTGCTGGAGAGCTGGGCACAGTTTACTGCACAATCCACATCTCCATCTTTGTCCTCTGTTACATGCTTGTGTGCGGGCGCCCTCAGCTTGTGCCCTTAGTTGAGGACATGGTTATATAAAAATGACACTGTGAAGACCTTCCTTTATAACACTGCTGAGATTTGCTGCAGCCCGCCTGATCCTCTGTGAAGTTGTGAGACGAGTGATCATGCGTCGGATGAATCCCCGAAGCACGAGCGCCACGAATTCCCAGCAGAAACGTGAGGCATTTTTAGAAGAAGCGACTTTTTGAATCCCTTGCTTTTTACTTTCGACCTGTCACGTGCCGACCCTGTGGTTGACCATGCAGTAGAAGCTGAAAAGACAGTGAGAAAGAAGAGGAGCTGGAGTTAAAAACAGTAAAACAAAAGGAGGATAGGCAGAAATATTGATGGCAGGCGTTATTAGAGATTCTGTTCAGATCGGAGGGTTTAGCTGTACAGACATAGTTAATTGGGCGAGCTGCTCCGGAGGCAAAAATAGTCTCAGTGGGTGAAATAAAGTTTTAAGACTGAAACCCACTGACAAAGGGAGGGTGGTGTAACAAATGTAACAAATATTATGAAGCCTAAAGCACATTTGCTGCTAACTGCGACGTCAGTTTTCATGACAGATGTGTTTTTTCTCTTTCGGCGCACAAGAGGCAGAGGTCCTACTTCTATCGCCGTAGTAACAATTAGACTCTTAACTCTACACTTTCCTCCTGCCAGCTCATGTTAAACTCTAACAGGTGGAGTTCCCCCCTTAGGGCTTATCAGACCTCAACTTTAGGCTTTTCATCATGACAGCCACATGTTGAAACCTACATGGGAGTCTGAAGAACAACCCCACACAAAAAAAACTGATATTTAACAGAAATAACTGAACCCAAAACAGTTTGTGGGTCAGTTTGTTAACAGGGTTTAACCAGATTAGCTTGTCTGACCTTATAAGTTCAGTCTAGACATAAAGCATGAAGCTATTTACAAGCATTTTAAGCTATTTACACTGACCGACGTAACAATATTATGAAAATCATGCTCATGAATTCATGAATTAGACCCGTAACATTTGCTGCAGTTAGGCTTTATCTAAATTTCCCGTTAGCTCATTTATTCCACAGCAAAAGACACTTCCTCGGCCGTGCTCGTTAAGGTGTAACTCCTCTAACAAGATTTACTCTGCAACCAGGTGCCTCAGTGAAATATCTGCGTGTGCCTGGGGAACATGGCACATGGTGACAGGACCGAGCGATAAAGGAATAGAAAAGCAGAGGAAGGGAGACACGGGGCAGCGGCGGTGATGATGACATGAGCCTACTCAGTGTATGCCACAGTCCGCTGCGCCACAGAGGAACCAATAATTGGATATTTGTGGCACATAGACCAATTTCTGCTGACACGACAAGTCACTGTGTGAAACAGGACGGAGCATCTAACCACAGCTGCTGTCCAGGACCACTATTAATAACTCCGTATTGCACCAGCCACGCAGCAGCTGACTGCAGGACGGCAATATTAGCGTTTAGAAATCCCAATGCCTTGTCAGGCTTTAGAGGAAAATAATCTGATATGCTGAAACGAGTGCTTCACATGGGGAAGAAGCAATATAAGTGTCAGGAACTTAAGAAGGAGGCTGAGGCTGTATTGATCATTTAACTGACTTTAAAAGAACCGTCTCCTTGTAGTGTTGTTAAGGCACGATCTTTAATCTGCTGTTCATTCATTTTCCTTTAAAAAAAGAAAATGTTTCTGAGAGCGGGATTCAGCACAATAGCAGTTTCCAGGCAACCAAGGCTATCGGCTGCCGGATGGCGGCTGGCTGCTCTTCCTTGCAGAGAATATTTTCGGTTTCATAATCCTTTTCACCCCAGATGAAATATTAATGCATGCTCTGCTTGGGTTTCCCCTCCCTGTTTTTTTCCTCTACTGCAGGCAAGAAAACTCAGTAAGGCGAGTGATCCGGGGATGTCTGAGTGCTCAGCGTTCACAACAGTGAAGAGCACAGTCATGTCTGATACGACAAAGACTTGGCCTACTTGGGGCACGAAACTGAATTAATTAAAGAGCATAAACGGTGTAAGCGATGCAGAAACCTGACCTGCAGTCCAAACTGCACCCACCTCTGTGCAAGAAAAGTAACATTACACGAGTTAAACTTGCGCTTTCTTTCCCGTGTGCAGTGCCGTTTGCATGTTTGTCTGTGTCTGACCTGCAGAAGGTAATGGTTTTGTTAACTGGAGCATATTTTCTGCCTAAGAGTGCACAGAGCGTCATTGAGTGTCCCCTTCCCCCGGGATAGTTTGTAGAGAGGAGGAAGCTGTTAAGCTGTGGAAGCAGAGTGCCAGTACTGTAAACCCACCCGCACCCCCAAAAATACTCAGTCTCCTTTTATAAAAACAAAATATTTTGATTTCTTTGTCAACATTTCCATTTTTTTTTTATTTTTCATATTTTTATTGTTTAAATTATGTGCAAATTACTTTGTTAAAACAAGAAACTTAAACAAATCACTTCATCTTGTCAAATCAAAAGACATTATAACACAAAATCTAAGTTACAAGTTACAAGTTGTAGGAAGAAAATCCTTTTTTTTGCTAAGACAGAATGATTTGAAATGCATTATGAAATGACTCCAGTTGCAATGAATCTAGTTTATATAACTTTTGCTAAATAGTGGCCACTGGATCGGTTACACCACAATATGTATCTAAAGTTACCTTCCTTTTGTTTCTATTCATTATTTCCTTTTTTATTTTATTAGTATAAGTGTAGCATGTGAAACACACAGAACGGCAGCACAAAAAGCAAAAAACCCTTGCTGTGACACTCATTTCCTGAAGGTGACGTAACTGTTGAGCAGCTTTCTCCTTCTCTGCCTCCAGGAGGCAACTTCGATATGTCTACGTTTGGCTTTTTGATAGCATGGGATTGCGCAAAGCTCTCTCCTCCTCACAACTCTCCCTCGCTGTCTATGTCCCTCTCTCTTCATATGTGTGTGTGTGTGTGGTGGGTCAGCTTTAAAAGTTGATGCAATAACGAGGCTTTATTTGAACTTTCCTCTTATTTTTTTTTTTTTAATTTTGAAAGCAGAGGACAGAAATGAAGAACTTAAGAAAACTTAAATTTCTTACTATGTCATATTGAAAGTTGTGGCAAACCACAATGTTCTTGCTGTTCATTTTTGAGGATATCTTGACTTTCTTTAAATCTGTTTTGGTGCATTTTCAGCCAACATAAGGCAGGAAAACATCAAACCCATCTGCCAACACTGGTCTACCCTCCTTCTCTAAACAGTTCCCCTTTGCACAGAACCTGTTAAATGGAAATCACATGCCATTTGTATTTATGATTTAGATGTTCTTATGATTTTGTGTGTGTGTTTCAGCGAAGTGGGGCGCCGTTCTTAGTTACAAATTTAATTAAGCCCTTTTTTTTTTCAAAGAGCCGTATTCACCATTGCTGAATGATGGCGCTCTCTGTTTTATTACGTCTGCAGTCAGCTGAGGGTTAAAATGATGAAGTTGTAAGTGTGTAGTTTTTGGTCTCGGTGGTTTCGGAGATTTCTCCCAGGATGTTGCCTCTGCGGTTTCTATTTGTGCCTTTATAGTGAGCAGCATCACAGCCAGGCATCAATCCAATTACAGGAGCTGGAGTTGGCAGATATTGTGAAGCAGTTGGAGAGACGTAAGCACCGGATAACAGAGCCTGCACATATATGGCATGAAGCAAAATCGTCAAATTACATGTTGTCACCACTGTAGACCATCCCTGTCCCACATGCAGTAATTAACGTTATACAATGGCTTTTTTCTAGGGATCTAGCTGTGAGTACCCTCTAATTGAAATGTCAAAAGTCTCAAAGCCTCTGCACCCACTCACTGAAAACTGCTTGTTCTTCTCTCCTTTCTCACCTCGTTCCAGATTAGGGTCAGATCACCAGCGATCAGAGACGTGATCTGTGACATATGTGGCTAATTTTGTTTGTTTGTCGCCCATTGCCATGTTTCTCTGGCTATTAATAACCAGATACAGTAGGGTGTACATGATTTCTCCCAGGCTCGCCATTTTCCATCTCCAGCATTGATTCTGGTTTACCAAATGACTGTAAGAGTGTTCATTATGCAAACAGAATCAGAAATGGATTTTTAAATAGGTTACATCTGCTATGCTGGCTAATGGATGTCCATTGTTTTAGGAAATCAATGTTTGCTCAGTCGTTTCAGGACAGTTAGTGTGCTTTGAAAGGATAACACACAGCCACGCTAGCTCCAAAGTCAGTTCACCACTTTGGTCTAGGGTTAAATATCTCCTTTATGGATTTCAAAGCAATTTTGACTTTAGTAATTGCCTGACCTTCCTTCTAGTCCTTTCAGCAGGTTGACATTGTTCCTCTTAAGTGGAACATATATCAACTATTTGATGGATTGAAATTACATTTATGTAGTTATTTATTTATTATTTTGTCAATATCTACAAGATAAATTGGCATTAAATTTTCATGGTCCCCAGATGATGAATCGTGGTGATTTTGGTGATCCTCTAACGTTTCCTGTAGCGCCCTCATGGCACTGACGTTCGCGCTTGAGACTAAAATCCTTCCACGGTTAATGGATGGTTTGATTTGGTACGATGAATTTTGATCAGTTTTTGGTGATCCCCCGCTGCCATGACCCCAAACTTGCTTAAAGTCAAGATGAAATGAAAAATGTCTTCTTAGTCCTTTTAGAACACCTCCACGACCACGCTTTGCACCTACTGAGGATATATGCCGAGAAAATAATGTGTAACTTTACATCAAAATCCGGTCATTTTCAAAATATGATGTGCTTACATCAGCATGAATCAGTCAATAACATCATACTGTGAGCCCATCGATCCATCTTCAACTTTCAGCTGAGCACCAATGCTTTTTGTTGGCCCCTAACAAAAGGCAGTGTACAGTGGACTGCTTCAGCACTCACAAGGAGCATCTCTCTCTCAAGTCTGAATCACTTCAGCTCTCCGTCTTTGTCATGTCCCGCCCACTTTTCAGTGATCAAATCAAATTCCTCCAAAACATCATTTCCCGCCTGCTTATCCTGACGTACGTCATGTGCTGCCTGAACTGGACATCATGGACGTCAGTATGTTTACATTGTAATTGTAAGTGTGTTAGCATGGCAGCAATGACTTTTACCTCAAAGCACCGCTGCGCCATCAACTCACAGAGAGCCACCTGGATGGTTGCAGATGTTCAGTTGTATTTTCTTATCCTTGGTAACTCAAAATGGATTTGTGCTGTAGTTTTCCAAACCACCTGAAGTTTGTTCAGTGAGAAAGTTGAGGGCTTATGTAAAGTAACCTATAGTGTTCGAAGCGGGATCATGCTGTTTGAAGTTGCCTCCTCCGCACTGTGCTCCCAGCGGGTAGCTCAAGAGCCAGACATGATCCCCCCACTTGATCTGTGGACCTTTGCTAAAGGGCAAAGCCTCGGAGACAAACAACTGGCTAGATAAAGAATTGATTCTTGGTTTCATGTCTGAGTCTTTGAATGTGTCCCATTCATCTGTCATCAATAGCACAGCAAGCCTTTGAACCAACACGGTTTTAAAAGGTAGTTGGAGTTGAGTGATTTACAGAGCAGTTTCATAACTATGTATTCAAATTTATATAAACATATTCCCAAACAGCATTGTACTCATGTCAGTAACAGGTGAGGAGACATTTAGGTCAGCGCTTAAACACAACAAGTCCTAATACACAACCAAGTTACATAAACACCAAGCTTCTGGTGGGCTGTGATTAAAGAGGGTTCCTTTAATTATTCCTGGCAACTAACCCCCAAACTGCCCCCCTGCACCCGTCATCCACGGGCCATCCAGGGCTCAGTCAGACTCAACATCCGACCGTGGCACTCCTGTCCCCGGGCGCTATCACTGAGGGGAAGGAGCGAGGAATTAGGACACACCTCAGTAGGCAGTAGCAGGCCGCCGCCCGGCCCGTGGCGCCTGACTCATCCCATTCTCCTCCACTTTTCATGGGCTGACATTCCCATCAGCCCCTGCTCTTACAGGCAGCTCATTGCTTTGACATGCTGGTGAGTTCTCCAACAAACGAGGAACTTTTACCTCTGACCAAGAAGAGTGGGTGAGTACTTGTGAAGCGCAAATTGCTGCAGGAGACTGTGACTAAAGGCCCAATAGGATTGTTTGGCAAAACAGAAACACTGACTCACTCTCGCTTTTATGGTATTTGGAGTTTGTTTTTGCATTTAGTCCGCAGCACTTACAGTTTCAAATGTAAAATACATCTTAAACATATCTTTTGGGTTAAAGGCTGTGGCTGCAGCAGATTTGCTTCACTCTGTGAACTGTGGCAAATGCTATTGACCTGAAATGTTTTCCGCTGCAGACCACACATCCTACTATAGCTCTGCTCCATTTAGCACATCGACTCCCCTCAGCTTCCACTATTGCCAAGTCTATGGTCCTGTTTTGTAAGCCCTCAGTGGTCCCAGTTACAGCTGAAGCTGTCAAAGGACAGGAGGCTTATTTTAGATCTGCACTCCATGTGCCATCCACTCTGTCATTATTTTAAGGGCTCTGGTCAAATTGTTGCAGCTTATAAAAGGATTTCCATGATTTTGTCTTTGTCACACTCTGAGCTCAGCTCATTCGAAGTCAAATAAAAATTGGGCTATTATGTCTGTCAGGAAAATTACTTATCACGTCATCAGAGCAGTGTTACAAAACGGTTTATAACTCGCAGGTCCAATGAAAGCCAATACAGTGTCTGCAGGGTTTAATACTAACATCCTGCACACCAACATTTGACCTAAATGCAGAGACCTGTGGTTAAACATGGCCTGCATGGTACTAGTAGTAGGGATGTCACTGATTACCATCTGATACCAAGAACAACTCAATACTTATATTAACTGAAAGGGCACACCTTTTAGAGTATACACTCTAAATACAGTCTGAAAATGAGATAACACTAAAGTTTATTCATCTTAAGACGAACCTTTATACCAATAATATACCTTATGCATTGACTTTACAGCGGTGTCAGTTTGCATGACAGAACTCTTAATCATTTACAACACTGATACATAATAATTCTCTCACAAGCTTTGCAACACTAGCGGGCTGAGATGGACAAAGAACATGAGATGGGTTTAAAGCTATAGCCAGTCAGCAACTGAGGAAGCTAATGTGCCAGGAATGATGTCACAACAGCGGTATAAAAGAGTATAAAAGAAGACTGCACCCTATCAAATGCTGTGATAAAGTAAAGGATTCAGATACTTTTTTAAAAATCAGCTTTTTTGCGAAGATTAATGCTTTCAGCACTTTCACTTGTTCGACCTTAGGGATACACACTAACACTCTGTTTTCAACAAAACTGCAGAGCAGCTTTTTCATGCTGGTTTTTAGTAACTTCAGTCACAATCCTCTGACCTTAACATAAAACCTTAACTTGTGGTGAAGTTCCCTAACTACCTCGGTGAATATCATCCAATATCAACATTCTTGTTTGCTGTTGCGTAAAAAATGATAGACCTGAATAAAACGACTTCTATTAATATCTAGAAAATAGTTTTAAAAAGTCTGTCTTTGAGTTTTTGGTTAATTACGGAGCCTTAAATAAAGTAACTCGCAAGTGTAGATGTCTAGGTGGCAAAATCCCTGTCACATTTATTCTAACTAGACTTGGAAGACCGATTTCAGGGGGACAGTCGGTACTTTAGGGATCATTTTGACAATTTAAAGATGATGCCAGCTTGCCCCGCTGTGAACCCAGACTTAAAAACCATCTCTCCACCTCAATAATTTGCAGTATGGGGGGGTTGTCCTGCTCTGAAAAAGACACCGTGTTCCCAGTAAATGCAATGTCCCTTTCTCGGTCAGCACTTTGAGCTCCTGCGCTGGTCAGAACAACATCTGATCTAATTCTCTGCTCGCCCAGTCTGCTGTGCATTGTCCCCGCTGCTGGTGTGAATCATGGTTTCATCTCCAACAGTGAACAGTGCGAACGCATTATGCTCTGACCCTTTATGCTGATGATAAAGGTGGATTTTATTACAAGCTTGAGCCTTTTTCTCAAGTGTGTCGTGACTGATTATCCCAACTTATTTGGTGGAGGGGTTGTTCCATGCACTCAACCTGTGATCAGCAACACTCTCTTTGCATTAGGCTGGCTTGTGCATAACATATGAAAAGTTTTTAGGCTGCTTAAAACCATTGTCACTGAATAGCAACTGCAGACTGTTGATGCTGCGTTCCACCTTGCTGCGAAACAGAGATACGGTTACAAGAGAAACGTGTTCTTTTAGCGTTCTTATCCAGCTCAGTAGTTTTACCAAGGAAATGCGCTTATTTGAATGATTTACAGTCAAGAGCTGCATTAAGTTTGTCCCTGTTTATCTAATTGGAATCAAAAGCTATGACGGCAGCAGCTGAGATGCTTAGCTAATTAGATTTATCAGTAGGTCTTTTGTCTCCGTCGTGATTGAATTTAGCAACTGCCTCATTAAGTTATGTAGAATGACCAGCTGTATTACCAATGTCTCAGCTCATGCAAATGATATTTCATATTTCCAAATAACAACTAGCAAAATCAGTCATTTATGACACTGTACTTTAAGTAAAAAGCTGCTGACCCATAAATTAGACATTTTAGTGCCGTAATATCCCTTTCAAGAAAACATAAAATCAAAAAGTCAAATGCATGTGCTCTGATCAAATATGTCATTTCTTTGTTTTGTCTTAATATGTCAGACTAGCGACTTGGTTTAGCATTATTTTGCCTGCACATGTTATTTTACTTCAAAGATGATACTTTAATACTTCTCCCATATAACTTAAAGAACATCACTTTTTCTGTTTTTTAATTAAACATGTTGAGCCTAGTTTGCACGTGATCTAAACATTAAGCTCAGTATTTATTTCCCTGAAGGCAACATAAGAAGTTTCTTTTTGGAATCCGGGGCCGTCTTGACAGCTGCGTGGCAAATTTAGTGGCAGTGAGCGTGTTGGGGGTTGGGTGTGGAGATTTATCTTGGATAGTCATGTGAGGAATCCTAAAATTCAGGTGAGGTGGAATGCCGACAACAGAACTGACATTGGCGAAATCTGGGTGTGCCAGAACTCCTTATCTTGTTCAATAAGTAGGCTGCTTACAAACACATGAATACAAACTCTAGCAGCAGCAACTGCGTCTAATGTTTTCATTTCATCTCGTCTCTGATCTGATCTCTGATCATTACTGCAGTCATACCATAATGTAAAGGTATAGTCCTTATCAGGGCCAAAATGTTACTTGATTAATTTATTAGTCATGCTACATGATTAATCATTTACATCATTTATCAGGAAAAACATGACGCATGTTTTCTGTTTCAGGGTTCTCAAATGCACCATATTTCTGTAAATGAAATATCTTTTGGTTCTGGGCCGTTAGTCAGTCAGAGTGAGTAATGTGAGTCAGCTTGTGTTCTGGGAAATTATGAGGGGTTATTCTCAACTAATTGACAAATAATGAAACAAATCTCTGTGCAGTACAGCCAGTAAATATTTATGCTACCTGTCCTGCTGATGCTCAAGTCATCATCATCTGATTTACTGCTGCTGTTCAAATGTTGTATATGCTTTCACAGTTTGTCCTGTTCACAACGCATCGTATCGCATACTACACTGCGCAATTGCGTTGGAAGGAGGAACAGAATGGGGCGGAAATGTGTGTTTAGGTAGCTTTACCTTCATTTTATATGTGTGTGTTGCTGAAAATGAGTCCTGTCTTTGTGTAGGTGCAGCGCAGCCCCCCTTTTGCTGCAGGTTTGTGTGTGTGTGCGCGCGCGCGCGAGCGTGTATGCGTGTGTACGCGCACGGGGAATCTCCTCCTCAGTCCCACCCCTTCACTTCAGTATTGTGCATGTGGTAAAAGGCTGCGCGGCACCACCCTCTCCACTCAGAGTAGGCTCCAGCTCAGAGCGCTCCGCATCCTCCACATCGCCGCCGCTCGCTCCGCCGGGACTCCAACCGACGCTCCTCTCTATCTGAACTTCATCTCGCCGCACTTGGAACATAAAAACAACCAAGCTGCTCTTTCAGGGAAAGTCTCCCTTTTTTTCTTCACTGAGCTGGCTCTGACGCGTGATATTCAACGCGCAGCCCGACTTTTTTCCCGATGTGGAGCCTTAAATGTTATAATACTAAAATAAGTCGCTTTTTGGACTCGAGGTGGGACGCGGTGTTTGCTTTTTGGATGTGCGGATCTTGGCGCTCTGCACACCGGCTCAAGCATCCAAAGTGCTAGTAGTAGTGAAAAGACTGAAAAGACATTGTGCCAAAGGGGGTTGAAGGAAGAAACCCCAGTCGCGTGGGAGTAAAGATGGTCCAGAACGTAATTCTGGTGTTTTTCCGCAGGAGACTGAGCCAGAGGCCGGCCGTGGAGGAGCTGGAGAGCCGGAACATCTTAAAGCGTGAGTAGCTCAGACAGCTATACAGTTTTATAAAACCAAACATGAGTTATCGCTGATGACAAGCCATTGTCTTTATCTGTTTGTGTAATTTAGCAGAGATTTAGATATACGTCGCTTTAGGATGTGTTACGGTTTTATACAAGATACAGCCTTCCTGACTTGACAATTTAAAAAAAATTTTAGTTCGCATAAAGCCTGATTTGAGTGTATATCGACTTCATAGTTCAGGTCTCCTCTTAAAGAATAAAGATGATCTCTAATTTTTCTATAGAAACTATATTGTGGTGTGATCTGAGCTGGCATTTTAGAGTAAGTCCGTCACACAGGTTTTATTACTGTTGTTTCGGTTTTTTCGAAAATAGTGATTATTGTGTAGTTCTTAAATGTTTTATGGCCGAAGTTATTTGAATAATTAGTCGAGTAACAAAACAAAAAAAAAAAATCCAACTTTTCATGTGGAAAAGATCCAAGACTTAAGTTTTCAGCTTCTAAAACGGGAGAAGTTGTTTTTGTTTTTGTTTTTTTTTTAAATTCTGTTATATATAATTTGATATGGAAATCTTGATGGAGACATCACGTTTGTCTCATTGATACTGCAGTGGGCTTCTTAGTATATTCCTGCTCAATTAAAAAAGGATTGATAGATCTGTTATCAATAAAATTCATTATTTGTTGCATATTTGCCAAGAGTTGTTTTATTCTCCACTGAATGAGACAAATCCCTAAAAACAATGTAATATTGCACCACTATTTCCACAGGGACTTGAATTCTTAGTCATACTAAGTAATTAGTTGTGTGTAGGCCTTTGTTTTGTGCTCCCTTCTCTTGTACAACTGGATTTAAACTTGCATTTAAATCCATAATTGCTTAAACTCGCTGTTGAAGTAATGACACTGTTTAATTCAGAAGAATATCTTTACGCCTGCAGAGAGAAGGTGTCAGATCGTAGCACTTCAGACTGCGAAACTAGACTGTGAAACGAGCCGAGCTGTTCTGACAATGCAGAACAATTATGAAACAGCCGCGTGTGGAATGAAGTCCCACATTTGTGGCGAGCTCTCGTCTCCCGGTGGAGACGGGCCACCTGTGAGCTCGGAGCAGCTGTCTGTTTCATCACCGCTGACCTCGGCTCTCCCCGAACAGGAACATGTGTTCAAGCTAAACACAACCCTTTGCAGACAGCACGCTAAACCTGGACCGCAGCACATTCGTTCGGCCCAGTCTCCTAAACGCCAACCAAAACAATGAAATAAATAATCAAATCATGCATTCCTGTTGCACAGCGTTCAACCTGTGACAGGTGCCAGGTCATTCCAAGCTGCCGGATAGCTCTAATATTTTTGGATTTGGAAAAACGCGAGAGATTAAAAAGAAATGAAGTGACATCAAATGATCTTTCTGCTGTGTGAAGTCAAGATAAATCCCATTAGCGCGCTAATCTGCCGCTGTCTCGCTCTCTAACTCACATTCAGCACTGGTCCAGAGTTGAAGTCAGTCCATGAGACCTGTCCTCAGCACACTTGAAGACCGGCTCACTTAGCAGTATTGATTGTGAGGAGGATCAGACATATTAGCTCTGTTACTCAGAGACTTCATTAACTGTCCACAGTCCCATAATGTAAACAGTGACAGTTCCTAAACAGAATTACTGGGTAGGCTATCTATCTAAATGATGCTAACTTGCTTTTTGGTCCTAATGTTTGTCTTTTTTGCGTGTCAACAGAAAGAAATGACCAGACAGAGCAGGAGGAGAGGAGGGAAATCAAACAGCGGCTGAACAGAAAGGTAGGTGACTGTGGCGATTCGGGCATTTTCGTTAAACTTCATCCATTTAATCCAACATTTGGGCCCCGCACCAGCCCTCACGGGGGGCTGTCAACCAGCCAAAACAGAACCTTAATACCCGACCTGCTGTTGTTTTTTAATATTCAGTGCCTATCACCAAATCTCTTTGGTTATTGAATGCATTGATAAGCTCATAAGCTGACAGGGTTACCTTGATTTTCCAGCTGAACCAGCGGCCGACAGTCGACGAGCTGCGGGACAGAAAGATCCTCATTCGTTTCAGTGACTATGTGGAGGTGGCCAAAGCTCAGGACTACGACAGGCGAGCTGACAAGCCCTGGACCAGACTGTCAGCTGCTGACAAGGTAGCTAAAAAAACATCTTAGATCAGCGCCACTGGCCTTTTATCTATTAAAATAGTGCAAGAATTTGATTCGGCGGCCATATTCTGACAGATTTTGTGAAACAGACCTGTGTCTATCCCTCCAGGGTTTCTGCAGTATTGAATTCAAACAGTCCCTACAAAAGCCTAATATGTTTTTCTAGCCAACTGTGAACTGTAAGGAGACATTACACACTTATTAACCAAAAGTGGGATTGTTGTGTGGATTGTGTGTTTTCTCAGTTGGTAGCATCTTGCATATAGGAAACACTGTCCCTACTGCCAGCTTTTGTAGATTAAAAGCTGCCTGTCTCATAATGAGCAGCGATGATTTTATCAAAAGCGGTTTAGCCACCAACACCCATGAACATCCATCCACGGTTGTATACATTTAATTGATTCTGTCATCACAAATTATTGTTACATACTGCTAAAATGCTAAATGATAAATTATAAATAACACCAGGCCGAGTTTTCTTTATACTTTGGCTGCAATAATCATGAAACAGGTATTAAATGGCATTCTGTGTGAGACTGAAATAGGGTTAAAACTCTTAAATGTGACTGGGCAGAAACCCTGTCTGTCAAAATGAACTTTTCTAATACATTTGTGACAGGCTTTGTGTATGGGTGTGAAAATGGGTTAATGCTGACAGTGCTCAAAGTCACCATTAACAGTGCCTTTCCTTTGACATTAAACCCAGTAAGGCTTACATAATCTGTACCTAAACAACAGATGTTTCTCCATTTCACAACATCCCGGTTTGAGCTTCACCACCTGAGCGACAGCAGCGACAGCGATGTACGAAGGGGCACACCTGGGCTTACTCTTGTTATTGCTTTTTGCTCTGCAGGCTGCGATACGGAAGGAGCTGAACGAGTTCAAAAGTAATGAGATGGAAGTTCATTCTTCGAGCAAGCATCTGACAAGGTCAGTTTGAGCGTGTCTCATCATCTCCCTTTTTCCCTTTTTGTCTGCTTCATTGTTAGCTGGATGAGGTCTTAAAGGGTCAGTGTGACATTGTGCAAACACTCAAAGGTGCATTATCCAACAGTTTCACATCAATGAGTGCACACCCTGCAGCGTAGGGATTAAATTTAGCTGCAACCAGGCCCCTGGAGATGTGAAAGTTGCACCTTTTTGCACCTCCTCTCCGCTATAATAAATGTCCGCGTATATTTAGCTTACGTTTTGCTTATGTCAAGACTGTCTGTGGCTCTAAAAAGACCTGAATTAGCCAGGATGGTGCTTACGCAAGACCTCATTTTTGAGGAAAGGTCATTGGCTGCTTTTAAGAGCACTGACCATTGGGCTAATAATAGGACTCTTGATTGATGAAACCCTTGTATGTGAATATTTTAGCCCACGCTCACACTTTGCCCTCTTTTCTCGCTTGCAGGTTCCACCGGCCTTAGCAAGGTTTCTTCTGTGAAGAGTTGCTGATATCTGGTTCTGTCAGTGAAGACCTTGCACGGAGTCTTCCAAGCACCCTGGCCCACAGTCAGTGGGTGTCCTGGTATTTGTGTCCAGCGAACCTTGGAGGCTATGTCTCTAGAATTGGAGGTGCCGGTAGACAGGGACGCATGCGGCGAGCTCCACTTCTGCTCAGAGGAACATGACCTTAACCCTCACTTCACCTTGTCAGAGGAGCAGGAAGAATCAAGGTCATGCATTCGCCATAGACAAGCAGAGACTTTTTTTTTTTTTTTTTTTTTGTAAACAGACTCTTTTGAATGACGTCCTTTTTGATGCCACAGGGGGGAAATGTGCATGTGACCGAGTCGACCAGTCCCACTCCAGTATCAGTAGTCACATCCCCGAGCTGTGTCTGAGTCTCACTGATTCAGTTGATGATGTTTCATATCAACGGTGTAAACAGAAACCTTGTCTGTGTAAAAGACAAAAATCCCTTTGTAAGCACTATTTATTGTCTGCACAATACAGGTTTTCAATTTGTAACAAACTGTTTGTTTGTCTTGTGTACGGGCGTGATTTCGAGTGTGTCCCCTAAATCGTGCTTTAATATCGTGGAAATGTGTGATATCTCAAAATCTCTCACACAGGTCGGTATTAGGGCGATCACAGTGCTGACTACACATTATAAATGCATTGTAATCCTTTCAGATTTATCTAATCGTTTTCATGCTTTAGTAAGCAGATAAAGTCGTGGCGAGGTTCACCTTCATCAGATCAAGCAGCGGTTGGATTAGAGGTGCAGGCGGCGACTGGTTTCCGCTCACCGTGCTCCGTGTCCTCTGACAAATGAGAGCAGGCATTACTTGTATGGTATTAATAAAGTTAGCCCGTCCTAATCCCCTCATGAAAACAAGCTCACCTGACTGCATTTGTCTAATTTGGAGCGAGCTGTTGATCTAACGACTGTGCGTGCCTCTGCGCCACCCTGGCAGAGGAACAAGCATGAGAGAAACAGGCCATTGTGTCTGACTTACTGCGACGCGGCTTCACCCTTATCCCCGAGCTTGTTATTCCCAGACAAGAACATTAAAATGATAGGCATTGTAGGTGCACGTGAGGTCATTTGAAAGCCTCTTTCACAAGGTGGAAACCTCTATGCTGCTATTAAATGTGAAATAAAAAAATGGAGCAACCCTGGTAACATCTTTGTTGGGCACGTTCAGATTGGCAGTGCAGTTTTTAGCCTCTTTACTGACATCAACGTGCACGTTATGTGAGTCACAGCCTCCGTCCTGGCACTGGTGGTGGAACAGATGGCAGCTCCAGCTTAAATTATACGGTACTCCAGGACCGCTCGCTGTCTATAGTAATGAAACAAGCAGCTACTGACAGAGAGATGCGGCGGCCAATAGCGGCCGGTCCGGTCCAGAGCTGTCCGGTAACCTGTGGAGGTGCGTGGGAGGAGCGAGGGATGCTCTCATAGGCGTGAGGGGGATATCCTGGCTTCCGGGTATTCCACACGTGGATGAAGGCCAATAGTAAACACACGCAGAACATATGTTCAGCAGTTTTTAGCCAACTGTAAGCGTGATGACTTTCTGGTTCATAAATAGGCTTTGGATTATAAAGCGCGTCATATTTTGGACCATTTTCTGTTTTTTCCCATATATTCCTGAAAAAACATTTTGCCGGTAATTTAGCAGCATTGCATAAGACAAATACACGTCACTGTTACTCTACGATCACCCAGAGCGGCTATTTTTAACCACCAAACATGAACAAAATGATTCAAATAAATATTCATGTGAGGAAATCACACGCTTGAGACTAAGAATGAAGAAATATTACGAGCCACACAGTTCTTTTATTCAAAAGCACACAGGACATAATGGTGTTTTAATGATGCAGCTCACAATCACTGGGACCCATGATGAATGATGCATCAATTTTTACATTTCAATCTTCAGCTAGTCCCCGGAGCAAGCGTCACTATTGAGCATCATGTGGGCTCCTAATATGGTGGCTTCTTATATAACTACCGGCAATAAGCACAAGATGACAGCCCCAAATAAAGGCACAGCGCTGTGAGGCAGCGTGGACGTGTGCCCCAACAACACACTGGCATGACAGCCGAGACTGTCGGTGAAGAACATCTACACAAACGAGCACCGTGTAAGAGCGGCGAAACCCAGGCAGCCCTGAAGTACTGAAGCAGTGTTTGTTTTTGTTTCTGGTGCCACTGGAAAACGCTGAGGAGAAACAAGCACAAAGGATGACACTAAAGCCTTGCGGCACAAAAACCTCTCTTGCAGTTTATTGTCATGCATTTATCCACTGCAGCTCACAATTACTGCTACAGTTGAATATGTCATCGTCTGTGAATCCAGTAATTGCAAGCAACCTACAGAGGCCAAGTGCAAGAGTCATCAACAAGAGGTTGCCAGGTTATAAGTTCCCTCAGAGAGCCCTGAATGCAATGTCTTTGGGAGGTGTGTCAGTGGAATGTATTACTTTAGACGTTTGTGAACGCACACTGAGTTTGGTTGAATGCTCTTAGGAATCGATGATGAGATAATGAGGGTAAACCAGCCAATCACAATCCTCAACCACCATAGAGTGCAGATGTTTTCTATCCCCCAGAGACAATGCTGTCACTTTACGGGCTCCAGTAATGTAAGAGTCATACACTTTCTTTTACGACAGCGTAGCAGCGAATTAAGAAAAGCTGAACCGAAAGGACCGATGCTTGTAAAATGCATTCGTAGGGCTTCAGATAATAGGGATTTATGTCGAAACAGAACCACATTAAAGTCGCATGGTGCTCAGAGATTTAGCAGAGGTGGGATGTACTTTACATATCTGAGGTACTTGTGCTTTGCATGAGTGTTTCCCTGTTTGGTTACCTCCCTCCACTTTCTTTAAAAAGATCCCTGTAATATTCCCACAACGTTCACTGGACAGCTTCTGCTGCAACTTACTGTGCTTAACATTTTTCCTAACGAGATTTTACGAACTGAACAGATCATCAGTGAACCCATGGGACACGTGGGGTTGTAGAATTAAGCAATGGCGCCATCTAGTGTCCCGTAGCTGCAGCATCTGGCTGCGTCAAATTACAAACAAAATAGTCAGCGTTCCTGGAGTGAGCGGTAGATGAGTGTCTGGTGTTGCCATGCAGTAGCGCTTTGATCGCCGATGTGCATGCATGTTTTATAGCAAACCATGGGATTCGTATCAAAAACCTCAAAGAAAACGTTTTTTTTAAACCGGTTTTCATTTCGATTAGGATCGCACTGATAAGAAGGAATGTTTAGCTATCTTTTCCTCGTTTCTCAAGAAATCATAGTTAGTAGAATCATAGTTGACATATGATTCTGTGTTATTACTGCACAGCTATTACTCATATAAGCAAATACTTAATAACATTATCAGAACCAGAGCCCAGTATCTTATTGGTATCTGCATATATGCCGTCCACATATCCCAATATCAACACGTAAGTCGTTTTTTCCTGGCATATCATGCAGAAATAAATGCCGGTGATAATATATTGGTAACCCTACAAAGTTATAGAAACAATATTCAACTGAAATTCTTCTTTGTTTCTTGTTTTGTAAAGAACGCAGCGCGCTGAGAACCTTTGCATCATCATCACTGGTGTTAAATCTGTGCACAGTCCGTATAGAAAAAAAGGTCTGCTTTTAATTCCAGATCTACATCAGCTGCAAAAATGGACCTTCTGTGAATTTCTCACCTTTAAAATCATAATTGCTATCAATTTCAAAATACATTAATGGCCAGGCTCTAACAGAAGCAGTTACTCTTTAGGTTTAATTGTATTTAATGACCTGATAAAGAGTTACTAAACCTCCTGATCACCTTTGGATCTTGGACTGTGCATTTAATGAGCAACTTTATTTTAGTTTGCTCTGACTGACGGCCTATGGATTGAGGTTTGATAGCTCAGTAATGTTTTGGGTGTTCAGATAGCTGCTATCATGTTTAAAGCATGTCATATATCTGCAGATGGAAGAATGCCCTCCTATGAGCCAAATGTTGCAGCTTGCCAGTAAGTCCTCTGGAATCTGGCCTCTCATATCAGTGGAAACTTTTTGGTGAAAGGTCAGCGCTGATGTGGCTCTCAGGGAGGGGGTCACGGTGCAACAGAGGAACCAGCAATGCTCCCTGTAATCCTCCGCTAAAAACAAAACAAGCTCCAGAAGAATGAGGTCAAGCCTTGTTGATCATGGCAGAAAGTACACGGTAACAACAAACAGGCTGCTTGGGTTGCCAGCAGATCATTAATGCCTCTCCAATTGTGTGCATTCAGCAAGAATATGGTTTGGTAACATTGTGCAAATTCTGTTTTGAGATACAACAATAGTGTCTGTCCAGCTCAGATTATCAGTCATTAAACTGGGTCACCGGACTTGAAGTGCAAAATGAGCACATTCTTTTGTAGGTCTGTGCAGAGGTGGCGGCGATTTAATCTCAATAAAAGCCCAGCAGGAATATTGTAATCCGTGCTGACTTGAAGCAGCCTGGAATCTTTTAAAAGGGCATCCCACTCATTATATACACAAGTTCAGTTTACCCACACTGAGGCAATGTATTCTGGGTTATATTAAAGTTTCCAACACAGCCGAGATTTTATACTGGAACTGTGCTTTTGTAGCTTGACCTCCACTAAATTGTTGGCATACCCCTTTAAGGGTGAACATGTGTGGTGAAGCTAAGCGGATGGTGATGTTTTACTGTAAGTGTACCAGTGTATTACATCAAACACCATTCATCTAAAGCTGTTGTTTAATGCACAATAATGTAAACAGCTGCAGTTTATAATACTTGAAATACAAAAAAAAGGAAACCCTAATTTTGGGGATTATAATATCTCATATTTTAAAATTGTCTATGACACAGTTGGTTCAAACCACTGATACCAAATAATGGAATCACCTATTATATTAATTTAACTGTATTCAGCCCTGCATTTTAGTAAATTCTAGTATTCTTCTAGTGACCTCCTACTTAATGTTATGGCTAACTGTTGCTGTCAGACAGTCGAAGTGGTGTAAAAAGTGCCATGTCTACGCAGCAGTGTGCTAAAAGTTGTAGAGACCTAAAGTTTTGGGTAAAGCATTTAGTTCCTTTCCGGCTACTGCTTATAATTAAAAATGAAAAATTAAAGGGAAATGAAGGCACTGTACTTCTGTTGGTAATTAAGGTTTTTGTCACTCGCATATGTGTGCAGCTGTTCCAGCTCCCCCATGTGGACACTCAGGTAAAATGCAGCATGCTGTCCTCACATTCCCTCGGCACAGTCACCTTGTAGCTGTGGCACGACAGTTTGTAGTTGTGTCCATTGTTGTTGTCCCAGTAATCAGATCCTTTTACACGGTAGCAGATGGCAAATTCTAAAACGGCTCCTGGCTGCAAAATGAAGGGTGGGACAGGCAGACGAAATCGGAAGATGTCCGTTTCTGGAGTGTCACGCTCCCCACGGTTCCCGCTTGATACCCAGGATGCTGTCATTTCTGTGAGCGTTCTCCAGTTGGTGAAAGAGTAGTGCACTTTGACCTCTTTCTCATAAGCTAAATTAAGTACCTGTATGGTGCCTGTTATCCCATGCTCGGAGCACAGGACATGCTCTAGACACACATTCTGAGTGCAGACACGCTCCAGGAAGTCTGGCTGAGCTCCCATATTCTCGGGGAAACAAGGCTTGAAGTAAGGCAGGGACAGCTCCAGTGATTTCCCAAAGGCAAGTTCAGAATTCATCAGTAGTCTGAACAAAACATGTTGGGGTATCAGGGGGTGATCTTGAACTTTGAAGACTTTAACTTCTTCTAACTCTAGGCCCAACGAATCCACAAAGCGTACCTGGAGGCTCCTAAGTTCCTTTTTCCTCTCTGGGGACGAGGGAAGAGACTGAGTTCGTCTCCTCATGATCGTCTTGGTTGGAGGATCACTTGGCAAGCTGGGCTTTAAATTGAGCTCCTTTACTGAGGGAGCTCTCGGACCTGGAGGGCGAATCCGGACTGGAGCTTTGGGAGGTTGAGGCTTTGGATCATAAATGTCCCGAAGGCGGATGGTGATGTTTTTGGTTGGGGACACACTACTGGATCCACTGATGCACTGAGGCTGGACGCCACACTTCTCACCAGAATGTCTCTGCTGCTGTTTCCCACAAGCCTCAGCCATGTTCGTCACATTGAATGTACCTTGAGAAACAAACCAACCAATGCATAACTTCAAACTGCACATCCTGTTACAAATACAAGTTTTCTAGACAAAACTACAAAATATTTCACAAGACCGTCAAACAGACGAATAGAATGTAAAACAATGCAAATGCTGCTGCATGCAAAACACATTCAAGAGGGGCCAAACCTTTACAGCAGAGGCTTCTTGTGTTCTGTTGTTGAGCTGGCCTCCGTCTGCAAAGCAGGGCTGCTACAAACCCAACTGCCACCAGATGACAGACGAGAGCCTGCCTCTGCCAGCACATGTCAGTAGCACTCCACAGGAAGCCAACATCTTGAGCAAAAAATGATGATGGTATTTTAAGCCACTGACTGCAGATGATCTAGTAGATCTAGTAGTAGACGAAAGTGCAGGGTTGCAGTAACTGCAACAAAAAACGGATACAGAGACCAAGCTGTAATCTATGGCTCCCACCCTGCAAGCTCAGCCCTTGACATATAACATGAGACCTTAACTGGGGATGGGAGGTGTAGAGTGAATATTTATAGCAGGTAGTTGTGGCCTGTGTCTGTTCTGTGAAGATGCCATTCTTGATTCTTTACTAAACATACAAAACAAGCTGTGTTCACGTGATTTCCTGGATACCAAGATAAAAACAAGAAAACACCAGTAAAAAATTTTAAATATTAAAATCAGCAATCAAACTTGTAACAGAGATAATTGCATTCATGCATGATATCAGGTACACAAAGGGCCACAGAGGTAGAGCAGAGCAGGGCAGGCTGACAGACTACAAAGACAAACAGAGTTGGGCTCTTCCAGTTGCCAGGAGTTTGGCTCGAATGAGCACAGAAAGTTGGCAGCTGTGCTCACCAGACATGAATCTCAGCAGCAGTAGTTGTCTTGAAAAGATGGAAGAGGAGAAGCTTCACATGTCCTCCAGAGAGTCATCCAGGGTGATGTGCCTCCAGGTGCTGCCTTCGTACCTGCTGGCCGGGCTGGGCATGGTGACGGCCGGCATGCTGCTGGACCAGGCGCAGGTCAGTGACAGTTGGGTCACACAGATTTGTGACAGCAGGAAAGATGATATGAAGTCTAGGCCACAGTAGGACAAGTCCAATGTTATGGGCACCAAAAGATTATAGATAAAAGTATTTTATCACATTAGCTCAGTATATATTGTAACTGTTCCTGTAACATTGTTTTACAAGAGAAGAGCTCATAATAACAGAAATACAATCAGATGATTATTCCAAGTGGAGGTCAGACTGCTTTAATCTGGCTGGGGATAACCAAATCAGTCCATCCATGCCGCCTCTGACTCTTGATGTCTCTTCATTTAGCTCAGAAGTGATTGGACTCTGAGCTGCTGGTGGTGGCTGTGTGGGTTTAACAAGGGTCACAGTGATCTAATGGGTCCATAAGGTGACCCTGCCCCGCGGGAACAAATACAGAGGTCTTGGCAATACGGGGCAGCTGCATGTGAACTTACAAGTTGATTTAGTAGTAGCATGCAGCTGTGCATATGTGGGGAAACAACAGGCATGCAGTATTTACATGAGGAGTTACCTTTCCTTTCTGTTAACTCAGATTCTTAGTTTCATATAAATAATCTGTGCTGATTGCACACAAAAACATTACATTAGATATCATATGAATAAATTGTGTAAAATATATAAATTAAACTGAAAAGAAAATAAATATAATTAAAAGTCAACTCAATTTAAACTGTTATTTCATAGCGAGTTAGCCAGCTAAGTATGTAGCATGTGCAGTGTTGCTTAGCAAAACAAATACAAGGAGAAGTTAATTTCTGCGTTGGTGTATTGTGTTTAGCAGCAGCCTAAATGATTGAGATTCTGAATTACTTTGTCAGTACTGTAACAGAGGCCAACAACCTGAGTCAGTTGTTGAGTTTGCTATTTTATAAGGTCAAGAAGTGTAACATTATGAAATAAAAAGGAAAAATTCCCACGTGAAATAGGAAAAAAATGTAGAAAGGGGCATCTGAAAATCTAACTTTTTATTATAACAAATTAATAATGAAATAATGTTATACATCACCACACATTACACATTTTGAAATAATTTCTTTATTTGGTATTGACCTCTACTATATCCAGTAAAAAATGAGTT
The DNA here is from genome assembly GCA_008933995.1 of Datnioides undecimradiatus. NCBI lineage: Eukaryota > Metazoa > Chordata > Actinopteri > Lobotiformes > Datnioididae > Datnioides > Datnioides undecimradiatus. The sequence continues at coordinate 19,039,270 of WARS01000013.1, forward strand.
ACAGATCAGCACAGAAGGCAAGGAGCTGGAATCAAACACTTACTATACAAAGTAATTACAGGTTCGGGAATTAGAAAAAGCTGTTCAAGTCGCCTCACTAATGCATACTGTTTGACTGCAGTGGCCTGACTTTAGATTTTGCCTTGATGCATATCAGATATGCATCATAGAAAAGACAGTTGCATGCATTGAACAGACGATTCTTCTGTTACCACTCAGTCATTTCACTCCACAATGTGCGCGTGCAAACACCATAAACGTCTGCTTATCAATTTTTAGCAGCTGTTGCTTCACAATTCAAATTACAACCAGAAGTCAGAAGAGGGAGCTGCAGAGTGTGGTGCACCCACTCTGAGCCATGTCTCAAGGACACTTTTCAGCTGAGTCACTGCCCTTGTGTGAGTCTCTGTGTGAGTGTGTGTGTGGTCTTACTAAGTACAGTACTCTGTACAGGCAGTATATTGTTCCCATGTGTCACATTATGTAATGTGAACAAAAGAGTATGAAGGGGCCAAAAACTCAAAGTGTCAAAACTTGTTTTGTCTCTGTTTTGCTTTTGCACCTAAATAGCAGCTCAGATGTGCACATAGAGGCTACTGATTTTCATATGTGCCAGACATTGAAAACGAATGGTAAATTACACAACAAAGACAGAAACAGAGACAGCTGTGACGTAATGAACTCTGACAGACTGAAAAAGTCCCGGGGGGGTTGACAGTTAGTGGCAGTCTGTGTGTTTCCTCCAATCAAAGGGGGTAAACTGTGTCCTTTCCAGTCAGCAGCAGCACCACGTGTTGGTGACAGGTACAGCACCTGCTGCTGCTTAGAGTGCGTCACCCGCTTTTAGTGAGGACATCGAGGAGCAGGGGAAGGAGGAGCTATCAAAGAGGGGGTGAGCACAACTGCAGTATCCTCTGAAGTGGTCTAGAAAGAAACCAGGAGAGGAAAACTGAAGAAAGAAGAGCCCTGAGACAGTCGGGTCACCTTGTTTATACATCCACGTCTGCAGCATCATCTCCTCTCACACACACACATACACACTGTATTCCTTCGTGTCCCTCCCTCCACCACAGAGCGCTGTCGCGACTCATCCATCCGTCTGGAATCAGAGGGAATCCCTGGCAGCGATACAACAGTCGCCGTGCCTCGACAGAGAAACCTCCGACGCCACACTGTCCATCAGTGCCCATTCACGCAGCTCGCAGCCTGGACGGACATCCCGGCATACCCCAGATCAAAATGAGAAAGGGGCTCCAGAGTGGTCGACCTCACACAGGGCATCAGCACAGCGGTGAGGAGAAAGAGAAGGAGGTGTGGAGAGAGAAGGAGGAGAAGGAGTGGCAGCACAGGAGGGCTGAGAAGAAGCTACTGGCCTTCTGGATGTCCTTGTCCTACAGGACCTGGACTTTCTTCAGGCCCCGCGAGAGACCGGGCTTCCAGCGTTCAGCCTCGGCTGCCCGCCTGCTGAAAAGTGAGGCGTGAGGGGAGGAAGTGTGTGTCTGCGTGTGTGTGTGTGTCGGGTGGTAGCGAGTGCATGTGTGTGTGGAGGTCTGTCAGTAGCAGAGTGTCATAAGAGGCCTCACAGACCTGCAGTCAAGTGGACTTGGTGTGTGTGCTTGTAACTGTGTGTGTACATGGCTTGATATGTGTGTGTTTGTGTGTGTGTGTGTGCGTGTGTGCTCCATTCAAGTGGATGAAAACAGCTTCCTCCGCCTCCACCATTTGCAACAGGACTTTGTGTTGCTGCCCCACCAGCGAGGAGTGACAGGTGGAGGGCTCATTGAATCTTTCTTTATCGCATTATTCTTTTTTGCAAAAACTACTTCAAGGAAGACTGTTTTCCACAAACCAACAACAACAACAAAAAACATCTCCCGTGACTTTTCCAAGAGCCTGGAGTGCAGTGGAGACAGGAAATCTTCCCTCAGTCAAAATGGAGCGTTACATCCTTCTGAAATCGGCCAGACCTATTGAAGGATAAGCTGCTATCTGTTGTGGAGACGAGACACACCCTTCCCCTCCCGTACTTTCCAGGCAGGGATGGGTTAACAGGAATCGGCCATGGTGGTGACCCATCTGGCTCTGGAGCTGCGTTTCCAGGGGAAGAAACTGAGGGGCTTCTCGTGCAAACTGACCCGCTCGGCCCACGGCTTCCTGCCAGAGAGCTCATGGATCATTGCATTCCAGGTCCTGCTGCCGTACCTGGTGTCCGGTCTGGGCATGGTGGCGGCTGGGATAGTCATGGATATAGTGCAAGTATGGCAAAAATGATGCTCCAGAGTGTGTCTGTGTGTGTTGATATGATCATACTGAAACACGACAGATATGGGATTTGTATAGACCAACAGCTTAGCATAGAGGACACAGCAAGGCAGGCTGCAGCATCAGAAACCAAGTCATGACATTAGGGAACAACCTAATCACTCACTCACACTGTTTAACCTCAGGTAAATACCACACCAGAAGCTTGACGTGACTTCCTTAGATTATGCCAGTTGTTAGTTAAATCAAAAAGAGGTTTTATGGGAAATACATGGACGCAGGTATTTCTCAAATCAGTGAACAGCCACTGGTCAAACAAATCAGACTGTCTGAATTTACCGTTTTATGTCAGAGGCAGAAAAAGACACGATTAGTCAATTCAGATTTAAATCACAACAGGCACCTAGTTTCCTGTAATAGCATGAAGTGTTCTGTAATTACTAAATGTGCATTAATTTGTAAATATCGCCGCTCTTTTAAAGGGAACCACTCTAAACCAGTGGGCATTTTCCAGACAAAACTGGAAAAACTCATCCCTCAGACTTAGCTGTTGATTGAAAAATAGGTTTTCAGGGTCTCGAAGAAAGACTCAAGAGGTCTTTTGCTATTGACAAATGTTTTAAAGGCTCTTTGTCGTGTTTTTACAGAACAGTTAACGTTTGCGGTCTGCTGAAAATAGGAAACGTTGACCTCTATTGGCAGGTTCTTTAAATCTATTTAAAGCTGCTACGATTTTTATTTTTATAACAGCAATGCATCAGACGTTTGACTCTGAACTTAGAGAATCATCACCTGAAACTGCTGCTCTTCTCAGCTTTATGGAGCTTTATGGTGAATTTCGGCTCAATGTTGCCTGTGATGTACATGTTCATCTGCAGTTTTGGCTCACTCTCATTGTTTCAGCTGTAGCAGGCAGCTGTTTACGGTAAAAAAAATAAAATTAAAAAAAAGCTCAAAAGACTCACTGCGCACTGCCTACACAGTGCCCGAACAGGAAACAGACAAAGTTGGACACTCGCTGGTGAACATAGTGAAGCATTTATCTGCTAAGTAGCCACATATTTCTCCCAGGAGTTAGTAAACAAAGCTAAACTATAGTTGATTTCCATCCGTTATCAAGCAACAACTTGCAATGGCTTATGAGAAAAATATAATTTCTGTTTTAAAGAAGAGAAACAAAATATAGCTTGTTGGGAAAAACAGTGTATTGGGCTGTATTTGGTGCATTTAATGACCACTGTGTTGTTTTTGTTTCAGCACTGGGAAGTGTTCAGGGAGATTTCAGAGGTGTTTATCTTGGTGCCAGCCCTGGTGGGGCTGAAGGGGAATCTGGAGATGACATTGGCATCCAGACTGTCAACAGCAGTGAGTGGAAACACACTCAGAACACGCACACACACGCACACGCGCACACAACCACCCACACGCACGCAAGCTTGCATCAAGACATGATTTTCAGTGTCTGCAACTATAAAATGTTATGTATTGACTGTTATGCTGCATTCATTTTCATTTCGTTTTGAGTAATATGTGTGCCACTGTTCACACACAGGTAGGTTTGAGAATTTCCTAGCTACCTTTAAGTTTGCTATCACTTTATTGCTCATCTGTCGTGTAATTCTGGCATATTGTTCACCACTAAAGTGGGACTTATCACAGATTACCTACAAAACAACGTAAAAATGAGTCCCAGCGCTTTATGATTGAAGTGCGATGACGTGAACCCTTTTACGTCCACAGGCCAACACCGGGCAGATGGATGAGTCTCAGCAGCAGTGGAGGATGGTGTGCTGTAATCTGGCTCTCATTCAGGTGACACACTGCTCCACCACACTGTCCATCCTATTAATAACACACTCCATCACTTGTCTGCACGGGCTTCAAGACATTTTCATTTAACTCAAAAAGCTTTGCCAGCGTGATAAGATCGTCACCCCATTTAAAACACTTCGCTAATGCACCTCAGCCAATTAGACACAGAAGATAACGGTTGGAGATTGCATGCAAAAGGTAGTTATGAAACAGTCCAAAAAGGCTTGATCAATCAGAGTGTGCATTCAGCAGGTTTCATATATTCTGTCTTTAAGAAATTTAAGTGCTTTAAAGCCAGGAACCAATTTTTAAAATAAGTATTATTTTCAGTATTTATTGGGTAACCTGCTGACATTATGTTCTAACACAATAACAGTCTTACAGGGACACAGATCCTGAGAAAAGTAAAGGAAAAAAGTAAATATATTATGCGTAGGTGCCCATATATTTCAAATTTAACTTGTGAAAAGCATGATCAGAGAGATATAACAGTGAACAGGTTGGTGGAGTGACAGATAATCACATAAATGAATAAATAACCTCCACATCCCTCTCCCTTCTTTTCTGTCTGTTCTCCACCCTCAGGTCCAGGCCACAGTTGTGGGTTTCCTGGCAGCAGTTGCGGCAGTGGGCCTTGGGGCTCTGACCAGGGGGAGACTGGATGTTACCCAGGCTGCTATCCTGTGCGCCAGCAGCGTCACCACCGCTTTCATTGCTGCGCTCTCTCTAGGTCGGACAAAGGCACATACTGCTGCAGAGCCATGAAAAGCTGACAGTGCAGGAGACATGCAGAATACCCAACAGAGGACAGTCGAGTTTATTGGCTCAGTGCACGTTCTTTCACTTTTATGTCAGGTCTGGTGATGGTGGCGGTGATCATCGGATCCAGAAAAGTGGGCATCAACCCAGATAATGTGGCCACGCCCATCGCCGCCAGCCTTGGGGACCTCATCACTCTTTCTCTGCTCGCTGGGGTCAGCAGCTTCTTTTTCTGTTACAGAGGTCAGAGGTCATGCATTATATCAAGAGAGTGCCATGAGTCTGTTTGTCTGCACCTGTTACATGTATGGACAGTAGTTTGTTGGTTATAGAGATTAATTGCAAAATGATGATCACAATTCATGCAGCTGCAAAGCAACAATGTTGTGGCGATGAAAGAGTATGTCAGCCAGAGGAGGGCAGCATTCACCGCTGACTCCAGGCGGCAGCAAAAGTCAATGAGATTCTTTCATTTCTGTCGTAGTCAGAATTTCCAGTGTCTTATCCACCTTTTATCCCACTACGAAAGAAGACAAAACTGTCATTTCAATTCAAACACAGTAGTTTTACACTAAATAAAGAGCCCTTATCAAAGATTTTGACCCTTGTGTCCTGCGCCTTGTTGCTCTCCAGACATGTGGTACCTGCCTCCTGCAGTCTGTGGCTTCTTCCTGCTCCTCATCCCAGCGTGGGTCATTATTGCCTGTCGCTCTCCACCGATCAGAGAGGTCCTAAAGTCAGGCTGGCAACCTGTCATTTTGGCTATGTCAATCAGCAGGTAGTTCGATCTGCATGTTGTTCAGTCTCTATTTATTGTATTTTATGTGATGCCTGTTGGTTTCTCTCTTAAGAAAAAGTTTTAATGCTGCTGTCTTAGGCCTGGACTTCTTTGTAAAGGATATCACCAGAGTATGAATAGAAATGTTTCTGGTAAAATAAAACCTAAGTATAATAAATTAAAATAATCTTAAATTGAAGAGTCAGTTTTTCTTAAACATGTCCCACTCAGACTCACGTACTATATATTGTTTTCTTTCCAGTATTGGTGGTCTGATTCTAGATAAGACAGTGAGCAATCCAAATTATGAAGGCATGGCAGTGTTCACTCCAGTCATCAATGGTAAGTGGAAAATGATCTCTTCTCAGAGTTACGCTTAACTTCGACCCCTTATTTTAACATCTACAATGGGTATACAAAGTCTTGATAGATGGATTAAAATACACTAAAAGCAAAACTTTGTACACATCTTTGAGTCATTCAGAGCGTTTATAGATCCCAGAGAGCTTTCGTTTGTAATGTAATGTAATGTAAGTCATCAGTAAACTTTTGACTTTTTGAATTTTTAGATTTTGTATTGAGCTTCCATTGAGTTCAAGATGCTTCACGCATTTTGAGCCTAACTCTGACATCATTTGACAGAAATGTCTGATGGGATAAAATTAGGAAATGATACATCACGTGAGTCTGGACAGACACGGATGTTAAATGCACACTGATTGGTTGATGCTACAGGGGTGTGATTCGAGTTTTGTTCTTCCGTCATTTCTTTTCTTTTTGATTTTGCTGATCCCTAAAAGATAAATCTCCTCCTTTTAACTGCCTGATGTTCCGCTGAGTGGAAACTTTGCCTGGGAAAATGTAAATAATGACTCTTGCTATAAATTGTTTTCTTTGCTTTTGGTGGGAATCTAACCTGTGACAACCACTGCAATAGCCAATCTTCTTGAGATGGTCTTATTATCCAGGTCATAAAGAGACATCAGTATTTAATTTATACTGTTTCATAACTAAATTCCTTATAGTGTATTTCAGCAGTGCTTCTAAATTCTCATTTTTGCGAGACTGTGCTTAAGTACTCTGTTGACATTTTCTCCAGGACATGATCTTTATTTTAGAAGCCTACAGTGAAGAAATGAGTATGACAAGTTTGATTACTTTTGCCTAAAATAGATATTATTGCAGACGTAATCCCATTAATTAAAGCTGAAACTAATTCTGACATTTCTTCCACATGCTCTAAGCAAAGAAATCCACACTCACATGTTTTTCCTGAGGGAGGAAGCAGAGCTGGGATTTGGTGTTATGGCGTTTCAACAGTTTTAATCTTTGAAGAATGGCATCTACGCTTGATAATTAGCTTTATTATTATCAATTAAAAAAGCCTCATGCCAACTGATGTAATGTGGAAATTGTTGGAGCCTGCAGATGCCCAGCAGCTAATCCCATTAGTATTTGAAAGGGCCTCAAATTTGAGCTGTTAATCAATCATGAAGTATTAAAGTGCTCCTGATGTTCAGAGGTCTCCTCCCTGTCAAAGGAACCTCAGAGGGGCGTAAAGGGCCAGATCTTCACTGACTGAAGTTTGTTACCCACAAAGCAGCATACTAAGTAGAGAGCAATAACAATGGTCTTTACATAAACCGCAAGCCTGATCAGAATGCCAACTATGCATTCACTGGCTCCCGTTTGTGCAGCATCGCTGCCAGCCTCAGTGCTACCAAAGACTCTGGCATGTATTGCCATCCCAGTACAGGAAGTGCATTTGCATTCCAATTCAGCGCCTCTCCTTCATCAGAAACCAATGGAGCAGGAGGTTTTCAGATCTTTTACTTGAGTTAAAGGAGAAATACCATTCTCATACAGTAAAAATGTAATGTGTGTTTAAGTGTTACAAAGTAAAACCACCTAGTATTACTTTATTTATTCATTTTAAGTAATTAGATTGTAATGTAGGGCCACTTTTAGATTTAGAATTATGTATAAATTATACTAGATACTAACTGGGTATATTATACAACTGTGTCATTCCACTGAAACACATTATATGTTTTTTATGTAAAATCTCTTTCGATGCAATTAGCAGAAGTATAAAGTGGCATAAAAGTACAAGTACAGTGCTTGAGTAAATGTACTTAGTTACAATACAGCGCTGCCAGAAACACTACTTCTGTGTTTAAATTATCCATGTGCTTCGAAGCTCTGAAAGCCAAGAGGTTTTATTCTGCTCTTAATGAAATCAGCCTGGGGGAAGAGCGGAGTTACAATGAATATGGCACAACGTCCAGGGCTTTTCCAAGCCCTCGGAGACAAAAAAAAAAAAAAATCTCCCGTGGGACCTCCTAAGTTTGGAATAACTGCTGAATAGATTTCAAGCATAATTACTGTTTGGACAGTGAATCATTTTTCCAAGAGTGTTTACTCTCATATTCTACAGCGACTGCTCAGCCTCCAAGATGAGAGAACAGAACATTGCGTAGCTCAGATAATACATCTCCACCATCCATGCTGTCATGTTCAGTCCAGTCTTGTTTATTAATGTCTTATTAAATGTTTAATAATGTTTATTATGGAACTGGTTTGTACTACACCTTCTCATGTCCATGCAGGTGTAGGCGGGAATCTGGTAGCCATCCAGGCCAGCAGGATGTCAACCTACCTCCATTACTGGAGTGTTCCTGGAGTTCTTCCATTTAAAATGAGTGGGAACTGTCCCGGACCCTGTACAACCTTCTGCTCTTCAGGTCAGATACAGGCCTACATAATTACATAATTAAATAGGAGCAGTTTATGGGTGTTACCTTTGACCAAGAAGCAGTTACCAAGCAGTAGTCATCAATTTTTTCTTTAATTATGAATCAAATGATGTGAAATGCAGATTTACTCTGCTTGTAGGACTGTTCAAAGGTTAAAGTTTGTTGAGTTTGTTTGTTGGTCTGTTACAAAATTCAATGTGTATTTAAAAATTAAACAGGTTAATTAGCGAGCATTTTGTTGGTAGGTGCATTTTGTTACCTTTAAACGGCCAAAAGCTAACTGTTTGCCAGTTTTCCAGTCTTTGTGCTAAGCTAAGCTAACCAGATGCTGGTACAAAACTGTATATACAAAACTGCAAAGCTTCTAAGAAACACAAAGCATATCTTTAGAAGTTAACTGAAAATTGACTCACAGCTTGTTAATATACATTCTGTGTGTGTTTCTCCAGATGTGAACTCCAAATCTGCCAGAGTCTTGGTCATCCTTGTGGTCCCAGGTCACCTCCTCTTCCTGTACACCATCCACCTCCTGCAGGGAGGCCACACTGCCATGACGCCCACATTCATCATGGCCTACCTTTCTGCAGCTCTGCTTCAGGTAAATAAAAACTGACTTCATTTATAAACTGAGCCTTGTTTGATGCCAACCTAATAAACTCCTATTGTCCTAGGTGGTGATTTTGCTTTATGCGGCCAGCCTGATGGTGCAGTGGCTGTGGCGAAGGAGACTGGATCCAGACAACTTCTCCATCCCGTACCTCACAGCTCTGGGTGACCTGTTGGGGACTGGCTTCTTGGCTCTGAGCTTCAGACTGATTCTGATGCTCAGTTCAACTGGGACTGGAGTTTGACACAGACACATTCTCCTGAACACACTGAATGTACTGCTTTCTTTATGCAAGTGGCTGAAACACATTGCAAAGTTCAAGAAGCAAAGTGAGGAGGTAAGTACAGCGTTATATTTGCTCCTCAGTACTGCGTGTGCCATGGGACAAAAAGATCGCTTTTGCATGCACATTTGATTTTGCAGAAAGATTATTAAGCAGAGGATTATTTAATTTGAGCGATTCTATTCTGTGCTTCATAAATGCATTTGTGTGTTTGCTATTACGAATATAAGTGCATAGCAATAACTTATCTGAATGATGTCAAACCCCTTAGATGTCTTCTCTTGGTGTCTCTCATGCTACTTACAAATCTTTGCTCATGTTTGCTTTTTATCCATTTATCCATCTCACTTGTTATATTAGTCTCTTCCTGGCTGTCTTGGTAGGAACCAAGCTGAGGGATAGTAGCCAATTAATCTTGCTTGCTAAAAATGAATCACTTATGTACTAGGCTACTTGGATACTTAGCAAACATGCATTTATTAAGAACAGAATACACGTCTGCACTAATAATTGATGCAATAATCATCTTGCACGTTTTAATAAAAAGTGACATTTTTCTCTGCTCAAACATCCCCGCTCGCTCAAGACTGAGGCACAAATATAACACCACAGGTAAAGCGCTGCATAAACAGAAGTGGACGCAACCCGGCTCAAAACAGGAAGAAGACGATGAGGAAGGTGTGGACATATTTTGCACTTTGGTCTCCATATTTGCCAGCACTCACTGTGGTCAGTAGTTGCGCACTGTTTCCCGGAGCTGCACTTGTCTCTTGTCACACCACTCAGCTTGTCTTTGTAGAAACAACGTCCATCTAAATTGGATACAAGTGGGAATACTGTAGAACCACTGTGTTGTTAACCGTTGCCACACGTGCATACCTATTGTCAGCTCTTAAATGTTAGATGGCAAATGATTGTATTACGGCAATAATAATATATAACTGAGTGTAAATGTATATCATCATAAATCTGATGCTGCACAGTCTGGATGAACGGTAGAATTTATTATTTCATGTAGATTTGTGCCTTTAAACCGTGATAAGCCTTCAGTTCTCTGGTGTGTTCCTATGAACGCTGAGTTTGGTGTCGCCAAATTTCTACTGGATAATTTGTTTTTTTGTGCAGCAAAGTGCCACTGAGTATAGCCTGTCATACTGTCTCAATGTTAGTATGTGTTCCAGTTCTATTATTTAGTATGGATCTCTCTGTATGAGGCCTTTTCAATTGTTTGATATGCACTTTTAGAAAGATGCTTGTCTTTAATGATCTAAAAATAGCATCCAAAGATGGCGAGAACCCTATTTTCACAGTGACATCAAGCTTGACTGGACTTTGTAGTGCTCTCACATTTGTAAAAAACCTCTGCGACATCTTTGCAGCCATGATTTGTCATCAAAATAAAAGACTGACGTGTAAGTCATGATTGCTGTGTGACGGATACCTGTACACAGACGTTTTGTGACATTGCCTGCTAAACCTCACATTAGTCACTCCAATATTCAAACCAATAAACAAACTGTTGCTGAAATGCATTTATTTGAAAATGGTGGGAGAGACTATATAACTATTTTGGTTTGTCTGACTTTGCAAAGTCAAAAATTACACAATAAATTAAGACAATATCATAGTTACACAAAATTCTCATCCTACAGCACAAATAATAAACACAGTCACAGTTACAAAAGTTGTCATTTCCTGTGGGGGTGAAAAGGCACACACGTTTGGAGACACTGACTGTCTCAATACGATTTTAATACTTTTTAATTATGCTTCTGTTGTTCGTAGAGATTACATTTGTCATGCAAATTACTCGTTTGAAAACAGCAGACAGCAACCAAATTGAAACAAAAGTTGAATAGCAGTTAACACATTCAAAGTGGCAGTGGCCAGTGTCCACTGGATCACTGTTTACAGTAATATATCAGTCCTCCTCCATGTTTTTCCTGTGTGCACTCAAGTTCTTCAGCCTGACATTCTGTCTGTAATGTGGAGCGCTTACAAGGATACATTTTACAACTGGAATTGCAGTGTCTGTATAAGGCCCACAAAAATCAAAATGTACTCGGGCTCCACAAGTTCAAGTTGAGTCTGTGGATGAGTGATGTCCCAGCCTCATCTGAACTTGAGGTAGGCTGGTATAGAGTAATTGAAGAGCAGGAAGTCCATTCGATAGAGGTTGTACAGCTTCTTCTGGTAAAAGGGGCTAATGTTTTGGAAGAACTGGGCCGCCATGTCTCCTGTAGTCCTGGTGCTTTTTGATGAAGTGGGGAAGCTGACTTGATCCTCCACCCCAGCCAGCTGTAGCACATAGCGGGAGTCCTGCTCCAGCGTTTCATATTTACCCACCACATCATAGTGGATGAGGCAGGGGTGGCACAGCGAATGCACCCGTTCCCAGTGCTCATTGAAAGGCTCTTCTCGCTGGGTGGCCGGGTCCACGAGGTAATACACAAACTCCTCAAAAGAGACGTCGTTTCCTCTCTCCAGAGCTTCTGGCTGTGGGTCCAGTCTGTGCCGTCGCACTATCTTTGTGCCGTATCGTTTATGAAAAGCTGTGTTGTAGCTCCTTGTAAATTTGTTGCGGTAGGCCGACACCAGGCGCTCGAAGGGCTCACGTACAAAGACAAACTTCAGGTAGGAGCGCAGACGCTGGTTAATCTGGGAGGTGGAGTATTCCGACAGAGTGCGGAGGTTTCCTGGGACATGGGCCTCGTTGGCAGGGATCGCCAGCGGGTCGCGGAGGGACCCGGCGACGCCTGTCAGAACCATGAGCACCCGCTTCCAGTTGGTGCAGGCCACTTTGGGAACGTAGCAGTACAACAGGCCGTGCTGGTCATCCACGATGACATGCTTCAGGTCCTCAGGGATGAGGACTCTGCGTTTGCGGGTGTAAGAGCGGCAGGCTTCCTCTAACACTTCCCTTCGACCCTGGTGGATTGCCTGTACTGGTGATTCAACCTACAGGGAAGCAGAAAAGAAGAATTACCCTAAACAAAGTATTTCTCAGTAATAAAATTTGTCACTAGTCATTGTCCTGGTGTACATGGTGTAAAATCAGTTGAAACTCATTACAGGCAGCTATAATTAGAATTAAAAAAAAACATATGAGTAAGTCAAGTAAAGCAGATATCTCCTCTGGAGGTCTTAATCATGGTCAATCCCTTGCCATCCACACACTGCATTAATAAAATTACAGGTCAGCCAGTTCAGCTTGGCCTCCTCGTGCCACAAACGCCTTATTTACTTCTTTCATTTACTCAGCCTGGCTCACCAATGCAGCGGTCGGAGCCTCGAGTCTCTCGGTTTGACTTGGTGCCTGACACTATGTGTGGCTCTCTGTGTTTACTGGCACCGAAACATCAAGGATAAACGGGACTGGCCAAGGGCTGTTGAGCCAACACTGACCCTTCTCTCAGCGAGAGTTTGCGTGCTATATGTATACAACACTGTGTTTCCACCTCGGACTTTAATCCCTTCATGTGAGCCACATGCATGATTTCGGTAGTGTTTTCTGAGCACACTTTAATAGTCACCGCGATGCACTACAAGACAAACATGCTATTCAAAGAGAATATCAAAATCCTCATGAGCATGTTGGGTACACACATGTGTAATGCTGCAAAAAAAAGCAGCACTTATATTTAAGATCCACTGAGTCACCAAATCCATACATCCCACTCTCCACTGAGCCAAAGGCAACATAATTTATGCAAGATCCTTTAAAAGCAGCGTGAAGACAGAAGGAAAAAAAACAGGGTGGCAGATTACTCCTGACTTTTGAAATTAGATTGCACAACGCTTAAATTATTACCATTATCAGCGAATGAAGCAATTTTAGTGGATTAGTTTAATATGTGATGCAACTTGCAGTGGTGATTTGTGGGGAACAAGTTATTTGCTATTCAGGCACTCCTTTGGACTGTGTGCTCTCTGCTTCAGAAAGGTGTAAAGCTTCACTAACAACGATAAAATGAGTAAACGTAATGTGAAAGAGGGTTTGTAGCGACACCGCAGGGACTGGAAACCCCACTCGGCGGTTCCCCTCTGCTCCATACAGTTCTTAATCTAAATCTAATAATTAATAACCTTTCAGCCCACTGGTTAAGTTTTGCAGCCAGGAACATTCATGTTATTATTTTCTTGCCGTTCTTCTAAACCTTGTTTACCAGTCGAGCGCTAACCAGCACACAGTTAGCAAGTAGCTGCTAAACAAAGCGGAGCATTAGCAGCTAGGTGTCAAATATTTCCCTCAAGACTTAGAATTCACAATTAACCAACTACTGTTAACTTTTTAAAATTAAATCCAATTTAAAACACGACAGTTTGCAGTTTGCTGACATGAACTACTATTCCAAAATAGCCAAGTAGAGAAACAATGGAATAGAGCTGTGCGGCAGCTTAAGTTCGCATATTTTGAAGAACTAGCGTGTTTTGGGACAAATTATTTTGGCAATCACAATCTATAATTCTTCATTATGCAATAATCCGTCAAATCAAAACCAATGACTAAATGATTAAATCAATGACATAAATGTGTTCAGTGGTCTTCTACAGAGCTGGATTTGTTCTGTTAACTAATATCCTCTATTTCCGTCATTTTGTCCGTCAGATAATAACAACACGTGAGCAAAGTAAGACAAAAACATTAATATACTATTTTTACATTTGTAAATAAATAAAAAGGGTCTTGCATTAATCCAACTCACTGCCCGTTTCCACCCCAACAGCTTAGCAGCTCCCTCCCGTTGGGGAAGTGATTAAGTGGAGAGGAACAAAGAAAATATCACAAGCAATTAAAGAGTAAATGATGTCTGCTGGAGCCGCTTTGTTTTTTGGCATGTGCACCTTCCATCTCCTCACAGGGAGATTTAACTGAAAACAGCTGTTACAGGGCTGGTTTTTACTGCAATGTGTCCCCAAGAACAGCTCTAACACATAGATGAATATATGAAAATATGTAGGCCCACCCAGCCCCACCCAGGTGTTTATTAGAGAAAATCCACTTTAATTCTCTAATTTCAAAAAGCAAACATCGCAATGAACTTAACCACAACAGTCGTCATGTGCGGAGAATCTATTTTCTTCGGGGGCACGTTGAGTTATCTATGGATTCAATATGAAATGTGATTATGTTCCAAACCGCAACGCGCCGCTGAAGAGGGAAATATTAAATCCAAACATGTCAACAGACAGTTGCTGCAGTGACGACATTGTTGGCGTTATTAAAGAGATGCAGATGCGGAGGCTGAGTGATAAATTCGGGGTGGAGAAACCCGGGAAAACAATGGGGATAAAAGCCGTGCGCGGTCAGATATCTGTGTAACTATGAGCTCCAAACACATCTCATTTCATTCACTGGTCTCTTGAACATTCAGTGCAGCCTAAAGTACAGTTTTTGGTGGCAGACGCTTGGTGAATTGGTAAAAACAAATAATACCCATTTAAGGGTAAAAGTAATGTTAACAGCGATAGCTCTTGAGATATTCCGGGAATCAAAGTGATGGGCCGACCAATCGATTGACAAAGCCATGCCATGAAATGTGTTGCAAGCACTTTAACAGTGCTACTGACCCTTATAAAGCTACTTTGTAATCGATTTGTAATCAAAACCCATGGATCCTCCTCAATAAATGCCCCGGTTGTAATTCAACAAAGATGGCTGACTTTAACAACGTGGATAAAACTAGATAAAACAGAATGACAATGGAATATATCAAGAGATCGCAAAGATCAGGGGTCTATCAAGAACGTCGTCACTGCAGGAGACACCCTCTTAAAGTTTCAGCTAGACTAGGTTTTTATGGTCTGGTGCAAGACGGATGGATTTCACTGAACTGGATTTAAGATAAAAGGTTTTTTTTTCAGTTTGTCTTCTGTGGACCATGAATGTGCATACCGAAGTTCTTGGGACTTATTTGCCAATACATCAAGTGGACATTTAGATATTTCACTTCACACTAAGTAAAACATTTGACCTGATGGTAGGAGGTAGAGGATTTATCCACAAGGCAAAATGATCTGCACCAAACAGCTCTTTCAGTAGTTGTCGAGATATTTCCTGGAGCCATGCAAGCTCGACAAATCTCAGCCATTTCCACATTTACATTCATGAAACACCAGTTACTACGAGCTTACTATGAACAAACGTCTCAGAGCTCATGTGTCCTAATTGCCTAATAGCGATTTCAGTCATGATGATTCAGCTGCTGTTGCCCTCCTGCTTTAATCTGAGCTTTGTTCAGTTTTTCCTTAGCAACCGTTTCTTTGCTTTGCAGAACACAGTCACTGTAAATGCTGTGCAGCAGCCTCATTAAAGCCACATTAAGGTGAGCTTATCGCACTCAATAGCGAATGCATTGTTAAACCTAATCTACTGCAGCATGATAAAAATCATAAAATAACATTTAAACAGCATGGAGCTTGTATAGGTTATTTACAGAACATTTTATGTCACTATTAAAGATAATTAAAATATGAATTTATACTAATTCACATAAAGGTGTCTAGCCCAGCACATGGGTTGTGTTTTTTTCTGCTCTTTCAGCTGAAACCACTGCCTTAACTTCTCCATCTCCATAAAATGGTGGGGGTAATGGAATTTCGGGTAATGAGTAATGGAATACTGAAAAATTACATTTGAATAACACAACAGCTATGTGTTTTTCCAGAATCAATGCCCCAACTACTGAGGATGATCCAAAGACCTCACCGTTTATTGGTCTGTACTAAACTCTACCCAAAAAACCCACAAAACCCTCTGTGCCTATGCAGACTGCTCACAGACACGATGTCATCACTCTTTAAACAGGAGGACGGTGGGCTCTCTCACAGTAAGAATCACAAGACTAACAGCAGCACTAATAATACATGTAATAATTATGGTAATTATGGACTATTTCGTTCTACACTAGGCACGTCTGCCTAAAACTACACTTTTCAACTCCAAATTACCTTCATATGACTAAAAAAAAGGTGCATGGGACACTTTTTTATTGCTGCTGGTCTGATTTCAGCAAATGCAACTTAAATGAGTTAGTTATTAGTTTATTAGTCCTTATTTTTTCCCCTGCAAAATCATCTCAGGAAACATATGGCAGAGCGGCCAGGTGAAAAGGGCGGCACCGTGGTAGCTGCACACACACTGTGCGCCTTTTCCACCCACCTACACCTGCACCCGTATATCCGCCATGAAAATGAGAGAAATATTTGTATTTTGGATTGAAATACAGAGTTTTGTTCTTTGACAGATGCTGAGCGTGTGGTGCCATCAGCCATACGCACAATGATGGATGCCAAGCTGACCACGTTCTCCATACTCGTGAACTTTGCACAGCCCGCGGCAATGCGTGTCTTAGCGTCTACTCCTACATCTGACCATGTTGTTTAATTTCAGGTATTGCCCTGTTTGTCAAACTGACAGCCTTAACAGCTCCTGTAGCCAAAAGCATTTTTGCATCTTCATGTATGTCAAGGGAAGCATTTCCATTGTCCATTTATGGTTTATTGTGGGTGTGTAATGGGCAAAATATCAGGCATGTCCACATTTTATAGGTAATTATGTGTTAATAGAGAGAAAATGGTACGGGCACACAGTTTTATAAAACTGTTGAAAAACAAAGTTTGCATCTGTATGCCAAAAACTTTTGGTATGAATCACGGTTTGAGGCCCCAGGACTGAGATTTAAGATCAGAACCCTTCTGCTGTAAAGTGAAGGATAATCTCATCGGGCCATCAGGCTCAGAAACAGCAACGAATGAACTCAACACAGTAACTAGGGCATTAACTAGCGACAGCAAATGTGTCTGTGTAATTGTTAATCAGCTGAAATTTGTTCCAAGCCTTGGAGCCACATGAGTCTTGTGAAATGATCACACTGTGGAAATGTTTAGCCTCAATACAGACATCGGGATGTTATGGCGAGATTAATCTAACAAATCATATGACGCATCAGTCATCAGTAAGTCACTTGATCAGTTTATTGCTTATCGCGATTTGGCTTACATTTTCAAACCTATACAGTTCATCAGGCGTACTGACAAATTTGCACCTTAAGCAGTATTTTATCTGGTTTATTGCAAGTTTGTTTGATTTCTAACTACTGAAAATGTCCAGCATTAAGCTAGAATGTAAAAGTGTTATCTGCGGCCCTGCTGCGCACACATCCTGGATGTTTTGCAATAAGGAAAACCTGTCTAACGGTTAAAACATGTTTAAACCTTACTTTCAAAATCATTCATATGGCTCCAGCTTCCTTTAGCAGTAGCATGTTACACCTTCACACAGTGGTGCAAATCTATAAAGACATTAGCCTCAGTGAAAAAGAAAAATAATTGTCTAACCTCATGCCACTCTGATCAAAAGGTGAATCTTAAAATCGGACCCCCACTTATCATTAAAGAGTTCGACATTTGTAAGCCTGAATAAATACTTACAAATAAATGCTAAATGTTTGCAAAAAGAGTTCATGCAAGGCCTCGACACACAACACACTGATTGCAGTAACGTCAGGGAGTTGTGTTTAGAGAGGACTGACCTGGTCACCGTCATAAAGCGTCTGTAGAGGACTCCGCCTCGACTTCTGCCCGCTGCTTCTTTCGCCGACCGGCTCCGAGGCTGAGGAAACACAACAAATCTGTCAGGAAGTCTGACCGAAAGCACAGATGTGTTAAAACAAAGCAGCTGTCAGTCATGAAACAAAAGCATGTTCAACAATAAAAGGTTAACACCAATGATCTGTCATATATCCCCAAGCACAAACATCACACTCTTCAATGAAATACCAGCTTCTGATTGATCAATAAAGGTGATTGTAAAAAGCATGAACCTATTACTAATAAGGACAGGATCATACGAAGACTCAGTTGTCTCAGTTGTCCTTGTTCTCGTGATTTAGCCAATGAATGAGGCTGCACGTGGATAGCGGAGAAGCTGATGAGGCAACTTTTTTCCCCCCTCACTGTAAATGTAGGTCATGATTGGAATCCAAGTAACAAGAATCCAAATTGACCACAGCCTCTGTTCTTCGTGGAGAGAAAAGCTCTTTAGCATCTATCGAGTCTATCGTCCACGTAGGTCGACATGGTGTGTTGTAGCACTTTTAACAATAGAAGCAATTAGATGTAGTAGAGTACCACTGGGAACCAAAAATGAAGCATTGGAACAATAATGTCTATTTTATTGGTTTGTTATTGCCACAGTTTCATCAGCTCCAGTGCTGTTGGTATGGTGGATAAAAAAGGTTTTTGGCAGTCCACAATGTACAGCTTTCTGTATTTAAAAACTGACTTTCGTCACACTTTGGGGGTGAAAGAGAAGCAGAGAGCGAACCTAAAGGACTCAGATAAGGTCTGGGTATGTTGTCGAGCATTGCCGGGTACAAACTCGAGCTCTTCTTTGCAGGAATAAGCTTTCATCCCAGCATCAGCTTACACAGCTTCACAGGGGTCAGAGCGACGGTACACATTTTCACCACGTGAACCTAGAATCTGATTTGGGCAAACACCTTGAAGAGGCAGTGTAGTAACTGCAGCTTTGTCATCAAACGCAAACATGTCATGTCATGTCATGTCATGTTAATATTTAAGGTCTGTTGATTTATTATAGAGTTAACATTCCACCTTAAAAGCTGCCCTTGGGCAGTTTTTCAATCAATCCGTCAATAAATCTAACAGTCTATCAATCAAAACTCCATTTACACAAAATTTGCACTAAATTATAAAATCAGGTGTTTAAAATTACAATTAAATTACAACAATACAGTAAATATAACCAGTAATACAGGGAAACTGAATATTCTGAGACAGCAGTTTTTCTAACATTGCCAAGAACATCTGTGAACTGTGAACATCTCCACAGGAACTACACAAACAATTCCTCATCCTCCAATGGATCTGTTGCGGCTCTACCACCACATCAGGTGTGTAACATCAAATCAGCACATCGAAAGAGCGGTGTTGTTTGGAGAGAGGCTTCCAGTAAACCTGTGCCACATTTAATCTTGTGGATACATGTATTGCTGGTTAATGTAACTTGGAAGTTTGATATTTTGGAGGAGATCTATCTTTTACCGTCATAAGTGTCTGTTAAACAAGAAGCTAAAGCCAGGAGATAGTTAGCGTAGCCTAGCTCGAAGACTGGAAGCAGGGGTAACAATTCCTCCAAGCACCTCTGAAGCTCATAGCTAACGTGTTTGATTTGTTTCATTTTGGACACAAGTGCGGTGCACTAGTCCGGTGGAGTCGAGATGAAGTCTATACTAATTTCAAGCAAAGCAAAATGCTGTTGAATTCATCACTGAGTTCACGGATCAATGTGTGACTCTTGGCTGGCACGATATCCACTTCAGCATTTGGTTCTGCATTGAAATCATCTGTCTGAGAAAAAGCAAAACATGTGTTTGAACTGCACACTTCACAGAGCTTAGGACTGCCATTCTGCGTTGCAGCGCCATCATTAAAAATGGTGTTAAAGTGTCATAAACTTCAGTATGTGTTTATTGCTTTCAAAGAGACTTATTAAATAATCCATATCTCCTTTCCACGTTATGCACTCATTACACTGCAGAGTTGCTGAGACAGCAATAAAACGTATCATCTGTATGCAGGCTGAATTTTACAGGTACACAAGATTTGATGCTAATTAGCTGCGTTCATTTAAAAGCCCAATTACAGCAGTGGCACACAGTTTTGAGGCTCAGCTGAGTGACTGGAGTCTGCGTGTTTGTATGTGCCTCTTTCCACACTGTAGTGTGATCAGGCCAGTAATGGGTGCAAAGCTGCTTATGAACTGCAAAACCCACTGGAGACAGCCAGTGAGACATGTACAGTACTGAACCTTTGATTTGTATGAATTACCCACCAATTACAGATCACATGCTGTGAGAAACAGCCAACAGCCTTTTGCCATCATGCTAAACAGCTTGACGCTGTGTTCAAGGAAACACCAGAGACTGAGATTTTCTGAGTTGGCTGCCAAACTGCAACCTGCTTTATCCAAGAAACAAAAAAAAAAGTCACCATATCCGTCTAAGAATGGTTTCGTACACTCATTGTTTTGATTCCAGCAGAGAAATTACTTTACGGTATCATATTTAACATCATCATATTTGATTCTTTTAACTTGGAAAATAAATACAAAAGAATACAGAAAATAAAAGAAGACAGGCTGGTTAAAGTAGCAATGGCACAATCCAAGAAACAGATGCATTTATATTAGCAGATTCAAGATTAGATGTGTCTATTAAGGTAAGGGCCCGGAGAGTATAGGTATAGGTATTTCTTGCTTATACTAACAAGCCATAGCATAGTGGAAGAAGAGCTCCAATACTTTAACAGTTAAAATATACTCTCTTAAAGGTAAAGGCCCTGAATTCAAAATCTAACTATTTTAGTAAAAGTGCATAACTATAAGCATCAAAATATACTTAAACATAAAAGTACTTTATTATGCAAAATGGCCCATTTCAGAAGAATTAGTGTTGCATTAGCATCATCAGTGTTCTAGCTGATAATGGTGGAACTCATTTCATCTCCTTTATAGCTATACTTAATCTACAATAGTACATTATAATTTACAAGTTGATTTATATTTTGTCTATATATATATTCTCTATCTGCAAAGTAAAGTAAAAGTAACTAATAACTAAAGTTATCAAATAAATATAGGGCCTTTGTGTAAATACCACAATATTTACAATTCATGTGGCATAAAATTTAAATACAGATATCACAAAATTGTGCCAGTCCTTGGTAAATGTACTTAGTTACATCTCCGCCACAGCTAACAAGGCCTGCGGGTGCAGCTGTAGCTGGCAAGCTAATTGCAAATATGCTAACCAGCTGGGTTAGCATGGCAGAGATGCCGATGGTCGCTGCTGCCAAAAGGACACCTCTGTTCTCTGCCTCGCGCTGCTAAAATGAGACGTGCATTCATTTACCTAAATGTTTTCTAAAAATGTAGACACTTCCTTGTGGAAACTGCCAGTGACTCAGGAACACGTTTCCACCTCGACCCCTCCCACAGAGGTCTTTCTGTGCCCCTCTTAAATGAAACACCGGTCAGAAGAGGTAACGCCTGATAACATTTAGGAACTGACAACTACCCGACAGACTGTGAGTGTTTCAGCCACAAGCTGAGATGGCACACTGGACGGTGCTGAAAGAGCGCACTGTGTGTCATCACTCCCCTGCTAATGCAGCGTTACTCAGCAAGCGAGGACATTTACAATCGGCAATTTGGCACGAGGTATTCGACACGGACTGAGATGAACATAAAACTGACTGAATTGTTAAAGCTGCGTGGGTAGATATCAGGCAAAGCAGGGAATGGGATACTATAGAGGAGGTCGAGGTGAAAAGGGTCGGCCTCTAGTTTTTGCCACAGAGGAAAATGTGAAAAAGTCTAAAAATGAATAAAATGCTGGAAAAGATGTGCACGACTATATGCTATTCTAAACACTGTCTCAGCTGTTAGCTTAAATATGCCTACGTTAAGGAGATTCACCAACCCCACCTAAGTCCTATTCAAAGGAAGGAGTAGTCCTGTTGGTTTAACCCTGTCTAGACCCAACACTGCAGCATTCCTCCTGGCTCGTATGGAACCGAGGGCTTAGGAAATGCAAAATATAGAAAGGCCGATGTGTGTTCCTCCTGTCCGAGCCATAAACGGAGCTCTGTGTTAAGGTCCCACTGGGAAAACTGGGGCCCCTCCGCCGCCCCCCCCTCCTAGGCCTCTCCTGCCAAAGAGCAGCTTTACTGAGAGACACACTGTCCAAGGGAAAGCCTGATCCTTTTAGGCCACAAATGTGTGTGTAAAGGGTGTTAGTGCAAAAGCAGAGGCATGTGGGTGGTGTAGTGTCTGTTTATTGAGTCTTAGAAGAATGTATGCAGATGTGAGATATGAGTCTTTTTGATCCTGTTCGGAGACTGATGGGATCTGATGTACGTTTGTGCGTTGACACATCAGTTGCTTTTCTGGTTATCCAGCGGCATGTTCAAACACATCTGCATTTACATGGTTGCAATTGCAAAAAAAAAATCTGCAAGGCAACAGGGTGACGAGGAGAATCAAGCACTGACATATGCAGCTGTTGGATTAGCAGATGTCAGAAGCTGTTTACTGCGCTCATCTGAATCCTCTCCAAGCGCTTAAATCATTTACTGGAGAGTTGATTTACTGGCACACTCCGCTGAAAGCGCTCTGCACTCTGTCATGAGTCTATCATGTGTCAAGGAATACAATCAATTGCAGGAAATTCTGAAAAAAAAATGAATTTTTCATTTTGCAGCCTTGCTAACAGGTCTGAGAGGACGGACTGAGAAACAGTGGTGCTTTGAGCTAAGTGCTCGTGTAAGCAGGCTCACACACCGTCAGCACATGAGGAAATGAATTTTTCACTGAGAACTGTCCGCCTCGATCTTCTGACAGACTTTGAAAGCAGCACAGACTAAACTGGGCAACATAATAAACTTCAATATTAAGAAAATAATTAGCATACGCCCTATTGGAATAAAATTTTTCTGTAGCTGTAACATACTTTGACTTCATAATGGTGCAAGATGAATGGTCAGAGGATCACCAAAGTCTAGAAGATTCATCCACTGGGGAAATTTGCTGTTTTACCAAATTTCATGGAAATCCATCTTAAATTTGTCTTAGCCCCAGGCAATTTACCGGCTGACTGCCGTTGCTCTTGTGTGGCTAAAAAACTATTTTTGTACCACAGTGCAGCCCGTAGACCTAGTAGTAAAATAACTAAATTCTGTGGTGGGGAGGTCTCACTGAGTGATATTAACCGTGAGACAACATGTCACTTTAGGATTTTTCACTCTGAAAGCACACGGTTCTAATGGAATAAAAAAAAAACATGCTCCAGAACACTTGCTGAATCATCAGCTCCTGCAGCTCTGTGTAATGAATTTGCAGCTGGCTGGCGGAGAACAGGTTGGAACAGCAGAGCCATCCTGACCTGTCATACGATAGCCTCGGATGGCCGAGGATCTGACAGCAGTGAGGTGACAAAACTGATTTCCACTGGCAACTGCAGGATAGCACATGAAGAGCAGGGTCATGCACTGTTCCTCTGTGGATGTTTTGTTCTGGTTTCAGTTGAATAATGTGACATCCGCACGTCTTCATGAGACTTCAGGGACAAAGTCTGATGCCGTCTCCAAATGATGTCCAAGGAAGCCCTGAGGCAAATTTGTTGTGCTGCAGGTGTTCCAAAAGTCTGAGTGATTCATCTTTATTACTTTCATGGCCTCAAGTCAAGCCCAGACAAGGAAGGTATGAGGAGGGGGTACTCCCGTACAGGAATGATGGCAGCAGCCCCGAGGCCCAAACCATGGTCTCAGGTTCTGCTTGTAATTAAAGAACTAGAACTAGCTATCCGATAACCATCAACTCACATCTGTATCTGTAAATGTTGCTGGCGACATATAAATCAGTGTTCCTGGCTTTTATGTCCAGGAGGGACGTACAGGAGAAGATCCTAAAACACAACATACCACATTCCAGACCATGCTGTACCACACACTGCCCTCTTCCGCCTCAGTTCTTGTGTCTGTGCAAACTTTATGAAGGAGCTGCAGCTGCCCGTGTAGTAAAGACACCAAACACTGGGAGAAATTCCCATCTTCACCAGTCATTTTTTCTGGAGCAGAGTTAAAACATTCCTGTAAGTCTCAAAAGATTAACAAAAATCTGCCAGAGCAGAGACAATCTGAGATTTTTAAAAGGCCAGTTTTCTTATTATAAAATAGATCAGTCTATAAATATCAGGATGCATTGTCTTGAGTCAAAATAATGTATCAAACGTGTTCATCTGGTTTGGAAACAAGTGGCATTATATCAGTGAAAAAGGCCGACCCAGCAGTTTTCTGAGAAGGACTGAGACGTGGGGTAAGAAAACAGATGTGATGACTGGCAAAAATGGCCTCACGTGTTCTGGGAAACTACAATTTCCATTGTCTGTATCTATGACAGTGCAGCATACACGACATGTACAGTAAAACCCACTGTGTGTCTATGTTATTATCCCAAATTTAGATTAGCACAGTGAACCCTGTGCTCATAAACAGTGCAATTCAAAAACAAGATAAATTTATACTGTGTAACTCTGACTTGGCAGTGCATTCCTTTGTTATGTGGCTGCTCCCATGCAGCTTTATATAGTCGTAGAGAAAAACAATACGACCTTTACCCCAGATGGAGCAACAGAGGCAAGGTGAAGGTGTTCCAAATGCAAATAGGACAGATTGGTTGCATATCTGAAACCAATTTAAATTGATTTAAAGCTGACAAGCAGCTTCGATGCCAGAAACGTGAGACGCATTCCACGTATGTTCAAAGTGCTCAACGCCAAAATACCAGAGGCAACCTCTTTAATGCAGAAAACGAATCATGTTCAGATGTTTCACTGTACATTGACATTGTGTCCATGATAGCTACCCTATGTGCTGGAGCCTGGTTGTGCACATCTTCAAACAAGTGCTCTGAAGATCTGCAAAATGCGAAGATGTGAAGTGACGGTGGCAGAAGACTAAACAATGACTTTTAAAACAGCGGTTGTACCACTGCCACATTTGGTTGCTCTGTGCAAAAACTGAGTTTCTCAAAGAAGAAATTCTGTTGTCAGCAAGCGGTGATTCAGGCTCCGTGGATATACTTTTGAAATGTTTTAACAATGCTGCTTAGTCATTTTCCTTTTCTTAAACAAAAGGAATGTAAAACGTTGGGTCTTGATGTCCCAGCATTTAAAAACGACACAGTTTTCAAACGATATCAAATATTTTCGGTGGAATCATCGTGATCTGTAGATTTGCAAAGGCGAATTTAATTCACCAGATGCTCTTTCACAAAATTCAACTGATGTGTACTTCAACATGAGAATTTGTTCCATTGACCAGTTGGAAATCATCTCCAAAGTGCTGATGAGAACCAGAGAGAGCATAATGGAGGAGGCTTTCATTCTAGCTACGTCATTTCTAACAACCTGCAGTTGTAACACTGATGCTGCATGACCCATCTGCACACGGTGCGTAGCAACATTAGTTGGGGTCATGTTTCTTGACATCCGCTGAATGCAATGGTATGTCAGGCAGAGTGTGGCTTAGGTTGTTTTACATATGCAATAGGTGCATTGTTTGAACTCATACCCACATCAGACCACTGAATGACATCATCAGGGAGCATATTTAAAACATGACATGAACAACCACGAACCCGAAGATCATACAGAAACTTCTAGCTGTACCTGTCCCAACCCTTTAGGTCATGATAGCTTTTGTCTGGTAGCTGCACTTTAGTGCCACTGTTAGGAGGCATTCCAGCCACGTTTTTACAGATGCCTGTCTCAAGCTGGCCCGAGGAACAGACGCGCTTCCATTTTAAACAATCCAGCTGTCTAAACAGGGCAACAAACAACTAACATTCCACCACATCCATCTAGGTTGTACAAGATCCACCATTAGTATAAAAACATTGATATATGCTGATTTGTTGTCCTGCAAATGATCAAATTTGCCATGTTTCTAAAGTGCTCTTGGCCAACTGGTAGCTGATTGGTAGACTGAAGGTTTTTTCTTTAATACTGAATCTTTCCAATAGCGTCTCAGGAGTATGACCATATGGATTCCCTCTGGTCTCCGCAAGAGGCTGGTCTTTCATAGATTCCCCCTGAACCGTCGTTGCCCCATGTCACACATCCCACACATCCAGAACTGACTGACCTCTCTCTTAAAAACCCCTCGCTCCTCACAGTGCGGGCTATATAAGCTTATGTGGTTCATGATATAGCTAGGCATGTCTGAATGAGGCCATTGTATGTGGCAGAGGGGGACCTGGAATAGGTGGAAACAGATCTCAGCAAGGGCCAAACCCTGCAACCGGCAGGCTGCAACTTCTCCAGGCCTTCCTCCACGTAGCAGAGGAAACAAACCACTAATCAACTCTGTAATTAAATTGTTCCTCGACCAAGATCCGCAGTTCTCTGGGAAATCCAGACACAGGGAGGGATTGTGGAAGAGCGGACATAATGGGAAGGAGGGGTAACGTACTGTAACGAGTCAGTATGAGGAGAATCAATAAGATGCAGACATGCAGTTCTTCTAACGCTCTCTCCATTTGTGCAACGTGTGACACTTGCATCAGATTATCACGGTGACTTAAGACATTGACAGAGATCAATCGGTTTCATCATAAAGAGACATGGACATAGCAGCAGCAAGCTTTATATAAGCAGAAGGGAACCGGCAAGCCAGCTACACAGTGTTGAACTGAGACTGAACCAGCAGGCCATACTGTTGTATCTATTAGGTCTTTATCTTATATCTTTATGTCCAAAATATGTTTCAAATGAGCGCGATCTTTGTCCAAGCGCATGTGTATTTGCTTTAAAAATCAATATTTTGTGGGACTTTTGTCTATAAATGTTATTTTTTTTAAAATACTTAAACAATTTGCTTGGGTATGTATGTTTCTACATCCTGTGACAGACCTTGGATGTGTTTTGTTGCTGACTGACTGAAAAACTTGAAGGCTTACATTTATTGGCTGAGGTGATGAACATACTTGAAGGTAATATGTTGAAGACTTGCTGGTATTTGCTCGTCGCTGGGCTACTTGTTGGTCGTGCACTGCTGCTGAGGCATTAAATTTTAATTTTGTTTTAAACATTTATCATAAAGACTGAGGATATGAGGGGGGGGCGGGTCAAAACTGCAATTTAAAATGTACTTGAATTGAGTTTTAAGGCTGATAAAGGAAGAATTCCTGCTCACCTTGCTTCAG
Source organism: Datnioides undecimradiatus (assembly GCA_008933995.1). NCBI lineage: Eukaryota > Metazoa > Chordata > Actinopteri > Lobotiformes > Datnioididae > Datnioides > Datnioides undecimradiatus. The sequence goes on from WARS01000013.1 coordinate 19,066,315, forward strand.
GCTGCTGTTGAAGTAGAGGATGAGCATAATAAAACATCCCAGGCACAAGGCAAAAACCGTCCGAATGACTTTGGGTTTCCTCATCCTGAGTCCTTGGAGACGACCGAAAAGGCGAGCCCACACCTTCCAGGGTTCATGCGATAAAGAGCCTGTTTTTATTCTGACCGGATCGCTTACTTTATGACCGATAAGAGCATCGATCCGGCTCGCTGACCTTTGCTGCTCCTTATCTCCCTGTACATCCTTGAACGTCCAGTCTGGAAGTCGAGGCGGCGAGGAAGGAAAGGACAGAAACAAACGGGCCGGGCTGCAGACTTGGCTGCTCTGCCGCGTCTTACAGGCACCGTGACATGACGGCGTGCCGGCTCAGAGAAACTGGAGCAGGCTGCATTTACTGTCCGAGCAGAGGCCACCGGTCTGTTTGTACAGGGGAGGGGGTTTAGGAGGAGGGTGGCTGTTTAACTCGTTAACCCCTCGCTCCCCAAACACAAGGTTTCGGCTCGACTCCAGTCAAGGTTTGGCGTTTGACTACATATTTCCGCTTTGACCTTTCAAAGTAAAACACCAAACGAATTGAAATAGTTTTAAAATGAGCCTATTCTCACGTGAAGTTAATATAAAAACGTGGTTTGATGACATTTAAGGCACGATTGGTGACCATATACTATATTTATGCGTGGTGAGGTTGCGGTGAAACTCAAGAAAGATGACGCCCTTTACATTTAAAATATGTAATACGACAAGACCTGCATTATGCATGTTGCTGAATTATGTCCTTACATTATCTCCAATGTTATGTTTTGGGGGTTTTTAGCGATTTTCAAATCAAAATCTGCAGTCAAGATAATGGTCTGTTATTTGTAACATGTTATTTGTCTTGAAGACATGTTTTTACAATGTGCTCTTTTGGGATCTGGTTTGTTTTAAACTCCAGTTTTTAAGGATTTCAGTCATTCAAACCCTGGATCTTAAATGATCTGAGAAACGAGCTGAGCAAAACTAAGCAGCAGCTCATCTTGCACCCTCATGTCCTCTGTATGTGGGTATTAAACTGACTGTGATGTCGTTTAGACTCATCTTTACATGACTTGACAGCTCAATTACAGGATGCAGTGGCTAATCTGTGCACACGGGGGCAAGCAACACTGGTGCTCCATACAGTGTGTAGTTAAACAACTTAATGCTTTTATTTTGAAGCCAAAGTGAACACATTTCCGTTGTTAGCCTGTCTGTCTCTGGTTTCTTAGTGTGGATGTTGCAAACGTTCACGTTTTCGTCCAAAATGTGACAAACTGATAAATGGATTGTTCTGCAGTGAGTCATCTGCTGTTGAGTTCTCCTCTCTACCTCTCAACATCAGCTATTAGTCACTGTGAAATAACACTCTCTGATTGATTACTTTATTATTATTATCACTATTTTGTTATATCTTATAGTTTATTCATTGTCCTTCACAGTTAAACTAATGGCTAGATTCTCCAGCAAACTGTGTGCGCACACACTCAACTGAAACAAAAACAAAAGACAAAGGTCAGGGCACCACAAACCCTTTTTTAGCACCGTAACAGAGATATCCTGATAGAAATATTACAGAAAAATAAGAGTTACTGGCCTGGACAGTTAATCCAGGATTATCCCGGAAATTCTAGTCTTTCAATTGTGCCAGCGTGAAGAAGGAGGCTCACTTCATGGGATGAGTTTAATGGAACAAATAACAACCAAACCCAAATCTTTTGATTCCCTGTGGAACTTTGGCCCTTGCAGACTGCGTCGAACGTCAGTAAATATGACTGAGATCTAAAAAAAACAAGAAACAAAAAGCAGATCAGAAAATAGGGGCATGTATTTGACATTACGCCTGTCTGATGGAGGCATCACAGAGAGTTTAACCTCCATAGAAACAAGCGCATGACTGTCTTCAGGGTCTGATTTTAATCTTATGTGAACCTTCAGGCCCAGCGGGGGGGTGAAACAGGCAGCTCCATCCATCATATGGCGGGAACTCAAGTTTAGTTTATTAGAACAGGGAGGACTTCCCGCAGAGCTGCTTTTGACCTCTGACCTTTTCCACATTCCTCATGTCCATCTTCCCGGGCATCATGGATCAGATCCCTGAGAGAAGTCGGGATGGGTTAGGAGCCACGCGACTGATCAAACCCCAGACCTGATGGCAAGACCGTGTGAAGCCTGTCAGTGTTTACCGTCTGAGAAAGGAATGATGGGTTGGTCAGGCGTCAGCACATGATCCCTCAGCGGCTTACCAATCAGACAAGCTGTGTCAAGCGGAATCAATACATGGTCAAAGGTTACTAAAGGTTATTCATTTAACCTGGATCATAACAGCAATTTAAAACAGCATTTTTTACAAAAAACTGCAGGTGTAGATAAAGAAAAATGAAAAACGAAAATTAAAAAAAGCAAACGCAAATTTGCACGTCCTGAAAAATGAGATAGTACGCTTTTATGTCAGAGGAATGTTCCCACTGTCTAAAAGATCAATTTTGTTACAACACTCAATGCTTGAAGGGTTTTTTTGCCTCCCACATGCTCCTTTTTACGACAGCGAGCTGAGGCAGTGCCTGCATACCACCACAGTGCTGCAGTGAGGGAAAGCAGACACACAACACGGCCAGGTGACAACCAGTAAACAAATACAATATAAGAAGGGCCTGATTTATGATTCTGATGATGAGCCTGCGGTTCTTCATGGGGGAAAAAAAAATTAATACATCATACAACTTCCCTTTAAAACATTGAAGGGAAACCATTTTTCTATGTGTGTTTGAAATACAATTAAAACAGTAAAATCACTTATTAATACAATATATCCCCATCGTACATTTGTTTGACAATCCTTAGGTTTATTCAGTTATGTATTTATTATTTCTCAGAAAGAGACAAAAACTGTTCACATCACAGTGGAATTTTAGCCAAGTATGATTTATTTACTTGGAAAAGTATGCATATACAAATAAAAAAACAGCACTTGATGGGTTTTTTGTCTGGTGCCGGCTTAACCCGCTAACATGATATTTGCTAACATGATATTTGACAACATTATCATCTTGCTCTGTGCTCCTCTAGTGCTTCTTAAAACTGTACGCCATTTGTCATGGCAAGTAGTGTGCGCCTTGTGTACCTGCTGCTGTTTATTTTAGCCACGCTAGCAGTGCAGCTCCCTGGATGGCAATGTTGGTTGGCTGGACAACCACCTCAGTCTAGACAGAAATATATGGGTTTATCTACCTTGACCCGCCAGCCATGTTGGTTTAGTAGTGATTTTGTCACCCACTCAGGTTGACATGCCACAATTACTCACACTTTAACTTGGAATTTCAAGAGGGAGGTTACGTGAACATTTTTACCAAGTTGGCATGCTAACACACATGCTAACTATGATGGTAAAAGTGGTAAAGATCAGATTTGTCAGTGGTAGCGTTTAGCTCAACACAGCAGGAGCCTCACAGTTTTGTGTTAAGACTGTGTTTTCATTTGTGTTGTACGTCCTAAGCACTTGCTCGCTCTGATTTGTGTTGTCCTTTACGATCTCCATTCTTATGTGCACTCTTACTCATATGTTTACATGTGCTTGCTTATGTGTCACCGGTCATGCTATAAACAGTTAGGTTTAAGCAGCAGTGAGCAGCGGGTTACAGAGTTCTGGTAAGCTTCTCTCCAACTCCACGGCTCCAGGTTTTTGTCATTTTCAAACATGAAGTTGTCAGACCCAGCTGACGCTGAATCAAATGACATCGGATGAGGACATTTTTGAGATTTTGCTCGACTCTCTCGAGCCACAAAAGGCTTTGCACATATGCAGTAGTACTCCCGAATACCTGTAAATAGTCTTTGATGTGAAAAATCACAGGAGATCCTTATTAATCTGTGCAGTTCCTGGTAAATATAAATAGAGAGTAGAGAAAGGAAAGGAAGGGAGAGGAAACAGAAAATAACAGCCCAGCACTGAGAATATCAGTCTCCCTGCCCTTGCCTGTGCTATGTCTCCTCTGTCCAGCAGTGTGGGGGTATGTATGTTGCAATAAGCATGCAGTGACATAATGCAGAAAGAGCAGAGGTTGAGGCTGGAAGTTTCAGCTGGAGAGACACTTTGCAGTATATGCTGCAGGGCCTCCTTTCCCTCTGTAAAACCTGCCCTGAAGATTCATTACAAACACATTTTCTGCAGGAGAGGAGGAGAAAGAGGAGGAGGCACACACTGGTTTATGGGGAACATCATGTACAAACGGGGCAGACATTAGCTATGCTTATTATTCAGAATAAAAAAAGAGATTATGGGATCAGTTATGTATTCTTTGCACGTTGAATGTGTGTGAGTAAACCGGATTTGAATCATTTGAATTCATTGTGGTGCAAATAACCAGTTTTCACAGCGGAAAGATATGTTTCTGTGGCTAGGACCATCACAATGTAATATCATTTATACTGAAGAGATATAGTACATGTGGTCTAAATGTATATATGTATATGTAATCAACTGCTCAGCACAAAAGAAAAAGTGTCACCGCAACGCCTGCTGGGCTGCAACACGATGATTTGTGAGACTGGGCTGCCCTCTACTGGCCAATGGCTGTAAGCAACATTGGAGGGTGCAAATCAAAGAAGCTATGCAGAATAGTGCCCAGCCGAGGCACGCAAATCAGAGCAGCTGGAGATCATTTGCACTTGTCACAAGTTTGATTTAGGATATTTGGATATATATGTATGTAGGTTGATTCGGCTTTTGTTAAGTGTTTGCTTTACATCCCATCAGCCAGTGTCTGCAGCAGGGAGGGGAGTCTTGTACACGTATGAGGATCGTTTCGAAGGGTCAAATCCTGGAGCTTTCTGTATTAAACTGCACAGTGCCCACAAATATTAGGATATCGTAGTGTGAAATGCTATACACCTGCGATCACTGAGATTAAAATGCAGCCTCGTAGCTCACAGTGCACTGTATACTGCACAGAAGAAATACATTGACTGGTGGTGGCTAGCAGATGCTTGATGGACGCAGGCATGTCATCCGCTGCTTACGACATCCCAGGATTGAAGCATGGGTCATGGGTATTTTTTCTTTGTCTGAGCTGTATTTGTCTTGTCCAGTGATTAAAACGCTCCCACCTTCCTGCACCTTTCTGATTCTTCCAGGAAACAAATATAGAAATGTTTCCAGGTAAAACGATGACTGGTTGCATGACTCAGTTTCTGCTGAGTTCATGTCTTGTTAATGAATGACCCTGTCAGACAGCATGTCTGATGTATTTGACGGCTCACCTAAACTCTTTTTGTTCATGCTAGTTAATGATTTCCACTGAGAACAAAACCAAGTGATGTAGTCATTACATGCCCATGGCTGTAAAGCATGTGACATGTGATTGCTCAAGCCTGAGTTTGTCTCATGCTGATCAGTGTTAGACGTGATAAGAAGTGCGTTGTGAAACCAGAAAGTCATGTAGAGACAGCGGTGACTTCTCGACTCCCGGGCGATTAAACTGCGTAGAGACAGCAAAGGCTTGAGTTTCCTTCTGACAATGTTCAGATCATCCCGGACACTTTGTCAAAAGCACCTGCCCTGTCTTTCGATAAATATATCATTATCAACATAAAACTGAATTATTTAATAAATTAATTAGTTTCCTGAGGACAGATCGTATCAACCTAAGACAGGGAAGCAAACAGCTTTACTGTTTCCCCTGCTTCTTCATTATGTTAACCATCCTCCAATAAAAACAAGTTTACCGGTAGCATGAATGACAGAGCCATCACGTTGCCCATTGCTCACCCTGATCACACACTCTATCATCATTGCACATTATTCAAATTTGGTCAGAGATACGGGACAATAAAATAGAGGAGAGGACTAATGTACCTGCTGTGATAGCAGCCTTGAGCAAACCGCCTAGCTGACGGTCGTGAGCTGGGATACTGGAAGGTGCATCAGTGTATTCATGAGGACTTTATGTGTTGTCTGTATGTTGCTGTGTGTATATTCAGATGTTTCTGTAAAAACAAAGCTCCCCGTGGTGCAATAAATCTAGGTTTATCTATGTTTTCTGTACTTCACTGGGCCGAGAGGCAAAGCAACAATTTTTCTGCAGAGGCACAAAAAAAATAAGGCCAAAGAGAGACTAAAATACAAGACATGAAACAACTACACATAAAGCAGGAAAAAGCCACAAAGAGATGCAAAGTAATTAATGTCATCCAATCCACTTCTTCTGCCTTTCACTTAGTAATGCACACTGACATGTTTCCTCCTGTTTTCGAAATACATCCTTTGTTATTTGGACTTTAGAGTACCTGGGAGTTAAAATGACATAAAGACATCCAGATGGATTTTACTCTAATAGTCAACATCAAGGGTGGAAAACTATCTCATACACTATTGAGGCCATGAGGAAACAGTGGCATCTTACTTTAGTTTATCTGTTCTGCACAATTGTTTTCGCATCGCAGCACATACATTTAGGTCAAATGGGCCGACAAACGGTCGTTAAGTTGGGCGATTTTAGAGGAATTAGATCAATTCAGCTCCTCAAAGCAGAGTAAATCAGGCTTATTGCACTGATATCTGCCCCGATCAAGTAGACTGAGATGCTGTCAGTCTCACAATACTCCACTCCTTCCTCATTCCTTCGGTTGTATGAGAATGTAAACAAACCATACATAAGGTGATTTTAACATGGGCAGGCAGCAGGAGCCCAGGTGCCCTTCAGATCTTTGAACCCTCCAGCACAGCATCACAAACATTTAAACGGGCCTCGATGCAGGAGTGTGTGTGTGTGTGTGTGTGTGTGTGCAGCTGGAATAACAAACACCAGTGAATGAATTAGCTCGTATCACTGACAGATTGTCCTCAATAAAATGGGTAAACTCATCAAAGCCCGAGTTGTCATGGCAGCCTGTGCAGGTGACACGGTTTTCAGATGTGAGCCGGTGAACCCAACAAAGGCTTCACACCAGCCCAGATGCTATTGATCAGGGCCGCCACTTGTGGAAGCTGAATGGTCCCGCAGAAGGACAGACACCCAGGGGGAAATGATGGCATTATATTTTTTTTTTCCACAGCTTTCTGATGTAGATGACGTGAATAGGGCCGTCCTCTTCAATGGGATGATTTTGATCCACAGTGCCCGTGGATGAGCAGCGCTCGAAACATCCAGGCTGCTCATCCCTGTTATGGCCTTTTATGGGACCTTACACTGAGACGCAACTGGGTCTGAAAAAAACCCATAATCAATAAACTTTGTCATCTAACATAGTGACAAAGGAGTTAACTGTTTCATTACATTAGTGGGTGTTTCAAAATGCCCTGTTTGAACAGTGTATTTTTATTCCTTAAAGGCATTTTCCAGCTAAAACAATGGTCCTTATTTTATAATGTCTACAAACTCTAGGAACTGCTGCCATGGTAACTCTGAGTTACGTCGAGGGCTCCTCACCGTCATGAAGGGAAATAATCCAAGACCACATACAAACCCCACTAAACTGGTTGACCTGCTGGTTAGCATGCGGTAACCTGACAGCAACCACTTTGCTTAAAAGGTCTGCAGCAGCAGCAGCAGCAGCAGCAGCGTCTAGATCTGTGATTTTGACATTGTGACATCTTGAAATAAAAGGTTTTGAATTTTATCTTGTGAATAAACCACAATATTATTTAATTTATGTCTTGATTTGTATTTAACACTTTAATACTGAGCCACATAATAGATGGTGTGACTAATGTCTAACTGAAGCTATATTAAAACTTGAGTGTTACCACTGTAAATACAAATAGTTCACACTTAAATCAACTGTTGGTTTACTACCACAGGCTGAATATTAAATGTCCTGACCAAAGTCCCTGATCAAACTATCACACATAGTGGCGAAGCAGGTGCCAAGAGCCGCTGCTCTGTAGAAACGCTGTGGACGTAGAGTCTATTTGACGTTTCACGGCTTGGGGCCAACCTCAGAGTGAAAAGGTCGGACAATAGTGACGATGAGCTCATCCTTTATTAAATCTTGAGAGAAGTAATCTACAGTGGTTTGACACCAACAAACAAGTCGTTTATACAGATGACCAAAGTCACTCATGACAGTAGCCAGAATACTGTCCTCTAGAAGACTGAATATATCTTTTACATACACATAATGCAGAGGCAAACAGACTGCAACAACATAAGCATTAAATTAATTGAGTAAAAACTTGAAGGTTTTGTTTGTTTGTTTGTTTTTAAAAGACAACACCCGGTACACTTCCGGTTGTATATTTCACTCAATTCTTTCTGATAGCGTCGCAGCACATCAAGGTTTGAAAGGCGTACATTTGTCGGCTCTTGATCTCTCTCTCTCTCTGCAGACTCATTTCGCTTTGGTAGAGATGAAGGGAGCTTTCTCTAAGGCAGAAAACCCTGGTGCCTCCAAACAGCAAAGATAAATATTGACAGAAACATGTATAAACCTCAGTTTCACTGTGAAAACCCGGTAAGAGGAATGTGGAGGAATAAAGAAAGCTCAACAGAAAAGACAAGATGATATTTAATCTACACAAACACACGTACACCAGATTAAATAATACGTTTCCATCACAAACAGGACCGGAGTTCAGAGCCATGCATCCATTCAAACCCTGGTTTTGCACCGACTGCTATCTGCCAATTTCAGTCCGTATGTATTGTACACAGGGGATGAACAAGAAGTGTTTAAAGTTGGGGGTTGGACGAAGGATTAGGGCCACCATCAGGCGCTTCCACAGAGGGACATCGATCCTCGCCCACCTCGGGATTTCAGGTTACGGGTGAGGACGTCACAAACAGCAAGAACACACGCACGTGCTCAGCAGTGGTGCGCATGTTAGTGCTCCTCTGAGAAGGACACGCTGGTGGGGCCCAGGAGAAATGCCAGCAGAGTAACCCCGCTGTTCAGCAGGCTGCTCTCATGTCAGACTACCTCAGCCAGAGCTGGAGAACGAACACAACCTCAGCCCTGGCTTCTGTCCGTCACCTCTTAGCTCCCAGCGAGCCCAAATGTTTTCACTGGTTCAGACGCAGGCCACGGTGTTTAGGTTTGTAGGTTTTGTCCTGAGAAACAGCTGTCCTGTAAACTGAGCGGCTGGAGGTGAGGTTGAAGTTAAAAGGCTGCCTGGGAACTGAGGTGAGAGAGGATGGTAGCAGAGTCTAAAATGAGAGCGGCCCGCTAAACGAGCAGGGTTTAACCTCAGCAGCCGGCCTGGGTGATGTCTCCACCGGAGTTCTTGGTCACCTCCAAAGTGGTGAAGATCTACAGGATTGAAGGGGGAGAGAGAAAAAAAAAAAAAAAGTGAGACTGCAGCTTTTTAAAAACGTCCAACTAACATTCATGATTGGAAACAGACAATTCAAATACAGCGGTGCCTTGACTTATGAGTTTAATTCGTTCCGTGACGGAGCTCGTAACTCAAATTACTCGTATGTCAAATCAAATTTCCCCATTGAAATGAATTGAAATGTCATTAATCCGTTCTGGGCCCCCCCCAAAAAACACCGCAATTTTATTTTTTTGTTACATAACGTGCAGCATTTACTTTGGAGATCAGACGACTTGAGGATGCTGACGGAGGTGGAGGGGAAAGGCTGAGCCGAATGACTGAATCTTTCATCTGCAGCTGTCTGGCTATCGAGTGAGACACGGGATGCTGGGCGGATGTTACGGCGTTCACTGTGGCGGTATCTGAAGCTGGCTCGTAACCCGAATTTTAGCTCGAAACTCAAAGCAAAAAAAAAAAAATTGCTCGTATCTCGAAAAACTCGTTGTGGCTAAACCTCATTATAAAATGGAAACACAAGCAATGTACAACATCAAACGAGAGGCAATTGAGCAGCTTAATGCGCCGCAATTATCGCCATACTACATTAGCACAACTGCGTAATGCTGAGGTTGCTAATTAATGCACAGCATGTATGACGGTAGGCAGGTTTAATTAAAACATTCAGTTTAAGATCAGCACAAAACTACACATAATTAAAACACTCTTCCACCACACGATGGAAGAAAAACGCTGGCCTCTTAAAACAGACATGTTAATACTTTAAGCCGTCGCCTGCGGCTGCCTCGTTTTGTGCGCTCTGATCAAATCTGGGTCTGGCACAGAGAGATCATTCACTCAGAATTAGACTGAAAGCGAGCCAAGTGAGGGAACAGGAAATGTTTCAGCAGGAAGCAAAGGGTCACGACCATGGCAAAGCTAATCAAAGTTGCACGACCAGGAAGGTTTTGTCGCTTTTACTGTATCACACCAGTTATTTCAGACTGGTCTCAAGCGTTAGGCCAGTCCTTGATTTGCTCCGAGTCTGGTGGAAGTTAGACAGTTTCACAAAAAATAAAAAAGCTATTTTAAAACCAAAATGTTTGCTGCCTTAACCCCAGGCTGACTCTGAGCAAAGAGACATTTCCACAGCAGCAGTCAATGAGTGTGTTTACATGCAAACTAGTATCCCAGTTTTAAACACTGGATCAGAATATAATAGAACACGTTTACATATTGCATAAAGAAACCAGGGTTTTCCATCACCTGCAGGTGGGACTTGATTTCTCACCATCTCAAACCCACTGTTGTGCGACAACGAGTAACATCCAGGCGATGCAGGTGTCTGAAGCCAGGGTAACTTGTTTACTTGCACAACGCATAAGCAAGATGCTAACAAGCATATCAACACTCTCAGTAACACCTGACTGACAAAAAAAGGGGGAAACTGTGCAACTGAAAGTTTCTTGTATTCCTAAATAAAAATACAATCGAGGAAAATTGAGGATTTTTTTCCAGAAGGCTATTATTCTCTACTCAAAATCATTTTCCCGGTGGCCACACTCATCGTTTGACTACCTGCAGGCTACAGTGCAACACAGCTCAACGCACTGAAGCAAGCCAGACTGCAGAAGACCAAGAGGATGGAAGATAAAGGTTAAATAAAACAAAAAATGAATGAAATGCCTGGCCCGCGCTGACTGACTTGACTCCTTACCTCAGCACAGGTTGGGTGGATGCCAATGGTGCTGTCCAGCTGCTCCTTGGTGGCGCCACATTTCATGGCGGCGCCAAAGCCCTGCGTCACCTCCCCGGCATTTGGACCCAGATAGTGGAACCCAATGACTCGGTCCTAACGGTGTGACAGCAAAAACAGAACCCGACTCAATCACGTGACACTGCGCAGGTACAAGCCATTGGCTGCAACCTGAGACAGGAAGGTAAAGGGGGGGTCTTACATTGTCCAGTTTATTGCAGATGATCTTGGCGTAGCATCTGTTGTTGTCCCTGCTGGGCACTGTGAACTCCAGAGGCCAGAGCAGACTGTGGTACACCTACGCATTGAAGTCAGACAGTGTGAACCACAACCAGCTGCAACACTATAAAAGCAACGAATAACACACCTGCCTTCATAATTATACTTAGGTAGGCAGGTCCTTTCATGCTTATTACAAATGGCATATCATATAACAAAACTGCAGTTTCTTCTGACAGTAGTGGGCTGAGACTGAGGAGCTCACATTATTGTAAAACTGAGTAGTCCTACACTTTCCAAGGCTGACACGCTGACCAACATGCATGCACGAGCACGCACAAGTGAAGAAATTGTTAAAACAGGTTGCAGGCAGCAACTAGAGACAAAGATAATCTAACTAAACACGTTCTTTCATCAGTCAAAGGCAACACACCCAGGGGCGGAATGGAAAATACTCAAGTATTGTAGTTGATGGAGTAGTTGTAATGGGACAAAGCTGTAGTTTTTAGTTTTTCCCCTAATTACATATCGGAGATGAACGCTATAGTTTTTGCTCCACCACATGTCTGACAGATTGAGTACCTCATCTTTTTACCAATTAATCTTATGAAATATGTTTTGTTATAAAATGTGCCAAACCAAAAGTATATGAAGCATAAAAATATCAACTACTTTGATACAGTTTAAGTCATTTTTAAGCAAAATGCTACATATTTATTGAGGATTAGCTGAAAAATATCTATTTTTTTTCAATCAATAAAGAAAGAAAGAATATATTCAGCTTAATCCGTAATGAAAATAATTAGATGCACACCTATGCATAATGCAGCTTAAATCAGCTTCGCCTCAACGAGCTACAACAGTAAAATGCTGTTTTTACATTAATCAAATGCTGAAACGAGCTCATGTGTCACCCACCCGCTTTTAGTACGTGGCATTTCCCAGACCGTACTCGTGTGTTACAGAATTACACGTTTTCATTTATTATCAAACCCAACTCTCGTCTTGCACATAAAATCTGATCCAGCCTTCCACGAGGTTCACAGTCAGGTGAGTTACATGGTTAATAAATTATGCAGCTTTACCTCGATGTTCTCCTGTCCATAGAGCTCAGTGGCCCTCTCCTCCGACAGACCGCAGGCGCCGTACTCCAGTGGGGTGAAGACAGTGGTGGGAACGTTGACATAGTCACACTGCACAAACACACACAATGATCACCGTTTGTTTAGGACCCCTCTTGCTGTCCAACAGTATTGCCTTTAAATTGCATATCACTTTGAATCTCAGCTGCTGCTTTCATTGGAGCCTTTATACAACACAAAAAATATTATATATAATACAGATATAATATAAATAATAATAATTATAAATAATGTGAGTTGGACGGGGCATTTTGAAGTTGTCCACTATTTAAGCTCCATTCAATCACCTCTACTTTGATGTATCACATTTGTTTTTGAATTTCCATTTATTGTATCACTGCATGATCACATTGTGTATCTGGTTGTTTATATAAAGACTCATTTGATGCGCTTCCAACAACTTCCCTTATAATACAATTGAAACACAACCCTACATGTGCCTGCAAACACTTTTTGGCAGGGTGGTTACCGGGGGATTCTGGGTAAGGCCAGTTCCCTTTCAAAGCAACTGGAAAACAATAGATGAGATGACGCAATACTGTGCACTCACTGCCAGGTTAACATCTTACTTGTAACCTAATCTTCTGCTTGGCTTGTATTCATCGTCACTCTTCTGCTGCAGTCTGTCACTACAACAATACAGTGAGTATGCTGAAGTTATCCTGCTCTTTCTGCCCTGTGTGTGATTGTTTATTACAAGAAGAAGACAAACTGTGTTTGATACAAGGCTGCAGGCAGCAGGACCAGACCTGCACAGAGTAATCCGCTGCCTGCAGCAGTGTTCCACTCGACCTTTTCAGAGCTGGCTCCGCTCAGGGAACAGAACAGAGTGGTTCTACTGGCGCCATCCATGACTTTACAAACTGAAATGCGTAGTGCTTGGTGGATACGTGCCTTTTATCATTGCATGTTGTACCTAAACTATACAATAAGCAGCTTTGAGGGCGATGCAACTTGTCATCTTATTGTTAATATATTAAAATCAACCACGCTATCAGAATTCACAGGTCTGAAGTCCGAGTGTCTCTTCACGCTGACGTACCTTGACCTTTGAGTTTCCGAAGAGGCGTCGCGCCAGCAGCTTGCCAGCCTGGATAGCGACCGGTGTCAGCTCCCACTTGCCTTCCAGAATGTCTCCAATGGCGTAGATGTGGGGCACGTTGGTCTGCTCCTCGTCGTTCACTGGAATTTTTCCATTCCTGGAGGGCGGCAGGGGTGTCAGCGAGTACGAGCAATTGATTTGCCTTTTTGTTGATTAATGTTACATCTATGCTTTTCTACCAAACGTAAAATATTCTGACTTTTCCCAGTTTCCTCTGAAAAAGTCTGGTACCTATAGATGTGTGTCCAAAATTACATTAAGTGAGTCTAAGGTCACGCTGAGCAAAACAGAGAAGCACAGCTGCAGTATTGTTTTATAAGCCACATTATATTCTACACCGTACAGCAGCAGAACAAGCAAACCTGCTGATGGCCCCTGAACCCACTGGCCTTCTGACTGCGTGTTGGCTTCATCTGAATACTACTCAGGTCATAAGACCGGGGCATATGACTCACCGAACGCTCTTTTAAGCTGCCCTCATGCTGTCTTAATCCCTGTTGGCCTCATGGGCTGAACCCATTCAGTCATTCACAAAATAGTGAAAAGACAACTTCCTCAAAGAAAAGGCTACCTCTGACCTTTTCGACTGTTTTAACTTTAACTATGTGGGCTGCTTAACTATAGCTCTGAAATTATAAATGGTTAGAAAAGAGCACAACAGGAAGCGCACTGATGAAAGACAACCCAGTTTAATTGAATAAGAGCAGACAATGTAACATGACGACAGCAGCATCAAAAGCTCTCACATTTAGATAATTGACTTTATGCTGTTGATACACTGCGCTCATGCTGCTAACAAGACAACCCTCCTGCTTTCCTACCAAATCCCCTAACGCACTAACACGCCACCCCTGCAGAGAGCCATGGGACGGCAGTAACTGCTGAATCACCATGACTGTACCGCGAGTCTTAAAGGCACAGGCGTCCCCATCGAGCGGGACATATGTACGTAGGAAAAAATCTAACAATGAGATAATAAACTTACTTGGTGTTGACTTTGACCCCTGCCTTGTCCAAGCCAATCTTGTCCGTGCATGCATCTCGGCCCACTGCTATCAACACCTAAAGGAAGAAAGAAAGAAAAGGTCTGGTAAGGTTAAAGGAAGCCGTCGGGTCTTTCCTGCAAGGAAGTTGCTACTGTATTGACACATGAATGGCTTAACGTGGGGTGGAGACTACATACTGGTTTTAAAAACATGAAAAACCTTTTAAAAAGTTTTAAAAATTGTATAGTCGCTGGCTAACAAGGCTCACGTGCTTCACTTCTGAGTTGTAACCTCGACCAACCCAATCAGCCAACCAAGTGAGCATTGTTAGCAGATATTGAGCTAAGCTTAAAAAGAGGGAATGGCTGCTGTAAGTGGGGGAAATACAAGGACACATATGGAAAAAGTCTTTATGAAATCAAATGTCTGAAAAACGTAATTTTGAAACTGAAGTTATGATTAAAATCAACTTATTTTGAAAACAACTGAAGAAATGAAATTTTATAATAATGAGTTTAGTTTTAATAATTTCGTTAATTACTTAATGGAAGTTAATTTATACATTTACATAAATTACAATGTCTTTATTGATTAACGCACTTTAGGATTTCACACAAAACTGGCAACAAAGAAAAATAAACAAAGACAAGATAAGACAGAAGGATGAGGATGAACTGATCAGTACATACAGTGTTGTACTCCCCCTCGATGATCTCATCAGTTTCTGTGGACTTGGCTGTCACCTTCAGCCTGCCAGGAGTGCCTGCTTCCAGCTCCTCTATCTGACACACACAGGCGCGGGAAAGTCAGAAGAAAGAAATGTCTTTGTGCTCCTGGTCAAACGTCCAACTGAGAGATAAAACTTATCATGCGACATAACGAAACGATATATCTGATGCTACACACAATCACCAGAGATCAAAGTCTGCTGAGAACCTGCTGCCGTTTGCCAATGGATACACCTCAAAGTGTTTCAAAATCACAATCTCAAAATTGTAAAATTAAAGAAAAATTACACGAATATGCTTCAGTTTAAGATCCACACATCTTCACGTTATACAGAAACAAACGTGCTTTGACAGTATATTAGCTGAGGCGCTCATGTTAACACGAACCTTTACTGGGACATATTTACGGAGGAACTTAACGCCGTGCTCTTCCATGTGCTCTCCAGCGCGGTTGGCCATGTCCTGGTCGAAACCCCGCAGCAGGATGGACCGAACCATGATGGTGACATCGAGACCCAGGCCGGCCAGGAAACCACCGCACTCCAGGGCCACGTATGACGCCCCGACCACCAGGGTCTTTCCCGGACAGTAGGGCAATGAGAAGAGGTCGTCGCTGGTGGAGCAAACACAGAGGAGATTAAACAGAGTGCCGGTAAATCATGAAACCCAGTCTGAAGACTTATATAGGGTGATGTTCCCTTCTGTAGGATACTATATTAAATATTACCCATATAGAAATGGCCATGCTCACGCATCATAACAAGCCTTGGTATGAGGATTCTTTAGACTAAGTGAGCAGCACAAGACCATTTGTGGGTTGCCACCACAGCAGCATAATCACCAAAGACACCCGAGGATAAGCCTACATAACATTTATACAGCTGGGAGATTAATGGATGCCCTGAGGCGAAGCCACCCGCAGAGGATACGATGATTAGTCCAGAGGATTAGAAAGGTGTGTATGCGTTTTCAGACATTACACATTATGGTATGAGACGCTGCTAAGCCCACCCTCTGGTCTAAACCTGAGCTCTGGATGGGCCTTGCGGGAACGAAGCGTGTCACTGAAAGGGCACTGGTGATGTGAAAGCCACTTTGTAACTGGGATTTAGGTCTCACCTGGTGATGCAGTACTCCTTGTCTCCAGGGATGCCCAGGTAACGCGGCCTCTCGCCTGTAGCCAAGACGAACTTAGCTCCTGTGTAAAATGTCTCCTTCCCTCGTTTGTTTGTCGCCTGTCAGAAGGTGCAAACAGAAGCTCTGAGGTATCACTGATGCACGGCGCTACACAGAACACACACCTACAAAATGCTGTGTCTTGACTGACTTGAACAGATTTACAACATGTTTTTTACATTGCTTTGCGTGCGGCTAGTGATATGATAACAAGTAGGTGAGCCAGCGACAACAATGCCAAAGACAGGCTCGGTGTTAAGCCATGCCACAACAGGCTGAACAATCATTTCGAGGCGGACAGCTTATCAAGATGAGCCACTTTCGGTTTGACAATCTGACCAAATGAGGAAGGAAGGACCTCTAACGCGACGCTCTAACACACCGCACTACGCTGCAACCTGCGCATGCAGTCCACCTCGCAGCGCTGCAGCAGATGCAGCTACAGTTAAACTGCCCTGGTGAAGAGAGCTGAAGTGAACGTGCTATTGCCTATTTATGAAATCATGAGCTAAGCTTTATATCGCAAGTGTTCATTTACCTTGATTTTGTGAGGCTCGATGAACTCTGCGTAGGCATTGACATAGTTGACGTTCTTATCTCTCAGTGCCACCCTGTAGCCCCAGTTCAACGAGCCAATGTAGTTGTTCACTGCCGTCTTCATCGTCTCCCAGTTGTGTTTCACTGCATACAGAGAAGTTGCAGTCAGTGGAATAACAGCAGGCGATGACTTACGAGGCTTGCTGATAAGCAGGTGCACTGTCCCCTCTTCATGACCTGCTGGGTCGTTGCTCTGAGCCCTCACCTGTCTCGTCGAACTCCCAGCCGAACTTGCGCGCGTCCTGCATGGCGGTTGCGAGTAAGGCCGTCTGGTGCATCAGCTTCTTGGGAATGCAGCCGACATTCACACACGTTCCACCGAGGCCTGATCAAACACAGCAGAACACATTAACGACACACGGAAATGGTCAAGCTGCCAACTGAATTACATGTAAGTAAAAGGTACGGCATAAATGTCCATCGAGGTATATCCTAAAGTGTAAGCGTCATACCCCAGGAGGTTCCTTTTGGTGTAGGCACAACGTAGTCCAGCACCATGACCTTCTTCCCCAATATAGCAGATTCCTGTTGTTAAACAACACAAAACAAAACAGTGTTTCTACAGCATTACAAAATTCTGTAGCTTACAAACAAGTGCCAGAGTTCTGTATGCAAGAGGAAACGGTTAATGGCTCAAACATAATTGCAGTTCCTGATTACAGCATTAGCTTTAGTTTCTTTCTGAGTCTGTGCCTACCACAAAATTGCACAACAGAGAGCAACATCTGACCTCGCAACAATAAAGCTTTAACGGGGAAACGCTGTGAGTCTGCTGCACTTAATTATCTCACCTTTGAGCAGGCAAGGCCTCCAGACCCTCCTCCGATGACAATCAGGTCGTAGTCGTAGGCTTCATTTTCTCCACTCAATAGCTGCTGCAGGCTGCCATCTTTATGAGCCTGATAGAGACATATAAACAACGTCATACCGGTACAGCACCTATGAACATGAATAGTCTAGAAGGGAGTGCAGACACCGTCACAGGTTCTGCTTTAAGAGTTCCAGGTTTTGGGAAGCTCAAGATCACATATTGCAAAGTCAACATGGCTGACAAGAGCTAATAGTTTTTAATGGTTAAGTTCAAATTGATAAAGTCCCCACATTGTTCAGGTCAACACTCCAGGGTTATGAAAAGCTCAATATTAAGTTCACCACAGCATCTACACAACCTGCTGCAACTGATGATCTATGTATGGTATGTACCAAGCGGCACAGGCACATGGACTGTTCCTGCTATTTATTTAAAGAGTTCCCTCTGCCAAGTCCACCATCTTCCTGCATCAGGACAGTCAGAGGGCATTATCACTGCCGCCGTCTTCTCATGTTTGCTCACCATGTACATGCATGGCTCACTGGCGGTACTGCTGGGCACACCTAGATGTTTTTGGTTACACGCCTTCCTTTCATGTCATGTCTATTTTGACAGTGATCTATTGAGTACCGTGTTTTTATGAGGGAGGTAAGACATTGTGCATTTCACAAAGGCATTTTCATGCAAGTCAAAATTAGCCGAGCTGCAAATGTAACTTAAGCCGAATGGGCTCATTTGTACAGTTTCTTGCAAGCTGCCTAACTGAGAAACGTTTCACGACAATCATGTATTTAGGAGATATGCAGCGTTGGCAGCGGTGTGTAATAAAAGAAGAACCAAAGAATAAACTCCCTGCAGCACAGTCAGTTATTCACACACATTTGCTTCTCACCTGCAACGTTGTGTCACAGCCACCGAGGTGTGTCTTGTTGATGAAGACGTTGGGAACAGTTTTCTGTCCAGTCATCTCAAGCAGCATCTCCTGGTAGTTGGTTCCATCCTCTGGAGAGAAGGGTTAATAGTGTTTAAGTGCAGGTTCACAGGCATGTTTATACTACCCTTGCCTTCAATACATCTACTTCTCACATGGTACCATTTGTCCTACCAATTAATCTTTTTTTCAAAATAAGACCTTGGTGTGTAATTGATATACAAATGATGTGGAAAAATAATAAAAGCATGACATGACCTGAGTTGTTTACACTGAGTTTATTTATTTTCAGCATCAGCAAACTGTCAGCACCAGTACAAAAACAAAGGCTGTGCACAAATACTAATCTATTTTTCACATCTTTGCAGGTGGTCAGGTTGAACAGTCTGGGTTTACTAGTCATACAAAGCTGCTGGTGCACTGTTGCTATGGTTACCTGGAGTTTTAATAATAATTAAACTAACTTGGAACGGGATCTTGCTTTAGGTTTCCTGCCATATGATCTTAGCAAGCACTGGGGGGCCATTTTTCGACAGTCATGGTATGATCAATACTGGTATCAGG
This sequence comes from Datnioides undecimradiatus, assembly GCA_008933995.1. Lineage (NCBI taxonomy): Eukaryota > Metazoa > Chordata > Actinopteri > Lobotiformes > Datnioididae > Datnioides > Datnioides undecimradiatus. The sequence continues at coordinate 19,085,592 of WARS01000013.1, forward strand.
TGATGTGTAATGAAGTGAGTGTAATGGTATATCAGTTTTGGACACCAGTTGTGCCAGGAAACATGACGTTAACAGGACGGTGTAGATCACGCACTCTGCGAACAGAGAAGATACTATTTCCTGACTAAGCAGCAAGGTCCAACTTTGTCTTACAACATTTGACTTCTCAATGACTTCTTAATGACGATAAAAATCATTAATCATTTACTGATTATTCTCAACATCCTTAAGTGCTACTGTCAACACACAGCTGGTAGAAATAACTGGGAGGACAGATGTTGGAGTTTTCTGAGTTATGGCACGAAGCCAAGATATCATCGGTCAGTGACTCAGCATGTTCAGTGTTGCTGCAAATGAAGAACCCGAGCACAGTGTGGGGTAACAACCTCCACAAGATCATGCAGGAAATCCTTTATATCTCCACAGATTAATTGGATTTAAATGCATTTCACAATGACATTGGTAATGGTTTTACAACAATATAACGTAGCAGCAGATGTTATGACATATATTTGCTTTGCAAATCAAAGTGTCAGCCCGTATCTCCAACCAAATTATGAGGCACAGCATGCGGCTCAACGTGACATCTCCAACTTACCTATGAGATCCAACTCCACCACATTACAATCGACTTTCAGCTCTTTGAACAAGTCTTTCACCTACAAAACACACAGGTGTGAAAACTCGTGTAAATTCAATCAATTACAGGGTACAAACTCAAAACACACAAGATATCAACATGAGCAAAAAAGTAATTTCCTCTTAGTAAAGGCTCATTATAAAACCGCCTATTTCCCAGAACACATAAATACTCCTTGTGTATAGTTTAAATTAAACATGGGTTTGTTTCGGTAAAATCCAACTGTATAATCCTGTTAATTGTCAGCTAAACTCTGTAACAATTTTACCAACAAAAACGTAAACTTAAAAGTGCAAAATTGAGAGAAAGATGTGCTACTATACAAACAGGATGTGGGCAGAGATGACAGAGCAAACAGGTTTGATTAAATGTTAAAATAAACCATTAATTATCTAACTTTTCTAAGAAGCGCGATCGCATTGAGATATACCGCAAATATAGTAACTGCTCATCCTGATAACATATCCGCCAATTGTCAACCTGAGGTAAAATCCTGTTAGACTGCGAGGCTTATTTTTTTATACATCTTGGCTCACTTTTAGCCTTCAGCCTGTGACGAAACGAAGCCGGTGGCTGTGTAAACGCAAAGGGGACAGACCAGCAATTAGACCGAGCCCGTGTACTTCGCGGGAGAAAATGGAAGTTTCCGACCGGCACGAGCAAGGTCTCCACTTCAACAAAATGCACACTTTACCTTAACACAGTACGGACAGTAGCTTTTGCTGAAAACCATGACTTGATTGGAGTCAATAAGCTGCTGTATCCGAGTTTTGAGTTCATTCTTCCCGGTGTCATTTTCGACGGGAGGCATTTTCAAGGTATTTCCGTCTGCCTGCGCAGGGCAAGCTTGTGTAGACGGTTGACTGGAAAATTAGGAAAAAAAGAAATGAAACCACACCAACTCTCTCTTAGTTAATATAAGAATGTCTTCCGAAGCTTTCCGCCAAGAGAAAAAACAAGAAAATGCTAGAGGGGAAAATAAACTGCGGGTCTAACCCCGGTTCCTCTCCCCCCGCTGTCAGCAGACTGTCTACCGACCGCGCCAAACGTCTTTTACCATTTCTTATGTAGCTGCTTTGGGTGCGCTCGATCGGGTTCACCGCGCCAACCGCTTTCCCCTCTGTACATCATTGGCAACAGCAAGAGCTCCGCCCGCACGGTCAATCTCGCGCATCAAAACATGCCGACCTTAAAATAACGTCACAGGGTTGCCTATTTACATGCCGTACAAGCATAAAAAAAAAATATTCTCCCTAAATATTCCGATTAAAACCAATGTATTTCGCTAGATGGGTGGTAATTTAAAAAAATATTTAGTCTACACTAGTTGGGGCGACGCTAACAGAAGCAAGGGGGCCTACAGGCGCCTCCGGAAGACAGCTAATCCTAAAAGAGGACAGAAATGAAACGCATAAGAGTGTTGGTCCTTTCACGTTTGATACTGATAGCAATATAATATGGACAGTTGTTAATGTGCCGGCTCTGAATACAGATGTCCATTTCTGCGTTACCTTTACTTGTCCCAGTGCTGGTGCATGAGCACATAGTTGGTTTTCCGGCGCCATCTGCCGGTAAAATTAGGCTACGACAAGTAACAGGTGCACATGTGTCCTCATTTAACTTTTAACTTAACTACTTACTTATTACGTGAGATGTCTACACCCCTTCCTCCTCTTCAAGACAATATATTTTCTGTATTAATATGCGATTATTTTCTTACTCAACTGAACGTGAGCCTCAAGTGATCTTGAGACTCTTGTATAGACATTTACAAGAGGACTTAAACAACTGAGTCAAGTACAGTGTAACAGGAATAGTAATGGGAGACACTATGAATCTTGAGATTTAGCAATATTTTTTCTTCAAATTAGTATCAGTTTAGTACTGTGGCATTACAGTTTCTATTATAATAGTCAGTAATTAAATTGTATTAATGTCAAGGGATTCACAAGAGAAAGGTTAATAAAATAGAATGATCAAAAAGCAAAACAGCAGACGCAAAAAGTAACGTGACTTTTATTCTCTAATGCGGGCCAAAAACCACAACATCTGGATTCTGCACGCCCTACACTTCCTATAATTCCAAGCGAGTAGATCATCTTTCGTTAGACTCTATACAATTAAACCTTTATTGTCATTATGCAGTGTATAACGAGATTGAGCCACAGTCCTTTAAAAAGTGCATTAACACATACACATAATGACATAACATAGCACAAAATAGCATAACATAACATAACATAACATAACATAAAACCATGCCAGCATAATAAATAAGTGTCCAGATGTCCAGTTTGTGAAGTCTCATGCTTAAATCAAGATGAACATGTTGTCGTTGGTTATTTTTTTGGGTTATTCTCTTCTGAGTCACAGAACAACAGTTTCTAAAGGCCTAGGCTCGGCTTTGAGCCTGGCAATGCTGAGTAATCCTGTTCCAGATGACCTGGGGGGCTGAGGCCATAATTACATACAAATAAATCAGAAATGTATTGAAGCCAGAGGCCATTTAGTGCTTTACAGACAAATAGTAAGATATTAAAATCTATCCTTTGACACAAGGGAAGCCAGTGCAGGGATTAAAGTGCCAGTGTAATGTGTCTCATTGTCTTGGTGTAAATGAGGACTCTGGTGGCAGCAGTCTGGACAAGCTGCAGCTGTCTGACTGATTCTTCCTGTGTTTTTAAAGGTGGTAGTTTAGTCACTTAGTAATTGTCTTTACGTGGCTGTTGAAATTGAGGACAGGGCCAAGATTTCCAGCTTGGTTAGTTGGTTTAATCATCACATATAAAGTGAAGACTGACTTGATATCTTTTCTCAATATCTTAAGAGGACCAAAAATCAAATAACGTCTCACTCACAGACACATGTCATTTGAGTGCCTTGTGGTCTTTACAGTCCATTTATGGTTGTTGTGTTTTTCAATAGCTATTTTTTGTCTTTTTGTAGGCATTTTGTCATAATGTTTCATTGCCTTGTGTTTTTGTTGTTTTGTCCGTTTGTGGTTGTTTTTGTGTCTTTGTAGTCTCTCCGTGGCAATTTAACACTTTATAGTCGTACTGAGGTACAGTTTTTTATTTTGTAGGTCCCATGTGTAATAAACTACAGGCCTAAACCTTATTTTTACCAGTTAAATTCTAGTGGCTGTTGCACTCAATTATATGAGGGCCTACACATTTTTTTGAGTCAATGCAATATACCGATGAAGGAGAATGGGGCGCTATGAGTCACTGGGACAGCATAGTACTATTAAGGGAAGCAAATGTGTCAACACCGACAAACTCACCAAACACTGTTGTTCAGTTCACTACAAGCTGATGAAGCAATATGATATCAATATCACGATATTAATACATTAGAATATAAGATAATCAGAAACGGTAGCCTATAATAGATTATATAAATGTCAAGTAGATATTTGACAACAGATGAGACCCTGTGTTTGTCTTAGAAAGTCGTGTAGGCTTCCATGATTCATACCTGAAGTCAAATGATTTTACTGAGGGGCATTTGAAGGCAGCACATCAGCCACTAGCTCTTATCAGCTGCGTGCCCGGCTGACGTCACGCTGCTGAATCAGGTACGCATCATCAGAGAAACGCAATCCACACACATTATTTCCAGGTGAGTGTCGCTGGATGACTTCCAGCTTTAGCGGATGACAGATGGAAGCAGGGTGCAGTTTCGCAACAGCGCACAAGATGATTGATAAGCATATTGTGAGGGCACAGAAACACTTCTCATTACTTTAACAAGTTTGAACAAGACTGACGCTGATGATGATCATGATGATGTGAGGGCTTGAGCTCCCAGCTGGTGTGACATCGCCTGTCGGTTTGTGTGAATGCGGCTGTGTGCGAGCGTGTCCGTCTCTGTGTCTTGACACCTCCGTTGTCGCTCCTCCTCCATCGCCTTGAATTGAAGTCGCAGCTGAACCGCGGTGAGGCAGTTTCACAGGAAGGAGCCGCAGCAGACGGGAGTCGAGCTACGCTTGGTGAAGAGACACCGAGACAACATCGACGATGGCCGAAAATAAGATGGGCCCAAATCTCCAGGCTGGAGCTGGATTTCTCGCCAAACGGGTCCAGAAGTCTTTGAATCGGGCTCAAGAGAAGGTGGGCCAGGGGACATCAACTTTGTAAAGTTTACACGGGGTCTGTTAAACTTCAAAACTGTAGGCTAGAAGCGCTGTCATCAGTTTGGTAAACCCCGAGACAGACTTGTTCCAGCTTGTGTGGTCACTCAGCTTCTTATCCTGAGGTGTTTTTAAACTCACTGGGAGCCCTGCTTTAATATTAAGGAAACCTTTCTCCAGAATGACTTCAATAATGGTTTGACTGGAAACCAAATATGAGGCACAAGTGAAGGGGATGTGGCTTTTGGTATATTTACAAGGAGCTTCCTCAACTAACTAATGTAGCCATTGACTTAGAACATGTGAGAATGGCTGTGTTGCTTAGCTGTGATCTGTTTTGCTGTGTTGCTATAGCCTAGGGGTACTTTCCCTATCTCTCCATCTGTTATCTAGCTTTACGAAATTGCAGGTCATAATGAAATGCTGCCAGATCAGAAGGTCAAATCAGTTCGAGCATGTTTGTTGGATCTCATCATAAAGTGAAAGAACCCGTGATTGTGACCCACTTGGGGGGGAAAGGAAAAGCCCTCTACACATGATGATAGTCCAAAACTATGTGCCACGTGCTCCAAGCCTGGTCTACTATCTGTTGCAGCTGTCTTTTGAAATGATCAGACCGTTAGTTGGATTAATGTAATTAATATTACAGCAGCATAAACTTTTCCAGTCTGAGCATCATGGTGTTGTTTAGTTCTGTGTGCGGACACAAAAGCTGCCACTTCCTGTCTGTGCACTTCCTCTCTCTTGCTTTCTCACTTAACTTTGTGGTTCATTTCACTGCTCCACCTCAACACAGCGACAGAAGTTTGCATTTACTCTGAAGCTGCAAGACAAAGCTTATTTTGGGGATTATTGTTTGTTGTTTTCTTTATTGTGTGAAATGGGATACACATTATAATGAGTCTCTGTTTCAGATTTAAGGTTGAAAGTCATTTTCAGTGGCATTCAGTCTGTCAAACACCTGCACGCAGTGGACTGTGAAGGGCACAGTAATAGTTAGCCATGTGTGTCTCAGTTAGGAGAGCCATAGGAGTTTGTGGTATGTACTATATAGGGAATATTTGTGTGTTACATAAGTGTTGACACGTGTTTTCTTGTAATAATAAATTACAGTGCAGGGATAGTAAAATATGTTTGAGGTAATGTCCAATTTATTTATTTATTTTTTAAATTTCAACTGGTAAAGCTGAATTGTCTGTTTACTTGTTGTTGTCTGACATTTACATCAATACACACACTGTTATGTCTGCAATGAGCTGATATGGGCCTGCCAATAAAGGCTTTGCACGACTTTGTAAACATATGCAGCAGACCTGAATGACACCTATAAACACAGTTGGATTCGTAGAATCAGTGGAGTTCCCTTGTTCTCATTAATGCCTGTCTAATGTTGTTCTAACCCTGACTATTCTCCCGTCTAAGGTGCTTCAAAAACTGGGCAAAACCATGGAGACCAAGGATGAACAGTTTGAGCAGTGTTTCCAGAGCCTCAACAAACAACAGGTACGCCAGCATGTAATCTTTTTAACATGAAACGGTCTCTTTGCAAAGTTCTCCGCCATTCGCTGCAAAAATGTAGAAATCGTTGGAAGTTATTGCTTTACTGAACTTTTATAGGTAGCTGTCTCATTTTAACTGTTACGAAAAATCTTCAGTTGCATTGAGAAATACTGAGTCTACGAAAAAAAAACAAAAAACAGCTTTTGCTGTAAAGTTGCCAACCCACAAGTTCAGACAATCAGCTTGGCCTTCAAAACAGGAAATACTTGTGACTAGATACAGCTCTAGTTTCTTATCTATTCTGCATAAATGCTGCTCATTATGTCTTCTCTTGGTACTTGAACATAAACATTACCCTGATCAGAAAAGAAATGAAAGAATTCAGAAAAGAGGTTACCCACATCCTCATGAGCTAAAAACCAGCTCCAGTTTAGGTTTTTGAAAGGATTTCAAAATGATACTATGTAACATGAAATGTTTGATTCAAACACATTATAATTTGCTTTTACCCAATGCAATTCAGCCTCTTTGGGTCTTGTATGACCATTTGCTTGTGTGCTAATGTTAGCAAACTTGGGCAGATGTTGCCTCACCATGGAAATGTCTGACTTTGTAGACTGACTTTATGCATCTTTTCTGCTCATGCTACTGTTCCTCTGAATTAGTGTTAAGGATGTTCACTTTTAAGCGGTTGAGCTCGTTCAATAAGAACGGAAGTCTATGGGCTAACAGGAAATGCTGCTTTCACTTCACAACTGCCACATCAAATGTTGTGATTGCTATTTAATTTAAACTCAGCATTGTGGTCCAATGACCACATATCATGGATTCTGCAGCTTGAACCGTGATGCAGAAAAGAGTTGCGCTATAAACAGAAGAATACTGATTTCATCGTTTGAGGGTGTTAAGGAAATGATGATGCGTAAATGGCTCAGATCAGCCATGGCGATACTGTCACTGGGCGTCACAGACTTTAACTTAATGTTGTGTTTTCTGCCCTTCATTTTGCTTCTTCACTCAGATCGATGGAAACAGGTTGTTTAAAGATGTCAAAGCTCACCATGCAGCAGTGAAAGGTAGGTGGTTGTTGTTTTTTTTTTTGAAAGCGTGCACAGTTCTATGCAGCAGCACAGGGTTGACAGAATATCACTTCTTTGCTCTGTAGAGTTAGTTTGTAAAGGGGAAGTGAATTTCTTCTATTCCTGGATCCTGGGTCGACTTTTGCAATTCTGTCTGCGTTGCCATGTTGTACAAGTACACATAAAAATCCTGCAGCAAAAACAGCAGACTCAGCATTGCATATGTGATTCATGTGCAAGAAACAGTTGTGTTTCTGGTGTTGTCAGCTATTGCTCCTGCATTGGGAGCTCCAGTCAGGAAACCAGTGTTGTTCTGACCTTCTTGGCGTGGGTGTAGCAACAGTGCCACAAACCCAAAGAACAATACCACCATAATGCACCGAGCCGCTGATGCTAGATAAGCTAAGTCCTTATTGAGTCATGATTGTATTTTAAGATTTTTGCTTGCCCTCCCACAATATCCTGCTCCTTACCAAAGCCGTGCATGAGACGTCCAAGCGGCTGTCCCAGACGTTGCGAGACATCTACGAATCAGACTGGGATGGAGTGCAGGACCTTGCTGTCATCACAGAGGTATATATCTATGATTGCTTTTGTGAACGATTGATCAAATCTGAATGTTGGTTTGGGGGGGCTGGGGATACAAAGTTTGATATGGCTTTGTCACCAAGATCAGCTCCCATCTCGTTACATACTGACATTTGAACATTATTCATATAGTTTGATTTAAAAGAGGATTTATTCTTATTGAATATGTTACGCCGTGGCCTAGAGGAAGCCCTGGCGTAACATGAGAATGAGACTCCAAACCACCACTCCACCAGGAATAGAGGTTACAGTCATTTTTTAGACTTATTTATGAAAAAACATCTCTCAATGAAAGAATGCTGCTGGCAGTCTGTCTGGAGTGAGGAGAGCCCCGCAGGAACTGGAGGAAGCTCGCTGTCAGCTCCCTGGAACAGTCTCCACTCAGTTACCAAACTCGCCTGCAACTCACACCACAGAGAGAAAGATGCAGACATGCAACGATTTGTATTCACAGAAATATCAAAATGTGAGCCTGGGGTCATAACAGCAATCACAACTATTCTAATTTCCTCTGTCTTACCTGCAAATGTCACTTAGGTCTGGTTGATTTCACTCTTTAATACCACTAATAACATACTGTCTGCCCAGTGATATACATGCTACAGCTATAGTTTCCATCGCACTAGTGTTCATAAATGTTAAGAATGCAGTTAAGATATTCATTTAAGCTGGCTTCAGAAAGACAGATTACGACCCATCTCCCCACATAGTTCAGTAGCTGCACTGTTGGCTGCCCAACATTAGCTGCATGTTGGGCAACAATGTTCATATCTCTTTTCTGAAAACGAGTTTGTGGCTTGGGTTAAAGCTCTCTAGCATTCGGAGAGACTTGTAACAGTTGCATTTATGTGTCTTTTTAGAGTGAAAACTTGCTGTGGAACGACTACGAAGAGAAACTAAGTGACCAGATTGTCCGCACCATGGAAAACTATACGAGCCAGTTCCCTGAGGTCAAGGTAACCGGGTTCTCATGCCTCTCTGAGACCACCAGTCTGATCTTTCATGATTCACGCAGTGGTCTTCCGTCCTCCTACCGGTTCACGTAATGTTTACTTAAGGAAACTCTTTGTCTGTGTTTCAGGAACGAGTAGCCAAACGCGGTCGCAAGCTGGTGGACTACGACTCGGCACGGCACCACCTGGAAGCGCTACAGAGTGCCAAAAAAAAGGATGAAGCCAAAATAGCAAAGGTAGGCTGAGAATCACAGAACATGTAGCACCGAAATAATGAAAGCGGTTTTGACTGTTACTGGCACTGGTACTAAAAAAAAAACCCCAAAACCCCACGCGTAATTTCAAATCCTCTTTAACAGGCAGAGGAAGAGTTCAACAAAGCCCAGAACGTCTTCGAAGAAATAAATAACGAGCTGAGGGAGGAGCTGCCTGTTCTCTATCAGAGGTACGGTTAAAAGGGTAATGATGGAATTCATAGTGGGGGTATGGATTGTGACCAGGTCGCTAAAAGGGATTGCGTGTGTATGAATAAACAGTGGCTCAGGAGCTGATGCATGTCTGTCTTGTTGGGTATTCAAAACTAACTAGCTGTACTTGGGCTATTTGGAGCATACAGTGTGTGAGAAAAATGTGCAGGTGTGTGTGTGTGAAAATAAATATGTGTGTGTGTGTGTAATAAGTGAACTCGGCTTAATGTTTTCAAGATGGCCGTGTGGATGATGTGAAAGATAAACTGAGATCTGTCTTTGTCTCCCTAGCCGGATAGGTTGCTATGTGACCGTGTTCCAAAACATATCAAACTTGAGAGATGTCTTCTATAAGGAAATGAGCGTGGTAAGATGGGACGCAGATCCTTTTTATTATTTATTTAGGTATATATGAAGTACCACGAAAACTCTTAGAAATGCATCTTTAAAAATAAATTTAAACCGATAGTGCAGTTAGTTCGCGCGCTAATGTTGCAATTTGTGTTCAAGCTGAACCGTGAGCTCTACAATGTGATGAAGAAACTGGAGACTCAACACTCTGGAAAAGCTTTCATCATCAAGGGTCTGAACAGGTAATGCATTGTGTTGCACATTTCCCCTCGTTGTCCCCACCAAATACGTCTTGCCATGTAAATAACATTTGCCTAATGATGGCTGTCTTTTTTTCTTTTTTGAATCTACAGCCGAATTAAAAACAAAAAAATTAAAAATGTACTTTTTCTTCAAATAATATAGCACATCAGGCAAGTCAAAGAAGAGAAAGTCCCTGGTTATCTCCAATCCCATCCCTTGCAATACAGCTTTCCCAGCCGACCATGTTTCCATCCATTCTTCCACTGAAAATGGAAAAGTCGCTGTCCCGTCCAACCCTACCCAACGAACTCAAAGCATCTCTGAAGAAACCAGCCTACAAGACGAGAGTGGTGCCTCATCCAAAGATGTCAACTCGTCAGACTCCGATCTCAGCTCCAGTGGCACCAACACACCTAAGAGGCAGTCAGTATGTGACAATGAGAGCGCAAGTACAGGAAGTCAAAGTCCAGAGGAGGCTGAGGTTGAGGCTGAGGCTGAGGTTGAGGCTGAGGCTGAGGCTGAGGCAGAAGTGGCGGCGGCGGAAGAGGCTGAAGCTGAAGCAGAACTTGCTACAGACCATTCGGATGACTCTGGGGTTGGAGTGCCAAAGTCAGAGGCTGCAAGTCAGGAAGTGTCCAATCCCTCTGATTCTGCAGATAGTGACGGCCCACAGAGTCCGGAGCAGGAAAATGTGAGCGAGCCATCTTCGGTGGAGGCGAAACCAAGGCACGCACCAGTTCCTGCCCCTCGCGTCTCCTTCTGCTCTACAGATAAGTGCACCCTTGTGGCTGCTGCGGAGCAGATGGATGCGGAGGATCCATCCATCGACCAGGAGAAAGCTGTGTCAGAAGAGGCCTCTGGCTCACACAATCCACCAGGCTTCCTTTACAAGGTACGCTTATATATGATTAAAGCAAGATTTTATCAATTTGGTGAACAAACTGATTCCTTGAATGAACTGCTTTCTTACAGAGGGTGCAATGAGATGATCTTATGTCTTGTCTATATAGGCATACTCTAACAATTATACTCTCATGATATAACGTTAAGGGAGAAAAGAATCAGATCAGTGCAGGACAAGGAAGAACTCCTCTTTCTCATTATAGCATAGTGCTAACATAACCAACGATGCCACTCAACTGCGGACAGTGATTTGAGATTCTGGTAGTGGCTAATACAGACACGCTAGCTTAGGTTTGGGCAGTTTTGCAGAGCTAGAATCAGTAAGTTAGCTTAGCATACAGATTGGACACCAAGAGGAAACGGCTAGCCTGGCCTCAAGTGTAAAAATGGGCCTGCCAGCACATTTTTGTGGCTCACTATAGAATATATTTTAATCTATTTATAAGCAGAAAGGTAAAAACTAACAATATATGTTTTGATATAGTCAATCTTGACGTTTACCTGCTTCTAGGGTTAACTTTCAACATTTAACTGTTCAAGCTGCAGCTTTGTGCTAAGATTGATACAGATTTTTTGATATTTTGTGCTGGTTGAATGTAAAAAAAAAACAAACAAACAAAAAAAAGCCTGAAGGTCCGAGACATTATTAACATTCAGATATTAAATGTCCTTTTCGCTTCAAAATATAAAGACATTGTGAAAATTAAGACATTAAAACACAGTCGTGTTTTAATGTCTTAACCCTCACTTGTCCCTCGTTTTACACCAGGGGGTGGCGCTAGAGAGCCATGAAGCGTCTGAAGACGGCCTGCTCCAGTTTGATGAGGGAGACTTCATCCTGGTGCTCAGTGACACTCAAGAGGTCAGTGTGTGTGTTCTTGTAAAGCATATCTCACATCACAAGGTGCTACAGAGATAGAAGATTACACATTTCCTGTTAAGTGTGCTCCTTATTTTGAACTTGGAACCTTTCTCTGAACCTGGTTATGTTGTTTGTCCCGGTGCATTGTGGGGATTCTTTTTTTTTTTTCTCAGTCTGAGCCCTGTGTGCATCCTGCTGGCAGCGTATTTTTCATCGCATGTCCGTGCTCTTTTGTTGTTGTTTTTTTTTTTTTCTTTTTGAGTGATGAATTTTTATTTTTCCTCTGGGTAACTGGCCAGACATACCTCACCCTGATACATTTCCACTGCAGCTAAAATAAAGTCTGACAGCAGGAAATGTTTCGGATGCAAAAAATTCAAATGTTTCTGCTGAACATCAGCGGCCATATTCGCAAAACATCCTGAGGCTACATTTTTTGGGTCTCAGAGTAAATCACAAAGTGTTTTTGCGCTGAGTCTGAGAGACGTAAGAGTACAGCGCAGAGGGCTCGTAAATCACAAATATATGTTCTCAATCAGACGAATACTGCAGGTAATAAATCTCTCCCAACAGTGTTTTGGAAAGATTAAAGGATGTTGATTTATTTTTTTTTTAAACATATTTCAATGGCAGCTGACTTGAGATGGATTTGGCTCACCAGCAATTTGAAATAATCCAATAACAGTGGCAATGTTGGAGAGATACCAGTGGCAGTGCCGGTGAACTTGCACCTGAAAAGTGTACCTTTCAGTTCCTTCTTTGCTAGATAGCGTATTAAGTGCACACTAAATAAATAATGAAGTGCATGAATAAAGGTGTACACGTCTGCCCATGGACCTGTAAAATACGTGCTAGATGCAGAATTACTATTCAGTCAAAAACAAGTCAACTTTTTATTTGATTTGATTTTAATTTTTTTTAAATTCAATCTAATATAGTTCCACTCAGCAGTTTGTGATGGGCTCTCACCAATAATTGAATATACAGACAACACAGATATTGGTTTTTTGATTGCTTTGTCTCCTAGAAAACAGGAAATCACACCAAATGCCAGTTCGAAAACTCATTCACAAAGTATCTGATCAGAGGGTGGATTTGTTTTCTTAATGGTTTACATGTGTTTAATGCCTGTGTGTCCCAGCAGGAAGACCTGCTGAAGGGGATCAGGGAGGAGAGCTGGAACCAGCACAGGGATCTAGAAAATCACTCTGGGATCTTCTCGGAAAAACTCATCCGGCCTGTTCAGGCAGAGTGAGGCAATAGTCACTCCTCAGTCTGTAATAACTTTCTTATTCCATCCAGCAGTTGGTGACTCACACGCATGCACACACACACACACACACAGAGGGAGCAGGGAGTGAACCCATATGTTTTGGGCGCAGAAGCTGTGCAAACAGATGACGTGACAAACAGGCAAACACGTGGTTACTCACATGCTATGATGTTGCAACTTGTGGAACAAAAGTGAACATTTAGAACATGTTGTAAGAGACGTTTGGATTATCACATGTAACAGTATTCTGCTCTCTTTTGCATCTTCAAAATCTTTATATGAGACACTGTGAAAATCTTTTTTTATACAGAAACTATGATCTTGTGTAACATTTCCTAATAAAGCTAAAAATTTAAAGAAAGGAGGATGTCATTCTGGTATGAAGAGCAATTTTGCATGTCGGGAAGTTTACTCAGATGACTGGCAAATTTCAAGTCTAAAAGAAGCAGATAGCGCACAGTAAAATTGATTTGCATTCTGTAAATAAAGGAAATTGTTGCTGCGAGGCTGTAGATAAACAGCCGGAGCTTGAGAGAAGACTACAATGATTCACCAGAAAGGAATGTGAAAATATTGTCAAGTCCTGGAAACCGAGACGCACTGACTGATTGACTGTGAGGAGTTTATGGAAGCAAGGTCCGTCTTGTTATGAAAAACTACATAGATGGGGCTCAGTTCCCCTAGTTTGGCAGTTCTGTAGAGAATGGAAATGAGAAATTAATGTGTTTTGGAGCTTCTGCAAATCACCAGACAATACACACATAAATCCAGTCGTTCAATGAGCTAACGGCAAAGGGACATGATACAGATAACTGCAGCTAAAACGTAGCTCAGTGTGTCATCACTGGTTATCAGACACCTTACTGTGCTGGGTGGGTGTAGCCTTGCATTTGGCATGGTCATGTTCAGGTGAAACAGCAGGGACCCTCCACATACCCTCACTCAAACATCTTTTGCTTTACGCCACTGGGCTTTTGACTGATTTCAAACAGGATATTAGCTGGTGGAAGTCTGCTCTGTTTGCTTCCGTGGCCCACATTTAATTGTAATGGTCTACTCTGCAACGTTCATTGTTGTATCAATTACTACTTAGTGCACCCATGGTGTAGGCACAGTGGTGGATTGTGCTGTTTGCCAATGGCAATGCTGACATAATGATGTTAAGCTGGTACGATGTTTACCATCGTAATTTAGTGTGTAAGCATGTCAGCATTTGCTAATTGGTGCTGAACTCCAGCCTAATCTGAGTTTTAGTTTAATTTAGCAAGGAATTACATGAAAATTGGGAAACTCCATCTGCTGATGACCGTGTGATACACGTAAATAAAAGAAAAAGGTCAAATGTCAAGAAATGCACTTGAACTTGAACTTCAGTCTAAAACACAGATTGAAGCATTTGTATTGACTGATGGGTACAATTGCATAGAACATGTTTGGGAAGAAAGGTCAAGGTAACTATGTGCCGGTGATCTTGTCTCGCGGCATCAAGTGAATGATGAGATAAACTTCTGCAATGTGGGAACAATCCTTGAAAAGCTGTGTGTGAAATAACATCCAGTTTTTAACAGTATACATGGCCTCCAATTTACAGCAATTGCTTTTTGATGCAATATATCCCAATAGAAACCTATTGCTAAGACATTTACCCCAATTAATACCCCTTTTAATTTACAGGAGTCATTTACAAGTAAATCCATGCGTGGTTTTCAGTTAACAGCGCTTTTAAAAGTTCCTTGATACTTCATGTCAAATCTAGAACAATGAAATGTTGATGCTGCATTTCATTTCTGAGCATAATTCATCCACAGCTTCCTCAACCAATACTTTCTTTTTGATTTTATTCTCTCTGTTGCAGAGAAAATGTGCCAGTGAGGGCTTGACAAGGAAACCAGACATTGATAGTTAGTGAAGACACTTCTTTCAGACCAGTCAGTGGGAATAAACACCAAGAGATCAGGACAACCACACACAAGCTGCCCCTGATAAAAATCCAACAGCAACTGAGATTCTGTTATTTATAGAGTTGCTCCATTACAGTGAGGTTAATATTGAAAGGTGATATTCACAGTGGAAGACTGGGCTCTCCTCCAATATGAATATAATGCATTGTTACTTGTCTATTTCTCAATGAGGGGCCTTTATCTGGGTGAGAACATCTCAGAGGCCCGTTTCTTCTCCTCCGGCCTCGTGCTGCTCTGCTTGTTTGCGGTGTGAGTTTTTCCTCGTGGCTCCTCCGGGGAACGGGCGTGTAGGTTACACGGGGCTAACTGCTGTATTAGCTCGGGTCCATTAACAAGTGGTGCTGTGTTGACAAGGGGGGGGGGGTGATAGATAAACTTGTACGAGGTCTCCGGGAGAGCTATGGAGTTTCAACCACTGCTCGGTCACGTTCGTGCGGATGCATACATCTTGTAGCTCAACAGTTCAACTTCAAGCTGCAGCGTATTCCATGAATGGTCTCAACAAAATTAAAAGTTCACTCGTGTTTCTGACAGACTTCATCGATCAAACAATTGCACTTAGCAAAAAAACGGTTGTGAGACACATGATCCATGTGAAAAACTGAATGAGATCCCGTCTGTGGGACAAAAGGAGGTCTTTAATCTTTATTTCTTCCTGTAATGATATTGTTTTTCCTCTCCCCTGATACTAGGGAAAATTAGGGGTCAGGGAAAGGTCAGAGGTCGAGCTCAACAGCACAAAAACATTGCTGGAGATGGTTGTGGCTCAATGATTCTTGGATTTGATGTTGATGCACATTAAACACATTAGATCAAAGAGCGCCATACTGTTGGCTCACACAATGGTGGTGTGTATTTTTTAAAAATGTAATAGAAAAACTTAATAGAACCATTAGCTGAGTATCTTCAAATCTGCATTCACTGTTTATTTATTTTTCTTTCTTCAAGCTCTGGTTTTGTTTATCTCTTTATCTCTTTCAGCCATTGGGTTCTGGGTTTGAACATAAGTATGTTTTTACAGCTTTTTTTTTTTTTTTTTAAGCTGCTGCTGTAAATGACGTTGATGATGGAAGTGAACCATTACATCAAAGCTGGATGCTGGAACACCAAAACTAAAGCTAAAATGAAACAAAGTAAAAACATTTCATAAAGGATCTGCAGAGCTGGGTCGTGATTTCCTTTGGCTTTGAGCTTATGAGGGTCATCTTTAAATAAACAGGCCGTGGTTATTTGATGCATTGGTAATATAAAAATTTCAATTATTGCAGCTGTCATGGTTAACTCCCAGCGGAGTTTTTTCCACATCTTGTAGCCCGAAGGAACTGTTTTGTTGATCTCATGCACATGCAGAGGATGTTATATACACTTGTGGGTTCCGGACGCTGATTTACAGGTGGCGGTAACATGACAAAAGATGCTATAATGCACCAATAAAAACAGGGGAAAAAACATTGCAAACTGGTCTGCAGAGATGTCAACAATGCA
Organism: Datnioides undecimradiatus; assembly: GCA_008933995.1. NCBI lineage: Eukaryota > Metazoa > Chordata > Actinopteri > Lobotiformes > Datnioididae > Datnioides > Datnioides undecimradiatus. The sequence goes on from WARS01000013.1 coordinate 19,102,029, forward strand.
TCTTAAAGCTTTGCAAATGTCTAATGTGGGAGGAGATGTGGTCTTACATTCATTTATTTAGGACACACAATGTGGATTGGTAAGTAGCACTGTAAACACAATTTATGTTGGCGTATAATAAAACTCCACCAGTCCATATTTTGCACTATGCACCAGAAAAAACCACACTTACACCACTGTTTAGAACAACAAATGGGAAAGCTTTCATTCATTTCCTATATTATACATTGATACTAAGTAGATCAACGGACAATTGAAAGTTGCATGCAAAGCTCTACAGATCCCTTACCTACCTGCTTTAGCAAACATAGTTGCATGAATTGTTGATCCTAGTTGTCTGAACTTCTGCAGGCACACATCAGCAGCCTTGCTGTTGTTTTAATTGTGGTAATCATGTGGCTTCCTGTGTGTGTGCGTAGGTGGCCTTGTGCATGTACTGTATGTGTGTGGAGGGAAGAGGGCTCTTTCCTCCATCTTTCAGTGCTTCAGACAACATGCAGACACTCCTAGTAGGTGTGTGTTATGTCTCTTATCACCTTTACTCTGACATAATGCAGACAGTCCTGTGTGTGTGTGTGTGTGTGTGTGTGCCTTTGAGTAGGGGGTTGGGAGGTAATTTTCACTTTGAAAAGACATAAATAAAATCCTCCACATGGCCGGCCAGTTGAACAGTGGAAATTCAAACCTTTTAAACTTTACAAGCATCCCCATAGCAAAATAATTACAGAAACACTGAAATCGGTGTTTCTAGCTTGCTTCGTTTCTCAGACTTTTCCAATTAGCCCGCAGATGTAACTAGCACAGCAGGTCTTGAAGCTTTTGCAGTTTCAGTGTGCGCCTTGTAGCTTGGAACAAGGGCTTTTTTCCACACTCCTGAGCCAAATCAGTAAAGGTTACTCATGTTCAGTTTTTCCCCTTTTCCTTCTTTGAAGATAGGATACAAACAACACACTGTTCACACCAAAGAAGGGAGCTCAGGCAGACATAATGTTCAGCTCTAATGTTTGACCTTCTGTAAGGTTACAGGTGTCATTTATAACAGTCAGAGCTAAAGCTTCCTCTGAGGCAGATCTCCATTTCATATTTTATATTCATTGTCCCGCAGAAAATAAAAACCCAACGCTTGATTTGGACCAGGACATGTTTTTGTCTTTGATAAGTCATTTTAAATACACAGCCAAGACTTGGATGTCATATGAAAACAGCGCTTGAATGTATTGCTACTGTAATTTGAATTGTGAGTACCATGAAAAGTTATCATGAACATGGTGGTGATCACGTTTACACGGACACAGTGTGGTAGTACCACGTATTTGAAGCCTCGTTTCAGGGCGCCCGATGAATGAAAAGTCTAATACGTACTTTTTGTCTCCCAAGAGTGAACCAAAAGAGCACGGCTGTGGGATGGTAAAGATAGTAAAATGAGAATTCACACTTCACACTGTGAAATACTGATGAGTGCATATTTAAACTGAATTTACTATAAACAGCTATGAAGAGGTAATGAGCATGTATTTCTATCTTCCATGCAAAGCGGGTTAATACTTCAAATGTTCTTCATTTGCTGTGGTAAGATGGCTTACAGGCTTACACTATAAAGCCATGACATTACTGTATGACTGTAGCTGTTGACCATCTTATACTGTACTATAAACTGGACCTGTTCCAGGAACTGCAGAACAATTGCTCAATCTTGTGAATGGTATTTTGCAGTTCATGCTTTATGCCAATAGAGGTCAATAAAGGTTATGGATTGCTTGCCCTCCTTTTGAATAAACTCGGGGCTATTCAGCCTGCAGAGTATAAACAGCCACTTGTCAAACTGTACTTGTCAAAATGTGCGGTGTCCACTTAAATCGTAGAGTTTTATAGCTCTTTGTTTTCGCTTTAACCTCGTAATGAAATAAACGGCTGGATAAAGTCACATCCAGCGCATTACCACATTCACTGGCATACGTTAATTTATGAGGGGAACTAGCTGTTGTATTATCATTTGCTCCGAGGCAGAGTGTACTGCCTCTGAGCCATGTGAAAATGTGTTTTCACAGAGAGGAAACTCTGAAAAGAGAGAGAAAGCTCTTTGTCCAAGCTCTATTGCCTTTGGCAGGTAACACTTCTTGACTCACAGTTCGTTCAAATGTGGGGCCCTCTTTTCCTATAGACGACGCGCACACACATACAGTAACCATGAATAATCACGTACTGTATGCTTGCCTGCTTGTCAGTCTGCCATGATAGCAAGTTCAGTTCCAGGGAAGTGATGAGAGACGGAGCTGCAGATTGATGCCTGTGGGCTTTTCCCAGTTTAGTCACACTGAATTCTGCCTTGACATGTGAACTATGTCAAGAATAAGACAATAACTATCATGGCAGTAACAATGCTGAGTAGGTGTATCTTATCTTGACGTTTTTCCTGAATGTGAGCTTAATCTTAAGTTGCCAGAGTGTTAACAGTAAAAGGGAAACAAGGTTAAAATAAGTCAGGGCTGTGAAGTCTCAAGTCTCATACATGTTGTGTTTTGAGTCCTTAAAACATGTTTATTATGCTTTTGTAATATGTAAAGGTGTGCTTTGCTGTGCCATCTGCTTCTTGGTCTGCACTGACTGATTCAAAATGCATCCTGGTTGCCAATTTTGCTTTTTTAAAATACTTAATAATGAGTTTGTATTGATACTGTACTCTGATCAAATATTAATGTTCTGCTGAGATATTTGTGATTCTTTGTCTTGGGTTGTTTCACAATATTAATATCTTTTTTTTTTCCTTTAGGGACCAAACTGCCTGGTAATATTTAAAGCTCCACCCCAAATGAGGTTGCAATGATTCCCCCCTTTTCTTCTTCCCTCCCTCCCTCCCTCCTGCCTTCTCTTTCACTCCCTCTCTCCCTCTCTGTCTGACTCTGTTTCGCCTTTCCTCTCCTTTCACCGTTCACTCTGGCCCAGCACACCGGACCTGTCGGAGGTGAAGGGATTACTCGGGACACCAATTTATGACCCCGAGCCAAACCGTCCCACCTCCGGGAGCAGCACGGATGATGCGTGTTGCGTTTCAGCTATTCAATGAAAGAAGAGACGCGCAGAAGAAGAGATGGGCACCGTTCCTGGGCTTTCACCTACCCGGTCATGGGGAAAATGTTGTCGGCACACCGTGTGGGTTGTACCTGTAGTGGTGGTTTTGGTCGAGCTTTGCGCTGCTTTTAACTTGGACACGGAGAAACGCGTTGTTTTCACCGGACCGCGGGGGAGTTACTTCGGCTATTCAGTGGAGTTCTTCAGCAACTCATCCAGGTAAAGTCTCATCATCGCAAAGCTTTGACAAGTCGGTGGAAGAAAGTTTACACCATTCTCTGCATTTCAAAACCTTTGTGATGCTTAAAATATAGACGCGTATGAATCAAAAGCTTGAAGTGAACTCTTCAGTGGTGGTGGCTTTATTGTACTGCCTGTCTCTTATAAGATCTTATTATATTTCAACATTTCTACTGTGGGTTTGCTTGTGCTTCTGCAGACATACTTAATTTTGTCATACAATATCTATAATGTATAGCTTAGGTGCATTCAGGGAGTAAATAAAATAAAGTGTAATTTAAGGTGTAACATCTTCTGGAAATACTTTATAGTGATACTGGGATGGAAATATGAATGTGTAAAGTCCATATAGTATACAGCTCTCAATCTGCCTCTCTCTCAATCTCTCTCTCTCTCTCTCTCTCTCTCACACACACACACACACACACACTGGATTCCATCCCAAGTATGATTGGAAACAGACATACAAGTCTGTGTTTGAGTGCAACTCAGAGAGGAGGGGGTTAACCTACAGCGAAGTGAGAAATCTGCTAATCTTCAGGACAGTTGGCGTCCCCTGCTTTCAGACGGATGAAGAAATGATGAGTAAGAACAAACATGTTGCTCTTTCCCTGTAGACACATCGTGCACCGTTACCTGTGTGTGCTCTCCCCTGGCACTCTCTGGGCACTGAAGTGGAGCACACACACATAGTGATAGTCCAAAAGTACCCTGGATATGAATGAAGTGCGAGGTACGCCCACCCAGGCTGAAGACTGGTGCTCCATAATCTGATGCACATATCAAACGTTTCTGTGCTTCTCATGCGTTTCCGTGGCAATTTCAAGTCACTGAGCTGTGTGTCTGACTTTCCCAAAAAATATATAGTTTATCCGACAGTCTTAGAAGAAGCCACTAGGTTGTTTAACAGCATTTAGGCCTTCTGCTAGTCTGTTGGTAGGCTTGTTTGAAGAATCCTGAACATCTGGATAAAAAGATATTGCACCCAGTGGATGGCTATTTGCTATTTGACCTGTTTGCTAAGGTGTCCCTATTTTCATGTCCTTGATGTTGTTCTTATATTAAAAGAGAAAAGATAATAAGTTCTTACAAAGAAATTAAGTCACAGGCAATATAAAGTACTTTTTCCTCAATTCAATTGACTCAATTCTTGGTCTTGTAAGATGCTTTTGGATGTACTGTTTACTGCACTGCAACCACAGCAGTTAGCAAATAAATCAGATGTAGACACACAAGTTGTATATATTACTAATCCTGGTATTTGCATTTGACTTCAAGACATAAGTCCACTGAAGCCAGGTATAATGGTATATTTGGACTCAGCATTACTTGTGCAGCATTAATGCTTTGACAACTACTTGACATTAATGACCCTACATTAAGCCCACAGTTAACGAGCTGAGATGTGGTTGAAACGCTGAACAATCCGACTGATCAGTTTATTTACGCCTGTCAAGACAGTCAAATACATTTTGACTCGTTCAGCCAAAACACCCTCAGCCTCGGCCGGCTGTTCACAGCTGCTGTTGCTCAAGAGCTGAAAACATGTGCACGTGTTACATCACCTTAAAACCCTTTACAGATATTAGCAGAAATCTAGCGCACATCAGCTGCTTTACTTCTTCCTCTGCCGCATGCTGACCTGCTGGAGAGCAGCTTAGCGGAGTATTTGGTAAAAGGCTGCTCCTGTAAAGGTTGACCTCCTCAGATCTTTGCCATATAAATCCCAGTAACACCTTATCAGCACTGTGTGTCTCAGTTTCCACTCGCCAACATCCTTGGAGGCCCGCAGAAAAGCAATGTTGGTTTAATGAACACAGATTTTTTTCCTCTGAGGAAATTGGTTAAGATTCTCTGAGTTTGTTTAACTAAGCTTCTGGCAGTAAGAGGGCATGTTGTCGAGTAATTACTGAGATGTTGATTCAGACCAATTTGCACAGACTAAGGCCCCTTTTTCCTGCAAAGCTCTGCGCATGCTAAACAATACCACATTTTGTTTTTTCAGGTTTTCAGGAAACTCACAGTTACTGTGAGTCATCTTCATGTGAATCTATCTTGTCTTTGGGTAAATAATCCCAAGGATGCTCTCGTGAATAAGGCAGGATTTTTTTTTTTCAGTTCATGGGGTTGTTTCTGCCGACTGTCATGCATCCTGACAATTACTAGACTGTTTGGCTGTAGGGATCCTTGTTAAGAGTTGCTCCTGTTGCTCACCATACCATCTTTGTTTTCAGCGTCTCAGCACACATGTCCAGTTCCAACCAGTAAGTCTGGTTTAAATGTCAGGAATCACTGAGATTTGTAATGTTTCAGCACACCACACAACTGCATTAAGAGACTATGTGTTTTTGGCAACACAATAGAAAGTACCAATGTTGGATGCTCTCTGCATCTTTCTTTCATAAAACTGGGCTGAAGAAAGTTTGAAAACCCTCCCCTGGAGCTGTGTCCCAGTTCCATTATGCATACTCTTCTTCTTTGTTTTCCATGAACTTCCTTAGGTTTGTTTCCCACAAAACTGAGATGTATTCAATTCATGCATTGCATTTTTAGACAACAGTATACATCAGTAATACAGTCAAAAATCCAACTTTTTAGATGCATGTAATGACTATTTAGCCGTGCAAGGTAGCATCATGTTTCCCTGGATGGTAATTGGGGTCAGTTGACCCACTGCTTTGGTCCAGACTAAAATGCTCTGACAACAATTGTAGGGGTGTTCAGGTTGAATCCAGCTTTGCTGATCTTTAAATGGGCTCTAACTGTGCCAGCACAAATTTAGTGCAAAGCCTGTCACGGTCTTCTGTTTGGATCTACTCTTCTCAGCAGTTCACTTGGGCAACTTACTCTACTTTTTTACTGCAGCCTATATTGTAGTAGATCTTTAATATAGCTTACTCTGACATGGATTCAGACACTACATAATTTGTCTTCAATATCCGTGCCTATTGCCCTCTATTACCTTTTGAAGCTCAGCCATGATTTCATGATCGAGACAACAAATAAAAAAATCAGACTAATCAAGCAGCGTGTCAGATTGTTCAGGGCCACCCACATACATATAAATTTAATAAGTGTATTTACATGTTAAACAAACAAAACAGATATTTGCTTTGGGGATCTGGCTCATATAAGAATTTATATCCTGTTTATTATAACAAACCAAGATAAAATCTTGAGAAAGCTGAACAGGGTTCGTGGGGATGTGGAGACTCTGCTGGCTTCCATGGACATACATTGTGTTCATTACTAAATGTAATGGAAGATCGTATCATTATACCTAAGTGGTTCCCAACTTGTTCGGCCCCCTAAAATAAAGCACTGTGTACATGTTTAATATGACTATACATGAGTAGTTAAAGCAAAGCTATTGCCGCTGCATAAAAAATTATATATAAGTGGTCCGAAAGAGTTAAAGTGCTTATTGTTTAAGAGAAAATGAGTTAGTGGGAAAAGGAAAACAAATGTTTTGAGTACGTTATGATACATATGAACAGTTAAACTGAACGAGACCTATCATTAGGATATGACTTGTTTCAGAATAATGTGGCTTTGTAAATGGATTTACTAGAGGCCATAAATCCTTTCGTAAAAATTACATGTTGCATCCATGACCTCGCCGTGCCTCTGAGCCATTCCCCTGTTTGCAGATGTTCGCATTCATTGTGAGTTAAAAGAAAGGAATTCTTATTTCAGGTCTCAACAGCAGCATCCATCATCCCGCTGATACACATCTTATTGTCAAAGAGGACATTGTTGGCTGTTAAGTTTTCATTGCGACTGCTTCTAATTGACCAAAAGTGTATGTTACGGGTTCACATGTGCAGAGATCGCAGGGGTTGTTAGTGTGTTTTAAGTCCTGTAGCTTTGAAAGACAAGGCCATTGAAAACCTGAACCCACGTCAGCTGAGTGGCTGCAGAGTGAGTGGTTTATAAGGAAAGCTCATCCAGTCATGTAAATATTCCTCTTGCGCTCTCCAGACGATTTTTTTCGGGATGCGGGGGGAGTTCAGACTCTGTCTGATCTCTGCTAATGTCATCAGTCACCAATGTCTTAAGTTGTGCCATTCGCTCTGGGCCAGGTTCTTTAAGCAGGGCCGTCTGAAAACCTTGATTTGTAATGCACACACCCGTGTATATAAACACACACTAACAGGCACGTTTACGTTTGCATTTGTGAGTGTATGCATGATATTCACACATTCGTCCATGAAAACAAGTGCGGATATAATGTTGAGCTGTGTCTCTCTTTAATGCTCTACCAGTTCTTCAGTACCGGGGGAAACTATTCAGAAACACCTCCAGATACTTCTTGTTCAGTCTCCCACTCTTTATTTACTTCACTTTTGAAACTCTCTGCAGATGAAATGATTAACAACCACCCTCCTACTTCACTTCACTAGAATGGTCAACAGCAGTTGTGGCTATGACAGATTTTGCGGTGCAGTTGCAGAACCGTGTTTCACATGAAAGGCTGTCCCTTCTTTGCAGGAGGAACAATGAAAATTCACATCACATCAAAAACAAGCAGTTACAATGAAAGACTGCTGTTCATTACGCTAAAAAGAGCTACAATAACTGCACTCTTGTCACTGCCACTTGGGTTTTGTAAGGCCCCACTGGGATGTGCGGTCGTTCAGCCCACTGTGTTAGTTGTTTTAATGTAGCATTTTGCAGAAAACCTAGCAGCTCTTGTTTCTATTTTTTTATTAACAAAGAATTAAAAACGCTAACTTGGTCTAACATACACGTATATACCACTCCTCTGCATCTTCTGCTCATTATTTTGAGTTCACCACCTGCAGGTTTTACTGTTTTGGTTCACTCTCATAGTCAGTCAGTATTATTTCCAGCAGTAATGAGCAGTTGTTTTCAGCAAACACGTGCTGATAAACCCGCTGTAAACCTGCCCAGTACCAAAATGGAGACTGGTGAAAGTAGCTGGTGAACATAGTGCGGCGTTTAGCAGGAACAGAGCCAGGTATCTATATCAAACAAAGAGCTTAAACAGACTGTGTCCTTCTCAGCAAGTCACCACCTTCCAGTCAAATCAAATTGCACTGCACTGCACTTCCCTTATTTTACTATGGGAATACAATTTCTAGATTCATTCACAAAGGAACACCTCAAAAGCTGGGCACACTTTAGCCTTCATCATTAATGCTATCTCATTTGCTGTTGGCTGCCCCTTCAGAGCACACCACAGTCTCCTGTACTCTCTCTGCATCCTCCTTGCAAAATACATTGTTTTTTTGCGCTTTCTTGGATGCTAAACACCCCTTTTAAGTAAGTTATTTCTGCCAGTATTGGTGGCCAAGCAAAATACATGGTCTTCTTCTTACATAAGAGCCCAAGCCAGTAATCCAACACATGCTTTTGTCTGTTGTCATTCCACTCTGCTGTCATTAAGTGAACGCTAATGCTGCTCCAAGTCATCTGGATGTCTGAATAAGCTACTTTTTGCTAACGTAGCCGCTATACCAATTTAATGAGGTAATAATATGCCAGTGTTGTGTTTAATAGGCTATAGCTGTAAAATGAGCTTTAGCTGCACTCTAAATAACCATATGAAACAGTTTACTGTACCTTCTGAGTCTCCATAGACAGGAGCACAGGACGTTTCGGGAGAAGTTAGCCATGGTACTCTGTCTTTTTGGCAGTTCTTACTGTTGGTTGTCATTTGTGCTCCTTACTCGCTTTTGCTTCAGAATTGCTTCTAAATTTGGCACTTTATTAATCCTGCTCGGGTGACGGGGCTGCCGCATAGTGGGCGCCCCAAGGAGTTAGTGGTTTTGGTTTAAGGGCAGCCCAGCGGCGCAGCTCCCCATCTTTTCAGCCAAGCCAAGTCCCCATGGACACAGTTACTGCTGCTGCTGTACACAATGTTTGGTTTCCTCTGTGTCATGTCCAGTTCTGATTAAACAAATGATTCAACATTTTGGGAAATGTACTCACTTCCTTTCGTGCAGTCAGAGGAAAATATTAATACCAGTTACTTGTGTTAAATATGAAGCTCCATTCAGGAGACAGTTTGCGTTGGCACGAAGGCAAAAAAAAATAAAAAATCTTTTGACAAATCCCTGTCATGTTTGGGGAAAACATGTGGATTTCAAGCATCCAACCAGTCATTGGCTCCACTTTTAGCTTATAGCCTCATTTTACCTTTCAAAGTCTTTGTTCATGTGTCTCCTTATTTCATCAACTGCGTGTATGACAAGATCATTAGACATGTTAAATGCATTTGATGTTACATCACAACTAATGTTTCGTCCTGCAATATCAGACTGTTGCTGGGTTCAGTTCTTCGTTTTGTTTTCCTTTCCGCCGTCTAGTATCGATATTTTGATCGGCGCTCCGAAAGCCAACACCAGCCAGCCCGACGTCACTGAAGGAGGAGCCGTGTACTTGTGCCCCTGGAGCCAAGCTAACTGCAGCATTATCAACTTTGACAAGCAAGGTAGGGTGTCTTGTTAAATCTTAATTGACGGTTGGTCTCGTTGCGACAACACAGATAAAAATGTGATCTGTTTAAAAAATCAGGCTCAATATTCAAAATCCAAGGGAGAGGATTTTCCCTACACCATAATCACAGCAGTGGTTGGTAACTCACATTATTCCAGGATATAAAAATGTCACTTTCCTTAACAGCACTGTTAAACAGTGGAGACAGGAGTGTGTAGTAAACTCTCAGCTGTCTCTAACCAGCCATAAAAGTGGCTGAGAGAAGCTATAGGTAGCATCCCATGTTAAGCACCACTGTGCTTGACCCTGAGGTCAGAAGTGCGGCTCCCTGCCTTCTTACAGCTCCTAATCCAGTGGTTCTGTGTTTTGATTGAAACTAGCCTTTGATGCCACTCCTGTGTTTTAATGGTGGCCGAGGACGCTAAGGTCTCCATTTTGGGACATGGGCTGTGTTTGCAGTGTTTTCACAGAGCTTTGATTTCCTGCTGGACCTGGGCCCAGTGCTGTAAGCGCTCTTTAATTAGGGCAGAGTCATTACGGGGACAAGGACCCCAGAGGACCTGGGCTGCCCCTAGCTCTGCCAGAAAAATAACCACCTCATTCAGAAATGCAGGAAGCGATAAGGACCACCGTTTGAGGATCACAGGGTCTAACTTATCGCGTGCTCTTGCGCTCTGATATCGAATGGCGGTTTACACAGACCGAGAGCAGCGGCTGTGCAATCTCTGGGCACATAAATACACACCTACAAACTGTTTACAAACTGCCTCTGCAGACAGCCTCTGAAACATGATACATCATAGAAAAAAAAAACACGCAAACCACACACACACTCACACACACACTCGTACTTTTACACTCAGTAGTCTTGCATTTCCCAGTACAGGCCTCACGATTCATGGTGTGTTTGAGGACACAGCCCAGACGCCATTAACCTAACAGGCACTCTGAGTTACAGCCAGGAGAGTTTAATGTCACCACTCTGCTACAGACAGCAGTCACATATATCAGGAAATATACCACAGTAAAGCTTACACAGTTACAGGCACATTTAAGTATGATTTAATTTTTTTTAGTGCTTATACTGGGACTTAAGGGAAGCTCTCTCACTTGGGCATGTTAAAGGCATCAGGTTTTGTTAAATGACTTTTCAAGGATGCTGAATGGTAAAAAATCTTTGATGATTACCTTTTTTCACTGTTGGTGTGACAAAAATCCTGCATGCAGAAGAAATTAGGAGCTGGCAGCAAATCCCAACATCACAAACTTTTATTTAGTACCTGGATAAGGATGTGAGCTGCTTTTCCAAGTCAGGAACTTGTTTTTATAATCTTCCATAGGACATAAAGATAACCTGGCTCACCTACCTGGCTCAAAAGTGACATTTTTGCGGACCAGGAATAGCCATTCAAGTGGAAATATTACTGTCTTATTTCTCCAAATCAATTAGTTGTTGAAAGCAAAATTCATGGAGGTGTAATGCTGCTGAAGCTGCAAACGTAAAGCCATTGGCAGACAACTACACACACACGCACACACCACCAGCACTCCACCACCCCCTCCTGCATCACTGTTCCTTGCCTTCGTACTGCCAGGGCCTCTTCTTAAAACAGATCCTGACAATGAAGTACAGCCGTTTGGGTTACAGTAACAACAAGGTCCAAGTCCCTTTGAGCTGTTTGATGTCTGCCATAGCATGGAGGATGGATTAAGTCTGCAGACCCCGGGAACAAGGCCATAAAATATCCATGTAAAAAGCCAAGAACATGTGGGGAACATTCTTAAATGAAGCCCTGACAGAACAAAAATCAAACACCGATGACAGGGGGATCCTTGACTGACTTAAAATAGCACCTCTTGACATCACTGAAGTTTTGACCATGTCTCACTCTCTGAGGAGCGACCATAAATGATTAAGTCCCAGTGCACGTGTGTAAATATACTCATACCCGTTCTTGTTCTTCTCTTCTGTGCTCTCATAGGTGATCGATATTTTTATATAAATGATGTGAACACTCAGGTTGAGTTCAAGTCCCATCAGTGGTTTGGAGCTACTGTACGTTCCCATGGTAACAGCATCCTGGTAAGAGCGGGTCAGGGTTGGTTGGTTGGTCTGTTTGGGTGATTTATGCTGTGTGATTTTATGTTTACTTTTGTTTGTTATAGTGCACGTTGGTTTCAATATGGCTGTCCATTTAGGGCCTCTTGAGCTAATGGCTGTAGAAAATTAAGAAAATACTTTGAAAATGCAAAACAAAGCAAACACAAATCAGAGTCCGATAACTCTGTTTGGTAGTGAAACTATTGTGTTCAGAGAAGTCCAGAAATAGTTTGTATTGAGCTTTGATCTTCAGTATGAAGATGATGGCCACATTCATAATGCCATGCTTACTAAACCAGCAGAAGCTTTCAGGTATTGTTCTTTTTACTGCAGTTGGGCATAACCTTTCCTTAGACTGTTTGTGAGTTTCTATTCATTTTGACGATTTTTAAACAATATGCCTCACTTTTAGAAAAAATGAATGGTTGCGGAAACAACACCAACCCATGAGTATCGCAAATGACAAATATATTTACTTAAATTACACGGAGAGTGGCACTCAGCTGCTGTTTAAAAGTTGCCTAATGCAAAGTAAACATTTGAGTCTGGCTGTCACAAGGTTGGATGTGCCATTCTTGAACTGGGCTATCATAGCAACCTGTTATCACACAAAGTCTAATTGGCTAATGCTATGCTAGCCTCGGCCGTCAAAGTTGCTCCAGAAGGCGTTTAATCCATAGCTTGTACTTGCTCCAGAGTATTCTGGACTCTAATGATACCAAATGTTGTTCTTATTGGCTTGACTATCAGAGAATGTTTAGAAAACACTCTTTAATGGCGGATTTTCTGTGTTGTTGTTTAGCTGTGAATGCACAATCGCTGTTTGAGAGAGGGGTTTAGCGATGGCTCCATTCATCAGATCAAAGTATAAGAGTGTGGCCAGGTTCTTTTGTCACTGATCTCTCTCTCTGTGCTTTACAGGCTTGTGCTCCCAGGTATTACTGGCGGGCCGAACACGACATACCCCTCGCCGATGTCACAGGAACATGCTACCTCTCTGTAGACAGCCTCAAAACGTTTGTAGAGTACGCTCCCTGCAGAACAGGTGGGTACCTGCAATGATAACCAACATCTAGGTGATGTAAGGCCAATATGCTAGCAAACTTATCATCAACCAGGGTAACAAAGCAAAACTATTTAAGTAAAGTAAGTAAGTGAATGAAACTGTTCTCAAATGTTTTTAAAGTTTTGTTTTGAACGTGTCGGTCTGGAATTCAGTTTGGGGTCAGTAAACAATTGATATATGACAGAAACACTGGAGAACTCTTCTGTCAACAGAACGTAATGTTTTGTTTTTCTACTTTTCATGAAACAGAACATTTATTAGTGTTTCCCATGTTCTTTGCTGTTCATTGCAGAAAGACATGGACCTGCTGGACAGGGCTATTGTCAAGGGGGATTTAGTGCAGATTTCACTAAGGTAAGCTAAATATTTGTGGGACTCTTTGCTGGTTTCTACATAATCACATAGTCACTGTTTCTCAGTGGAGATTTCACTGTGTACATCAGATTTGCAGAGTTTGTTTGACACCGGTGACATGCAGACTCCTCAGCTCTGGCTACTGTTGTGTGTTACAGGACGGGAGAGTTGTGCTTGGAGGACCAGGCAGCTTTTACTGGCAAGGTGAACTCACAAGAATGTGGAACAGCGAGGATTTTTAGGAGCTATCCTCCAGTAGATTTTTCCTTTCAAACCCGTCACAAAATCAATCTTTCTTCTTCGTCAGTGGATGAACAACTAAAGAGGTCATGTTTCTTGTTTTAAAAAAAAAAAATCTGACCTTTAACCCTTCGTTACCCATACTTCCCACAGGTCAGCTGATCTCAGCCACCACAGAGGAGATTGTTAAGGCCTACTACCCTTCCTACTTTCTGCTGTCTGTCGCTGGGCAAATTCAGACACGACAGGTGCAGGGAAGCTACGATGACAGTTACCTGGGTGAGTACGTGCACCTGAGTCAAAGAGTAAAATTAAATTAGATGACTTATGAATACTATGTGCATATGCTAACCCTAAGAGTACTGTTTATACAATGTCTGTCGCCTCTGTTGTCGGACCTCAACAGCTACATTCACTGCTGCTGTACATTGTTACATTGTGACCATCTTGGACGTCATGTTTCCAAGTCCATTGACTGTCTGTCTTCGTGGTTTGGTCCAGGGCAACATATCTCAACAGCGAAATGCATGAAATGCGATATGAATGTTCATTTTACCCAGAAGATAACGTGTGAGAAGTTAGTGACCCCCCTGACCTTTTGTCTAGCGTGACCCTGACGTTCATGTTTCGACCAGGCAAAGAGAAACAGACACTTTGAAAACTGAATTTTAATTCAGTGTGCAACAGATATCGATCAGCCTTTTATACAAGAAATATTAAAACCTCGGTGCAAGATTTTCTAAAAAATTCTCTCATAGCTTTTGTATTTTTTGGAGATACAAATCTCTGGACACGTCACCACCACCAACACCACCCGCATATCAAATTGTCCTCCTTGTACGCAGAAAAAAGAGTTGGATGTAGTCTTTCAACCTTTCTCTCATTCCACTATCAGGCCAAAGCATCAGCGTACACATGATGCACTCATGATATGTCCTAATCTAATAGGCAGATTGCCACTTAATATTGTGAGCGCAATCATGCACGCAGGGGGATATAAATGTGATCATTATTACAAGTGAATGAGCTTTTCTTTAGTGCTATCCTCGGGACAAACTTTTTGCATTTTTAGCTCCAGTTTAGGGCCACGTTGTAGGGTGGAAGGTTAGTCGAGCATCAAATAATGAAATTCTTGTTCTTTCAACTTCTAATAATCATCGTCAAGCCACTGAAAACTTAAACAAATTAATGTAATTTCATCTATGCATCACAGAGCATAAAATCTGGATTGTATCTGCTTTCAGCCTCATTTTTACCTTTCATTCCCCCTGCAGGTTACTCTGTGGCTGGTGGCGAGTTCAGCGGGGATGATGAGGAAGGTGAGGGTCATATTTACAGTACAGAGAGCCAAAATGCATGGCTGAGTGCAGGGTTTACCGACCCACAAACCAAGCTCTGTCTAATATTTAACCGCTCAATCTCATCACGCTTGATTGTATTGTGATGGAAAAGGATTATTACGTCTTTCAGGAACCAAGAATGTTTAGATACCCCCCAAAAGATAATCTAAACAGTGTCTAAACAGAGGTCTTCTTAACTGGTCAGCGACTTTATCCAGTGTTTAGTTCTTATTTACCAGTCTTATTCTGTGATGACCCTTCCTAACCTTTTGCCCTTTGCTTTCTTTGTTGCAGATTTCATCACAGGAGTCCCAAAAGGACTCATGCTATATGGTGTAGTAAGGACTGCTCATATTTTTATTTCACCCATTTTACAGTGCAAATTATCTACAAATCATTGAAGCATATACTCAAAATTAACTTAAGAAGTTTAATCTAACATGCATTTTAGGTAAATGAGCCACAATTTGTAATTAATAACAACTTTTGTCTGCCGCGATATAGGTGTCCATCTTGAGTGGAAAGGATCTGACGTTCCTGCTCAACTTGACAGGGGAGCAGGTATGCAAACATCTGGCAGGAGACTTTCTGTACTAGCTCTATAGCTCTATTTTCATATGTGGGCACATATTAAAAGTGGCATGCGTAAAAGGGGGGTTTGAAGATGAAGGAATTTGCCCCATGGAGAGGAGGCCTATATCAAGGTCAGAGGTCGAGTTTACAGTATGCACAGCTCATGGCACTCTCTCAAAGCTGTAAATCAAACCCAGAGACAGCAAACCAGGATAGTGATTCAGCATGTTCTTTTGAAATGGGAAGTGCTGGCAGCATCAACCAGGCAAAAGTTTAGCATTTAGTCATGTTGCTTTAAAATATGGTCCAAAACTGAATGTCACCAACTTAATTTAGCAGGCTGATTTATTTTTGGAAACGTTTACTCATCCCCTTTACATCTTAAGGGGTGAAATGTCTGCTACCGCCCACTGACTGAACTTCTTGTATCTGAAAGCGCAAAATGTTTAATATTACATAAATGAAAAATAAAAAATGAAAAAAGGTATCATTTTTATTTAATTAAGGACAATTTTCCAAAAAAAGACACTTAATGTCACTTTTCACTTCATAATGACACTTTTCCTAGTTCCTAGTTCATATTATCCTCAGAATGAACATAATGAAATCAAATTCAACATGAAATAAAAACGTTATTGACAAAAATGCCATTATTAAATTAAAAAAACCCCACTTTGGCTCAATCTGTGTTATACATGAGTGCTGAATTTAAGGGTTATAGGGCGGAATTACATTCTTTATTTGTCTTACAACAGTGCTGACATGCCCATATGGACTTTGAGAGGGTTGTTAATATAGAATATTTTCTCTTCTCCGACTGGCCACAAACAGATTACTCTCTATACTGTAATGATTTCGCTTTAGGTGATGATGCATAAAATGTAATGTATCAAGGCTTCATTGTGTGCATGTTGCAAGATGTAAGGGCATGCGTGTGTGTGTGTTGTCAATGTGGGAGGTCATGAGCGACTACTCAGAGGTGTCGGTCTCAGGGTGGAGGGCGCTGAGTAAACTGTTAAGTCATACTGAGAGTGATCCGAGGTAAACTCCAGGCTAATTGACTCTTGCGCTCTTTGTGGGTGAATGCTGGTCCCTCTGTGGGCGCTTGGACTGTATAGTCAAAGTCAGCTGCAAAAACACACCAGAGGGTCTCCTTGTGCAAGAGGCCCTGCTGATTGGTCTAAGATTTTGTAATTTGTTATGCTATTTAACTGTATTTTCTTTGTTCAACCACATTTCACCCGGTTTAACAAGTCATGCTGTGCGCAGATTGCACACTTTGTACTTGAGTTGGGCAATATGATCATATGCAGTTTGAGACACTTAAAATGTGTCAAATGTCAGGGATTTTGCCAGATTGCTTATACTAAGGGAGATTTCTATCTAAAATCTCTGTTGTTATTAGAGTATCGTGGAACAAGAAGCAAATCAATAATCCAAACTGCTCTGTTTCTGTTAGATTTAAAGGTTTATGTTGTGAAGCATCTTGATGTCACTTCCATTTGGCCTTTTCTAGCTGTCTGACCTTTCAAAGCACTTTTACAAGCACTCACCCATTCACGCACTGATGGCAGCCGCTCATCCGAAAGAGAAAGAACATTCACGCTCGTTCGTACATGGATGAAACGGCATTTTGGACACTTGGACATGCAGCCCGAAGGAGCTTGGGATCAAAACAAGAAATGCTATGACGTATGGACGATCCGAGCCATGCTGCCCTATCATAAAATGATGCAGCAGTCATCCGTTAATCCTGTTGTTTCTTTATTCAGAGACAGCGTGTCATAGTACATAGTGTGTGTTTCGGCTGCAGCGAAAATGCTCTAAATGCCTGTTAAGCACTACCTGCTCAGCACCAAACAGCAGACGGATACAGTTAGCGACCACATGGTGCAAATGGTGAAGCGTTCAGTTCCTAAAGAGCCAGTTTGGACTTACAATTTGCAGTGAGTATGTAAACGATCAACTGTTGGTTAACAAGTTCACCACATCGACTCAAAAGGTGATTATGTGTATATCAGCGCTTTGTTCACAGCTTGTTTCCACTGCCCCCCCCCCCCCCCCCCACCCCCAGAAATAAATCCAGGTTCAACCACAGCCACAGAAATTTAAGTCACGTCCGAAATGTGAGAATCAAAGGTATCTGATCAATGAGAGCTGATGACTGTGAAAATTGAACTTTTCGTAGCTTGCTGATCTCCGCACACCTCAGCTGAACATTCCCGGTGGTGCGGCTCTACAGGAAGTGTTGATCATATTTCTAAGAGTGTGAATATATCTGGCAGAGCGGTGCACCTACAGGGTGTCCCCGTTTGAATTTGAACTTTGTCCTGAGCCAGTTTGATTTACGTTGATATGAGCTGTTTTGCATGTGTGATGCAGGAAAACAACTCCACTATTCAGTCTTGTTTTTCACAGGGGCCTCCGCACTCACTTCTCTGTAGCCACACTACAAATCACTTTGAAGTGAGAGTCACCCAAGGATGTAAGGTGACCCTAATTTATCATACATGGTATGAAATTAAACCGGAAAAACACGAGCCCCCGTGAGAATTTTCCTGGAGAGAGTTTTAAAGTAGTTTTGAGTCCCTGATCCCCAGACCCCCTACCACTCATCGAGCTTACAGAGGCTCTAACACTGAGCTCCATGAAAAGGGAGAAGAGGAGACCCCAGGGGATTGTGGGATTGAAGGATTGAAGGGGAAAGCTTCTGGGGGTGGTGGTGGAGGGCACAAAAGAGAAAAAAGAAAATGAAAGAAAAGAAAGGGATCTGTGCACCGTGGTGTGATTACAGGCTAACTGGGTCCTGTTTGTAATGTGTTCCAGATGGGGTCCTACTTTGGCTACGCGGTGGCAGCCACCGACATCAACAACGACGGGTGAGTGACAGGAGCGACGGTGAGACAGATGATGGCAAACAATTGGGAAATGGGTGACGTGACAGAAATAAGGGAGGGAAATGTGAGCTAAAGATGAAAAGAGTCCGAAAGTGAAGGATGAGGTCACCGAAACATCAGGCAACAGTGGGACTTTGTGGAAGTTTCCCACGTTTTCTAAGTCATTCTGTCACTCTGATGTGTCATTAACATATCTGAAAATACTGTGAACTTTCATTCTGTGTATACTTCCTCTCACTGTTTTTCACTGGCCACTTTCACTTCTGTAATCTTGCCAAAGGCACAACCTTTAGACCTTTGTATTTGTATATTTTTCAGATGCAGCCATTCAAAGTGTATTTCTCACTGGTGGTTGACCTGCACATGACGTTATTTAGTCTTTTTTTTAAATTGCTACTGATTTAGCATCAGTCAGTCAGAGGGACGTGTGATTTTCAGTTACTTTCGTCTGTAAATGTCCGTATCGTATTCACTTTTCAACTGCAAAATGAACCTGGAAACATGAAAGTTCATGTTGTGCAGCTAAAAATATTATAATTCACGTAATTTTCTATCACAATAAATACTAATGCCACTGGTTTTCCAACCTTAAAGGTGCCTAAAGAGAAATACTGAAAGGGGAATTCAGAATATAAAATCATAACTAAATAAGACACTTGTGTCCTAGAATATCTAATATTTTGTGTTTCTGTTACTCCTTTCCCTCTCCCTTCATCCCCATCATTTGTCTTGCCTTTGTGTGCCTCCCTAGTTTGGATGACATTGTGGTTGGAGCTCCAATGTTCATGCGCCGTGGGTCTAATGGGCGTCTGGAGGAGCTGGGTAAGGTGTATGTGTACCTCCAAAGAGGTCCTCTGCTGCTGGAGCCAAGTCAGTCCCACCTCCTCGGTCAACAAGCCTTCAGCCGGTTCGGCACCTCGCTGGCCCCGCTGGGTGATCTCAACCAGGATGGATTCAACGGTAAGTGGGCAACACACAGCTTGAGTTTAATGTTGGGAAATTCTAATAACAATTGTCAATATTAAATGACATTTCATAGACAAAATGAGATTAATTGAAAAGTATCAAACAGAAGGTATTCATTTAACAATGATGTAAAGCAAGAGAAAGCAAATCCTCACATTTAAAAATCTGGAACTAACAAATGTTTTTCTTTTAAAATCTGATGAATGACTTCATCAATGATTAAAGTGATTGTGATGATTGTTGAATTTTCAGTCATTGTACTAATCGACTTAGTGTTCCAGCACTTGTTTCTAACTTCCTCCGGTATGTTTACAAAAGTGAGAAATATCCTGGCAACGTCAGCTGGCTCACTGGCCAAGCCTGTTTTTTATTTAATCCCAATTCAGTCAAAGTCTAAAGAAGCAAATCGCTGCAAAATAAATACTGAGTAACAATCAGTAACTTCATAACTGGCCCACAAAACCTCTCAGTCCAGCTGTGGTCAATGACACAATAACTGTGCTTTAAGCTGTTTTGCATTTAAGCTAGATGTAGATGTGCACACATACATGCATGAGAAGATGTGAGACGTCTTCATGTAGTGTGTTTTTGCTGTTTATAATCAGACATGGCCATCGGTTGTCCCTACGGAGGAGACGACCAGCATGGGTTGGTTCTCATCTATAACGGTCATGCAGAAGGGCTCATGGACACGCCCACTCAGACCCTGTCTGGCCAATGGGCTTCCAGCTCTTTTCCAGCTAATTTTGGCTTTGCTCTGCGAGGCAACAGGGATCTGGATCACAACGGCTACCCAGGTAGTGCAGAAAGAAGTCAGCTGACACTTAACGTAACCCTCCTCTCTGATATTTTTATTTGACTCACTTTCCCTTCTTGCAGACTTAATTGTTGGTGCTTTTGGGGTCGATAAAGCGGTGCTATACAGGTACGTCTGAGCACCAGAGAGTGAAATAACAAATACACAGAGAATTCTTTGTATTCTCATCCTTTCATCATCTGCGTCTTTAAGGGCTCGGCCAATAGTGAGCGCCAGCGCGTCGCTTACAGTGCAGCCGACCATGTTCAACCAGGAGGAGAAGACCTGTGAGCTGTTTACAGGGGAAGAAACCATTGCCGTGTCTTGGTATGGACATCAACACTATTCCTCAATTAAAAATCATAAAGTCAGCTCCACTTATGTCGTAATAGGAAGATTATACAAGGTTTAATGCAACTTATAATATTTGTCATTGTCACGGAAATATATTTACTGGCTTAACAAAGCGCTTAAGAGTTTAAGAGTAATTAGGGTGCTTTCTGACAATAACAGAACATGGAAAGTCTTGCAAATGTTATGTAACGCACATCTTAGTTCAATTTTGGCTTTCCAAACTTTACCTCAATGTCAAATGACTTCATGTTTGCCAGTTTCCTGTCCAAGCTTCTCTGAACTACACACTCAGTATTCTTAGATCCAGTGAGAGAAAAAAAAAGGGGGAAATTCACTCCACTTTCAATCTCAATGAAGATCTTTCCACAAGTTTAACCGTTGCATTAAATATGGAACATTTTTAGACTGCTGTGTGAGAGCCACAGCGTTTAAATATCTGCCCTGTAGGTTGATACAAGTAAGTCTTGTTTTTTCGTGTTTATTGGTGTTTTTGCTGCCGTGGAGACTAAAAGAAAATGAGAGGAGAAGAGGGGAAAAAGGTGGAGCAGTTGTAAGAAAAGATGAGCGTGGTCATTGACGTTGAAAAGGTTGGAAAAGAGTTGTAACTTTCGTGAAATGAATGAGATCTTTTCTGGCATCAGCCGCGCTCCCGAGTCTAAGATGACAGTGTGAGGTTCATATGTTCGTTGTTAACAGGAATGAGCAAAGATGTACTGTAAACAGTTCAGGCTCTTACCAATCCAATCTGTGATTAAATTATCAAATTTTGATAGTGGTGGATTAAATACTGTTTTTATTTAAATATTTTATGCTTAGCTTGGCAATTTGAATACAGCGTAGGAATGATGAACTCTGTCATTACCCATAAAAGTATTTATAAAGATAATGACTGAATATTAAAATGTTGAATTGGTATTACGGAGAAAAGACTGAATTGGAGTCAAACATGGTGGAAAAGATTATAACATTTAAAACAATCAGTGTTTTTCATGCTTTTTGTCTGTGTTCAACCTCCAGTGTCAGCATCGGTTTCTGCCTGCTGGCTAATGGGAAGCACCTCCCCTCTCATCTAGGTGAGGCGCACACACACACACACACACACACACGCACACAGTCACTCACACGCACAGATGGTCCCTATTACCTTGCTTTCTTTGTGCAGCCACAAGTATGCTGGACTTCACTGTGGTCAATTTGGCAGTTAAGATCAAGATAAAAGAACAATCATGTAAATACAGGGTAACTTGGTGGGCTCCAGCAGTTTAGAAAAGTGTGTATGTGTGTGTGTTTGTGTGTTTATTTTAAGTACCCGGCTCTGTATTGTCTGTGTTCTCTGCATAGTTTTTGTTATGTGGGCCACAGAAATGCCCTCTGTGTATTTCTCTATACTGTGCTGTAGTACATGAATGCACCATGCTTTACCATAATAGTGTGTGTGTGTGTGTGTGTATATTTGCATGTCTCTGCAAATACGGGTTTGTGTGCCTATGCATACATTTAAATGCATTCTTGTGTTTAATACATAGATGTGCAGACTACAGGATGTGCACATTCATAGTTCTCTTGTCTTGGGTGTGTGTGTCTTTCTACGTGTAAGGCTTTGTGGTGGAGGTACAGTTGGACAGCGTGAAGCAGAACCAGAGGGAGTCCATCAGGAGGACGCTGTTCATGGACAGCCGGCAGCCAAGTTTGCTGAAAAACATCAGCCTAGCTAAGGGAGAACGCTCGTGCCATGATACCAAGATCTATCTAAGGGTCAGTCTTAGCGGATTTTCCAACCTCAATGAAAAGCTGATTGGATGAAATGTGCCCAACTCAATTGTAGCTGCTCTGTGAGGCTGTGCAGCAGGGCAGCAGCGGTTTGAGCTAAATGCTAACGTCAGCATGCGAAGACGCTTACACTGACAGTGCTATCATGCTGATTGCAAACAGACGTGGCCATTTTAGGTAAGCGTGTTAACGTGCTAGGTACAGCCAAGGCTGATGGGAAAGCAAGTAGTTCTACAGGTATTTGGTTATAAATGAAGGTATTGGGCCATTTAAAATATTGATCTGATGATTTATCAGGGGATCATTAATGAACATGAGTATTTTTTACCAAATTTCGTGAAAATGTAACCAATAGTTTCAGTGAAATGTCAAAAAATTGTTGACTTGATGGAGGCACTAGAGGAAACGTCAGAGGAGTTCATTCTTTGGCAGAGATCCATTGTTTTAGACCATGAAGTAACTGATTTACATTAGAAAGCTGTTTCTGTGCATATGAGCAGAACTGATTTTCCCTTAACTTCCTGTCAGAAGTATTTATTCTTTATTCTGTCATGTGAAAGATCAAAACAAAAACAAGTATTACGCACTAATTGTTTCTCAGGCCAATCATCTCAATCCTGGCCTTTTTATATCTTCCACAAATTTCCCGGTTCTTAATCCCAGGCCTCAGGAGCCGCAGCCATGCTGGTTTCCATTAGATCCGTCTAATCAGAGACTCTTTTGCACCTGCAACATCAGGTGAATGTAATTAAGGCATTGGTAGGACAGAGGTTAACGTCATTTCCTAATAGGCAGGGTTTGAAGTTGCTGTTTGAAGTGCTATTTGAGGTGAAACTACTACTTTACCAATCTCAGCGGTGATCTGATCAAAGCGAATGCCTGCCAAAAACCCTTAAGTCATATGTGTAGATGTTCACTGTAAGGATATAATGATCGGAGCACTTTGCTCTTTGACAGGATAAGAGATGGTTTGATAGAAACTGCTCACCTGTCAGTCAACACATTTGTTTGTGCACTATTTCTTCCTTTTACTCTTTTTTATGAAAGGGCCACATGTTGTGGCTGGTCGAACAGAATTCATGTCACGTCTTAGAGAAACTTGAAACAGACTAAATCCAACTTTCAGGCCAATAGTTGCTGCAACATCTGCTTTTGATTTTGTGACTTTTTTTTTTTTCTTGTACATTTACTTGGAACAGAGTTTTACTGTCGGCACTACAAAGATTAGAAATGTCTTCCCTGATGACAAATTTGAGACATCTTGCGCTCCTTTTCTCAAGTGTCATCTTTTTTCACAATACGGAGGACTGACAAAACAGCGCAATTACAGACCAGATGACGGTTTATCAGTCCAGGGAAACAACAGACAACATGTGGAATTGTGTCATTCACAGCAGATCCTCCCTTTGTTGCAACTCTTTCTTTGTTGCAGGGTGAAGAGGAGTTTCGGGATAAACTGTCTCCCATTTACATCAGCCTTAACTTCAGTCTGGACCCTCATGCCCCACTGGACCAGAATGGCTTGAGGCCAGTCCTGAATTATCAGACAGAACAGCGTATAGAACAGAAGGTATGTACATTAATTTCAGATGCAAAAGCATACTCACATAATGGTTCACATAATACGACATGTATAGTCAGTGAGTAACAAACTTTCTCAGGCAGAGCCTCCCTTTCACAAAGAATGTTTCACTTTTTGGTTTACTAATTCAGTTTTGCATTTTTTTGAGCTTTAACGGTGACAAGTATTTCCAACACAGGTCCTTGTTCAGGACAGGTTATTGCTGCTAACCTGACAAACAGCAGTTTATTACTATGACAGCTGACAACTGTCAGATATTATGTCAGTAATCCTGGCGATGGTCAAACCGCTTATTTGAAAGGATTTCCCCTAAACATCCAACCTGAAACCCATGAAACGCAGCTGTTTCAGTTCTTCTTGGAAGTTCAACTTTCAAAGCCGTAACGTGTGTCTCTGTGTCTATATATATATATTATGTTACCACACTAAACATCTAGACCACACCACTTATAGGGCCACACGGCTTGCATTTTACGAACTAAACAGATAGTCACCACAACGCTTACCAGCGGAGAGGGAGCAAAACAGATGGTGTGATGAACGTTTTTACAAAACTTCACCAAACAATCTGAAATTGCTCACAAATGGCTATTGCACAGCGGTTCTCTGTACTATACAAGTTTAAGTTCACCCTCCATACCACAGCACACCTCCCACTGTTTACATCACGCATGCAGGAAATTTATTTGACTGGCACAGATGGAAGTTACAGGCTACCATGTTAAAACTGACATCAAATGTAAGGCCCCTCTACAGTGCCGAACCACATATGGTTAGAGGTTGAGGGTCAGCCCCGGTAGAGCAAAAGCTGATTACTGCACTCCGGTCTCCACTGGTAGTTTCCTATACGAAGAGCTGGAAGGTTTATGGAGGACTGGCGAGTCATGGCTCTGCAAAAACACAGAGCGATGGCTGACAGCTATGTTTGGGTGGGGTGGCGCTCAGCTCTCAGACATCTGGTTGTGGTTTGTTTATGTATGTTGCCAGTGGTCTCCTCTGTCAGGGAAGAGCCATAGCCCTGGAAAACGTGCGCATGTTTGTGTGAGTGATATAAGGTGAAGTGAGTGTGTGATGTGGGTGCGGGAGTGTGTACATTATGTACTTGTAGCTGGCTGTTTTTAACAGAACACACCAGCTTTCCTCAGCCTAGAGACCTTGAAGGAACCTTGTTCACTGTTCTCTGTTCTCCTTATGAGAAAGGGATCAGCCGGCTTTTCATCCACTGATTAACAGACAAGTGAAAGCCGCTGAGAAAAATCCTCCATGTTTCCTGTGTACCACGGGCCCTGCTGCTTCCTACGAACACTTCGGTTTAAATCGTATAGAGTAACAGTGGGCTGCATTTATTGTTCGCTATGTTGAGTGGCTAATGTTTAATGTAATGTTAAATCATTGCTGGGTGTGGTCACAGTGCTACTGGCCAGGACCGTGACCACACCTACAGTTAAAATTATACTGCTTTAAGATTTTAATGACGTCCAACCCCGCCATTCAAACTATTAAGGGTAATGGTTCACTCAGTTGCCATGTAATGTAATTACATTGTATAATTTCCTTTTCTATATATATTGTTATTGGCAGAGTCGGTCCTTCTGCACAGGAGTCAAATTGCACATCCACTGTGTCTGAAGGTTTTCCTGTGATTTGGATGTATTATATCACTCTTTCCCAGGCATTCCTAGGTTTTCTTTTCAAAACTAATATTAGACAAAAGCAACTGTTGTCTAATTGCTCATAAAATTACATTTATTCAAATATTTAGTGATACTTGCCAGCTTCTCTTTAAATTTTGCTATTCTTGAGTAAGAAGAAAAACACATTTCCAACCATAAAGAAGCACAGATCCTCATACCAGTTTTAATACATCCGAGTAATGCTGAGTGTCCATTCTTGTAACACTCACCTGAGGTTATTGTTGTATGTTGTATGACAGGGAAGCAATATGCACTCATGTTATTTACAGTGAGCTGAGGACTAAGAACATCAGTGTCAGACATTTAGTTGTCACGTCGTTGCTTCTTGATCGTGTCCAGTCTGCTCGGATTTGGGATGGAGATGTGGGGGTGTGTAACAAAGCAGACTAGGGCAGGAAGCAGGAAGCTTTATCAATTGGCCATGTTCGTGAAAATTGTCTAAAATGCTAAAAGTAAAAGTCTAAACCAGAAGGTATTATTTCAATTGTTTGCATTGCAGTGGAGGGTGGTAGGTGATTACTTACAGACTGATTGCTCCCTGGAGAAACGTCACACAACAAAGTACAGGAGATTTATTGAGCTAATGACACTTGATGCCATTGAACTAAACCATCCCCAATCAGTTATTTTAAATAAATACACTAATCAAACTAACTTTAAATAAACTATTATTCCTTGACAGTTAATTTAGTGCCCCACAGCTGCTGAACATAGTGCTTGCATGCATTGCAAAGGGCAGTGGTCTACAGAATACGATCCTGAGGTCTGTTTAAACTTCATGTACTGAAGTTGACCAAGAGGCAGACAGTGTGCTTTCCCCTTTAAGAGCAGGAGGGAAACATGGGTCACATGGATCAAACATATGGGAAGATGAAGAGATGAAAGTGAAAAGGAGATGAAAAGTGGATAGAAGGGAGGAAAGATAAGTTGGGACTCATCACCTGATCTCAGTAAGTCTATTACAGTGCGTGTGTGTGCTCTTGTCTGTTCGGCGTTAAATGACCGATAGCCTCTTGAGTCTGGACTGAACGTAAAACCAGGGACTTGAAGGAGGAATCTCCACCGAGACACTGTTAACCATTGCCAGGCTGATTCTTCGCTCGCTGTAGCATTCTTTTGGAATCTAATGTTTCCCATATGTTGGAGAGATGAGGCTACGGCAACAATGACATTATGGAGCACCATGGGAGAAATGGGGGAGACAGAAAAGCGAGCATAAAGCAAAAAAGCTCAGGGGACACACTGGAAGAGAGAGTCAAATCAAATCACATTTATCTTTTACTGTGGGTTTTTTTTACCAAGTAATCTGTCACGTAAGACCCGAGAGCAGATTAAGCCCTTTTCTCCTTTAAATGTGAGGTTTTCACTCCTTTTGATCGAGGCTTCTCCGCAAAAATGTCATACTTGTTTGGGTGGAATTCATCATCCTCTCGTTCTGCGAAACCTTCGCCATGTCTTCTCCGTTCTTCCTTTTCGTCTTTCCCACATGTGAGGCGCCTAACACTTTAATCCTGCAAACTTGAAGGCACGCTGTTTCCACACAACTTTTGGCTTCTGCTTGTTGCAAATATTGATACAGTTTTGTGCATGTATGGAGGATATGTGTAGTCTATATCCTTTCTTATCCTTTCATTAAATCACGAGTCCAGTGCGCCGGCTTCTGTAAACATCCACTTCCTCGAGAGCTGAATGAAAAGAGCTCCATACCTTTGGACTATATTCCCCGGATACCGCTCTCTCTTTCACCCATCATAGCCATCTCCCACTCCTCCCTCTTCCTCCATTTATCTCTCTTCTTTCTTTTCTAGGCCCAGATTCAGCTCGACTGCGGAGAGGACAACATCTGTGTCCCTGACCTCAAACTGGCTGTTTATGGGTGAGAGGAAATCACCTTTCTATTACTTTACCTGATTCAGCAAACAAAACTAAAACCCCTCCAGTCATTGCAGTGCCAATCTGACATAGCTTTTCCCTCTGTGAGTGATAAAACACAACTGAGATTCAACCTATACCAAGGAAACCTCTTACGACCGCCTTGTGAAACACCCGGTGTGCCTGGTGGCTCTCTCCTCTGCTGAACTTGAAGTGATGCGTTTTATTTTTCTGGTTGGTGTGGAATGAACACAAGAAGAAGTGCATAGTTAGCATAGTGAGCAGTAGTTTCAGCCTTGGCTGAAGCGACAAAGTAAACAAGACCACTTACAGGGACCACAAAAAAACAAAAACCCAGCTCCACAGATCCACACAGTTTTTTGGCCTTTTGATGGAAGCTGAACAGTTGTGAGCGTAACATTATCATAAAGTTAATATGGCTGTTGAGCGGCTACAGAGTAGCATTAGCAATCGTTTGCCGTTGTGTCTCTAGCCATCCGACCAACAGTTCAGCATTCACCCTTATTTGCTCTGTTTTGGCCTCCACCAACAGATAAACATCAGGCTCTGGTTGTTGCTGGGCAGGAAGTAAAATCAAATGCGAAAAGCTCCATTATGCTGAGGGGAACTGCAGAGTTTGGACATAATTCTTTGTGATGTAATCACTACAAATAACAAATTACACGTTATGCAAGGTTATTTAATCTGTGGTTTACATAAAGGATGTTGGGAACTAGATCATCATTTGTCTTACTGGTACGCGGCGAATGCAGAACAACGTTGCAGTCAAAGCTTAGAGCCAGACAACGCAGAATAAATATGACCATAATATGATCAAATCATAAACAACAGGCAAAAAATATATCATGTGTATCATGTGAACACGCATCGGGAATCACATGCATGCTCTTTAGCAACTTAGCAGAGCCACTAAACATTTCTAAAATAAAAGAAACCAATCTCACCATCTGATGATCCAGAAACAATGAATAACAATACAATTAAAACATTAAATGATAATATTAAAGGTCAGTTATTGAAGTATTTTATGTTAGTAACATTGACAATGCATAACGCCATAAACATGACTGTAAACTTTTCTGTCTTTTCTTACAACAAAACTCCAGAGAGCGCCTTTAAGGTCAGGGTTAGTTTGTCCAGTGAGTTTTCCAGTGATAATCACCGACATAAATATTGTTGCTATGGTTATCTGCCGAGTTTACTTTATCGCCAGGGAGAGAGTTCGGTCAAAGATAATCAAAAAGAGGAACCTTATGAGTGATTTTCAAAGGAATAAACATGATTCTGACAGACGCAAATGATTAGGCACTGCTAACAGCTCATAACAGACACGGAGAAAAGATGCCTGACTCACTTATTGGTAATTCATCATGAATCCTTGTTTGTGAATGGACAGCCAAATATTTGACAATGTCTGAGGCCATTCACAAAGCGAACACCGCTCAGACTCTCTCCTCTCAGTCAGCTCTGTTATGACGAGTGTTTTGCATTACAAGGCCATGTGATTTCTCTTAGCTGCAGAAATACAATCAGTGCGAAAAGGCTCCCACGAAAACTCAAAGATCTGCATTTGTAGGTGCCACGGGACCGAACTCAAATGATTCAGCACTTTCGCTGAACAGAATCTCCCTTCACCGGCACACTATAAGACACAGTGCTTTTCTCTCGCTAGCCAAGAATTCACAAACAGTGGGACGTTTAACATTCACAACCTCGAGGTCTGTCACTGGTGCTTGAGTTGTATCCTCTGGCTTCAATTACGCTTTTTATGAGCTTCATGATCCACTGTTGTATTTTCCCAACAAATGAAATTCGGTATAGTTAACATTTCAACTATAAGCTGCAGACTTCTGTCTGTTTTTCAGCATCCGCTCGGCGTTGGTGTTAGGGTATCAGTGCTGCTTCCTCTGCATTCGCTAAACTTGCCCCAGGCCTAATTAAATTCATCTGGTGGCTGTCTTACCTAGCGTGGGGTCACTGCGTCCAGCCCCTCTGAAAACGGGGGGGGGGGACAGGGAATGAAAGAAGGACCCTGATTCTGACCCTCAACCAGACTCCTTTCTCCTCTCCCTGCTCAATAGAAACATGAATTTACAACAGCAAAGTGAAGCTGTTGGGGGAGGGATGGAGTTGGAGGGTGTCGAGAGGATTTATCACTACACCACAGAAAGCGTGTTTGCGCACAGGGGCGTCACTGTGAACATGCGGAATAAGGTGGGGGTCGGTTTCCTGAGACAAATCACAGTGATCGGATTTGGGTCATTTCCCAGGTCGGTCATAGACAGATATGCAGGAGAAAATGGCCTTCGGGGACTGTCTAAAAACAGAGTTGCATTGTCTGGAAAGACTTCACGTCCCTGACTTTCGTTCCGTTTTACAATTGCTTCGCGGGCATTTTGGTCGTGCTCTGCAACAAGTCACTTGAAATGAGCACGAAGGCGAACTAAATTGCGCCAGCGAATGCAGACTAAAATCTGCTGTTTTCAGTCAGTTTGACTGCAGAAGGTTTTCAAGGCCGCCAAAAAGTAATGGCTGCGTAATAGATACTAATAGGAAATACTAAGATTAAGAGTCTACAGCTGTTCCTGTAGACGTGGTGTTGAAGTTTAGCAGGTATATTCTCTACAGTTTTCCTCATAGCACTTTATTGTCTTTCAGCTCATTGTTCTCTCTCTTCTTGATCGAGCTCTTTTGGTTTAGCGTCATTGATCTCATTGGGGTTTGTTTCCATCCACATCAGTCGGATGATTTCCGTGAAAGAGCACTCAAAACTTCACTGCATATTTTCCACCCGGCACCAAATAGAAGACAGAAAAAGTTAGCAACTATCTGATTAGCAAAGTACAGCGCTCAGAAGGTTAAGAGTTAGATATTACTTGCAGGAGTTGGTGAAGACCAACGTTTGGTTGAAAACAGATGGAGTATTGAACTTAAAATCATCTGGTGAACAGATCACGACTGTAAGTGAATGCTAATGTTGCTCAGTGTCTGTCTGATATGTTTAACACAGCTTTGTAAGGTGTGTATACAAGGAATATTTAGTTTAAAGTTAATTGTACCAATGGTCAAAAGAGGTTTTCAGGTTTGTAGGATGGTGTAGGTGGGAAAACAGTTACAAAGTAAATATGACGGCAGCTATTCTGGGTGACACTTGTGATTCCACACAATAGCAGAACAAATAAAAAATGATCAAATCGGAAAAATCTGCCTGGTGGGGTATGAAGCCGAGTGGAGGATGGAGCAGAACTGCGTGGCAGCGGCGGGTGTCAACAAACCTAAACGAGTGGATCGCCTCTGATTGTGGAATATTCAGTGCGGTGACGAGGTTGTGCTTCTCCTCACACAGTGACAGAAGAGAGGTTTACCTGGGCGATGAAAACTCCCTGAGCCTGACCTTCAGTGCCAAGAACGAGGGAGAGGGCGGGGCTTACGAGGCCGAGCTCTATGTGGTGCTACCCCCAGAGGCCGACTACAGCGGGATAGCACGCAACAACGCGGTGAGGCGGACAACTGTCACTGTAACTTATGATTATTGCTTTTATTATTGCTTATCGCTGGATTATTATTATTATTATTATTATCATCCTCCAATCGAAGTACAAGTAAAAGAATCTGCGGCTTTTGTAACAATGTGTAGCCTGTTTGCTTATTATTCAATTTTTGTTTGATTTGATTTGAAGCAGCGCTTGAATGCAACACTATACAGCTACTGATGTGGAAAGCCCACACTGTGTACATTCCCACCAACATCTGAGCAGAATAGAGACACGGGAGTCGTCTTGTTCTAAAAAAAAACATGTCATGAATCTTTGTTCATCTAGCCGAACATACTGGGTGGTATTATAAAAAAAAAAAAAAGCAAAATATTTGAAGCTACGCGTTCAGTTATCTCTCAGTCTTGACATCAGAGTTAGAGCTGACAGTATTTGATGTTTTTGTGTCCTCTCCAGAGCTTGACTCAGCTGACGTGCAGCTACGAGGCAGAAAACCAGACCCGCTATCTCGTGTGTGATCTGGGAAATCCCATGAAGTCTGGTACAAGTGTAAGAGCCAGCAAAGCCCACGTGTTGTCTTTGGCCTGTTATTGTGTCTCAGTAGAATTTAGACAAGTCAAATTGCTCCTGCATGGCATAACACGTACACAAACTCAACTCAAGTCTTTACAGGCTGTTGTTGAACACTAATTACAGTGTTCATAGTGATGGAAATGATTCTGTCTGGCACCTAACAATCAAAATCTTTTTATTAGTGGAACCAGTTGGTCATGAACGAACAAATAATGAATCCAAAACCCAATGCACTACGTCTCTAGCCTCTTGATTTCTCGTACCGCTTGAATGATTTGCATACATTTTCTGTGGGTCATGTTCCAGTTATGGGCTGGCCTACGGTTCACTGTGCCCAGACTGAAGGACACTCACAAGACTGTGGAGTTTGAGCTCCAAATAAGAAGGTAGGTCACTTTTTCAGATCAGATTGATGTGGCGAATTTGCAAATATTCAATAATATGTTAATAAAAAGACCCTTTTTTCTGTGATGATGAGTAAACGCCACTTCTGTCTTTTCCTCCTAGTAAAAATGCTAATAACTCAGAGAGCGAGGTGGTGCTGTATGAGCTGGAGGTGGCTGCCATGGCTGATGTCATCCTACAGGGGTGAGGCCCCATCGCGGAGCCTTCCACTACATCATTACATTGCCATTATGCAATCGTTCCGATCCCTCTGGCTTCTGCAAAGACAGCTGCCTAACAACAGGTGTGGTGTTTTTTTGTTTTTGTTGTTTTTGTCAGTGTTTCTCGTCCAGACAAAGTCATCTTTCCTCCACCCAACTGGAGTGTCAGTCAGAGTCTGAGGGAAGAGCAGGACATCGGGCCTGAGCTACAGCAGGTCTACGAGGTATGCCGCAACCATGAAAGGCAAACACAAATCCATTTTATTCTAAGAAAACTGATTTATCTATAGCAAGTGTTGGCAGAAACAGCATCTGAGTCCTGACCTTCTTTATTCCAGTTGGTGAATAATGGTCCCAGTGAGGTCAGTCAGTCGACATTAGAGGTGAGATGTCCTCTGAGAGCTCACGGCCATGAGCTGCTTTATCCTGCAGAGGTGATCGCAGAGGGGCCGCTCAGCTGCTCCTCCAAACACACGTTCAATGCACTGAAACTCAAGGTGAGCGCGCGCACACACACACACATATATAAACAATCACAAACAGCTTAGTCGGCATGGAGAGGCCATTACCCTGGGTCTATTCTTGGCCTTGAACATTTGATTTTGTTGGTTAATGACTCTGCTGATGTCTTCACATACGCAGCTCCAGCCCACTGCAGCAGAGGGTCCCACGTCACTGAAATCCAGCAATGAGCATCGCATCCGGAGGAGAGAGGTCTACGGGGACTTCTTGGCTGAACAAGGAAACCTGGTGAGACAGCACGGGAAGAACAGGGAATCCCTGTAGTGGATAAAAGACAATATGTTCTCTGCTAAGTAGTTTTAACAATGATTACAGTCCATTGAAAAAAGAACTGCACTGATGGGACTGAGTGACTTCCTCGTCAAAATCCGCCTCCTACGTTACCCACAGGTTTATTATGCTAGTGGCTAATGCAGCCTTGAGCTGCAGCAGGGCTGAGCAGCTGGCCACAGAGCTCACTTCACACCGCCAGTTTCCCTTTCAGACGTTAGCTTTAGCCTTACCTGCTGCCGACATCACATCTGAGGATATTTATCAGATTTTGCACACACCTTGTTTTTACATATGCAATCACTGATGAGAGAAAGTCACCAAGTTTTATTTATTTCCACAAGCCCTGAGCTTATCCAGCCTCTGAACTACATGCCTAAATATTAGCGTAAGCTAAATGACAGAGAACTGATAGAAATGTCTTACGTGTGCATCCAGAAAACATTGTGTTTAGCCTAGACTGGGAGGGAGGTGAAACTGCGTTGCTCTGTCAAAGGCAAAAATGCGCTTTCCAACGATTCAAAACACTGAAGTCCATTTTCAAAGGATTTACCTTTTTTTCCCCCCAACGTCTTGCAAACATTTGTTCTTCATCAGGATAGAACAGTTGACTCCACGTGTCTCATAAAGACCCCAGGAGGTGTTTGCTTTTCTCCTTCTCTTTCCTGCTTGACTCAGCATGTGGAGGGAATCATGGTGACGCGAGTCTGTCGAGCCGTTCACTCCACGGCGCACCACAACAGAGGCTCTTAAATAAAGTCAAAGGCTCTTGTGTTGGGTGATCGGTCCCACTGGGTCTCTGATGGGAGTGTGTTTTCATTAGTGTGTGGCTCTTTGCTCAAGTCTACTGTATCTACCCTTTTTTTCCCTTTTTCACGCGTCCACTTACACCAAAAATAGCCCAATCAGATTGCAGGAGGAGGCAACTCAGGCCTCTGAACTTGAAAAAAATATAAATTGTAATGAGATTATTTCTTTCAACACAGGAAATAGATCTACAGTAATGAGCTCTGGGCAGCATCTCCTGCAGCTCGCTGTAATTGTTTGTGAGATGAACTTAATTAGGTTGGTGATTTAGTGGTTTGCTTTGGCGCAGCTTGCGTCACTTACAGTAATGCTTGCCAGCTAATCTCTTATGGTATTCATATGAACCATCTGTAAATTGGAGAATCCAACCGCATGTTGAAAATACATAGGGCATGCTGCATCGTTTGAAAGTTAAGTGCTGAAGTATTAAAGGATTACTAATGTGAAATGATTGATTTTTGACAGAGTCCTAGGTTTATGCCCAGACAAATGTTCCAAACATGTGATTCAGGTTGATTTCTTCAAAATGACTTTATGTGTTGATGGAGTGACATCCTAGCCTGGTTCCAGATCTTCAAAGTGATACCAACAGATTTGTTCAGTGTTGTAGTAGAAAGAAAACATGCAAGTGATAGCCGCCACCGCTCACGCAGATCTTCTATGTTTAAAGCACCGAGTCTAAATGTAACAGTGTTTTGTTTCCAGTAATCTGAGGTGTTTGCCACACACAAGATCACTTCGGTTCCCTGATTTTAGTCTTCAAGGCAATGCCTCCTCCACTGGCAACATAATGACTGTAAGCCTGCATCCAGTCAGGGGAGAAGCCCTGTCTTAAGGATAAACTCGTGGAGCAAATGACCTGCCCACTGTGGCTCCATAACATCTGCACGCCACAATCACTGAGCAAACGCTCACAAAACTCAACCAGTAAAAACCAGTGGACATCAAAAAGTAAAGTAAAGTGAAAGTCTACTGTTTACTCATTTATAACATCCTTCTTTAATATAAATACTACTCTGGGTTCTTTGTATTTAAGCTACATTTTGATAATGAAGATGCAGTACGGCAGTGAACTGTCTCTGGATTATTCTTTTTAGATTTTATGATTCACCGCATCATTTGTCTTCTCTGCCAACACCTGGCAGTCTAATGACTGATGAAGAGAAACAGTGCTTAATGTTGTACGGTGTGCTCTGAGTTTGACTGTGGTTCTGTCCCTCCGCAGACGTGCTCTACAGTCGAGTGCTGGCAGCTGAAGTGCAGCGTTGGGCTGCTGGAGAGAGGAGCCAGCGTCATCCTGACTGTGCGCTCCAGAGTCTGGGCTGAGACCTTCATTGAGGTGAGACTGCAGGTCACACTGCTTTGCATTGTTGTACATATCGGTTGGCGCAGGAAACAGGAACTCGAGGAAAACGCAGACCAGATGAGAAAACCAACATGAAGGCAGACAGTATATGTGCTGGTACTGCCCTCTGTTGGGCAGATCTCCAAACAGCAATTACAGATGTGTGTGCCCATTCTACTGTATATGCTAAATGTGCACAGTATATAGTGTAGTATAGATGTATTTTTGCAGTTATAATAAAATAATGAATGTTCTGTCAACTCATAGTTACTGTAACTCAAATGGCATGGCCAGTCCTTGTTAAACTTAACTAGTATAGAGCACAAAAGGTTTACCAAAGACGTTTGGCTTACTTGCATCCTCCTGGAGCCTTACAATAGTTTTCCAGCTGTGGGAAGCTCCTCAACTTCCTTTGTGCATTGCACTTTGAAATAACAGTTCCCATCAACAAATCACACTTAACTTATCACATTTACATTTGCATCAATTTACCATGAACACACTGCACACCTAAAGTCTGGGTGGATGTAGTCAACAGTGTGGGGCCACAGTGCTGTTTGATTTTTCAGTGCAGAGTTTTAATGCCAGAAAGTTTAAATTATGTTTTACGTGATTCAACAAAACTCTGTACCATCTAGATAGTTTGGCTTGAAAGGGGTGCATTCTTGAGATGTGTCACAGAATTTCAGCTATCAGCAGCCTTTAAGCCTCTCTCTCCATTGATCCACAGAGGGCCTATAAGCAGTACACCCTGGAGTGCTCTGTTCAGTACAAGGTGGACATGATGCCTTATTCCATTCCTCCCAAATTCAAACCTTCAGGATCCAAAAAGGTAACTGCATCATATTTTTATTGTGTTTTTGCACTGTAATGGATGTATTACGGGAGCTGCATTACTTGATTACATGGGAGTGTCAGTTAAAACTTTCCTCTTGTTCAGGTGACGACGACTGTGATGTGGAACAAGCCAGACAGTTTGTTCTTTGTTCCAGTGTGGATCATCATCCTGGCTATTCTAGCTGGGTTGCTATTACTCTCCCTGCTCATATATCTACTATACAAGGTAACAAACTGATTAATAACTCTCATTACAATTACAGTTACCACAGAAAATCACGTTAGGTGCAGTTAAATGGGAATTAGTCTGTGTTACTACAGGGACACGATGACAGACTGAACCATCCGTTCAGTGAAACCATTAGGAACAAGAGCCTCTGTTCGAAGGGAAACATTTATTGACCACAAAACTATTAAAAAGACAGATTCATATACAAATGGACGCAAATGACAGTAAAGAGATGCAATGCAAGTACTAAGATGTGGAAAACAACCTCAAAGTGATGGAAAATGGCTGCAAAGAGACAACACGGCAACAAAACAATGAGATACAAACGTAAAATCCCTGCAAAAAGATGCACAACGACTACAGAGAAACACATAATAACCTAAAAGAGATACAAAATGCATATGGAGACACAAAACAATGGCCATCACACAATAATAATAAATAATAAATGTTCACAAAGAGGCACAAAAAAGTAAAAGTACAAAGAGACACAAAACAACTACAAAGGGTGCGGTTTTGTCGTTTGTCGCCATTTCACCTCCCTGTTCCAATAAAGATAGATAGATATCAGCTTTATGTGATCATTCTCTCTCTATGTTCTCTATGTTTCCCTCCAGATGGGCTTTTTTAAAAGGTCAGATCCATATGGCACGACCATGGAGAAGGCCCAGCTCAAACCGCAGGCATCCTCTGAAGCTTAGATCTAAGAAGGAGCCTCGACTGCAGCTGTTCCAAAGAACTGGAATTATCGCCACATTCCCAAACAAATACGGAAACTTGCTAATGATAAGCAGGCAACCCATTTATGAAGGGACAGTTATGGGTGCTGTATCACTGGAATACACAAATATCTGGTGCTGCACTAAAATGCCAAAGCAGGAAAGACTACACGAGGGTGATGCAGTTGAATGTGCACTGCTGTTTTGGACATGGATTTGTACAGTCAGAGTAAGATTTATGACGCTTCCGCAGAAAGCACCAACGAGGATCTGCTCCTTAGAAGCTCATCCCTGTGGAAAATTGTTTTGTTGGAAAATACTCCTCATGCTCAGAGTGTTGACCAGGGAAAGACTTCACAGCGTATGTCGATACAGGGAAAACAATTGCATCTCCAACGAAAGGCACTCAAGCGACAGTATTTCTTTAATCCTAAAAGACGTATTTCAAGCCATGTTTGCAATCCTAATGTTTGATTTTTATTTTTTTTTTTAATTTTTTTTTGAAATCCCTGCTTTTGTATGATTTATACACCACTTTTTATTTATGGCACAATGTCTCCCCCAATTGGTTGTTGAATGTTGTACTGTACTGTCTGCAGGACAATCCTGATGAAACTGCCATGTTTAACTTGAACTATTCCTCTCCCATATTGGGAGGTATTTTGCGTATGTTGTGATGTGTGTATTGTATTCATTGTGTTATGACCCATTGGTGTTGTGGCCCAGAATAAAGCCTAATTTTGTATACCCAACCAAAACTTTACTTAATGTGCAAGTTGTAAGTCTAGTAAACAAAATCCATTTGCTACTGACATGAGATAATGTATTTTTGGAATTAAAGGTTCAATGACCAATGGAAAACAGTACGATCATCTACATTCACAAGTATTTCTTTCAAAATTTATATTTTTTTCTATGTAAACATTTTCATATACATTGCAGTTTGGACAAAACATCCCTCTGCTTTACTTTCTCAGGTTTTAAGCTTTAAGACGACCAATAATTCTTTTTATAGCTATATTTATCTTGTTTTTTTTTTTTTTTATTTAATAATGCAAACCCTGCAATGCCACTCAGCCAAAATAGGTTAGTGGTCCACGACCTCCCTCTGCAGGTAATGCATGTCACTGCAACTATCCAGAGTCTGTCTTCTGATGCCTTCAAATGCCAAATATCAGTGGTAAAAGTGACTGCCAACATAAAGTCACAGTTAAAGACACTATCAAAATAGATTTTACAAACGGTGGTCATCACCAATGATGCAAGGAGGAAAAACTTGGACACACACACACACACACACTTATAATATTGCGTTGCCAAATATATGTGGATTGTGGCAAAAATAGCAATTGGCTATTTTATGGAGGTTGTGCTTGATTATTTCTTGGTGGGAAGCATGTTCATATACATACAAACACAAGCATACATACATATACATATGTGGAGCAAGCTTTTGTCCTTTAGAACAGTCAAGCTTTATACTGTAAGCATTTCACTCATAATATGTTATATATGTGCAACATCAAGCGACCACGAGGTTGCTATACTTCAAGATGCTCTTTTTGTATTTGTGCTTCTTGTGCAAACTTGTGCAATACAAATTCTATGCTGCGCAGAGGAGAGCTGAACATTTTCTTCTGTTGTTGGTGTTGATGTGTTGGCTCATGCTGACATTTGTGCTGAGTGTGTGCATGTGTGGTTCTGCTGAGTTCTGCTGGATGGATACTCCCTCCCAACCCTGTGCTGGGTATTTTGTGTCTCTCCCCCCCTCCCTCCCTTCCTCCCTCCCACACTGTCTGCGTATGTGTGTTAGTGTGTGTGTGTGTGTGATCCCAGGCTATAAAAGCTGCACTGTCATGAGGGCGCTATCCGGCAGACGAGCTGAAGTGTAAGTCAGAGAAAGAGAAAAACAAAACCGAAGACTGAGCTTGCCTTCTCCTGGCTGTGAGTAACACGTTTGCTTTCTTATGTACTTACAAAAGGCAGAGTGCTACATTTGCAGTTGAGCATGACTTCAAGTCTGCAGGGGCAGATGACTCAGCTGTTTGAGTTTGGGGGCTCAGTGAACCATGAAATACAGGACAAATATGCAGCTACGTAATGCCGAATGCACAATGGCCTATAGATGTCCCAGACCTCCATGGGTATTTCTCAAACAAAGAGCTAAAACTGCTATCCCTAAGCCCCAAAACAGTTATTGTTTGTGGTGTGACTTCTGTTGCAGTCAGAAACCCTTAGATACATACACATCAGACACACAGACATGGGTTTCTTAAAAGGTTAATTTAATCTAAAAGACAGTTTAGTGTCTTACTTTGTTGGAGACCCTCAAAAAAGCCCCTTGATCCACTGGTTTCTATGGCGACACGCTATCCCAGGTTGTTTTCCCGCTGACTGGTGCCTGTTTGATGAGCGGCTGATCCTTTGTAATACCTTCTATTCAGCATGTAAAGTGATATGGCTTTTGCCTCATCTGTGCTGTAACT
The DNA here is from genome assembly GCA_008933995.1 of Datnioides undecimradiatus. Classification (NCBI taxonomy): domain Eukaryota; kingdom Metazoa; phylum Chordata; class Actinopteri; order Lobotiformes; family Datnioididae; genus Datnioides; species Datnioides undecimradiatus. The sequence goes on from WARS01000013.1 coordinate 19,141,313, forward strand.
AAGCAGACAAGTTAGTATTGTTTGGGTTTGGAATCTGTGGAGGTGTGGTTTCTGGATTTCAGGTCCACCCTCATGTTTTCATTTTTGCTGGTCCCAACTGTGCACACTGTTCAACACTTGGTGCTGGTGTAGAGTTGTCTGTTTGCTTCAGGATGAGATTCAGAACCAGTGAATGAACCAGTGACTGGTGGAGTCACTTGGGGCTTGGCAGCACAACAGAAACTGCAGCAGAGATGATTATTGATCTATGTTGCTGTTTCTTGTTTTCTTTTCCATGCAGGCCCTGCCTTCTCTGTATAAACTACAAACATGGCCAGAAACCTGCTAAAGAATCCCAGTGGGGAGGGTAAGATGTCATGTCTTGTCAAGCTTTTTTTTGCACCATTGCAATGTTTTAAGATGTCATGGGGTAATTTCTGCCCCCTGTGGCGAGTGGGTGGTACACTCCCACTGGTTCCTTTTCTCACAGCTTGTGAGAGGCACAGTTTGGTGTTTTTACCTCTGATGATGAGGGGAAAAGATGATCTCAGTCCACACTTGAGTATAAACCTTAAGATACAAATATTGTTTATTTATGTATTATATGTAAACCCAGGTTTAACAGACAGATATGAGAGAAATGAACCATCATCTAATCTAACTCTCAACAAAAAGTAGGGCACATTTTCCAAAATATCAAACATTTCCTAAGAAAACTGCATCAAGTTACATTTGGAAATAAAACGAGACTGGATCACTTCTGGTCTCCAGCGCCTTTCACGTCCGGTCACCCTCTACTAAACCTGCTCTTGTGATTGAACCCGACTTGGCAAAAACTTGACCTGTGCATGGCAGCAAGTATACAATACTGCTATTAACGTCTTGAGACTGTCCATTTCCTTCCCAGAACAGCTGGAATTCTGGGACCTGACGGAGAATGGAGGGAATCAGTGGAAGGTGGAGGACATGCCAGGAAACTGCGGCCATGACTTCTGCAACGACGGAGTGACCAAATACTTTGCAACTTCCTTTGAGTGAGTATTTATTACTGTGTTTGTAGTCATGTGACTTTAGTTAAGTCTAAAACAATAAGAGGAAGCAGGTTGTTTAGCAAATAAATAAATATATTAGTTTAAATGACTTTAGAAAAATTGAATAAACTTTTATATTCTTGTATGCGCAATAAGAAGTGGTGAATATGAAGGGCAATTCAGTGGATTACATTTTGCCAAACACTGAAATTTCTTCTTTTTCTCCTAAAATTTCAAATGATTAGTGTGTGGCTCAACTACCAGTCACAAACAACCTCTTGACAACTGTAGCAACTGATTTAAGCTGAAATAAATCCGCATTATTGATCAGCACATTAGACTGTACCTCGATCATGCTCATTTATATACCAAGGTTATTATACCGTTCATACAGTGAAGCCTACTGGACTTTAACACATCTGCTTTGGGTCGACCACTGTATGTATGGCTGTACCTTATGAAATGATAATTAGTCATGGTGTAAATATCCTAGACTGAAACTCCCAAACCCCACCCCACAGAGCGGTACGTGTGCGATGATGATCTGACAAATCATCTCATGATCTCAAAAGTCTGCCTTTGTTTTTCTGGGTATTTGGGGCTGAGCTTAACTGGTTCATGTCCATCAAGACCCCAGCCATTATTTGAGATCTGGCTTCTGTTTTAAGGAGTACAGTACACACTACCTCCTGTATGTTTCATCATTGTTTGATGCCAAAGAGAGTTTACTGTTTTCACAAATCCCATACAAAATCACTCTGGTTTCTGACAAACTGTCTTGCAGGCTTTGTCTGAAGAGGCAGGTGATCGACTTGTTAGCGGAGGGTTATTCTTCCGAACAGTTGGACGCTCAGCCTGCCGTCACAGTGGAAGACTGGTAAGACAGAGCCGGACTCCCGCATGACTGCACCCTCTGTGCATGAGTCGTGACAGTGGCTAATGGATGGTTCAACCTGCAGGTACTGTGGGAGGACAGACTGTGGTTGCACGTATCAAATGACCGTGTGTCTGCTGGATGAGAATCACGAGGTCATACAGGAGTTCAAACCTGAGCTGGTGACTCTCGACCCTGACACCGACGACTGCTCGTGGAAACAGGTACGCAGAGACGGAAAGGCACAGTACACTAAGTCAGGGACATGGTCGGAGAGGTCACCTTTCAGTACTCATGTTGTTTTTGATAGTAAGACACCCTCTCCTTTTCAATGTCTGCCTTTTCTCTATGGATTCCAGATCACCCATACTTTTTCTGACTATGGCCCCGGACTACGTCACATCTCCTTTGAACACGGAGGACAAGACACCAAGTTCTGGGAAGGTTGGTTTGGAGTTCGGGTCACTGGGAGCTCTGTTACTGTCGAGGTCTAAACATTGGAAAAAAAGTGAAAACATATAGAAACCACTAATATAGAAATATTGAAAGGTGAAGTAACAAAGGGCCTCCAGACTGAGAGAGTGGATTGTAGGTTTCGGGGCTTTCGGGACCAGCATTGCCTTAGGAACTTAGCTTACTCCTCTGTATATCATGCACAACGCTGTTCATGCTGTGGAAACAATCTGCTGCTAATAAGACTGTAGGTGCAACACCAACATGGTAGCATTTCAGCTTTCCTAACCTCAAAATATTCAAATTACTGCTTGCAAAAGATCAGTCACTAATTGTGATCTATTTACCACTACCTCTGCACAGTGATCTACCCTTGTGTTAAACTAAATGATGGGTTTGGTGGGTGGAAGTGTTGTGAACAGTCAAATGGTTTATCATTCAAAATGGAATTAAAATAAAGAACTGAACTGTCAATCACAACATTGTCTGTTTTGGTTCACTTAAACCTTTATTCGAAGATCTAATCAACTGACTGGGGCATCCCTTCTGTCCGAGATGATTGAATTTATACCGCAGACGCAGCATTCAGTGCTGTGCTTGGGGTGACTACAAGTGACTAGATGGTTGGAGATACAAAGACTCACAAAACCAACGCTGTGTGTGTCCAGTGGTGGAAAATGACAAGGAAAGTAAGTGTTGTCCTGTTGCACAGTTGGATTTTGTGCTACTTCATCCTCCTACAGCACTGCTGCTGCAGTTACCATTACCATATAAACATTTGATAAGCTTATGAAATCCAACATAAACGTTTTGTCCCGTGACCCTTTTAAAAAAGTGGTTTCTATTGAGGTTCAAAGTTCTACATCTGAGTTCTTTCCTCAATTAACAGTGGTGGAAAAAGTCCCAAGGTAACTCAAATAAGTTTCATTTCAGTTAAGTTCTGCATTTAGATACCCACTTAAGTAAAACAGCAAAGGTATTATCACCACTCTGTACTTAAAAGTGCTCGTGGGTCACTCCTTATGACTGCTATGCATATGTATCTGTTATCAGATTGGTATTACTGATGCATCAGTGTGTTAGTAAGTTAACTGTTGAAAGCTTTTGTCAGGGTGGAGCTAGTTTTTAATACTTTACACTGGCTTGGTTTATAGTCCAGTGGTTTCCCAATATTAGCTTTTACCAAATTAGCTTCATGGAAATGAATTACTTTGAAGAACAAGGAACAGGGGTAGTTAATGAAGATGAGATTACAGTAGAGCAGGTAGCCACGACCTTTATCTACTGTTTTACACAAGTAGGTGAACAAAACACAGACACCATCATATAAACATAAAAAAATTCACTTTTATTTCCATTAAATTAAAAATTTTGTGACAGTAAAATGCAATATTATTCACGCCAGAGCCAGTTAGTGCATGAAACAATGTCATTGACACAAGGATGTTTAAATCAAGCACCAGCAACATGAGTGTGTTCGGGTCTGTTTCGATGATACGTGAAGAATTGTTTATGGGTTACTGAAAAACAAAGTCTGTGGCTGTGAATCACGGTTAGACAGAGCCAACGACAACAACGTGATCCAGCTGCAGTACTGCTAGCATTGCAATCTCAATTTGCAGCGTCAGCGATGAAGGTAACAGAAAAAAAAGCACTTCATTCAGTCCGACTGTTTTTAATGTTTTGCTGCTTAACAATCTGCGATACACACATTGGTGGGATAATAAGCGAGGAGATAACTGAGAAATATGGCAACATAAACAGCAAAGATTTAATGTGTGAGTACGGGAGGATTTCCACCTGATCCACATAATGAGGTGAAAAAAAGTAATATCTGGAAGAGTCTTGATGTCAAAGCGCTACGTTGCGTCTCACTTACACAACTTAAAATGGGCACTAGGTCTAAGCTACACTAATAATGTACATTCATATTTTCTGTCATCAAAAATATCTTATATGTAAGCTTTTTGGACAACATGTTTATTAATGATTTTACTGACGTGTTGCACAATAATATGTGCGTTTAGTGCAGCACTTTTTAAACAAGGGTATTACAGCTTTAATAAATAACACACAGACTTCTGGGTTTTTCCTCTTGCACGCATGAGACTGAACCTATACGAACAGTGAGGTGTTGCAGTGCTTTGGCTACGGACTCATACACGAGCTTACTGAGTTTAACACCCAAAGCTTTAAACCATTTTTCATCTCAAACAAATAGAAAGCCTCAAAGCTTTCAAAAGGCTTTATTGGCCCATTGCTAACAACTATACAGGGGCACGGAGCATTCGGCCTGATTAATTAAGCCTCAATGCAAACTAGAAGTTTGTCGTGGTCAAAAATAAATACAGATGGTTATAAAAGTGTGCATTTAACTGGTATGCCTCTGACCAGTTGAAAACAAAGATACCATTTGTCTGTGTTGCCTGTGTTTGACCTTTTATATATCAAAATCTCATCACATCTAAATCTGAACTTTAACATGGAAAACTATAACATTAATGTAACAAAGTTTGATATTCAAGCACATAGAAATGTCGGCAACCTGATGTGCTCTTTTGTTTGGACACATTTTACCTAAAATGCTTTCAGTTAACAGTCAGATAAGCTTATTAAAACAATACTCTCTGGCATTTTCAGGCTAGGAAGAATCAGGAATTGGAGTCTTAGTGGTTATGTGTCTGTAACAGTGTGTGCATGGTCTTTCTGGAGATTGAGAAGTCCTGGTCCAGATCAAAGAGGAAGGCAGAATTGGCAGGAAACCTTCATTCTCCTTGTGACTGCATCTGTTTACAAAAGGCCTCAAACTGCTGCTGCTCCAACTCTGTCATCACCTTGTTCAAGGCATAAATCTGTACATGAGGAGGTGATGAAAGTAGATATCATACAGGGCTGAGAAGTAATGTGACAAATAATAGATCAGGGACCTACTAGAATAGGACAGAGTACAGTATGAGTGCAAGGTTAAAAATAGTGAAGTTAGTCACCTCGGCTCTCTGTCGCTGTTTGAGCTCTTGCTGGGCAGATTTCTGCTTGGCTCTGTCTCCTCTTGTTGGGGTCGAGTTCAGCTTTGGTTTGTCTTTACGGCAGGCAGGCTCCATGGTGACAGTACCCCCAATCAACCTGGGATGATTAAGATAAAATATTTGTGCACTTTTGACTGTCTGTCACTCCAAGCAACACTGAGATGTATCTTTTAGGTAGACTCGAAGCAACAGTTGTTAAGCGGACCCTTCAGTTTGTTTTTACATAGTTTACATATTGCTGGTTAACAGAAATAGTCGACGTAGCTACGCACGATTTACCATTTATGGGTGACTGCATCATAAAATAAATAATAGTTAATGCGTGTTAAACATGAGAGCCAGAGACCTTGAAAGACCCCTATTGATAGACTCATGCTACAGCTAACAAAAGCAGTTTTTTCGGGTACTTTAAGATACTTGTACGGGGTTTTAGCTAACGCACCAGTCATCAAATTTCTGTAACAATGCCTAAAAACAGTATTTTCTGCTTTAACCTTATTAAATTGTGCCGCCCAGCCAACAAAATCATATACCTGGTACGTTTAGTCACCTCAAACGTATAGGGTTAACTAGCCTTTGTGAAATGAAGGTAAGCTAGTCAAAAGACTCACAGTTAACCAGTTAGCTAATGCTAACAAGCTAACTGACTGACTTACTTGTAATAGAGCAACGTTTATATTGCAACTATATAACCAACAATAACCTTTTTAATCAAGTTAATTTCTCACTTACCCGTGGACGAATAAAAAAAAGAAGAAGTCAAAAAGTAATATAATTTCACTAAGGTCAAGTAAGCTACTAAGTTGACTGTAGCTAGCTACTAGCCGAATAAAACAGCTGTTACCAAGGTGTCACAAACAAACAAGTCCGAGTTTCGCGGTGGTGCGTTTGTATAAAGGTTCCGGGGGTACCCTCGTTTATACTTATTCTCTGTCTTAAACTAAGGACTTAACTGCGCATTGCCGCCACCCAGTGTCATCGAATAATGAATTAGTTTTCCTATCTTTTAAATAGACACTGCTACTACTACTACGACTACTTCTACTAAACCTACTACAACCAATAATAACAACACCACCACCAACAACAATAATAATAATGTCAGCCCCAGCTTCACAAAAGGAATAAAATACTACCTTATTGATGATGATCGATTATGTTATTTCAATGAACACTGTATACAGTAAATTCTGTAGATGGGTACCTACTGTAAGACATTGTTTTGTGTAAGAAGTGTTTTTGCTTGGGGCAACTGCATCTCCAGTCGCTTCAACCTGTACAAAGATGTGGCAAAAATCTCAGACATGAATATCTCAAATCTATTAATTTAAACATGGCGTGAATGCATTTGACCAATATCATGGGTAAATACAAAGTGTTACGTCAGGACGTTTTTAAGCTGTGTGAACCTCTTTCAGTATTTATTTATTTTTTCTGTAATGGAGCAACAGCTTACTCCTAGTATGCAAAATGTGCTGTATTTATTCAGAGGGGTCACACTCAGTGGTTTCCCAACTTAGAGCAGGAGGGAAGAGTGGAATTGTACCATCAATTTAAATTGAGCTGTCCCTTAGTCTTCAACTAGGTCTGACCACAAGATGTCGCTCTTGTCTAATAGTCCAATTATACTCAAGCGCGCACATTAGATGAGATATTTCGAGCATGTGATATCACTCTGACCTGATGTGCGTATCTGACTGAGAATGTACATTTTGAGAGGACAGTAACTTATCAGGAGAGCCTCCAGTGACTTTTTGTTGATAAATTCAATAAGCCTGATCCCTTTCCACCTGTGTATTGGGGGAAAATATGACTATTTAGACAATCAAGTGTGTTTTCCCTCCCATTTTCACATTTGATGTGGGCCAGTTAACTGATATGCTCTTACCATACACACATATTATAAAGACTCCCCTCGGGGGACCTCTTCAGTGCATAAATCAGCTGGGTAAGGAGTGAGTCTGACACCAGCTGAGGGGTGGTCCAGAACACATTCATCACCTCAGATATAAAAACAGTTGTTATGAAGGGACAGAATCATTAAACATTCTCATATTAAATGAGGAAATTGTCCTCTGAGACCAAACTACCGCACACCATGGGTAGTCCCTGATGTTGTTGTGAACTTATGTCTGAATGTGTGCATGTGTGCCCTCTGGCAGTGCTACGCTGCAGAGATTTATCGCACAGCATACCAACGGTTTACCTGGATTTATCCTCCAACTACAGGAGAGTGCTCTCCCTCGAAATAATATCCTGCCAAGAACAACTTCTGCTGAACGCTGCAGACAACAGCCAGACCTGCTGCACCATGTGCACGGCAACATATAGGAAAAACACACTTGAATGTAGCTTGGTACCTGAATTTACATGGCATTGTTTTTAGGTGTAAATGCTGCATATAAATGTTGCATTTCCAGGAATTTAAGCAGTGATCTGAAATGTTTTGTTTACTTTTCTGTTCTCTGGTAGCAGTTAATATAACATCCTTGCTATTTAGCCTGAAACATGTCCAAGAAATCTTTTAGACTTGCTGCCATACACCCCCAAAATGCAGGAAAAATGTGATTCGTCTCATGCAGAGGCAAATTCGTTTTTTAGAAAAAACCCCCCAGAAAAACTAGTTAAGGAGTCATCATGGCTGTCAGAAAAGCATGCCACCCGGAGAAAATTCAAGGTGAAAGACGTCACAGTGCTGACCACGCCGTTTGATTGACAAGCCATTTCTGGGAAGAGCAAAGCACAAACATCCACAGTGATGAGTGAACCTAACTTAGCAACTAATCACAGGAAAAAGGCGGTGGATGAGCGACTACATGGCACCTTAATTAACCGGCTGAGATGACTTTGAATATTGTGCAGATTCTGTTAAATTTGCTTGGAAGGAGTTTTTAAATGGTAACTTGCATTCAGGATATAATGTAGGATCACAGCACACATAAATGAGACACTAATATTCTTTGCATCACGGGTAATATGAGGTCTGATATTGCCGTTGAACAGTATCGTTACTTAGGAACATTCCTAACTGAATTGTATCTACAGTAGTTGGCAGCTGTAATCTCTAAATGCTCAGGAAAGTTGCTTCAAACCTTCCCCTCTTATCTCTTTTAGTATATGATACTATACTGATAACGTTTTATCACAAAGCAGTCCAACAATTGCTTGTGACAGCTGAGTGAAACCACAGATTCTCTGAGGTTTTCCTTTCCTTAAGTTTCCTCATGTCTTATGTCATCACATCTTTTCTTGGCCCTATGTTTTCACAGAAACGTCACAAAAAAAAATATTCCTAGATGACTTTTGTTGACCGTTTGACCACAACCTAAGTGTCCGCCATGTACCTTTACAGCCCCTGAAAGCTGGTTGCAAATCTGAGGAGTCTCTCCTCTATGAATTATGTGTGGAAAAAAAATAACAATAATGTTTAAATTGTAAACAAAGAAAATATTAAGTGTTTAAAGCTGAAAACCCAGCCAATCTGCCTCATCAGGACTGTGTTATTTCAAAAGTGACTTGGCAGCATAACCGAACAACAGTTCTCCAGATTTCCTTTAACACTCACAATATCAATATGTTTTCACGTGGTTTTCATGGAACAAATTACAACATACAAACATGTTGTTGTTTAAAAATTCATTGCTTTAGAAGAAAGAAAACCCTCATCATTATAGCTGAAGCAAATATCACACTAAAGGATTACATCTACACCAAGAAAGCTGCAGGACATAGATGGTGTTAAATACATTTTCCCCATGTACCCCTGGTACCATCCATGTTATACATGATGCCATTCATGCTAACATTTAGTCTTGATTCTAGTATTACTGGTATATTCAAGAATATTAATGAACATGGTAATGACCAAGAAGTAATTGAGATGTTTCATCGTGTCACCGGAGATCTATTTGTCTCTTTTATGTTTTGAAGGTTTGCTGGTGGCTGTCGATGTTGAGGAGGAAAAGAGATGAAAAGGTTAAGGAGTAAGGAAAGAGAAGATGGAGAGATGGTTAAAGTTTTATAGAGTGGCAGAGAGGTTTGGGGAGGGGAGGGATGAGGTGTGGAGAGACGGGCCAAGGAGACGGCAGCGGCACAAGTGTGTGTTAGGAGCCTTGTTCTTCTAAATTAAACTCTCTCTCCAGGGGGAAGCACAGCTCTGACTGCTCTTTCACACCAGCGGCCCTGAACACACAAACTCACCACAACCTCCTAACCCTGCTCACCAGTCCACTGCCAAAAAACACACACACATACACACACAGCATGCACACACGTAAGCACGGTGTGTACAAATCCCCATAGACGTGTACACACGCGTGCACACAAAGTCTTTCAGAACTAAAAATAAATGGCCATGGTGACTGTGCCTAAAATAACTGGACGCACAAACACATGCACACACATACGCTTACTGTACGCGTGTACACAAAAGCCCTCACCAATGCACGCACACTCTGACACGAACATGCGAACACGCTCTGTTGCTCTCTTCACACCTGAACCCCAATAGACCTGCAGCCGCCAAAGCAAACAGCGAGCGGCAACCAGGAAAAAAAAAAAGAAAAAAGAAAAAAAAACAAAAAAACGGACAGGACAGGATATGACCTGACAAGCAGGGGTCAGTGTGAGTGATGCAGCACCCGCACAAACACACACACACACACGCACGCACACACACACACACACACATTCTGAATCCTGCCGGCTTGTAGTTGAGGTTTTATTTTTGAAGCCAGGAAAGGTTTTTAGATTTTATGCCTTCTTAACACCACTCTGCTTTGCATTTATACAGTTACAGATCACTCCCTGCGCCAGTTGTGTATACTGAGCGATAGGTGCCTTGCTCATGGGCACATCAGTGGTATCTGCTGAGATTTGTGGTAACAAATGATTTTCTTTGAGCAAAGGGGAAAAGACAGTTGGAGAAGATGTGGCTGCTGTTCCTGAGAGCAAACATCCCAACAACATTGATGTTTTGGGAAAAGTTTAAGACAAATCCCAATTCACTGAGGTAAACTACAAGTAAAGTCCTTAAGGCCAAATTTAAGTCAAGTCTCAAACTTTGTCTCAAACTTTGTTGTGGAATTTTACAAAGTTGAAGCATGCTTTCAAGAGTAGTCTTCTGGGATTAGTGCAGGTCTAGTATTAAGTCCCAAAGTTACAGTTAGAGTCCATGTCTGAGTTTCAACTCTCAACCCTACAGCCCTGGTGATAGACCAAGTCATCATGCAAGCACAAACATCATTTTTTTTAAAATGGTGTGATTATAACATGGTACAGTGTATTTGTTTGAAAACTGTTGAAACTGATATCAAAAAGATATTTAGATTCGACTTACCTGAACAAAATGAAACAGCCATTGTTTTGTTGAGATGCAAAATTGTTCTGCGATCACGAGCTCCCTCAACTGGCTGACTTCCTCTGCAACGTGTCACTCTCACTGTCAGCTGTTCTCAGATTGACACGGCATTTTTACCTCACAAACAATAAAAAAATCAACAAATTTACATTTTAATTTTTTAGAATATTATTTAATTAAATTTGATTTCTTTGCCAGTAGAAACTTCTGCAGGCCAACTTTGGTCCACGGGTCACACTCTGGGCAGCCCTGATTTAGAGCTTGTTGTTAACGTTTTAGTACTTCCTGTGCAACAGAAGTGAGTGCAGAGTAGCTACTCCCTGCAAACACTCAGGGGACTCAATCTCAGCCCAAATGTCTCCCAAATACCAAAACGTCTGCATTCAACAACTGACTGTGGCCCGTCCCCCCGATCGCCGTCAGGATCCTCCTGGAGTCTGAGGGACTTTAGAGCTTAATCTCCTGTCTCCTCTTCCAGTCTCTCACATAGCAAAACAGACTCACACTGAGATGTGCTTGTGCTGTAAGTGCTCTCGTGTACACCGACATGAACTGGTCTCTTCATTGACAAATGTAAAAAGGTACTGATTGACATGCTGAGTGCGTGTTACCTCGCAGTGCAGGCGCAGACTTCTTACTATTACTGTCACTGCGATCTACAAGTTGATTTGACAAGAAAATATACGTCACACACCTGACACACTGTTACTTGTTTTGCAAATATACAGGTCATTAGTGAGCAGTAATCCGTCAAAGCAGATCACAATCAGTATTTGGCAGTGAAAACATGAAGGGCTCTCTCACAGTTGAACAAGTAGAAGTAGTAGAAGACAATGAACTACAGAATGACTGGACATGAAAACAAACATTGGAAGCTAAAGCTACAAGGAGTTAAAGCAAAATAGCTGTGCAGACAGGTGACAGTGTGAGTTAATGAGTAGGTTTGCCACAACATAATAAAAGACAGAGAAAGACACATAAGAGCAGGGAAATGCTTTCTGACTCTGCCCTGACTGGAAGCTCCAGGCACCTGGTGCCTGGTGACTGACTATTGGTGTTGAGACCACTTGCACTAGAGCAATAGACGACCGCTGTTAAATTGGCCTCTGTCTGGCTCTGTGTTTGGTTCTGGCTAAGGCAGCTAATAGGCCCACTAGCTTCACAGCTAATTGAACTACCTAACTACAAGTCAGAGGTACAGAAGGTGCAGGACTTTAAGTGCTTAGGGTCAACAGTCCAGAGCAATGGGGAGTGTGGAAGAGAGGTGAAGGCAGGATGGAGTGGGTGGAGAAAGGCGTCAGGTGTGTTGTGTGATAAAAGAGTACCAGCAAGACTGAAAGGAAAGGTTTACAGGACAGTGGTGAGACCGGCGGTGTTGTATGGTTTAGAGACAGTGGCTTTGAGGAAAAGAGAGGAGGAAGAGCTGGAGGTAGCAGAGCTGAAGATGTTGAGGTTCTCTTTGGGCGCAATCAGGATGGACAGGATCAGGAACGAGCACATTAGAGGGACAGCTCATGTGAGATGTTAGCGAGGCCAGGGTGAGATGGTTTGGACATGTTCAGAGGAGGTCGAAGGATGTTGAGGTTAGAGCTGCCAGGCAGGAGGCCTAGAGGAGGACCAAAGAGGAGGTTTATGGATGTAGTGAAGGAGGACATGAAGGTAGTTGGTGTGAGGGAAGAGGATACAGAGGACAGGGCGAGATGGAAGAAGATGATTCGCTGTGGTGACCCCTGAAGGGAAAGGAAAAGAAGAATCAGTGAGACTCGGCTCGGGTCCTAAAAACACTCCAAGTTGTAAAATTTAATTTTTGTGCAGTTTTCAAGGTCAAGTGTGCCATTTTGTCTGCAGCTTGGTATATAAAGTACACTGGTGTATTCAACACATTTTTTTTTCTGTTCTCTTTCTTTTTTCTTTGTGAAATCAAATTGAAATGGGTCCAGGCCAGATGAAGTGGGTCAATCAGACGGTTCGCCTCAAAATTCACCTGGTTGTACGAACGTCACCATGATTGTTACTCAAGGTTGCTACTTTCTGTGTTTTATACCTTGATATAAACCTCCTTGTAAGCTGGGGAATTCCAGCGTCTCTGCTATGCTTACATGTGTAGTTATCATCAGTCGTATCAAAGCTCCCACAGCAGCTGTATTTATCAACCTGAAGTGTGAAATATGTGTTTTTAATAGGGCGTGAGGTGCTTCAGTGTGAGTATCTCATGTAAATTCCCTGTCTACTCATTATGCTCCCTGCTTTTCTCTTCATTCCTTACGCTGCTGCTGAGTCACCGCGTCTACGGACTTACCTGTTCGGCATAACTGCACTTTCCCACACACAGTTACAAATGTACTTCTAATTGCCATCACTCAGCTCATACACCACCAGCTCCCTCCCCTTCTTCCCCCGTCACCCCCTTCACCCTCACACCTCAGCGGTGAATAGAAGGGTGAGAGTCAGGGACAGGAAGGAGTGCGGAGGAGTGAGAGGGGTGAGGCTGATGAAGGTGATGGTTCGTGCTATAGGACAGAGGGGAACAGTGGATCCTTTAAGTCCATGTGAGGGAGACAGCAGGGTCAGTGTGTTTGGCCTGGCCAGGTCTCCTCCATCTCTCTCTCTCTCTCTCTCTCTCTCCCTCTCTCTCTCTCTCCCTCTCTCTCTCTCTCACTTTCTCGCTCTCTGTCCCAGGAGCTGCTTCTCATTAAGCCTGTTTGTTTTGGCCGACACACAGTGGCACTTAGCAGCAACACGCTCGCCCACGTGTGCGCGCGCAGGCACACGTGCATCACAGACACACACACACACGCAGGTCTGTTTGTTTTGGCAGTGACCAGGTGCCACTTAGTAGAGCCTCTAAACGCCAGCGATCAGCCGAACACACCACCATGTTTACTTTTGCCGAGCAAAGACACACACGCCCCCCCCCCTCGATCATACAGAGGTCGAACCAATCATCTACACCAGGAATTAGTATTTTGCCCATTTTCGTAATTGTACCTCTACTCTCCCAATAACCCCAGGTGTCTTTTACATTAGGTGTTCAATATAATCTCAGTATACTAAGAACAATATATTTATTCTGTGTGACACTGAGCAACACAATACCTTTTATTCCAGCACAGTTCACGTTCATCAGTTTATTGATGGTAAATTGTTGGGGGTTTGTTGGCAAAGTATTTTCTTTTACCACAATCTGTTGTCAGGAACGGCATCTGAACCTCCTTTAAAAAGGGACGCAGCTGATCACACACATCGACAGCAGTTTGCTTCACATTCAGCCTGAAAGCATCATAGTTAAAGATAGACAGGGAGACATCTGCAGCATGTAGGGTTAGACTTCCATATAGGTTTGGAGTTGACTTTTCACTACTATTACAACGGAGTGGTACTCAAACTAACCACAGGGTCACTTCAGGGGCACTGAGGTGTTGACCTTAGGGTCAGCTTGCAATTGTTGAAGATGTTGAACTGGACTTCTTTGTGTAACAAGTTGAACGCTCTACTACCTCTGCATTGATATGTGTCATATTTAACCCGTATGTCACTCTTCTCCTTGGCTACACTTACCCATACACACAGACACACACACTCACACAGTGCCACTGTTTCTTGTGTTTACGTTCTGCTGAACACTGACACCCGTTTAGTTAAGATAGAATCGATAATGCTCCTTAAAGAGCCTGTCACAGTGAGGCAGTTCTCGCCCACAGTGGGCCAAGCCAGAGAAAAACATATGCCACACAGCCATTACACTCCGCAACACACACTCTGTCACTGTACACACGCTGAACACACAGAGCAGGAAACAAACGCAGCGTTCTCTTCTCTCACCAAGTGTAATTTGGACCCCAACCCTCCCAATTTTCTGTCTGGGACTGCCTGTGGACGAGCCGCGGAGAGCAACGAGTGTACTGCCCTGTAAGGTTTAGGTTTCCCTGCCTGTTTCCCTACACACACCAGGAATGTGATAAACAATGCATGCATTCTTAGGATCAGGCACATGCACACACATACACTCACGCAGATACATGCGCATGCAGACATGCGTGCGGCGCGACACACGCACAGACAGATCTGGCTGCGCCCTCAAGCAGGTATAAAAACTATTGTACGCAGGTTAAAACCCCGTGGTCTCTTTCACGCACATACACACACAAGCGCGACTGTGAACACACACTCGATTCAGTGAACATTCTCCAGAGCAAAGTGTTTCCCAACAGGGTCCAGGCACACTGCTGCCCTGTGGTCAAAATGTTACAGAATGATGTTGAATTATACCCAACAGTCAGTCTTTTCTTTGGAAAAATGGGGAACCCTTATGCAACGTGAAGCCTGAAAAAAACACACTGCAGGCAAACAAAAAAATACATTATTGGAAGTCGGGCCTAGAGGAACATTCACAACTTGACAGCAATACGAATCTTGTAATATCAACTGTGTGAAAAAGAATAATAACCAAAATTGCACCAAACCTCTCTGTATCGTTTTTATCATTTTGTCTTTTGCAATTAATCACCGATCAATGCATACAAACAAAAAATAATTCACAGGTACAAGCTAGTGTGTATTAAAATGTGCCAACAAAGACACTTTTGGTAAACAACAACCACTTACAGATGAGTTCTGTTGCATAACAGCGACCTGAAGCTAATGAAACCCGATATAATGCAGCTTACGCAGGCCCGTGTGATGGTGGGACTGTTTGAATTTATAGTTACTGCTGCTGGACAAGCTAACCAGAATAATGTCAGCTGTCGCAGGTGATAATGTGTTAGTCAAACTTAACACGGTCAGCGGAATAACACATCCACTTTAGGTCCGATTTGCCGGTAACGTTAGCGCTAAGTTACTTGTTGATTGGAACAAATGGAAACACGAGAGTTTCAGGGTTTTTTTTGTTGTTCCTGGAGATTTTAGATGACATTTTATCATTTTAGCAATTGCTAACATTTTTCAAGGGAGCTCTTCTCACTCAAAACACAGGTCTAGACACAGAGACTGTTGTATTCTTTACAGACTGTGCAACCAGTTGAGCCAAAATTGTGATTTTTGATATTTGGCTGTATAAATAAAACTGGTTTGACTTAAGCCCAGCAGGTAATTTTTCAACAGGGCTCACATGCTAACAGTTTAGCATGAATGTATGGTGATAGCACACTTCTCTAGCACGGCCATTGTTATTAACTATAAATTAACAGAGCTGGGGGGAGCTTGGCTCAGATATTGAGCAAATGTTGCTGCAGTGTGTAGTTTGTGGTGTGCGGTGGCGTTTGAGGTGCCAGGTCGAAGGGTTAACGTTTCTGTGGGACGTCTGAGGACACTGTGCAGCCAGGTTAGACCCAGCTGTCAAAACATACACACACGCACACACACACACAAAGAAACATGCACTCCAAGACAACCAGGTGTCTTTGTATGAATGAGTGTAGTGTATACCACCTGAACATACACACACAGTCACACTACCTCGGTGTATAACCACAGCTCAGACAGGTCAGGCTGATCATCTGAGCTGCGTATCAGCATGGTGTGTGCATGCAGGTAAACCACCAGAGGGGGCGCTACCTGCATTAAAGTGGTAAACTTCTAGGTAGACCCATTACAGTTGTCAGCAAATTGTGTGTACAATTTTGTGTGTGTTTGTGTATTAGTGTGTGTGTCTGACTCATTTTGCGGGGCAGTCAGAGTACCGTATGTATGCATGTGTTGACTCAGTGAGATTGGCGGCTTGGTCTCCGGGGAGCCGTGGCTTAGCCGACGCCGGCGCACTGTTAAAGCTAAACACTCCTAATTGAGGAAGACGCTTACAGGCCCTCCTCTGTGTATGTGTGTGTATGTGTGTGTGTGTTAAGTAAGAGGGAGAAAGTGTGATTTAGTCAAAAATGTATGGAATGAGAGGAACACAGCAGTCTTGCTGTGGTAAATAACAGGAGAAAATGCACTGGTTGCCCTTAATGCCCTTTTGTTGACAGTATATTGATGCTTCGAAACCAAATAAAGGTTATACGTTTCATTACGTCACATTACACATTACTGCTCTCTACGATAGCCTCTATGACGCTCATCTGTTGAGGATGTCACCTGGTGTGCATGCTACTGTTCTGGGAAAAAAGCTATTGATTTACATATTTCTGCTCAGTGTGGGTTAAAACATACATATACGTACAATTTTGGGCTATTTTCCCTTGATTACACATCTTCTTTCAAAATGTATTTTAGATCTGTTTGTTTCAGACCATTCAAACCCAGAAAAACTATTAAAAAAAACTATAAAAAACTGTATAAAAATCTTTGAAAGCTACTCAGCTACTTTCCCAAGGTTAGTAAAGCTAAGTAACTAACAAACTATTGGGGATGTATTAGTGAGATTTCTGCCTCCACCCAAATACAAATAAACTGAATAAAGTTAATTTCAAAGTATTGTAAAATGTTTTAACGCACGTTTTAACTGTAGAAATAGTCTTGGATGTGTTTTTATTATTGAAAGTCTTCAGGCTTGTATTTAATGGATGAATGCAGCGGAGTCCTTGTGGGATATGTGGTAAAACAAAATGTTAAAAAGAAGTGAGCTGACCAGAAAAACCAGAAAGAAAGGAAGCCAATTCGTGACAAATGATCCGGTGAACCAAACTGTAATCTGGCCCTTCAAAACGTTTAGTCACAAGTGTTTTCAGCGCACCTTGCATTTATCTGTCTGTACGCGCACTTGATCCACAAATAAGCAAAATCAAGATTATCAGGGTGATTCCTGATCAGCTTTTGCATTCATTTCCTCACATACTCCACAGCAAACGAACCTGTGGAATGAAAATCACAACAAAGGACATATCTGTGTTGTCACATAGCACCATAAATGCAGTTTTGGTTCCCATCTATTTCCACTTTTTTCCTTTTTTTTTTTTAAATCACAGAGATATCGGCCGATTGCCAAACACAAACTGCTGCAGTTACCTGCAGAAAGTTGAGTTCAAAGATATTTCTTGGCTGAAATATGAGGTGAACAGCATCGTCAAGCAAAGGAATCTCATATCTGCCGTCTCTCCCACATGACATGAACGCAGCATTAAATGGGGCAGGTGTTGCAGGTGTTGCAGATCTGCTCTGGGCCGCCTCGCTCGCTGAGCCTCATTCAATGCGGGCACTGTTAAGTGAGTGCGTGATTCCAGTGTTTTAGCAACTCCTCTGGCTGCTTCCCTAGGACGA
This sequence comes from Datnioides undecimradiatus, assembly GCA_008933995.1. Classification (NCBI taxonomy): domain Eukaryota; kingdom Metazoa; phylum Chordata; class Actinopteri; order Lobotiformes; family Datnioididae; genus Datnioides; species Datnioides undecimradiatus. The sequence goes on from WARS01000013.1 coordinate 19,159,229, forward strand.
TTACGCCAGCAGGGTTTACTTAAGGATGGGAGCGTGACAGCTGCTGGAATGCCTCTGCTCTGCCTACAGAGAACGGGACATGGGTCACACCAACACTGGAGCTACACAGGCCTGGGCAGCGCGGCTCCATCAGGCATCTCAAATGGACCATGCATCAGAGGGGCTTGTACCTAACTCGGCTACAGATGCTGCCATGGACTGTATATTGTAAATGTCCTGCAGAACATTTGCATCTGTTCTTAGCTTTTATACATTTTTGGTAAAATGCATAAATATACAGTAATTCTGCATTGAAATGAAAGGAAGGAGAATCAACTGGGCTTTAGCTGCTTTTTTTGGAAACAGGCCCAGTTGTGTAGAGTGAGCAATAATGCTATAGTGTTGTCAAATCAGATTAAGTCAGATTGGGAAGATTACCCACTAAGATTGATTTGAGCAAGTGTCATCACACATGTTAAAAGTCTAAAACAAACATCAGCCTAAATGTCTGATAGAAAAAAACAATTCCTTGCAATATTTTAGTTAATCTGAGGGCATAAGATTAGTGTATTTATATGTTCGTATATGCATATAGAGGGCCAGTGCAACAGACCAGCCTTATTTATCAGAGTGCTGAGTAATTGGAAGCCATGAGTGACCAACGTGAGGAAGTGTTTGGTATTAACCAGAGACAGAGACAATCCGCTGCATCAGCACCACTGCTGACTGGTTTTACAACCCAGACCTCAAGATAAACAAAGACGAAATCACGCTAATGCACTCTCTGTGCTAGACTCAGACTCTTAAGTTATTGTGCAAAGCTAGTTTGCTGGGTTGGTTCTCTATGTATGAGTGCACGACGTACCAACAAAATGCCCCTGGATTAATTAAAAAGTGTGTATAGTGCAATGGGTATAATGTGTGCAGACTTTTGGTATTGCAACTTAAACTCCAGAAAAGGCTTTTTCAGCTACTGCCAGACTGAAATACCAAATGTGAGCACAACGTAATGGTCAAAGCTTAGTTTTGAATGGATCCATATTAGATGGATAAAATTCAGCAGTTTGTAACAGACTGAAAACTAAATTTGTGCATTAAAAAAAACAAAACTGAATGAAAACTCTCCTTTGGAAAAGTTTTTATGCTTAAGGAGGAGGGGAAAGGTTAGTGTAGTGATGAAATCAAAATGCATGAAAGTGTGATGGAAACAGGCTTAATCACGATATTGTAAATGCAGCATGTGACTCTGACCTCCACTGAATCGTCCAGTGCAGACACAAAAACCTCTGTGAAGCTGAAACTGTCAAATCATGTCATTATTTTGCTTCCATGTGTCGTGACTTTGATAGCTATGTTAACACACAGTTGCTGAGTGACAAAATATGTTTGAGGCCTTGTCCCAAGTTTGTGTGTCAGTCTGCTGTCTCCCCGTTTTTGTGGAGGTTCACCTGGGACCAAACATAACTTGAAGGCATGCTGGTTCACGGTCTTCTTCCAGCTGTATTTATTTCCTGGCTGGCAGCTCAGCGATGGCGACGGTGGTTCATGTTAGTCACGGCCTGGCTTCAGAGCAGCCACAGCGAGTTACTCTTGGCCCAGCTTCAGACTGGACCAGAGACCTGAGTGGATGCTTCGGACACCAGCCGGATATCAAGTCTTTGGACATGCATTCACAAAGCTGATGGTTTATTTGCCTTTGCTGCTTATGAATGTGTTTACTTGTACCAACTATGGAGGTATAGCACAGTATGGGTATGAATTCATAACATTTGAAATGGTTTATTGACACAACCAGCTGCTGTTTTCCGTACCTACTGTGAATACAAATGCAACATAAAGATGTGAAGACGGAAGCTTATCAGCGGCCCCAGAGCTTTTCTGCACCTTATATGTGGACTTTTCTGCTGACTGTCTGTTTCTCCAGGCCATGGAAGAACAGATTTGGCTGGGCCTGAGCCAGATAAACAGCTCAACATGAAAGGTGAGGAGGTCCATTAAGCAAATTGACTGACAAAGTGATTTGACGTTGGAACGGGCTCTAGCGTGAAACTGGCACTCCGAGGTCCTTCGTGCGAGACTGGCATGCCACTCATCCAATCTGAAATTCATAAACACATTCATACTCTCACAGGTTCAGAGAGGTGGGAAAAGAGAGAAAAAAAAGAGACTTGGCATGAATCTGTGCCCTTAGCCCCTAGTATCATGCTCTAGCTGCAAGAGATAAGAGCTCTCAGATCTCCAAAAACCATAGGTGACTGCAACATGGGTCCATGGCTGCTTGGTTCACTGTAGGGGACGTCAGTCACTTCATCAACAGCTTGTAAAAGCACATCTTACCACACTGAGGCACACAAAAACTGTCCACCAAACAGATAAAGTCAGTAGAAACCTCCCAACAAAGACATCACAGAGACAGTCTGAGCCTGAGGTAGCTGTGACTGCTGGCCAATACAGGGTGCTGGGGTCTCTCCCACCTTGACTGACAGCATCATCAATACTGGGATCCATTATAACGCCACCATGCCTGTCTCATACAAAATACAATTCTTGCCACCCAATGCAACTCATTTCAAAAAGAACTAGCCCACATGTGTACGTGTGAGCTTGTGAGTAAAACATGCACGTGTTGTAAGGCTGTTGTAAATTTAAACAGCTTTTAGTGACTATGATGTGATAATCACTCAATAAATATAAGTAATCAGTAATAAATATCTGGCTCTTTAGCTGCTAAATGCTATGCTATGTTCACTAGCTGGTCTAACTGTGTCTGTCTGCAATTTGGTGCTGAGCAGGTAGTGTGCAGTTGGTTTTTAGAGCTCTTTCTCTGAAAACAGCTGCCCGCAGCTGCTGAAAGTAAAACCACGAGAGCAGTGAGAGTGAACCAGAATGGTAAAGATGTTGTTGCTGCACATTCAGGTGATTTTCTATGTAGGTTCATCACTTTGGGCGCCACCTTTAACTGTTATAACATCGTTTGCAGCCTGCAGTTATGATATAGACTTAACCCAGCTTGTGCATCATGCACAATTGCACAACTGTTTTACAGAATTGACTGACTGTCATGATTCGGTGATCTATTGCATGGACATAGAGAGTCGCAGCATCCTAACGAACAGAAAAGGGCTGACGGACAGTCAGTCAGTTGTTAAACTTGGGATTTTGGGACAAACAGTGTGTATATTATGCGTGTGTGTGTGCGCGCGCGTTGGCTAGAGCACACTGCCACAGCTGCATGTCATTTCAGCCTTAGCACGAACGGCCACCTGTTCTGAATAAAGTGTTGCCCCTCCCCTTACCCTCTGCTTTCCTGTGCATTTATCATGTAGTTTACAGTAAGGTGATATTCAACATGAGGGCTCAGTCCCCCAGTGTGCTGCTCCACTACAAATCATAGAGCATCTGATGAGTGTGATAATGTGCAGAGCTGCACGGTCTTTTCACCTCACCCTTCACTAGTCATTTCCTCATAGATTACGTTAAGAGCAGCACACTCAGGTGAGACAGTGACATTCGCACAGTCGTCACTTTCTCCAGTGACTCTCAATTGAACTGACTGAAGCGACTACACCATTTCTCAAATGTGCCCTGATGCATTAATGTTTTCATCACCCGTCTCTAACAAACGTTCATTACTGCTGTTTTTTATGTTTTTCTTCCCATAAGAGTGACTCATCTCAATGATTCCTATTGTTCCCAGAACATTTCTAAAATCCTCATTCTTTCCCTGTCTGTAGGACATCTCACACTGTCCCTTACATTGAATGACCAATGGGAAACTGAGATCATCAGTATGTTTTCACCGCGCAGTCACTTTAGCAAACAATAATATCTCCTCACCAACGGAAATTCAGTGGGTTCAATCAGGCCTCTAATCAGGTTCTCTCACGCCTTTGTGATTACTCGCTGTCTGCATACTGTGATGTTTATACTGTTAGATGAGTGATGACAAAGTCCTCTGCTTCAACTGCATCGCTGCTGTTGTGTGTGGCATGGTGCATTCAAGGATCTTTGGTGAAGTGCGAAATGAGGAGGGGGGCTGTAACAGACAAACCAGCAGTGTTAGAGAGTAATCAGATACACATTAAATACTCTGTGTGGGTGCACGGGGCCTTTAATGTTGTTAGTTTATTAATTTGATCATATGTTTAAGTATGTAAAACAAAAGTTACAAGTGACTATGGCTTACATATAGCACAGTAAAAAGAACAATATCACTCTATGACGTGTATGGCAGTAGAAACATCAAACAGCATAAATTAGATAGTTAGAAGTAAAGTACAAGAAGCTCAAATTTGCCCTTAACTACAGTACTTGAGTAAATGTACTTAGTTTCTTTGTGCATGGGCAAAGAAAGTATCTTACTTTAATCCTCTCTACTCTAATCTCCATCTTTAATATGATAAAAAAACAAACAAAAAGGAACAAAACAAATTTATTTTAGCGTTCTGCAGATTTGTCCACATGAGCTGACTTATAGTAAGCAGACATTCATAATTACATACCAGGATTCCTCGCCACCTGTGTCTCAGTGACATGCCTGCTGCAGCTGGCAGGACTATCAGAGAAAGCACAGCACAATCAGATAAGAGGGGTGCTGAAGTGTGCACGGTTATACACAGGTGAGGTGTGTGTGCGTGCGTGTGTGTGTGTGTGTATTTCGGGTGTAGTGTAGCATGGAGAGAGCAGAGCAGCACAGTAGATGACCCAGATAAGAGGATTATTAGTTTATAAAACATCTCACCTACACAGCTGGGTTGGGATCAAGAAGAGCACTCTGTTGCCTGCAGTCAGCAGCACTGGGGGCAATGTGATGGATCATCAGCCCGCAGCTCGTCTCTTCCCTTCAATATGTTTATTTACAACAAACTACTCATATTGCCTTTGGTTATTCGCATAGTATCTCAGCTATAATCATAACATAATTACTCTACAGTATGTTGTAAAGTGCTTTGGATAAGAAAGCAATACATGATGATCACGTTGTATTACTGTGTACATGATGCAAATTTGATGAAACAACCCCAATGCAGCAAGACAGTAATATTTCATGGTGGCTAACTGTTATTAGTTGACCTCGTATTTCAAAATGCATGTGTCTTTGCAGTGGATAATTGCGTTAAAACTGTATAATTCCACAAAAATGAACTGATTCTTTACGCTGTGTGTATGTGTGGTTACAGTAATTGTAAGGCTTTGGTGTGTGTAGTATACCATTATATGGGTACGTGCGGCTCTACTGGTCTGGGATTATTTATCCTAACTGTGGCTTCTCTTGTCATCACTGAAGGCAGCAGAAACCCAGGATGAATAACAAATCACAGAGACTAACTGGGAACACTCGTGCGGATGGGAGGAAACTGGTTCCAGTGAGGTTTTGCAGATCTCACGACACCACGCTCATTTCAGAACGTTCCCATGAACATCGTTATGCTAATGACCTTCCCAAGGACTTCCTGGTCTCCATCCAATCACGCATCTCCATCCATGGTGACAGGAGTTCAAGCTGGGGAGGGAAGGAATCACACGGATACAGGCGGATGAAATAGGATGCGATGACAAGCCGAGCACAAAACGAGAAAAAGACGTGTACAAAAACAGAGATCGTACGCTTGTTTAAAACATGTACGCACAAGCACACGTAGTCATGCATGCAAAAACATCTTTCAGACTCTTAATTTCAGCACGGTAAACACTCGGATCTGCACAGTAGTTTGTTGTCGTCTCTAACTTGATGTCTCTTTTGCAACATCTGGCTCCGTTGCTTCACAGTCAAAGCGAAGCCAGTGTTTGGTTTCCCTGCTGGGTTGCATTCACCACGCTTTGGGACCGCGACACGCAAACAGTGTTTATCATGATGCCGTCCAACATCCATCCTTTCATCACTTGTTTTTATCTTTTATTTCATCTCATCTTTATCCTGCCCACTTTCCATCTGATTCTCAGTGCATGGAAAAGTGACTGACAAAGTGATTTGGTTTCTCTTGCAACCATTTTTCTCTCAACCATACTGTAGCAGGAAGTACGTTGTAGGTTATTACCATATCAAGTGAAAGTTGTTGACCATTGCGCTGGAATATTGAGTATATATAAATGACATCTCAAAGTGGAAATTGTTTCAAACTGCTAAAAGTGATTTATTTGTTTATAAAGCTCATGGCACAGCATGAAAGAGGTGACCACACTAGTCCCTTGTATCTTTAATCCTGAGGCTTTGTAACAAAGGTTTTGCAGAACAGATATTAAACATATTCCCAAGGTAAAACATGAATTAAATATAGCGTGCAGCCCTGTGAACACCTGGCTTCTCCACTGCACCAGGCCAAGAAGCACACAAGAGCAGTAGGCAGGAATGCCTTCACCTTTCCCTCTTGTTACCGTCCGGTGCTGGCCGGGTAGTGCACAGTGGATTTGTCAGCGCTTCTACAGTTGAAACACTTCCAGCTTAAAATAAAGACTTGAAGTACGGGCAGAACAATCACAACAGCTGAAACACTGCAGCGGTGGTTTGGAGGGAAAATCTGATGTGTGCATGCTGATTATTCATCACGGAGCAGCTTCTATTTGCTTTCTTAAACCAGAATAGCTGAACATTCCTGCATAATCTATCATGAGACACGAGTCAGCGCTGCGCCCAAACATCTTTATTAGCATAAAGCCCAGTCTCCTGATCTCTCCTCCCCCTCGTCTCCTAACTCCCGCTCTTCAGCCTGGAATGCCTTATCTCTTTTACACAGTGCTAATAAAACTTACTCTGTGTGTGTGTGTGTGTGTGTGTGTGTGTGTGTGTGTGTGTGGCGTAATGCCCATTGCCTCTTTAGGGCAGGATATTAGACGGGTCTGGGACACCTCAAAATGTATCAGCACAGCGGGAACTGGAGGCAGCAGCGGTGATGGTGTTTGTTTGAACAATGAGTGAGAGGCAGCTAGAAAGGGCAGGTTTACTATAAAACACTCCAACCCTCTGCTTACTTACTCACCTTCTTCTCTTCTCTCTCTTTCTCCCTATTTTATTTATTCTGTTCTCTTCATTTTCATCTTTTCATCCCTCTCCCCTATCCACCCTTCTCCTTTCTTCAGTTCTTGCCTCCTCTGCCATCTTTTCCTCTTTGTCCTTAAACCTCCTCTCCTTCTTTTCCCTCTTCTTCTCCTCTCCTTCCTTATTTCTTTTCAGTTACAGCTTCTCTCCTCTCCTCCCATCTTCTTTTCTGCCCACTCTGTTTTTAGTTTTTATCTCATCTTCTTTGTCGCATCTTCTTTCCTCCACTTCCTTCCATCCCTTTCTACTTTTGCCTTTATGCGTCAGGTCCTTTCCATACCTGCCTTTCCTCATTTTTCTAATTTCCGCCCCCTTCCCGTCCTTCCTTCCTTTATCCCTGTATTCACCCCCCACCTGTCACCTATTTCCATGTCTGTCTTCTCCTCGTTTCTCTTGCAACCCTTTTCAACCAATTTCCTTTTCTCTTTCCCCTAATTTCCTCTGTTGTCTTCATCTTCTCCCCTTTCCTCTCATCCCCAGTTCTTTACTGTTGTTTCATCTCCTTTTGTCGTGCCCTTTCATCTTCTCTTTTATATTTTCCTCCATTCTCCTTCATGTTTATTTGTCCATCCTGTCTTCTCTTCTCATCTTCTCTGCATCCCTCTCTCACACTATCTTCTCCTCCTCTCCTCTTGTCATATTTCCTCTTGTTTTGTCTTCTTCCATCTCATTATCATCTAATCTTCCTCACTCCTCTCTTCTTATTTTCTCTCCTTTCTGTTATGTCCACCCCTTTTGTCCTATCCTCTTCTTTCCTCTCCTCTTGTCCTGCCACTTCCTCGCCTCCAGTCTCCTCCTGTGGAATGCCGCGTTGTTTTGTTTCAACCTGTTCATCAGTGTGATGGATGGAAACACATTCCCCAGCTGTCAGCCGACTCTCTTAGTCTCACCTCTTCTCCAGTCGCTTTATCACAGCCAGTCATCTTCAACAAGGCCTCTCTCAGAGTCCCACCGGCAGCCAAGACTTACCTCGTCTCTGGCAGGACAAATCTAATCCATTTAAAATGCTAGAAGACATTTTGCAAGACATCAACAGAAATGGGTGGTCTTGTATTTGTTTGGAGTCATACACAGTGTGGCTGAGTATGCAGATAATAGTAGAAATTATGGGAAATTTCAGAAAGCAGCACTCAGTGAGTGAGAAATAATTCAATTTGATTAGATTTTAGTGAAACATTAATAATATTATTAATAATTCTAATGTATTAATTAACAATACCAACAGGTAATATTACTTATCTTTTTAACCTGCATGCTCTTATCAAGTGAGAGTTTTTAGCCTGTAAACTGCATCAGATTGACAAGCAGCTCCTAATCCAAGGTACGGTTCAAACATTGCAGATAATCAGCCTTTTGTCCACGGTTCATATACTGTATTGGTTATAAATTTGGCGCGAATGTAACATTCAAACCACTCTCTAGTGCTGTATGAAACACCCTGACCATCTTTAGCAGCCAGGATTTCTTCAGCTCCAGCAGATGTGCTATACTGATGTTAATGGATGGCAGAGGAAACGCTGTGAGAGTTTGGCTGTGAGTTGTTGTCGTCCCTCCAGCGTTGTTGGGCATCGCTACAACCCAGTCACCCATCAGAGTAAAGAAGAATGCATTTTGGAAAGTCGGAGTGTATTCCAAGTACATAAAGGACATGATGAAGTACCAGTGGATTTATGCTGAGCAGTGAGACAATCCCACCCAGAGGCGAAATGCCTTTAAATCGCCCTGAATAATAGCTTGCTTGTGAGGATGAAAATGGTCAAAAGAGACCAAACAGATTCATCTGTTTTAATGTAAATGACAGGTATATAAATTGTATCAACCCTCCAGTTACATTCCTCGTTATGAGGCTCAGAAACAGCGGTCTTCAAATGAAATTGTGAAACTCCAATTAGGTGAAAGGAAATATCATCCTGGAGTGCTGGCATGAGCAGCGGTCTGTTCGTAGAGGTGATATTTCCTATTTTCTGTATTGCATGAGGTGGATATCTTTATTCAAGTCGACAAAAAGAGAAAAAAAAACAACAAATCAGAATATTTTATTCACCACTGGCAGCGTTGTGTTGCATATGAGCAGACATTCATGGTCCCCAGAGGACTGATCCTGACCGTATTTGGGACCAGGTCAGGACAGGATCTGAAGTTTCAGCTGACTTTCATAGTTTAGAGGCTGACTTTCATTTCTGCACAGGAAGAGAACTGTGTCATGGTTTTGAGCGTCTGCTCAGAAATGTCCTGATTTATTTTGCAAGAGCTGCCAACTAATAACAATTGTTACCCAACTACTGACTTCATTATCTTACCCTGGAGCACTCCAACATCTGTTATCGACCCTAATGTTTCAAACGACCACAGCTGAGGCGCCCCGGAGTATCCCAGCCATGGTTGTTATAACACTAATGAGCACAGATCACACCCCACAGAGGTTTAAAGCTCAGGATCCACCACTATCCACCAGAACTGAAGAAGCCTCTTGGATGAGAGATGAAACGTCTTCAAGTAACTTTCTACTCGTCCAGGTTTAGTCCAAGAGGTTCGTTTACCAGACCTCTGTAGCCCAGTTCCCTTCTTTGCTTGAGGCAATGGCTTGAGGCTACATTAGCCACTTCTGCAATAACATACCCGAATCTTTGACTGAACTGTTGGCACTGAGCGGCTCTGTAATATACATGCCGGGTTTTAATAAGGAAACCTTGTGTTCAGTTCATATTGGCATCTGATTATAACTTAAAAACACAGTGCTGGACCTTTGACTCCCTCCTCAACTTGCTTATGATGCTACAGCCTCCTAATGCTACTAGTGGTCCTAGCATACTATGTCGCTATGGCTGCTTCCTCCTTCAGTGCTCACAAATAGTTTGATAACAGCTTCAGATGCATGGACAAACATTAATGTAAAAGTATTATATATTTATTATTATTATCTCCACAGTACTTAAGACTGTGACCATAACTTGGGAACGATTTGGGCAAAGCACACAAAACATCTGTGTGTGTTGGCATGTGTGAGTGTGTATGTTTGTGTACCCCCCCTCAAAAAAATACCCACCTATCCCTGTAATCAGATCAGAGAGATATGTTAAGCCACACACATTCCAACCAACACACACACACACACACACCCATGCGTTTGTATCTACACACTGATGGTTGGAAACACTTTGTCCTCTATGGGGAATCATAACTTTGGATGCTTCCTTGATTAAGGCCAGACCAGGAGGAGTGAAAGAGAGGAAACAAGAAAGAAAGAAAGAAAGAAAGAAAGAAAGAAAGAGTTTTGAGTTAAGTTTTATACTGTCTGACTTGAGGAAATTCATTTGTGCCATACACAACTTATATGTTTGTTTTAGTCATGTGTGAAACACTCTTGGACACTGCCTCAAGTAAAGTACGTGTGGACAGAGTGTGTTGACGATTATTGGTACGGTGCATGTTTTGTGTGTGAATACATGTGCATATTACTGTGTGTGCAGAGAATGTGTGTGACAGCACAGAGGCCATTTGTGTTTAATTTACGTTGGGAGGGAAGGGGACCCAGACTGAGAGGCCTGTCATCGCTGGGAGAGGACTGCTCCGCTCTGTTCAGCACCCTCATCTCCATAATGGCTTCCAGTTGCTCGTAAAAACACTGAACCATGGGAAACCAGGACAGGACAGCAGCCATCAGAACCTCTTTAGATGGTTTGTCCAGCCTGTAAGCCATAGCTGCAATAGCTGGAGTGAAAGTGGTGGTATCACTAAGATGATATGACAAAGACGCTGGTACCTCTAATGAGAACCCCACAGTCAAGGAGGTGTCTGGACATTGTCTTGGATCCAATGGCAAACTTCATATAAAGAATCCATGCAATAGGTCACAGTGCTTTTTAAACAAGTTTGTATATATTTTGACACACTTACAGTGTACCAAAGTGTAGTAATGAATAAAAAAAACTGTGTGAAATGTTTAAAAGACTCAACTAGGCCTATTTGTTAAAATGGGAAGAAAAAAAAAATAAAAATATATATATACATATATATATATATATATATATATATATGTTCATATATATTTTTATTTTTTTTTTCTTCCCATTTTAACAAATAGGCCTAGTTGAGTCTTTTAAACTGTTTGATGTGATGATGAGGTCAGGCCATCAGTGGTTACAGCTTTATTGAGGCTCATATGCAGTGCCAAGCATAATGTGCTTATATACGCAAATTCAGTAGTTGCATTTGTACATAACTGAGACTGTGATTTGAAAAATCTATTTCTGAATTTTAAAGGACGCTTCAGGTTTATTTTTGAGAAATACTGGCTGCTTATTTTTATGGTGCTGGCGAAAAACTCATACAGATAGGTGCATCCTGGTGATGACAGGCTTAAACATTGCAGGGCTTGAATGTAAGTTAATGTAAGATACGTATCAAGACAAAAAACACTGTGAGCTTGAGATGAGAAAGTTAATGAGATGGCAAACCAAGATTAACTAAATGATTCTAACCACAGCTGCTTTATTTTCTGGCGTCAAAACCTTCCAAACACTGGTAATAACGAATGTTTCATAGCTGTAATAATGGCAAAGGAAAATTAACTTCATTAGGAATTAATACGTTACCTGTTATTTTGATTGAATCATTAATATGAATGAAGCATTGCGTACCAACAATGAACATTTGTGCATGGGTTTCTTTTCTCACAGTTTCGACTGAACTGGTGGTCTGTTCACATGCAGAAATACTTGCACAACACAAACTAGTCTATGGTTTCCATGTACATACTGTATATTGTATAGCATGTCTGTATACATTCCATTTGGGCACTTAAGTCCTGATCCATGTCAACAGATTTGTGTTTTATTGGGTGGAGAAACAGCAGTAAGGGCCTGCGGCTCTGCGGGCACCAATCATGCCAGCATAAACACCTCTGACGTGAACAAGCAGTTGCAATTTTCTCGGGGTGAATGCTTGTATCTGTGTGTGCATGATTACACATGTGCGTGCACAAATATGTGTGTTTCTGTTGGTGTGGGATTGTGTAATCACATCAGGCTTGGAAAAAGATAAAGTGTTTCTCTCTACTGATGCAACTTGATCATATTTACTGATAGTCCACTTCTCAAAAGCAACACACGATGTGCTCAAGAAACACAAAAAGGCTCAAAAAACCACAATGATTACTTTAAGCTGTGCATTTATAAACTTTCAGTAATGGTAAAAAGGTAGCTTTTTTTCATTGTTACAAATGTTAGATGATATTGTAGAAAATCGTGTTTTTTTTGGGTAGTTCAGTAATTTAATCTGCAAATCCCAGGTGATGATAAACCTCCTCCAGCCACTACAGAGTTGGGTCACTTGGACGTAAACAAATATCTTTTGCCGTTAACTGCCTTAAATGACTTATGCCCTTGTTTTTCTTTGATGTAAAGGCACATGTTCTGCCCGCCACACTCTTTGATCAGCGGGACTCTCACATTAATGCCTGCTATGCAAATAAACAATAATTCTGACTTTTCCTTTGATAGGGACATAGGGCTCACAGTTTTACTTTTAGCATGTTAGCTGTGGCACTGATTACATTCTGGGTACTTTTGCCTGATAACAACATTTCTACAGATAAATAAAGGCCACAAGATGACTCAGAAAAACACGCTGCTTTGCATCAATGCGGCTGAGCGAGATGGCGTATCACCTCCATAGCAACAAGTGTCTACGTCTGCTACTGCGGTACTGTGACAGTAGTGCTGGTGTTGACACATTTTCCTGCACAGTAGACACACTATGCAGCTTTTATCGTCTTGGTGATTGGATCAGACTTTGCATCCTTTCTGCTTGTTGCCAGCATGTAAATACATTTTATCCATTCCAGGTTGTTTGGCTGCCTGTCCACATATCCCAGCTTGAACTTTATGGCCTATGCAAACCTATTCAGGAAACAAAAAGGCGCTAAATGTCAGTGTAAGTAGTTGGACCTGAGTGTTAATCAGGCTAAGTGGCTGATACGACTTCTGTTGGGCTCAAAACACAGACAAAGAAATCCAAAATGGTGCTAAAGTTGTATGTACAGGTATAGAAGAAACAACCATCACATTTGTCTGGGGCTTTGGTCTTTGGGGCTCATTTTTTTAGCCTCTGTCTTTTTCATTACTGAATTTTGTGGGAAATGTCATTCTTAGCCTGACAGGCCAATCAAAACAGTAAAACCAGTCACAGAAACAAAGTCAGCCGAAGACACGTTTTTATTTTCAGTCTTCTGGGTCAAACCGACGCACGGCATGGTGGGACTGTCCACAAAACACCAGTGTCTTCACATTTTCCGCCTAAATATGGGGAAAAAAAAATGCAAATAAAAAGAGAAGCTAACATGTTTTTCAGACGACAAGCAGAAATCATGTTATCCCGCGACATGACTGAAGGGTTAACTGGCGCTGGTCGCTGGCTATGTGTTTCGGGCCTGAATGTATTTCCTTGGGATATTGTCACATTCCTCTTAGTCTCTGGCCAACAGAATCTGCGGTTAGCCGCACATACACTTTTATTGTGGGAGAGTATGTTACAGTGTAAGAATGCCAATGAAGTGATTGATATCATCTTTGCTCAGGACTGTGGTGTGTGCTCGTGTGTGTGAGAGAGAGGTGCCTTGTTCTCTGCTGTGCTTTGTGTAAAGGACACATGTTTGATAGATTACTTGATTTGGACCACAGACGTTTGCGTGTGGCAGACGCAGATCAGAACTCTGTCAAATAACATCACCAGTACCTTCGCCAGCAGCACATTTGTACGTGTGTGTGTGTGTATGTGTGTGCAAATGGGTGGGTGGATGGGTGGAACAGGACAAAGAGGGTTGATGCGTGACAGAATGATAGTGTGATTTAGTAACGGAGTTATGAGGAATTTGTAATCATGTGCCTTTGAGTGCGCAGTTGTGTGTGTGCGCGCGTGTGCGTGCATGTGTGTACGTGCGCATTCTTCATGAACCTCATCATTGACACCGAAAGGACAGACTGTCGCTGTATGAAAACATTGTGTCTGCGCTGCATTTGGGTTATCTAATTGGCTCCAGACAGGACGATGAACACTGATGCTGAAAATAGATCTGAGAGCTTTCACTGATCCTACAGACACACAAACACAAACACACATACGCACCCCGTCACATACTCATGCATGCAATCACATGTGGAAGTCACGTGAGCAAACACTTGCGCGCATAAATGTAAACACACATGTGACCACATCATTGAGCGTATACATGCTGTGTACCAGTACTCACCATCACACTCTACACACTCATTATTATCGTAATCGTTCTGGGAAAGTAATCAATCACATTAGTTGAATTAGTTGAAGAAACAGTGAACTTTTACTTGTGACAAATTGAGAAATTCACTTAAAGTCAGAGAGAGCATACATATCTGTTCTGAAAATACGTAAAAAAGAAGAAAGTTTGGCATTTAAAAAAAAAAAAAATCCTGTTTCTGATTATGTAGATATAGACTTTATTTTCCACAAAGAAATCAAATCTTGCATGCAGCAGTAACATCAGCGCTCCATCACAGGCAAAGCAGAAGAACAATGAACCAGACAGCGGCCTGTTACACATGAGCTACAGACTCTACAACCCCATTAGCTTTCCACCAAACACACATTCATTTAAAAGAACACTGCTATTGTCCGTTTACGGGATAGATAGTGAACTAGCTGCTCAGCTGCAGCAACTTAAACAGAATATGAAACTGCTGATGTCATTTCAGTCTTGTTAGATGTTGGTGTGAGCCTTACTCTTCACCACCACTACTACCAACATAGCCATTATCAGACGTGGTTTGTGTGCTGAAGAGGTTTGCTAACTTTGTTTCCCATTCTCCTGCTAGAGCTCTCGTCTACTGTTGTCAATTGAACACAGACACCAGCATGCTAGGACCAGTCAGTGACTTATACTACCTTCCTGAGTCCAGCCTACAGCTCTCCACCAGCCCTTGAATTGGGTGTAAGACAAATTCCAACATTCTGAACAAACAGAATTGATGGCGTGCCACAGACTTGTGGTCTAAAATGACAACAAAGTGCTGGCACAGAAGATGTAGGAGCAAATCAAAAAGATTAATTTACTGGTGGATGTGTCAGGGTCATCAATCGTGTCCAATCAAATCACCTCCCCTCATTTACGAGCGGTGCTCTCATGGCCATGTGCACTGACAAGAAAGGAGAGTCTGGATTTGGTTCTTCCTGAACCCTGAATGTACAACCAAGAGAAGATGTCACCTAAGGTCCACCTAGGTGACATAACCTGTAGGACCAATTCTGATCACTCTGATGAGTCCTGATGGGCATCTGATAGGAGAGGATCAATAAAAAGACATCTACATCCACAGACTCTTGATGAGAGAGTTAACTGGTTCCAGCCTCCAGTTGACGCATTGTCATGGCAACCCCAGTCTCCTCCCTCTAGTGGACAGCGTTGGGAAACTCTTAATGGGTTTCCAAAGCCAGAGACACTATATCACTTACACACACACACACACACAGATACACAGACACACGCCCACACACAAAGCAGTCTGTACAGCCAGAGAGTGAATGGGATTTATTGTTATTGTGATAACCTGGGAGTCCAGCAGTGGTTGAATGTGGCTGACATAAGGCTGTTTTAATAAGGCCTGATTTAAAGTGGGACTCCTGGAGGAGTTACACACATGCACACACACTTAATCTTGAAACGTTTTGTCTCTCTCCCTCTCTCTCTCCCGCCATCTTTCTCTTTCTCCCTCACTTTTAATAAGTTTCACCTTGTCAGACTTTGGGTGTGTGTTCGCAGGGAAGAGTACCGAGGTATTTATGAGGATCATTTAAAATCATCTGTCTTGAGTTGCATGCAAACCATGCCATCTCGGCTAAGATATGAATGTGTGCGAGCATGTGTGTGCCTGTGTGTAACTTTACTGTTACGTCCCAGGGGGATCAGGTCTCTGTATGTCTAAACTAAGCAGGCAGCCATGACAAACATTAGCCTATTGAATTATGACCTGCCTGCTAGCTGCAGAGTGTGTATCTGCTGTGCACGTGTGCGTGTGAACGCCTCTGTGTGTGGTTGCGTGCAAATATTATTTTAGGTATAGTCTATCCAAGGGTTTAATAGACGGTGCCCAGTGCAGTGTAATACCACCAGATATAAGTATTGAGTTTCATATCAAAAATCTAAAAGTAATACAGCTAGTGGCAGTAGTAGAACGAGTTTAGCAGGAGGTTATGGGCCCTGAGCAGTAACTGACTCATGACTGGAACACGTCGTATAGCCCACCTTTTACAAATATTTTATATGTAATGTTAATTTTTTATTGCTACATGTTCAGAGGTGTGGCATTTTGTGCAAATTTGCAGTTTTAGTGGTCAGTGGCAACAAATAATAATATTAAAATGTGCCACTCTTACACCTTTACAAGCTGCAAGGTTCAAACTTGCAGCGGTTCATCCTCTAAGAGGCATGAATATGTTTAGTGAATTTCATTGGGTTTTCCCATTTGACTGTAGTGTTTTTACCTCTTGGAACTGATACAGCCCCATCAACCTCAGCTGTACTTTGTGTTACCATGCCAACACTCTAAACTAAGGTGGTGAAGGGTTGGTGGTCATCTTATTCTGGACCACAGAGCTGAAAAGATAGATGGACACTAATGGACAGTGAATTATGATCATCATCCTCTGGCCCTACTGATAGACGAGCATTCAGTAAATAAAACACAGCTCATTTAATGTCGATTCTAACCCTGCCATGTGAGGTTAGACAGCATCATTTGACTTGACCTAAATCTGCACTGGCATCTGTATAAACCAGCATGAAAATCTTCAAATTGGGCTGATGTGGTTACTGCATGTGGCCCTGGTTAAATGTTGATCTGCACTTGCTGAGGACATGGGAGAGGTTCTGACTGATGCAGGACTACAGAGAGCTGCTGTAGAGTAACTTTAACCACATGAAGATGTGACCTCATGGGATGATGGTTGATGGTAAACACACAAGTACTTAACTCTAAATTAAATTTTAAATTTTATTTTATTAAAGAAAGAAAATAGACATCAGTCTTTCAACTCTCTGAGGCATCAGACTTCCCATTGGATTCCTAAATATGTGCAATGGACTATAACTGAATATCTTTAAGACATGTTGGCACCATGGCTACAGACTTTGGTGCTCATCTAGTGTCACAAACAATACCAAGCTTTCACCTGTCCCGTATAACGTCTCATCTACCACACTGATTTGTGCAAATCTTAGTTTGGATGCTGATGTTTCCCAGACGATGGATCTCCTGCTTGCTCCTCCAGTGCCACCATAAGGTTCACGTTTGTGATTTTTATTGAAATCTAGTAACAGCAAACATGATGGGTGGATGGGTTACTCTGAAATTTTGTTTACCAATTTATTTTTTGCCTTGGGATGAATTTTATTAACTTTGGTGGTTCTCTGACTTGCCATCAGCTCCAAAGTCCAGTGGTTTGGTTTGTGACCAAATACCTGCAAAACTAATAACATACCCGTCAGCATCAGCTGTGCTTTGTGTTTCTGCATTGATAATACAGAAATGTGAGCGTGCTAAAATGCTAAACTAAGACAGTCAATATGGCAGACATCAGCACGTTAGCATTATTACTGTGAAGACTATTGCATGCATATGACAGAATAGCAGTGTGATCTGCAGTTGAGCAGAATTTTGAGTATTAATGCACAGTGAAAACAACACAGATATTTCTGGGTTCCCCTATGACTTTCTGAAATATATCACTGCTGACATTTTCCTAAAATTTTACCCTGCATGGGGAAATTACTACTCGCCAAGCCCAAGCTTATCTACAAAGATACTAAACATGGGCCAGATGTTAAAGGGAGTAATACAGTTTTTTTTATAACATTCAGATGACAGATATTTTTGATTTCACTCTCATTCTCACACATTTAATTGTCTTTGGGGTTGAGTCAGGCATCTCTCCTCTCCAGCTCCCTCCCTCGACTCCCATGCAGTGATTTAGAAGAAGCATGATAGGATCATGATCATAAGGTCTTACAACCTTGTTAATAATGATAACTTTACATATTGCAGGCCGGCATATTACACTGACCTCATCCAAAGTTATAAAAGAGTCTTCCTTATCATCTTTGTATTCTGATGATATACACATCCTGCGGTTTGCAAACTCATCAAGTCTCAGGACTCCTGTAAAAGTAATTAAAATCTGTGTGAGTCAGACAGTAAGTCATATGTTTATGTGATGTCACTGGGGAAGTTGTACCTGGCAGAGACACAGAGTAAAAAATTCAACTGGGGGCGGCACAAAGAGAGCATGCGCTGGAATATATAAAAGAAATACCATCTTAATGATTGACATGCAGTTTATTCCTTTTCATAATGAAGGTTGCACAGTGAGGAATTGCCTGGGCCCGGCAATGAACATGTTACCAGTAAAGGCTTATAGTGAAAAACTACTAGTCCTACCAAACATTTTCCATGTCTATCTTTTTTTGCATTGTTTGTGCATTTGTTTACCAATGGAAGTGTTGTTGATCATGGGTTCCTCAGCTTTTGTATGATATATCTGAATGTTATTGAACCAGTGGCAATGTATTTTTACTGTGCTTGGTCTCAATAGTAGCCACAGGGTTGCTCTAACATCACTGAGGTCGGTCCTGAGTACGAGGCCATTGTACAGTACTCTGTTGGAAAACAGAACGCAGTTGAATACACTCATGGAGTAGGAAGTGATTTGTTGCCACACAAAGTAAGTTTAACAGCATATCAGTGCAAAAATATATTTCACAGCACTAAACAAACAACAACAAACACTCATGTTCATGTAATATCAGTCATTGGGGAGAAACAATGCTTTGAGTGTGCACAGAATCCGAATGTTTCTGTGACTGTTATCACCAAGCACACAACTGCCATCACTTGCTCTTGGAGGTTGAAAGCAAGGTATAAAACAATAAACAATGGTAAACATTAGTTAAGTAATAAAACTAATAAAACCACTTAGGCAATAGTGTAGGCCTCAGTGTGGTCACTGTCCCTGTGTGATATCCTGGATACACGTTGATTTCATTAGACCAGTGTCACCACAATTAGGCAGCAAACTGCCTAGAATACGCTTTCCTGCAATGAGATCAGTAAACAGTTTACTGATCTCATTAAGTAACTTTTGCAAATATGACTGATCTTGCACTTTGCCACCTTGTGAATTAGCAGGTTTTGCACCAAGTCACTGCAAAACTGCTCATGAGCTTCTAGGGATCTGTAACTTTTAAAGTGCTTACACTCAATCTAAACAACAAGTTAGAGTTGAGTTTACAGTGTGCAGGTGTGTGAGTGGACGTAGTGTATCAGGGTCTGTAATCCCATCCTGGGCTGGCAAGTCATACGCTTCTCTGTTGTTTATCGTGCTTAGTTTGTCCAAATACTTTGCTTGGCATTGCAATCCAATTTCACTCTGTTGGGTCCTTTTTCTTTTTCTTCTCCCTTCTTCATTTCTTCTTTCCTTATGAATTGACTAATTTAACTAAATTTTTAGCTGCACAAATCAAAAAGTCAGCAGGTAACTAACATTTAAATGTGAAAGCACATTCGCACTGTGTTCCTCAAAAGATGGCACTCCCGCTCGAGCACGCAACGCATTCTGTTATTTGTGACTTATATATGTTCCCTTGGCTTTTTGAGCTGTGTGCACTGTACCTATACTATATTATGTGCCCAGATTTTGGCACTGATATGCCAACATTCACAAGGGGAAAATGCTGCCTCAAATTGGCAGCTGGATTGGTGTGTCATCTCCTGAATTGTAAAGGAGTCTTGGGGAGAAAACAAAGCCATCCAGAAGATTAAACTCTTGATTTATACCAGCTGACCTAATGTCCCTACTAAGAGACCAAAAATGACATTGTGCTTAAAGACAGCTGAAATATTAGAACCTCAGCATCCTGAAATCTGATCTACAAGTCATGGAAATGCTCTACATTAAACACTAGTAGTCTTTTGTATTGAAAACACAGCAGCCTGCAGGGAAGGTCCAGAGCATTGTTTGTGGAAAGACTTTACTTTATCCAGACCTTATACCTTCTGTATTCTGTATGCAGTTTCTTATATGCAGTATTTTACATCTTCACCTATCTATATTTTGTGGATTTCACCACTTACATCCCATAAGTGCAAACTTCACCAATAGCAAGGAGGCCTCAACTGGGATCTGATGCTGAATATGGAAGAGGTATATTCATGATCATGTCTCTTAAAACAAAATATTTAAAAAATGAAAACAAAAAAAATTATTAGGCGTTTTAGCCTTACTCCCACAGTAGGTATTTACAGTCTACTGCTGAGCTACTGCAAACCAATCACCATGTTCTCTGTCAAAATCGGATTTAATGTAAGTTATGACAAAAGCTGTATGATGGATCAACATCTAAGATGAGGGAGCAGAAATAAAGTTTTCAGAGGACAGAAGTCTTTTTCACAACAGGCAGAAGCACCTTCGGTGTTTTCATTGATGTTCTCCTGTGTTTCCTCCGGCTTAGCTTGTTGGCAGAAGATCACAGATCTTAGACCTCTCCAAAATCCAGTGTTCTTTACGCACAGCTGGCAGTGTGGATGCTTTGATTTATTATTTAAATCTTTCAAAAGACACCAGGATTTTGTGGTTCCAGGCCTTGTGTGCTCTTCCAAACCCATTTTGTATTTGATTGAATACCAGATGAAAGGACAGATTTAGCATGCAGCTTCTGTATGGGGAGTGATCCAAGTAAACAGCATAGGCAAGTGGAACATAAAGTCTGGAGGAATTTGACTTGAACATTGAAAAGTGGGCGAGTCATGGATAGTTTCAGTGATGTAAAGCTGGATGGTAGCCTCTAGGTTCACCAAACATCCAAAGACACACACTGTAGCTAGCTATACATGATCTACACTTATATACATCATCTCCTCATCTGATATAATCTTCAACACACAGGAACAATGGAGGATCTCCTTTTCTTCTGAGATCCTTGTATTGCCGGCTAAACGGGTGAATGTGTGCATTTCATTAACTGACCACGGTGTTCCCAGCGATGACTCCTCTCTCACTCCACTGGATAGTATCCGTTGAGCTCACTTGGAACCTTGACTGAGGTGATACCAAAACAGGTACCAGGTCCCAGGTACTATCCGCAAACTTTGCCCTTGGAATACCGAAAAAGAGCAAGTCGAGACATACCAAGCTGAGCCACACTACGCCTTGGAAAAATAACTTAAAACACATTGAAACACTATAGGGACAATGCTTGGACACTCCAATGAACATCAGGTCCTTAGAGCCATATCCTGCGGTGCAACCAGTGAAACACATGGAAATATGTTTGACTGTGAGGAACATAAAAACACAACTGGCTGCTGATCAAATCTATATTTTATAACCATACCATGGTTTAACTGAGTCAACAATAAATACAGAAACTAAATAAAATGAGTGTTTGTTTGAGAATTTGTCATCTTAACATAACATTATATTTAATACTTTTGCAACTTGTGTCACTGTGTTAACCATGTTCTCATAGCTAGATGCAGCCCAGCCCCTACGTGATATGAAATACAGCAAGATGCAACGCTTTGTGACTCCTCACTGCATGAGGATATTGTGTGATGAGGGTGAGATGTTTGAACTCCTGGTGGCAGAAAAGGAAACGGCACTTTGAATTTCATGAAGCTGAAGGATTTTGTGTGTTTACCGCAGTAACTCTGCAGGAGAGCTGCAACCAAACCACAGTGGAAAAGTTGGACCATCTGAAGTGCAACCTCTCTGGCCTCTGTTTGTTTTTGAGAACCAAATAACTTAATCCACATTTGCATTTATGCTCTTCTAAAAAGATGCTAAACTTGAACATCAGTCGAAAGTAAGGCAGTAAAACAAAATATGCTTGCTTTAGTCATGGTGCAAATACATCATCGCAGATCAGATCTCTGTCAAAGAATATCATGATTTTAAGATCAGTGCATTTGTTATATAGCCCAAATAACTTCATTCTATCCCATCAGTACTTCAACAAATGTAGTTTGGTGCATTGTAGTGAGTTTCTCACACCAAAAAGACTTGAATCAAATAATCCTCAGATGCAGAAAGTCTTACTGGATTTCTTCATTTAAGTTTGCCAGTCTGGCTCAATAACAAGCCAGCTCTCTCTCACTCTCTTTTTTTCCATGGCGATATGTTGAGAGCTCTGATGGATGGGTGGTATGTATGAATGACTGTCTCTATTTATTGAAGGTGGAGGACACAGACGCTGTGTTGTTGGGACAGGACTCAGACCCATGACCCCGTGACCCGGCATCTCATACACACAATTTCAGGTCGTTCCATAATGAGTGCGTCCCGGTCACAGCAAGCCCTTTCACCTGGCCGCTCACACACTGATGTAGACACAAACATGTGCTGATCAGTCATCATGTCTCTGCTCCTTGTAATGAGTCAGAGTGACTTTGATAAGTAAGCTGTAATAACCCCAAGCTGCAGTGGACCAGTGTTAAACTTAGCATGAGGGAAAAACTCCAAGGACCAATGATGCTGTGACACGTGTCTTATTGGCTTTCCTTCTTCTTCTTCTTCTTCTTCTTCTTATTATTATTATTTTAAACCTATGGAAAATGCACATGCAGACACCTGAAAGTCTCTCAAGCACCAAAGCTGGATATTAGTGCCATCTAATACCTGCATCTTGCTATCAGTGCAAGTTTAATCATTTTCAGTATAACTTACTCAAATCATACCTTTATACAAACAGGGCACTTACACAATTTCTTAAAATAGAAACAGGCTGATCGACAATAAAAAATATGAATGCAACTTTGGATTTGCACCTTTACAAGTGAGATACCAGGTAATGCAAAGGAACTGCAAAAAGGGCTTCGAGTACATAAAGTGTGATGACAGCGAAGCAAATTTCATGAAAGTCCAGAAAAGACTCTTAAGTTCACATCTCTTTCAGCTTTTTAGCCACGCTAGTAGTGTGGCATGTTTGGGGGACAAGTCTGTTGACCCGCCTCTTTGGTTCGATTAAAATATCTAAATATTCACCGTCAAGAGGTTTGGTACAGACATCCACTTTCACCAAGTGACTATTGTCCAAGATTTGACTTATGACCAAATAATTGCAGAACTAATGGAATCCCCCATCATCCTTAGCTGTTGGTTGTATTTATAGCTAATATGCATGCTAACATTTATAGCTAATATGCATGCTAACAAACTAAACAGATGGTAATACAGTGGAAAACGTCCTGCTAAACTTCAGCATGGGGTCTGCACGCTGACCTTGACATTTAGCTCAAAGCAGCTAATTTTAAGGTATTAGGTTCCTAAAAAGGACACGTATTGTTTATATTTTTTGCTATTTAGGAATACAGGGCTCATTACAGTCATTAGCGTACTAAATTGACCGTGCATGCAGGACGTTACAGCAAAAAGCTTTATCAGTCATGGTAAAGCAGTGGATGAAGAGTTTTAACATTCCCCCAGTACTCTCAGAAACACTTATAAAAGTTATTGCAGAACATTTGGCAGTCTAGAGGTTGGCAGTAGTGACACAAACAAGAAGTTGGCCTCATCTCTGCAAAGCTTTCAATCATGATCCACATTGCTCACTGGCTAGACAAGACCTCATTGTACCTGCGTGCAATGTATTCAGCCTAATGCACTTGCCTTAAATTGTCGGACTTCTTTAACAACTACTTTACCAATTAGTTTTTTATGCAGAGATTTGTCAGAATCTCTTGTTAGATTATGTTTCTGTCACTTATCCTGAGCTGTTTTACTTGGTGAGGAGTTAAAACGTATTCCTAATTTTGACAGTTTGGCTGAAAAGTAAATGGGTAAACACAGAGTGAAAATGTCCACACAGGAAAGGCTTATTTCTTATTTCTCATCTCAGTTTTCTCAGTTCAGGCTGTTTAGCTCAGCTGCAGTCTGCTGATGTTTCAGGTTCACATTTTGTTTTTCTCGAGCTCCTCTATCTCTTGCTTGCTGTCACAAATCACAAAAGCTGGTGAAAAACGCGTCAGCGTCTTTGCGTGCTCTGCAAATTATCAGCCGTCCAAGACAGTTAAAATCAAAACTGTCAGTTATATGAATAATTATACAATCAGCACTGTTTGGAAAGCACAAATGTGGGTTTGGAGTGGGGCATATTAAAAAAAAACCCCAAACAAAACCCAACATTTTAGCTTGTGGTTTTTTGTGTCTGATATTTAGAGTAGAGGCACGGAGATAGACACAACATGTTAGACAGGTCATGAGCAGTTAGGGGAGAGTGAGACAGGCTGCAGGTCTCTTTATAAACCCTCCTTTATAAGGAAGCGGGGCACAACCTATCTCCCCCAGGACCTCCTCATGAATGAACCACTCAGCTTTCTCCTCAGTCTGGTTTGCTGTGTGTGTTGAGGGAATTACGCTAGTTTAAGTTTTTGGATACAGTCAATGGGTTTTTACATTTGCAAAGTTATTGTGAATATCTAATTTGACATCCTTGATATTAAGTCGGAGGCCGACACATTTTAAGAACAGCCTGCCTCATTTTAGTTAACAGCCCGCTTGTAGTGTGCATCTCCACCACGCACACATACACATACAAACACCCGTCCTCCTGCCAAACAAACAACCTTGGTCAACCGTGGTATGCCGAGGTATTTACGCTAAACGGTGGGAATGAGATTCCATCTCACCGCCTCATGTTCAGCAACACATTCCAGTGAGACCCTCAGATTGACTCCCTTCAGCTCTGTATTAATGAAATTTGATCTTGTTACTTCATATAGAAGTAGTCAAGTCAATTTCATTTCTGTAGAATCTGAAGGAGCAGAGATTAACAATTAATTTTTCAATACCACGGGTCATTTTCAATGACCCATATCCAATATCAGTTTTCTACTGTTATCTTTGACAGCGACAGCGTTAGACCACCGTCTTTCTCTTTTTGAGTTAGATGTTAGATGAGCATATCAGTTTCATCTCTGTGTTGACAGACAGCGTTGTCTGTGGTCAGGAAGAAGACGGTGATGCTGCGGCCGGGTGAGACCTACTTCCCAGACCTCGTGTTGTCACTGACCATCGCAATGAGATGCAGGATGAGTCCGGATACGTAGGAGGAACAGTTCAGAATGTTCCCGTCCATCGTTATAAAGATAAACAAGAATATAGCGTTTTCTATGCACAGCAGTACTTATACCGGTCAAAGGAGTTGGAAGGTTTCCTCAGACAAATGAGTCTCTATTTTCACCTTGTAGAAGATGAACGAGGACCTTGTAGACACCCCTTGCAGCTCTGGGCTGACGTCAGCTCATTTGTCTTAGCGAGTCGGGAAATAAGAAAGCCCAGTTCAGGATCCACGCACACACACACACACACACACACACACACACTATCACACACAGAGCCAATAGCAATCCTGAAATGAGATAAATAAATCACCCCTTACTGTCATTTGTACTAACAAGGGACGTTCCATTCATCATGTGTTCGCGACAGGAAGTGCAATGAGCAGCCAACATAATACAATACGTCCATAATGTAATAACGGCTAGCATAATAAAACAAATAGATGCAGCAGGTGGCTGTCTGGGATATTGAGAATAAATGTGCATTGAATTTAAATGAGTCATTTCATACCGGGTCTTCAGTTTTACTTTCTTAAGGCAAAGGGAAACAGCACTTTGGATGAAATGCATTGACCTGTTGCATTATTGTAACATTTTACAGCAGATGAATCGACTGCAAATGTGCAACAATTTAACTAAAATAACTAAAATAAAATTTAACAATTTAAGGTAAACACTGTAGCAAAAAGGTGGTGGTACAGGTGGCACATACAAGCTACTGCTGCTAACTGTCACTGTGTATCATGACACACTTAATACACAACAACACATTATTGACATTAGCCCTTTGACTCTATCTTTGTGCTCAGTGCAAACAGATCGTGTAACAACATACTGATTCTGCTGATTGTACTTCAGCATTGAGACGAAGAGAGCAACATTCAATCCTCCTTTCTAAATTCCTCATTTTTAGTGCAACCAGAAAAACACTCAAGGTAATGTAAACTCACTGTAGGTTGTGGACCTTAAAGAAATGGATTTGTTACTAAACCCCCAGATAAGCTCTACTTACAGCAAATCCTGATAGAAAAACAACTGTAACTCCAGTATCATTAACTTTCATCACTGACATGAAGGGCTGACTGACGTCAGCAAAGTTTAGGGTGGCCACTCTGACCAAGAGTGTCTTGACTTTCTCAGAGTCACTTGAAAGATACTGTATAAGACCATGCTAATTGAACTTTGAGGATATTTAAAGAGGCAGCAATTATGGTGGGCCTTTAACTGAAACGTCGGTTTCCCTGCCATCCCAGCTCTGGTCTAGCTCGAAGGGATGTTGAAATTCACTTTAGCTTCTTCTTTAGCTGTTACAGATCAAACTACGGACATTGGGAAAGATGTTGAGTCCCAGTAAAACTGGGTAAAACCATCTTTACCTTTTACGGGGACATAGCCATTTTCATTAGTATTCCCAACCTTGCGGTGAAACACTTGAATGCTTCCAAGGAGACTGTCAAGTGTGTGTAGTTTGTCTTGTCCTTAAGTTGGACCATTTAGAAAAGATCTACTCACATTACTGTTTATCCAGTCTTCATGTAAATTTATCACCATAGACAAGTGATTTAGCAATATTTGGGTGTTAATTCATTTGGCAGTAATATTGCCAGTCTCTTAAGTAATTAGTTGTTCCATTACAAGCTATCAGGATACAGCCTGAGAGGTTTACTGTGATCAAGAATTACACCATTGGTTTAATGCGCTATTAAATAATTTTATTATTACACAAGCTGTTATGATGCCCACGGCAGGTTTGAGTGCACATGATGGACAGCAAGGTTGGTGGTCAACCAGAAATCCATTTCAGACACAAAGGCACTGAAATGTTTTACTGCTTTGAGAAATGGTGCTGTTTACTGCCTCCATTACAAACACACACTCGCACACACACACACACACACACACACGCTGAAAGAAGGTGATTACTGAAAGAGCTATGTGCTGACTTTATGTGTTTCCAGTCAAAATTATCCAGGAATGAAGATTGACACCCCTGGATTAAAACCGACATGAAATTAGAGTTAACCAGCAGTGGAGCACATATGGGTACACACACACACACGCACAACACACACACACATGCACAACACACAAGAACATACACAGACTGGTACTTTTGAACTAGAAGGCCAGATTCTGACAGCAACATTATTATATTATATATTATAACAGGATACTTAAAATAACCAAGTTGTATGTGGTGTGTGTGTGTGTGTGTGTGTGTGTGTGTGTGTGTGTGTGTGTGTGTGTGTGTGTGTCGGGGTAAACGTGACCATGCCTGTTATTTTAACATCACTCACAAACCAAAATGATGATTTAAGTGCATGTAAGTAGATTTCCAATAATTTTTTTCTTTTTTTTTTTTTTTTGGTATTTGGGACTGAGAGTATCCACTACCATCATCACACACACACACACACACACACACACACACACACACACACACACACTGACCACAAGTACCACATTTACAGAGCTGCATCAGTCAAATTAACGCTGAGCCACTGAAAACCAATCCATGTTTTCACACTGTCTGACACTCACATGTTCACACACACACACACACACACTCTTTTGCACACACACACAAACACACACTGTGGTCAAACCATGATGCACACATCTTTTGTTTGAGCCTGGGAAGAACTTGAAATGAGCATCCTTTTCCATTATTTTGTGCTGTTTTCCAGTTCGGACTCATGATGGTGACTCTTGCTGGTTGTTTTCTGGTCATCGCAGACATCAGCAGAGGTCCATCTCAACCCGGTGCAGGAAATCTGCTGTACGTCCTCCCTGAGTTTCTCCATATGCCTGTTACATTACACAGTTACATCAATTCCCTCCACTTTACTGTCTGTTGACAGCAGAGATGGCCAAATAGGTTAGCATTGGCTTGACTGACACTGTACAAGTCCAACAAAAATACTAAATAGATGATATGATTTGTTTCACAGATTATCCACAAATATGCGGCACGGATGCGAGTTTGAGAGTAGCAGGCTGCTGTATACCCTGCTGACACAGGTTTCCCACTAAATCCCACCTCACTCACGAGTGTGGAGTAACAAAAATTGTGTTTGACTGATTGATTGATCAATAAACCTGTCACAAGACTCTCTCAGGCACGAGAGAGCAGATACTCACCAGATGAACACACTTGTTTCACGTTCTTCTATTACTAATTTGTCGTATTGAATGTATTCCTGGAGTGTTTTTTAAAGTCTTGTAGTTTACTTTTAAGCTTTAACCTGTTCTGAGATGATCCACCTCTGATTTCGATTTCGTATATGAGGGAAACACACACCATGCTGCGGATTCAGTAACTGTTTTTGCGCGGTACAAGCACATGTACAGCAAAAACATTGTGGTTAAATTCTAATCAAATGACAGTTAACACTAAACAAGTCAAAATCAGTTTACATGTTTGGTATATTTGGTATACAGGGTATATTGTAGTACGTGAGATGAATGCATATACAGCTACATCCAGCAGAGAATCAGCTGCTAAATGCTCCCCTATCATCACCAGGCAAGCTGCTAACTTGGTCTGTGCGCCGCTGGGCAGGAAACGCGCAGCGGTTTTTCAGAGCTTCTTGACTGTAAACACCGGCCCGCTGCAGCTGAAAACAACACCGATGAGAGCGGTGAATGGTTGTGGGCTGGAAAATGGAAACAACAAGCTGGAAGATGCTGAAACACAGCGAGGAGAATTGCTGAGAGGAGTGATTATTCTTTTGTTTTCACCTTTACGGTCTTCACAGTATAAGTCATGTCATGCTTTGTTAATAATAAACATTGATTATCAGCCCCATGCAGAATCAATGTTAGCTTTGAGCTAATGGCTGCAATCCAGTTTGGGATTAGATCTTAAATCTCTTCTTCTTCTGCTATGAAACGTTGGATAAAAATGGTGCCTTCTGACATGAAATGCTGTTTCACATTCTTTCTCTCTTTTGCACTGCACTGTACTTGCCTTTGGGTGGATTTATCCTTTAACTGGAGCCTAAATCATTGTCCGCTAACCAACAGTCTTAATTAACCGTGCATCAGCTGTTAGTTTAGTCACTCATCACAGGTTTTACTGCTGACATGAACTCCACTTTACGGTGCTCTCTCACAGCTACAGCATGTTCCCCATTACTCAACTGTTGATCGACCTGAGTGATAGACTTGTGTGAGTGTGTGAGCGTGCGTGTGTGTCCAGAGGTTAACGGCCTGTGGTCTCACTTGCATGCAGGGCCAAATCTTTTGGGTTTGGCTCTAATATTGTTAAACAGAGGATACGCAGCAGAGTTTCTGCGTAATGTGCGCACAAGTGTGTGTGTGTGTGTGTGCGTGCGCGAGTGTGGTTGGCTCCATAGCAGTACAGAGTAAACAGCAGCTATGCTAATATCATCCATACGAGCATCCTACCGAGTTACATATGAGCAGTGTTTTCTCAGCTGCTGTGGGCTGTTGCGGTTCTGAATGCTACCCGCAATGCCGCCACTGAATATGGGCCCGTTGCTGCACAACAAAAGGCTGCTTGAATGCAGACTCACTTCCCTGTAGCTGGTCTGGTTCTTGAACGAGTCTTTTAAGTGTGCAGCTTATTTGTCATTATTTCAGTCAGTTATAAAGTGATAATCCATATTTATTTTAGTTTATTTCCAGCATGTTTTGCCTCCATCTTTGCTGCGAAGATGTCTTCTTACAGAAACCTCTTTCCTCTTGATTTTCTGTTTCTGAACGTCTCTGAAGGTGGCGGTCCTTTTCCTGTCCGTTTAGAAACCGCGGCTGTAAGCGCTCACGAATTGTCCAGCTCTTTCTTTAATCCTTCCAATATAAACAAAAAATAGACTTGTGCAAATCATGTTCTATCTACCAGATGATTACTCCTTGGAAGGAAGGGCCAGACACCAGGTGCTAGGAAGAGCAAACACGCAATCCTTCTTGAATCAGATAAGGATTTAATAAGCATCATTCTGGTTATTTGCTAAATTTACTGATTTAAAACACCCCAAACTGAGCTCTGAAACACACCTAAGCAAACTATTCCCATCACATGAGTCCAACCACCAATGACCCTGTAACGTGAGTCACTTGGACAGAGGGAAATTCCATGTCAGAGTGTTTCTTGAAGATTCGGCCGTGTCTGCAGCTTGCCTCTGTAATTGAATTAGGAAGTGGTGGGAATCTAAAGAGCTGCAGAGAGGGTTGTAAGTAAACAGACATGGCCTTTTAATCCCTGCCTCTGTTTGAAGTACATAAACCCCCCGAGTCCTTTTATGAGGTGTACCTCACTCCGTGTTGTGCCGTGAAGGATTGGGTTTCACAAGGGGAGTTAGTTAGTTTATTTTAAAACAAGGCAATGAAGGTGGAGGGTGATGAGAAGAGGAGAAAAACAGTTAAGAGAGATACAAGCGGGAGGAGAAAATTGAGAAGAACAGTGAGTTACAGAGAAAAAAGAAGAGACGGGGAGTCAGGCAGAGTTGAAGTGGGCAGTAACAGTTTGTTTAGGTGGTCAAAGGCTCCCCTGGGTCAGGATCAGCTCTGATGCTGGGAACATGGGGAGTAATGCTGGAAAAACACTCCAAATCTGACTTAATACATTTAGACTCTGTCAAACAAAAGGACAACAGATCAGCTGCCCTGACATTTGAGGCATCTCGGCTGGCATTGTGTCCCATTTAACTTGACCGACAAGACTTAAACATCAAATAAGCTGCAAATAACCAAACCCAGGTTTAAAGAAGAGTACGCCACTGTGACAAATGTAAATCTACTTTTGGTTTGGATATGCTTTCAGGTATTAGACAGTGTCAGTCCAGCTATTTTTGTAACGGTAGTGCAAAGAGAAATACCTAAACAGGCCTTGTTGATCGCCGGTGACACCAGTGTAGCTCCTGGTTTTTAGTGCTTACTAATCAGGAATATGAACGTGAAATACCCACAAATCCACATTTTAATGAGTTCTCTGTTTTTTGGAAATCAAATAAAGCACCCCCCCAGCATTTCAGGTGGAGAGATTCGCAGCTCAGCGAGAGATGTGAGCCTCAGCCCTTAGTATCTATACCAATGAAAAGCAGGGAGAAGAGACGCAGCTTGTACTTACAGTAGAATACGCTAGTGCTCACATGGCTGAAACAACATTTCAATTTATCACTGCTTTGTTCTTCCCTGGAACCAATGAGAGATGAATGACTGGATTGCTTCTGTTATTCTATTTCTCGTATAAACATGTATATCTTGAAAACTGGTTAAGACGTATTTTGATTTGTGGGCGCGTGTTCATTGGAGTTCATTGTGGAAAGTGTGTTTAATATCAATAATTACACTGCACCAATAGACATTTCTAGCTCCCCCGAGCAACCGAAAGCTGTGTTTCCATTTTGTTCAAATAATTTATCTCTAGATTATGGCTTGGCAAAATACATGGCATGTATTTCAGGGATATCCAGGTCTCTCACTCTCTCTCCCTGCTCTTACGCCCTCCTTAGTGTGAGGTCCCGAAGCTCACCGAGCCACATGGAGAATTTATGACAGAGGACTTGAGCTGCATACCTTAGATTTCTCTTCAAACAGATCCATCTCTACATGAGTACAGGCACTCTGTAAATCAACCTGATGAGAGGCTGAAAAAAATAAAAAGAGATAGAAATACTATGCGCGAGTTTCCCTCGCAAAACTCGAATCGCAAATTTCGACTGCTGTACGCAGTCTTGCACGTGCACACACACGCACAATGCATTGGCCCCCAAGTTGCAGCTCCCATGCACAAGGCTAGATGGCGTAGTCCATTCAAAAGCTAATCTGAACAAAACACGGCTTTGTGCCAAGCCACTGATAACAGCAGTGAGGCTTCTCAGGTAGCAACACAAGCTGTTTCCACTCCCACAGCGCAGGGGACAGAACCAGTCAGAGAGCAGCACATCACAGCGTAGTTCTTTTTAAGAAATCCGTATTTCCCAAACAACATTAGGAGATAGACCACCAGATAGACTACCACATGGAAAATGTTTCCATTTGTCGCACCGGATCATCCAATTCCCTCACTGCAATGCAGTTGTGGTGAAATAAAGAGATGTAGCCGATTGACAAAACCAGCGCTGCAGTGTGTCTTTCCGACACAAGGGAAAAGATTATGCAAGAGAAGAGGCCTGAGTGCGGGGTAAGCCAGGTCACTGTTTAGGCTCCGGGAGGTTTTAGGGCCACGCAGCAACAGGGCATGAAGAGTCAGCCGGTGCACATTCAGCCTGTGTGGCTGAGAGGTCGGCCTTGCCATCCTGCTTGGCTGCCATGCTGTACAGAGAAGCTGCAGCCAAACCAAACAGCCCTATACTCTACCATCACACACACACACACACACACACTCACACACACACGTTGCTCCAAGTCTTAATTTAGACTTTATTTTGATTTCTCCTCAATCTGTGGGTGTTGGATTCAACTGCAGCTCTTTGACACAGCCCAGCTCAGCTGTTCCCTTCACCTTGTTCTGTCTCATTACTCTTCTTGTCTGTCTGACCGTCTGTCTGCGCGCGTCAAATTCCCAAATTCTCCCACATCCAAATGCTGTTTTTCTGTTGATGCTGAAATACTGGAATTGCTTTGCATCAGTCGATGCTGCTGCAACCAAAATACTTCCTGTAAGGTGCAATTCGGATTACTCAAAATGTGACACTTGCCCTGTCACATTGTCGCACTATATTTGTGTGCTTATCCATATTGCCTGCACTTTCACCCAAGAAACATTGTTTTCTCTCACTGTGCACTGAAAAAAAAAAGAGTTTAAAGCATACAAGTGCATGTTTGTCTGAATCATGCCACCTACTGTAGTATTTAGATGGCGCAGAGCTTAACGTGAATTGGTCCCTTAAGTGTTACTACAAGTGTCAGCCAAAGGAGAGAGGTGAAACTCAAGGAGGTGTTTGAGCGAAATCACATAAATGCTGGTGATAAGCTAACACACACACACACACACACACACACAAACACACACACACACACACACACACACACACACACAGGGGAGAAAGACTCATTAAGGAGGTCATAAATCACAGGGAGCAGTGCCAGAGAGCGATCACTCTCCCACTGTCTAAACACTGCTCTCACTCAGCCTTATTAGCGGGAGTCCAGCTCTCACCCAGACTGCAGATATTAACCTCCTCGCTAAAGATAATCACAAAGATTACATTACGGTTGCCAGAGGTACCAGGAGAAGAGACGTAGTCTACCCTAGGAGATGTTTAGTTCATGGGAGGCAAAAGTGGTACAAAGGATAACAACACTTCCTTCTGCTCATGGTCATATTCGTGTTCTGCATCATCCACGATCACGTAAAAACACAAATGCAATGCAGTGCAATGCAACAACCATGACGTTACAGTCATGTTACTGTTATGGCCCTGTTGCAGCAGCTGTTTGTAAATCCATTAGACAGTCCGTATGTTAAGTTCAATTAAGTTTCAGGATCCAATTGGAAGCTGTCAACAATGTGAGCAGGAAGTGACTTTAGTATTATGAGCTGTTATTGCCAATTCTCCCTAAAAACATGCATGGCTTCAGTTTGATTATGAATATTTTACATTTATATTTTGTAATATAACCGTTATCGCTAGAGGAACTGTAAAAGCAGCATAGAACGAGCTGGAAATTAAACTACCTTGCCTCGCTTTTTGGGTACAGCTCACAATTTGAATGGTATTGTCTTTTCTTGTATTGTATTGTTGAAGTTCTTAGTTTACCTAATTTTTAATCAGCTTTTGTGTCCGACGTGGCAAAAGCTAATTAAAGTGGTATAATTGCGGTGGCCTGGTAAAACAGTGGCATAAAACACCATTTCTTTAGATCACTTTCCACAGTGAAATGCAGAAAAAGAACTTATAACAACTTGAACAATATGATTTTTTAGATTTTTTTTTAATATCACGTAGTGACCCTAATGTATCTGTAGGGGACTGGGTAGGTTCAAGATCAATACCACTGGCTATTTCTCTGCCAGATGCTGAGATTTCTGGCTTTCAGAACTAACTTTCCAGCCCATAATCTTCTAAGGAACAAAAGCCTCACTGTTAAATTTTGACTTAATTATGTCAGTGACCTTTTTCTAAGTAGGTGAGGCCACTGCTATTAAAAATCCTTTTCTCAAGAGAGTTCTCGGCAAAGCAGACGCATTAAAACAAACATAAAGTTGCAGACAAACAACCTACTATAAAATACATAGTGGTGCGATTAGTACCTAGCCCACTTAATGGACACATATGGATTGGTTTTACAAATGCATGTTTTTACACTGAAGTTCTCTAATATGAAATAGGGAGTGCGTAATATGTTGGCAAGTTTGCCCGCATGTACGTTGTTGCACTGTTCACGTGTGATCACTGATACTGCGCAGCCCGGTGGCAGTTATATTGACATTCATATCATCCTGTTTCCTCTTCTGATTCACCCGCTGCTGTTGGCCCTCAGTTGCTATGGATACGCTGGCATCACTTTTGAATCTTGACATCACTGAGGTCATAGGTCGCCGGGGGGAGCGTCGCATGAGAACTTTCCATGAACTCTCCCAAGACCAGACAAGTCCTCATCGGAGAATTTTGCTGTCCTCACACATTGGAAGGTACAAAGTAATCACACATATGCATAGGAAAACCTGTATGTAATGTATTTCTCAATATTATGTAGAGAAAACCCAGATGTCCTTTCTCTCTAAAATTAAAATATGTCAGTTTTAATACTGGAACATTTCTTTTTCTCCCTTTATCAATTATTTGTGAAAAATAATGAATATGATTTTTAACTAGATTTTTAGAAACTCTAAAGTCTCACCAAAGCCATTATTAGAATTTAAAAAATATCAATAACCACTCATAGAAGAGGATGGCCTGTGTATGAACTTCTAGGCTACCAAGGCCTTTAAGGGGCAGATTCATTGTTTAAGCCATTTTCTCAAACTTTCTCTGGAAGCAGCTTCTTTAATATGTGGGTTTGCTCCTTTACTCCATCCAAATCCAGCAAAATTGGATTCCATTTGAATTGCCAGAAAATCAGCAAAGGGAAATGCAAATGAATGCACATCTCTTTTGAATACTACAATAATTAATTATAATTAGCAGTTGGACACACTGAGCTGAACACTTGGAGCGGCAAATGCTCCTGTAAGGTGCCAGTGAACCATTTGAGAAGAGGAGGATAAATATTGAACATCTTCAGTGGATGTTCATATTGTGCACCAGTTTAACAGTATATGCCAAAATCATGTTTTCTTCCTGTTAAAGTATTAAATATGACTTAACTGTAACCAACCAATTTCAAACAGGTTGTGTCCCTGCCTGCCTGTCCTGTTTTCACCAAGATTTATGTTACAGTGCATAAGTTACATACTCTTGTGCTGTTTGCATCAATCACACCACTCAGTCTTCATTGACATACAAGTTCTTAATAATCCAATAAGCAGCCTGTGCTCAGAGCCTGGGAATGGGACTGACAAAGAAGCTGTATAAATAGCCCCAGAGTAACTCAGAGGCAACACCCAGAGCCACCCAATGCAATGATAACATGCACACACACACACACACCATCTCCTATGGGAAACTATTACAGTTTAGTGCATACTGTAAAACAGTCAACACTATCGGGGTGGAAATCAGTCTGTATCTGTCGGGGGCTCCGAAAGTTTTTGGAAAGCGCGGCTGTGTGTGTACGTCAGAGTGTGTTTAGGCAATGATACATACACTGTGTGTGCAGGGTGAACCTGCAGCGCATGGCATTTACTTAGTCACACACACACACACACACACACAATGCTGTTATCTCTGTTGTAAGGGAGTACCTCCTTAAAGTTCTGCCTGGTCGTTTCCGTGTGGTCGCCCAGGATATTAATCACTGCATTGAGAGTAATGAGGGTGTGTGTGTGTGTGTGTGTGTGTGTGTTTTATGGTGGAGTAGGTTTTTGGAGTGGCTTCCCTGGAAGGAAGTGCCGTGTGAGACGGAAAGTGTGTGACCTCAGAGTGATTTCCATCTCTCTGTGTGTGTTGAGTTTGTGTGTGATTTTCTTGTGCAGGGTGTCAGTCAGCAAGATCCAAACTTCTGTTATCTGTGTAAATCAGTGTGAAAGCCATTAGTCAGCGAAGCTCTCGTCTTCTCTTCATAAGAACTTGAGGCTGTGAGTTGTGTGCTTTGGAGCAATGCACTTATTTGTAAAATATATAAAAATTAAAGAGTTATGGAGTTGAAAACGAGGGATGAGCAGGCAAAAAATACAGAAGTGACAGGAAAACGACTCTCGGATCATCATGAAACAGAGGATGGAGTGAAGGAGTTAAAGAAGACAGAGAATTGGGAAGGAATGGAAAAATGCAGGTAGAAGGAACTCGGTCCAAAATTCCTTAAATGCTGTCAATAGTTTGGAGCATGTAGTAACTAGAAGGCTGAGGCAAGACTCCATTCCATCACAGATTATAATAGTTATAGAGAAATGCACGGGGAGACAAACAGGGAGATACTTTAACAGTGTCAAGTGAACATGGGCTGCAGGTGAAAGAGTCAGCCGTGGGAAGGTAAACTGTATTGGGTAACATGAACACACGCACAAACATACACACACACACACACGGACACACACAAACAAACAGAGAATCAAGAATCACCGGGGACAACCACATCGTCAGGTAAAGGCATTCTGTGGCTCGCTATAATTTATGCATTGTGACTTGTTTCTGTACTAACAGCTAAGGTTTGACCTCTGTGACAACAGAACTAACAACCAGAAGGAAATGATGGCATGCTGGGAATTGTGTCTGTGTGTGCGCGCGTGCG
The DNA here is from genome assembly GCA_008933995.1 of Datnioides undecimradiatus. NCBI lineage: Eukaryota > Metazoa > Chordata > Actinopteri > Lobotiformes > Datnioididae > Datnioides > Datnioides undecimradiatus. The sequence goes on from WARS01000013.1 coordinate 19,196,186, forward strand.
TGTGTGTGCGAGAGAGTGAAAGAGTGTCAGAGAGGGACGTGACACTCAGTGTTTGCTATACATTCATAATGCACTTATAGCACTCAAACTGAGGTAGACTCCACTAAATCCACTTTAGCCAGCTGATGTGCGACCTGTTTATAAAGACAGCTTTTTCATACAATAAATGCATAAAATGTATAGATTATTATTTATTATATCCCAGATTTCTGATGATCATAATATATATTTACTGTACTGTGTGTCTTAGTATATCATATGATCCTGCTGTGATTAGAGAAGAGATGTTTCAGTCTATGCTCTGAAACGTAACCCATCAGCTTGCAGTCTTTCGTAATGCAAAACAGAAGCAGAGGGACCTCAGACAAACCTCTGGGTTTAGGAACGTCAGTGACCATTGTGGCATGTTGTTAAAAAACATATTTGGATGTACTGACATCATAGAAATATGGGATATAAAAAGAAATGATTGTACATATTATGCAGACAAATGTTTGCTAGTTGGTCCTGCTGACACCATGTCATGGTGTGGCAACAAAAGACTTTTTTCCTACTTAGATACAGTAAATTTGTTTAGTTGTAGTTATTTATAATAAAGTACCAAACTATAATTACATAGACTATTTACAGTTGTCACAATATGTCTAATTGACCCTTTACGAGCCCTTTGTACGCCAGAGGCAAGCATAATGATTTTTAGACTACAGTCACCTTGTGTGTTCTGTAACTGGGCAATTCACACTTGAAGTGAGAATCGTGGTAAATGCTATTGGGAACGTCACCGCTTCAGGTTACTATATGTAACCCGCCAGGTTAAACTGTCTGTCCTTACAGCATCTTTTCACACATGCCGCCAAGATGTAAGAAGACTTCAATCTTGCAACTATTCATTTGGCGTCAAGCATCAGAGAGGTTACCGTGGGTGTCCTGTCTGCAATTTACTGACATCATGTCGCAGGATTCCTGTGTCATAAAAGTCGTAAAATGTCAAGCAGTTTTGGGGCCCACAAGCATCCAAAGCTGCCACGTGCAGCTTTAAACAGGAAAATCAAACTGAGAGCAAACAGATGGTTTTGCTAGATTCAAAACAATAAAATATCTGTTGTTTATCATGGGTCAACATATGTGTGAAATTCCGCACATAATTCAGCATCAGCGGTGGATCAGCGTGAAGCACACCGCAGCCTGGTATGTGTTGTCCTGGTGCTGTTGGGAGTCAGCGCGTTCTGGTGCGGGTTAAGGAGGATACTGAGGTGCTTTAAGTGCTTTCACTCTTCCTTTCTCTGCTCTCACCTCCTCTGTCTCCGTCTGACCGCCTTTCTTCTCCCCACTGACTTTTTGAGACAATAGGATCCAGCTGTGAGGTTGTAAAACCCTCTGGAACGTCACTAAAGAGGCAGCACGGCCTGCAAATGGCTTCAATTAGCCTCTCACATGCTAATAAAGCTAGTTAAAAAGAGGGACAACAAGCCAAGTCACACTCACAGACACATGCGCACACACTGGCTCGTAAATGCTGAGAGAGAGCATCACGTCCTGATCCCGAGCGCCTGTCAGGGGATATGCGCAATAAACGTGAGCCTTTAGGTGTGTGTTCGTGCGTCTTTGTGCATGTGCAAATTCACATACACGCCACGCACACACTCTCCAGACATGTGTGTATTAACATGACAACGCGCAGAATCCAAGCACACACACAAATACATACAGACATATGCAGATCATTACAGTATAAAAACACAGTGACAGCGCCAAGTGTGTCATGACAGCGGGACGTCCTGGTTCCTGTTTTCACTCCGCAACACTCGGCGTGTGACTGAGACACACTGAACATCCACGTCCGTGTTGTCAGCAGTCTGAAACACACGAGGCTGACAGATCTCACTGACAAACACCCATGGCTTCATCATCCGCAGACACAAGCCACACACACACACACACACTCCCAGGCACACATATCCTGATGTTTTTCCACATCTGGGACGTCCGCCTGCGCTTGTGTACAGCCGAACTGGAAGAGCGCTAGTTTAGTTTTACTTCCTTCAAAGTTTCAGCTTTGATTTATCTTCAGGTGTAATGCCTTTTCCTTATGCATGTGTACATATGTTTTCGTGGCTTTTGAACATATTAAAATGGTGCAAATGTTTATGTTTCAGCTGAAAATAGTTAATTATTTCAATAGTTAAAGGTTAAAGGGGGATATACAGTAAAGTCAAGCAAACCACATTTTTATGGAGCAATACCAGACCAAGTTTTATATACTATTTTACATCCCTGTTGCTTGCCGGTAAGTGTAGACCTCCCTTATTCTGGATATTATATTAATGAGATCAGTATGTATGAAAATCCTGCTTTAGATTTATGCCAGATGTGTCACATTAATGCAAAAATTCTTAGATTACTGTTGCATAAACAGGCAATATCAGCCAGCAGGACTTTGTATACATTTGATTTTATTCTTGACAAAAATCAGCATAGCATAGCACGATGCATTTCCAACCTAAAGCTTTATATGTTTGTATATGTAAACAGGACTGATGAAACCTCTTTCGGCATTAATAAGTGGCTGTATTTGTCCTGTCGGACAGGAAAGAGGAAGTAGGGAGTATCCTTCTGTCTTCCCACCACCGACTGGTTCCCATTGTCATGACTGATGACATCACCAGGGATTTCACCAACGCTGTCTGCTGCTGCTGCGCCGAATGGAAATGGAAAGTGCTGCTACTGTCACATTACCGTTGTTGTAATGTTGAATCATAAGGAGTCAGGAAAAGTGTAAACTGATACTGTCACCAGTTGCGAGTGCATTACCAAAAAGGTCACAGCGGCCACTTTTATGGGACACACTGCAAGATGGAACATAGCAGAACTTTGCTTTTAACTGCTGACCATCAAAAGAGTGGATTTCAGATTCAGCCCTTCCCTTAAATGTGTTTGAGAAAGGTTATATATGTTATATAACAATCCAAAATGTATTTAAACGCAATCAACAATATAACATGCTGAAAAATTTATATTAGCCATTATTACTTTTGCACATCCTTCGATGAGTGAGTCTGTTTTCTAAACTCTCGTTGACAGAAGGAGACAAGTTCAAACATATTTGCTGCAACTGCTTTATTAAAGTTGGGCAATATTTATTATTTTAAGCATTTACTAAATATGAACTGTCATGAGTCGTGGTGCACTATCATCTAGTATAATATTACAGTCGTGCCCTCCATCTGCAGGGCGTTTCTGAACAAACCGTGCACTGTAACATTAGGATGCGTGGTTGGTAGCTGGAATGTTGCTGCAAATAACTTATTATTTATTGCCTGTCAGACGCAATGGGACACAGGCATTTCAGATTAGGTACACACATGCAGGGATGACCTGTAGACCTGTGGATATAAGGATGTGGGGAGGAAGCACAATTTGTCCAGATCAGGGGAGTACGACACAGGTCCCTTGGAAGCAATAAGATAATCAGCAGTGGACGACTATCTATACTTGTCTCTTTGAGATAGAGGTGTCATTATGTTTTAGCGCCTGTCTCTCTTGCTCGCACTCACACTTTTCCGCTCTCAAGCCTCAACCTGTCTGTCGATGTGTTGCTTGGCGAGTGCCGGTGTGTAGATAGACTGAGTGCAGAATCCAGCTATGATAAATAACACTAATGAACTGAGAGGTTACAGAGAACACAACCCGAGGACAGCAACGGAGACCAGAGGAGAGGGAAACTGAGGAGGACAGGGCGACTTTCGTTCATTATTGAGATTCAGAGACATTCTGCAACTTTTCATATCAATGCTTTTTTATACCCTAAATAGTCATTCATACCATATATATAAGGTATCTCTAGTTCATGTGGATTTATTAGCTCTATATTATTATATATATATATTATTTATTTCTATAAGTTTACTTACAACAACTTCTTCAACCACTTTCTGTTGCCGTTTTCCACAAATGTTACGGCAGATAGTTGCACAAAGGGAGGAGATATTTCACACCCCTATGTAAATCTAATTCACTTGTCCCATATACAATGTTATCTGATTCACATTTGCAGCTGTTGTGCATCTAGGATCTTTATGTATCTCTATCAGTTTTGTTATCAATACAAAAGACACAGCTATGCTAGAAAATACAATTACAGCATAAAAAGATCAGGGGAGATGTTAACCACAACTCCAAAGGTGCATTTCAGGAAGAAAAAAAGTCAAACTCAAACTTAAAAAGTAAATCTCTCACTTAAGTCAGTTCATTCTGAATTTTTGGTCCAGGTTTGGGGTGTATAATACATTGACTTTTTCCAGAGTGCCCACATTTCCTGTTAGTCCTATCATTTTCATTGCATAGATTAGCCTTAAAGCTTTTGTATTTTAATATGTTGTCTTTAGGGAGCTACTGTATGTGTAACATTTGCTGTTGCTGCAATATAGTTCTTGTCACACAGCATATTATTGTTCTGTTTCTTCTTCTTGCCACCTGCAGACGTCTGGGGACAAGAGAGGAAATTACTTGCTACAGTTGGTGCATCTGTCGCTCTCAGTGATTTATAGCTGGCAGCAGCTGACAACAGCATGTGAATACTGTGTTGTAGTGTGTGTTTGTATGAATGTTTACCTGAACACGACAGGAGGTCTGTGTACCCAACACAGTAATGGCACATATGACAGAGACCTATGGCTTGGGAAACACACACACACACAAACATGAGCATATGCACATTTCCTACAGAAACACTTAGCCCCGTGACTCCAGGGAGATTTGGGAACCATTCAGAGTTTTGTTCTCAAGGCACCAGCAACCTTTATCCTCTTGTGTTTGTCAAGGTCCTTTTAAACAAATCCATTAGGACCAGGCGCCACAGAGTTTGACTGCCCAGCGTGGGCACACAGATGGCCTGGCCTGGTTTTCAGACATACACACACACACAAACACACAGACACACATTATGATTGGCTTGTACAGGTACTGATGATCCAGACCCAGCAGGGGTCTCGGGCTGTTTGGACAGGATGACTGCTCAGAGTGGACCAAACAGGTCAGGAGGGGGAAGATCAATGGAGAGGAACTGCCAGGAGAGGAGACTTTCTCATGGGGGGAGAAACACCACAAGACAGACTGACTCATTTAACCAACAGAAACCCAAAATACCACTAAGTCAGGAAAAACAAGGCCAGCTTATATGTAATGCCCTTTTCACAAAAAGCGACTGGTCTCAGCATAAATGCATAAATTCTGGTAAAAACGAATAAATCATATCACTGACCTGACACATTTTATGTGTTGGATTTTATTAAAGCTGTGGGCAAAATATAACACTGCACCTTCCTCTCTAAGATTTTTTTCCTTAATGTATTCAGTAATGGTGCCATCCAGAAGCTAACTGCAGCAGCAGTGTTTCAAAACCTTGGGATTAAGAGAGCTCGTTAAGGATTACAGGATAAATCAGAGTTGATTCCCAAGTTTAGAAATGGGCATTAATGTATTCTGCTACATAGTATTCAGTCATCTTGGCTGTTTTTGTTAGCCTCTGTTCAATAGCCAAGTGTAAAGAGAGATATCCTGAAGCCACCAGGATGATAATCTGACCTGACACCAGCTCTAAATGTTACTCAGTAATGATGTAAATAGACAGGTTAGTGTATATACAGTATTTACACATGCAACAGTCTTGTATAAGATAAATTACAATGGTTTTAGAGCTTATTTATGGATTTACATGAGAAGTTGACTTATTGTCTCAACTAGGACACCTGGTTAGCTCAGAGTGGTGGCTTGGAGGGAAAATGCATTAGGTTAATACTTTCAAAATCAAACAGGAGGAACTTTATAAGTTTTATGCTGATGCTATTTTTCATGCTAATGCTAAAATTACTTGCGTGTGTATTTGTGTGTGTGTTTTTTCAGACTCAAAGAGGCAAGGACGGCGACTGACGCGCGCAAACATTACAAAGAGCCTGGTGCGAACTATGGATCATTTGGATCATTTAACGGCATTCTTCAAAACTGTTGACTGAAAATATTCAAAGCAGCTGTCACCATCGGTTACCCTCTGCTCCCAAAGGACAATAGGTTGCTTTAAAGGGGAAACAGAGACCGGCTTAAAGAAAGCTTTACTCATATCTCATAAAACACATCTGCCCTAATGGCTGAAGAAGCAGGTTACTTGGCTACAGCAGTGGGAATTCTACAGGACAATAGCAGTATACCATGGGTGCGTGTGAGAGTGATGGTTGGTTTAGTGAGGGCGAGGTATTTCTCAATGGGCTTTAGAGTCCACTCTACACCAGCTTTTATGACCTTGTCGTGTGGGGTTCAGGGCTGTTGCCCTTTAGATTCACATAAAATTTATAGCTCTAATACAAATGAGCAGCTGGGATTGACACTGTGGTCACACAAGGCCAAAATGAAGACCCAGACCCATTCACAAAAATCTTCCATTCAGGAGTTCACTGTTATGCCATTCATGGTGAGCTGAGAGAATGTGATCCAATCATTTGGGACTAAAAGCGTTGCCGGTCAGACTTGACTGAGCAAACCAGAGCTCACTCATACAAACATCACAAACATTTGACGTTGGAAAATAAATGAAAACAGGTTTTGCACAGTAGCTAGCTTTGAATATGACTGTAAGTGTATCAGGTAGCCACAGTCTTACACTGACTTACAGCAAAAATATATGGATATTAATATATTATCAATATATAGATATACAGGAACACTGCAGCAATAATCTCACAGAGCTGTGTGGAGGGGTGAGAGTGTCAGTGGTCAATGGGCAGTGCTGAATGGGGTAGGCAGGGTGTGCGTCAGAGTTCGAAAGCACTTTTTGAATTCGTGAGGGGGGCGTGCTCAAGCTGGAATAGTATGTTATATTGTCATTTAAAGCCCATATTTGTAGAATTTCTATTTGTAGTTGTGCAAGACAGTCTTTGTGAAAACTACATGTAGGATGTATTACTGTATTTTTACATAAATAAACAGAAAAACAAAAAGTACAGTTGCAAGCTGTGGGCTGGGATTTGACGTGAAATCTGCCCGATGGCACAGAGAGAGCACTATTCTTTAAGCACAGCTTTTCTTTTCTCATAGGACCTTGAGCTGTGTTTGCGGGAGCAGGTTCGTGTTGGTGTTTTCCTAATAACAGAGTGAACAGAGTGAAAACAATTATCAGGATTTCTCTGCTCTAATTTGCTGCACCGAGCGCTGTGCAGATAACCAACAGCTGCATGAAAGGCTCAGCTCGCTGTACGCGGCCACTGTGGCTACATGAGTTCCACACAAACAGGTAGAAGCTCCTGCATGCTAAAGGATACCATAAGCTTATAGTCAATGAGTTTAATATGGCTCCGTGGACATGCCTAGTGGAGAAAAGGCTGTATTGTGTCCTTGCGCTGAACAAGCACACTTTTCCCACAGAGCTAAAACACACACAAATACACACACGTGCACACAGACACACTTTTGCTTACGGTTTTCCCACAGTGCTCGGCACTCCCGGGGGAGTAAATTGCAGTAATCCAGGGCAGTGAATTCAGACACAGCAATTACACCACGGTGAACGGCTTGGGAACCTATACACACACACACACACACACGCATTATTGTTATAACATACTTGTTGGTGGTGTGTGCACAAAATTATTTGCATGGCACCTACGTACAGAACACTTTCACATGCCATAATACAAACTTTCACTTTTGCTCTCCTGTCCATCTCTACCTTTTCTCTTACACATTCATACCTAAATGAACCTACAAGCACACACATGAGAATACATACATAAACACGCACATGCACATACACATACACATACACACATGCTGTTCTGAGCAGCCATCCGCCTGTCAACACTGCAGCAAATTAACTGACATCAAACACCGGTGAGCACAGGCTTAGACATGTAGGGGACACAGTCTCACTGGGAGAAAGGAGGGAGGACAGGAGGAGGGGTAGGAGGACATGGGGGTGGAAAATCGGTAGAGAAGGAGATGAGGAAAATTAGAGGAAGAGGAAAAGAGAGAAGGTGGGAAGAGAGAGGACACAGGATGCTAAAGGAGACGATAAACGGGTTAAAGGAACATGCCAAACCTAGAGCCTGGTTATTGTATTGCAAACAAAAACAATAAAACAAATAAAAACAAAAAGTGCTTTAGCAAACACAAAGATGTGGTATATTAACACATAAGCATATTAAATAACTTGAAATGGACACCATGTGTTGAAAATGTGCTCCACTATTCATTATTTTCAAATATTAACAATGTCAAAATACTTATTTACTCATCTCATCTTACTGACTTACCCTGTTTCTCCAAACCAGGGTCTTTGTTTGCCTCCGCTGCAGAAGGCCTTTATTTGAGGCAGGCCTTTATTACTAATCGCCACTGTTTAAATAAGTAGAATTGGTTATATTTTAGCACAAAAGCAGCCAATATAAGTAATACTTGAAGTGGAGCTACTCCCACACAGACACACATTAAAATGCAGTGAATGGACCAGTAGACAATGTTAGTGACTAGCTGAAAAAAAGATCTAACACTTAGCACCTGCAAAGAACTAAGGTAAAAAGAAAGCAGATATCAGGTTTCCACTCGTTATGCGGCAACGAGATGACTGCAGAAAAGTGCGTCACGTGTATTAGATGTGTGAGTAACCTATAAACTGTTTGCTACCATCAAATAAGTATAGCTACCTAAACCAAAACACTGTTTAACTACAGAAGTTGCAGGTCCGGATCATATGCTGATGTGTTGTGAAACAGGATTGTTAATCAGGCGGGTGTGGTTTGACTGTTCACTTGATAGCACAAATACAATGATGATGCAATTTCCAACAAATTAGAGCTTTACCGATAATGATGCTCCATCATTTTAGCTGCAGTTTGAACTTAAGTGAGAAGTTAAGCATTTAAGCTTTATATGCATTTTGGTACATATTCTCATAAATGAAATGTATCCAGCTTGATATCATCTGGAAATTGAGTTCACAAATAAAAACTGAAGAAAAGAATAGATACTTTAATATGTTCTCATAACCCAAAGGTGTGGAAGCCTGTCCTCACTGTTAAACATTACTCCTTGCCAATGTCTACCAGGTGGTCTCTTCACTGTAATGTTTGCTATACAGTATGTATGCATGTGTATTATGTGTTACATGACACTGGTGCTTCATTCCTGTGGGTTAAAACCAACACACACACTTTCACACACTCACACACACACACACAAGGTTCAGCCTCATTAACTGTAATGCCATCAGGTAAAGGGCTGTGGTGCACTGACAAACAGTGCTGAACATGAGATGGAGTGTGCAGGAGACAAAGAAGGGAGGGCAGGTTGTCAGTGGTCCCAGCTGCTTCCTATTCAGCCGCTAACCACTGCACACGTGCAGCCTCCACCCAGCACCTGCCTTCAAGCAGCTGCCAAGGTTTTTACTGCTATAAAAACTAAACTAGAACTATAGCAACGTCTGCAACACGGTATGAATAAGTAGTCCAGTAAACCAGTGTGAAAATTTAGCTTCAGGGAAAAGCTGAAACAATAGTGGCTGTGGTCACAACAGTTGGTCTGTGGAGGCTAAATGTTGACATTGTGAGTAAGTTGAGCGTTTCGGGATCGAGTTCACTTTTCTCTCTTCTCTCACTGCATTTCTCTCTTACGTCTAAGTAATACCAACACAAACCACATTACAAATGTCATATTGATAAAATGATTAGTAGCTTCAATGAAAATGTGTCAATTAATGAAATTTGGTCTTTAGTCATGCTAGTTGCAAGGATCTAGGGAAAGCAAGTGTTGGTCTGCTGTTCCAAGGTAAAATTGCTCAGCAACCATTTGATGGATTTTGTGCAGTGAAGCATGTTCTCCAGACTGGAATCATACTTGCTTTGCATATAGCTCCACCAGCAGGCTGAAGTTTTCATTTATGCTGTGAAATATCCAAACACCTACTTTATATTAGATTGGACACTTGGCATTCATGGTGACCTTCGTCATTCCACTGTTGACATTTGTGATATTTAATGAAGCATTGTTTCAATAAAATGGATTGCAGTGAAATTTGGTCACACATTCATATTCCTTTGGAGAAATTGTGATGACACTGATGACCCTCTGACCTCTGTCTTCTAGTGTCACCACTAGGTCAAGATCTCAATTGGTTAATGCATCACTTACTTACTAGCATTGCTAGCATGCATGTTAGCATGCTAAACTAACACAATACACATGGTTAACTGTGCCCCAGCATGTTAACACGCCCATGTAACTGTATTCATCAGCTAAAGGTGAATCCATAGGAAAATCTGAGAAATCCACAAAACGTATATTATAAACACACTGCAGATGTTTTATTATTTGCCATCAATGGGGAATTAGTTGACACAGTAATGTAACAGTTTAGTTCATGTCGATTAAGGTTACATTATCTACATAATACATGCCTGCAGCATGAGTATGCCTCTTTTCTTCTGCACTTCTATATTGTCTATGTTGTTTCCTGCTGCTCCTTCTAAAATATATATTAAGTGACTGGAAGCTAGAATTTCTCTCTAGTCTCCATCAGAAATATGCAGTGCATGTGGTTAATGTGGCATTTTAAACTGCTATAATAATCTTTATTTATGCAATTTAAGTTGGCATTACTTTTTTTTTTTTTAAATGTTCAAGTACAATGTGCGTGTTTCAGTTGATGGATTCCTCATTTTGAGGTGAAACTGTTCAGCGTGTAGGAGTAAATTTAATCATCTTTCTCAATGGTGGTACTGCGTTGTACTGTGTTGTGCAATATCAGCAGTTCACCCCCCATGAACAAGACTTGACAGATCAGAAAACACTCCCCATACTGCTGCGCCTCTGATATTTTGACTTGCTGCTGACCTCTCCAAAGAAAACTGTGAAAAGATGGTGATTGTGTTGTCATTTTTGTTTGTGCTCATGATTTACTTACTGGAAATTACCTTCAATTTATTGATCCTGTCAATCTGGCCTGCACAGAAACCTATGTCGTAAGACAGCAAAGGAATGTCAGAGCAAGGCCTTAACAGCAGCAGGTATAGCAATGTGGGGCTGTTGGCATATACGGCAGCATAAATCACACATTGGATTGGTGCTCATTACCACCAATGCATGCAGCATTACGCTGCATTTTGATGCAACATCAAGCATGAAATATTTTAAACTTGTGGTGGAGTACCTACCATACTGTGAAAAGTCTCCTTAAAAAAGATTTACTTGCTCGTTTTAGTTGAGGTTTTAATATGAGAGTTTCTGGACATTGTTATATTTGTGTGAATGTGGTTATTTTGACAATTTTATTACTAGTTTCAATTGGTTTCAGTCTGGGACACACTGACTTTGATTGGACTTGGTCCAAGTCTCCTATTTCCAAGTGTTTAATGCCTTGGACGAGGGCAGCACGCTATTTTATCACAGGGCTAACACATAGACAAACACATTTCACACCTACAGCCTGGTACTTCTAATGCAGACCCCTCTCGCTGTGCGGAAAAGTGGAAATCCCTTAGTCACCGTGCTGCAGTGGTCTTAATTCCTGGGGCTGATTTATGTAATATCGTTACTTAGAAACACATCTCACCCACCGTGCTAGGACGGCTAAAATAAGAACAAAGTTTCCAAGAGTCATTTTTTCCCAGCCAAAATATTATTGTTCCTAGAAATATACCGCGTTGCCTTTTATCAGTTTGAGAAAGGACTTTGACCAAACACTATGAATAACAGACATTCAAAACATCATAATTGATACATTTAGCAAAGATAATTGCAACTGGCGTTTACTGTAAACCTAAACTTTTGAAATTCATAAAGAGTTTACGCTAACATATGAGGGGAAAAATTTTGTTATGCAACTAAAGCCAGCGTGTGGTTCTTAGTTCTGGCGCACACAAACTGGTTTCTAGCCTAGACTTATAGCTGTGCTGTAATATAACTGCGAGTCTGTGTCAGATTTAATTACTGGTGTTTGGAAGCTGAAGGAGTAAAGACACTTGGTCTGATCCAGCCGGCTCCCATCACAGCCTGGTCACTAACTGGGTCAAAGACAAGCCCAGCGCTGGTCTGATAGCTGCATCGCTGCAGGCCAAGGCTGCTACCAGTTAAGAACAGTCCCTCAGCACTGCTAGCCTTACAGCTGGGGATTTGTTAGGATAACTGGAAGCACTGACAGCTGTAATGTGTGTGAGTGCGTGCGTGTGTGTGCAATTAGGGTCCTTGACAGGTACATATTAGCTCTGTAACTGATCTCAGGGGGTGTTTTCCTGTCTGTCAGGGTTGGCTGCTCAGAAAAAGCACAGTCTAGCTTAGCCGTAGCATGCTATCCTTGCTCTGCATTTGTACCACTCTTCAAGGCTTGTACAGAGAGTGGTGAGGAAAACTTTGGGTGACATAGAGTTAGATTTTTATTCCAAAATTGACAATGACCATGATCAAGACCAATGAGCTTCAATGTGGACTATGTCTTACGTTGCATTTCAGTGGGGAAAGAGCCTAAAAATAGTGTCTATCTATCAAATCTAGCATCTTTTTAGTTGAGACACCACCAGTTGGAAGTGAATGGAATTGTGAGAATCTCACTGGTCTTAAACAAGAAGTTTTATGCCTGGCTTAATATCTCACAAAGGCAGAGTCAGGTACTGTCTATTGTCATGGTGTGTTTAATTTACTGGCCTTGCAAACCGTCTGCTATGGTGCCATCTGATGCGATCTCACGATTAACATAACAGCAGCCTCCTTGAACGGCATCATATATATTGTTGATTTGCAAATCCAGGAGTTCCATACGTCCCGCCCTCTAGTGTTATCCTCCAGTAACACATGCAGTACATAGGCGAGTCGAGACACAGATGATTTTCAGGGCAAGAGCACGGTTAAACGTCAAGTATATATCCCCCAGCTGTAACCTTTACATTTACTCTCATGTCCCATGCGAGGTGCATTGTAACACAGACACCCGCACACCCTTTCTTAGTCTTGTCTCTGCTGGGAGCATTTTAGCCTTGCATCGTGATAACACATTAGTTTGATGAGACTTTACGCTAAGTGCAGAGCCCCAGCTGTGTCCTGTCTCCTCCTCTGTTCTGTCCTTCACTGCACAGCTGGATCCCTTCACTGTCTGTGCTCATGCATCTGTGCATGCTTAACTGCGGTTTGTGTTCATACATCTATATATATATGAATAAGGTTTGTGACAGGCTATACACTCATGTGTACCTGCATGGTCTGTGTTTATAATCATGGTTGTGTATGATATGCATGGTTGGGATGCGTAGTGGTGTGTGTGTTTGAGCGTGTCTATGGTTTGAGTTTGCATATTTGCGTGGATGGCTATATGCATAAACAAGCCATGTGTGTGTAATTGCAGAGATAATGCTTGTCAAGGCTCTGACACTTGTTTGTTTTATTACTGAGTCACTTTGCCACCCTGAAGCCATCAGTTTAACAGCCGCTCAGACATTAACTCTAATGATTTATACCTTGGGCTTCGTATTTCACAGAAACACTTAATTCTTTGTTTGAATCTTTGTCGTTACCTGACGCTGCTCTGGGTTTGCTTTCCCATTCAGCGTGTTATTGTGAGATAACCTGGTTCATTCTGACTCATTCTGACTCATTCTGACACACACGCGCGCACACACACACACACACACTTTTAGCTGCCCCGGTGTCAGCATGCCAGTTAACATCGCCAGTTGCCTCCTTTTAGCTTTTGCCTGGTTCTGATCATGTTAAAAGTGATTGTTTTCAGCTCTTGTCTCAGGCTGTCAGTTTGTGATGGCAACTGCAAATTATGGAACGTAAACCTAATTAAGTTATAAAGCATCATAGGTTTTCAGCCACTGGGTATGCTGAGTGAAGATAAAGGATATGTGGGCCTATTGCCATGGTTATCTCAAAATAGCCATAAATATACACACCAGACTAGACACCCACACACTCTGAGACACCAATCCAACGTCAACACCGTGGTACGTCTCACTGATCGCCGATGAGTGGTGAGGAATTGTTTGGTTAAGGGTCGCAACGAAAAGCTTGCAGCCATCTGAACATTTTTAGATCACGAAAAACCAGTGTCAGCACAAATGCACACACACACGCACACACGCTATCCACAAACTTACACACACTCTCATCAGATGCACTGACCCTGCAAAGTCTCTGTGCACAGAAGCTGTCCCGCAGCAACGAGCCAACTAAGACACCTCTGATTGCTGCTGATGGACATTCCTATGGCGTATTAAGACCAACACAAACACACACACACACAACTTTCTTAGAATAGAAATGTTGTTTAATAATGGTTTTGGAGCATCGTCAGGTCTGTTATTAGAGTAAATTACCTCCTGGACTGGTTGGAAGGGAAGCACTCATACACTCAGATGAAACACACTTTCACACAGATACTGAAGCCTGCTTACTAGCACTTACACACACTTTCACATCCACACACACACACACTCAGGAGTCAACCGGTTGGATCAGCGTAGGGACATGGCCACCCGTGAGTGGGTTTTCTGCAGAAGCGGCCTGTTTACTCTGTAATGGAAGCTGAACAGTCATAGGTGATGGATTACAACCCTGAGTTTATATTCTCCCTGTGTCTTACTTTCTCCTTCTTTATTCATCTCTGTCTCTTTCCCTTATAGTCTAATATTATCCCAGTATCAGCCTGTCTTTTTGTCTTTTACTCTGGATTAAGATCCCTGCGTATGCAATGGCAGTGATCAGTTTGCCAACCGGAGCTGTGACACACTGGTGACTCACACCTGCATTCACCTGAAATGCAGAGATGCGTATGTGTTGGCAGCTAACGTGTATTATAATATGTAATGGTAAAACAAAAAATGTAATGATGCAGGATAACTTGTCATAGTTATTAGCAAAACAGATAAAATTAGTATTTCACTTTCAAATACTATGGGGCGCCCTGCTTTGAAATAATCACTAAGATAAATGTTTGAGTTGAAGAGCTTCGAGTCCAGAGTGATAACCATAAAAGACAGGCGGTTCTTTGGTTGCCAAAGCATCATAAACACTTCACAACATCTTTAAAACAGTTGTGGAAAGAGCAGTAGGTAAAGTCAAATGATAATGTTGATAAATGATAATGACAAAGTTAGAGTCCCAGTCAAAAGTTCACTTGAATTACACACTTGAAGCACACAACTGTTAAAGAAAAATGCACTTGGGAGTCAAAAGTAAAAGAAAATCCCAGTGCCTGAAATGCTCTTTAGTGTTACATAATGACTTGCATGCAGTATATTATAGTGCTGGATTGCAATGATTCATTAAGCTGCAAACTGTAGTTCAATGTAGTAACTGATTGAAGTTTAGTAGATTTTACTATATACTGCATGGCACTTTACACATGCATGAGAGGGTGCATTGGAAACTCACAATGTGCAAAGCAGGTTAAAAGGTTCGGTGAACAATGACTTTAAAGTACTGTAGCATAAAATGTAATTATAATTTTGCTTGGAGTAACAGAGTTCGGCACAGATTTTACTTTGGATGGCTCCTCAGTCATCAGACTTTATTCAAAATAAATCTATTTAATGTTTTCTCAAACTAATCACGCTGTCTAAGGACTGCTCAAAGTTTCTCCTTAAGCCGGTGTCTGTTGTACTTATCAGACGATTCTCACGCAGATTAATCCCGTGTTTCTGCTCGGAGACGCATCATCAACAAGCCGCCGGAGATCCGCTCACAACAGAGCAGACAGTGCGGTCAGTCAACGAGCCTATCAGATGAGGAAAGCTCTCCTAATCACCAGTCGTCAACAAACCAATTTAGTTTCCACACTTCCCTGATTTCCTACAGATGTGATTTTGTTTACTGAACACAACTCTGGACCGGCAACTTCAAAATGGTGAGATGAGATGAGAAGTTGATTACAGCCTCTCAAAGCGTCCCAGTTCTTCATAGCTTTCATATGAAACACTACAGAAACAAACATCTCAGGAGTAATTAATGCTTGGGGACCAGCCACTCTGATTGTTGAGCAGGTCGGTATATTCAGGTGCTTGTATTTATTGTTGATAATTGCAACCTTGTTAATACTTCATAGTGCATTTAAACACTGTGATGTGGTAATATGTGGTAATAAAAAAAAAAATCAGATTCAGATAATAAAAGAGAAGAGAAGAAGAAAAATGGTGTTATAACAGAGTCATATTTGTTTAAAAGAAAGAGAAAGATAAATGTATGCATGTAATCAGAACAGAGCCACAATCCCATTATAGACACAGCAAAGTACATTTATCCACATGATTGCTCCTGAAGGAAATAGTCCAATCTGCAAGCAGCAGGATCACAGGCCAAGCCTATTTTAGCCTTGACTAAACAAAGCCGAGGCAGACCCTTACTCAGTCTGCCACGACATCCTTCATCACCAGGTTCAACCCGACGGGCTCTAAATCATTTCGTAATGAGTTCCTTGAAAAGAGAACAGACATGAAGGCACATTTTCCTAATTCAACTCTGACTGATTATACAGTGATTTCCATTAAGGTTAATGGCGAGATAAGAAGACGTGGGCTGGCCTTACAGATATAACCATTATAAAGAGGTATAAAGTGACTTAAACGTGGCGAATGCACCACTGTACACCCACCTTTTACTTTGCTTTTATGAAACTGATAAAGAATTGAGTTCAGTCTAAAGGTTGGATTTGCTTTTGTGAAGCCCATAACTGTAGCTACCATCTAGATGGTCAATGCCCCTAAAAAAGCTAAATGCTTGGTAATGTTTGAACCAAGGCTGCTTGAGCGCCGTCACTCTCTGTCAACCTGGAAACACTCCCATCATTGAACAAGCTCCACTAATCCCTAACCACTGCATAAGGGTGAGAGACACTCAATCTGTGTGTGTGTGTGTTTGAGACGGAGAAAGAGAGGGTGTGTGTCTCTGCCCGAGGAGCACTGGGATTTCCCTTTTTAATTAATTCAGGATTTGTTTGGGGCACGGGGTCAGAAATGGAGAGAGAGACGTTTTCTCATGTACAACCACGAGGCCAGCGACTGTGTGTGTTGGCGGGATGTGCGTGCGCGTCTGCTGGCACGAGGAGAGGTAAGCCAAGGAGGAGAATAGCCAGGTGAAAAGGCAATGAACAGATAGAAAAGATAGTTCTATACATTGAAATGACTGCAAGCAGTGCAGGGAAGCTTAAACAACATACACCTCCTCTTACAAAGTGATTAGGCCTGTTTCCTAACGTCTAACAGTAGCATATACCAAACACAGCAACCCCTAAGTTGTGGCAGACATAGCAACCTGTCAATTACTTCAGTTGGGCAGGCATTAGACTATTTTGCATGCAGGTTTCATCTTTCAAGCTAGAAAGGAGGAACTGTTATTGGTCTGACGAAAGCGTCAGGGACATATGAAATAGCTCAGGGTATCACAGGGCATAAAGGAAAAGATCAACAAAACCACATCACCAGCGGCAAAACTGTAGCCTTGACCCACATAAACAATCACCCGCTGAGTAGCCACAATAATTTGCAGGCTGTTAGAATAAAAAACACTCACTTGACGAGCCTGAGCACAGCTATCAAGCTTTGAGCTTAGAGAAGACGAAGAGGGGCTGTTCAGTGTCTCTATCATCATCCCGTTCCCCTCGTCTGTCAGGATAGCACACATTTGCGCGTGGACCTGTTTTTCGCACTTTGCTGTTGACGCACGAAGTGTGGAAACTGTAGCCGTCAGTGTTAAGGGTTCACACCTCGTTTTGCTCGGGGTTTAAACACTTCGGAGTCCTTCAGGAGAAGTTAAGAGCTTGTAACAGGGAGACCGTTTCTAAGAGGACACGGCCAATGTATGCATGTATTACAGTCATCTCCGTATGCAAGGTGCAATCAAAAATCTCGTACTGTTTTTGCCGTTCCCGAACGCACCACAGCACGGCAATGAGCTGCTGTGTGTGATTGTGAGTCAGTACACCATCTTAGGCCTTACATCCTCACCTGTGTTATGACTGTTTTGTTTTGCATTAGTGGAGATGAATGTGTCTATAATGTAATATCTCAAGAATCGAGTGTAAATTCATGTGACAGTCCAAAAGCTTGCTCCAACTGTGTCTTTGTTGATGCGTACTTGTGAATGAGAATTTGTGTTTCCATGCATTATGTTGAGTGTGTGTGGTCTCCGTGGTCCTGTCCAGTCTTATTCCCTATGCGTGCGTGTGTATGTGTGTTTTGTGTGTGTGTTCAAGCACGTTAACAGATGTGAAGGGGATCACCTATTAAGGGAATATCAGGCTGGGAGGAAGTGCAGTAAAACACAGCAGCATCGATGGCAGAATATAGACATGGGTACGTGTGTGTGTGTGTGTGTCTGTGCGCGTGTGTGTATTTATCATGTTCTGACAAAACAGGACACTGACCTTGCATCATTATCTTGTAATCAGGGTGAGCTTGTCAATAAACCCATCCATGTTCATTCCAAACCACTGACTATATTATGTTTCCTTTTGGGAAAGCCACTTTGTCCTACCGTCAAAGAGCCGAGGGTCAGACTTTGAGGACACTGACGCATGCAAAAAAAAAAAAAAAAAACAACAAACAACAAAAACAACAAAAAGCATAAAATTCCAGATTAAATGAACAAATCTGAGAAAGGCAGTAAAATATGGCAGGCAGCGCTACCGGTGGGATATGAACCGGTGCGGAGAATGGAACAAAACCGTGTTGCGGGCAGAACAGGATGCTGCCGTTCCCAATGAAATATCCAGGTAAGAGCTAGGGTTTGGCAAGCGGTGGTTATGCTTTGGGTTAGGATAAGTCTCCAGGAAATTAATGTAAGTCTATGTAATGCCCACAGACGTGACATAACACTGTGTGTGTGTGCGTGCGTGTGTCATTCTGAGATAAATGTGTGCCTTATTTTTCATTTTATTAAATCTTGTAAGTTGGTTTCATAAAAGCTAAAAGGTGTCCACCCTGCTTTTGCAGTTCCCACAAAATCCATGTCAGCCCATTTTATGATTGATACACAGAGCGTGGCATGCACAGGACTCACACTACATACTGTAGGCACGCACACACACAGTCATACACAAACTGTCTGTTTCTGGATATTCTAATGATTCATAGGGAGTAGCTGAGTGTTATTACAGTTTGGAGGGCTCTCACTCGTCAAAATGGCCCCTGGGTGCGCACATGTGTTTTCGAGGTCTGTGTGTATGTGTGTGTGTGCGCGCGTGTGTGTGTGTGTGTGTCACGCTCTGCGACATTTCTTAGACCAACATGAGTCAGTGAGTAAGAATTTCAAAACTCTTTATGAGGGAGATTCATTTGTTCTCGAGAGCTCAAACCGCTCTCAATGACTGTGAGAAACGAGTGTGTGAATGTGACGAGAGTGTGTCATAATGATTTAAACGAAACGGCGAAAGCAATTCCTCATCATCTGAGAAAGTCGTTCTGGCTGTGAAGTGTTCAGCACTTGCGATTTTACTCGTGAGCGATATGTTATTTGTGTTTTCAGCAAGAAAAATGTGACCCATTAACTCATGACTGAGAATAATGTAAGGGCAGTTATGTGACCCAGCTCGCAGCGCTTCATATTGAGATGTTTTGCCTTTAACGTGCAGGTGTGTGTGTGTGTGTGTGTGTGTGCGTGCATGTGTGTGGTTAACAGGAATGTGCAGGGTGCAGTAATTGAGAGATAAGATCGCAGAAGAAGACTCCGGCGCTGACAGACACACAGGGAGGTGATGAGACTGAGAGGCAACCCTCAGTCTTATTCCTTCATTTCCAGTAGCTGCATCTGTCAGGCACACTTCACTCATAAACCTGGATGTTTATAACTTTATATAACTTGAGGGGATAAGTCCAGTGATTTCTTTATTATTATTATTATTAATATTATTATTATTACGTCCAAAATCTATATTATAGCACTGGGTGACATGATGCTTCTTTATCATGAGCATTTTATTGTAAAGTGATCGCACACTTCCCTGATAAAGAATTGTGTACTGAGCACAGCTAAAAATAGTGCCAATCAAATGTACAGTTTACTCTAAGTACACATGTACCGGGATGTTGAAGAATGTAAACTGAACAAAAACAAAAAAACAAATGTTGTTGAATTTATCTGAGACACATTTTTTTAAAGATTTATATCTGGTGATGAGCTTCTTCAATTGAGAAAAACAAACTGTAGAACAGCTTCAGCGACTAAATCTGCTGTACATAGAGAAACAAATGCAAAATGGGAAATAAAATATGTGTATGCATAACTTCTTTTTTCAATTTTGCATCAGTTTGTTTTATAAGTGTTATGCCGCTCGCCAGAAGTCAGGAGTACCAGTTGTTTGATTTGGAGCATGATTTGGAGTCAGACATCCATGAGACAGCCGTAAACATGTCTTTGCATGAATATGCAGCTTTTATTGCAGAAAAGAAAACGAATGGAATGTTTTGCGCAGATATCGCCTCGGCATTACAAGTTCAATAATAGTATTCTTGAACAGTGACAGCATGTGAAAATCTGGCAAATCTTGTCCATGGGGACACGGCAATGTTTGGGTCAAAGTGGATAGTGTCCCGATTTTGTTTTCCTGTTTCTAAATGGTGGTGGGGATCTGGTTTATGCAGTTCACAATGAAAATCTGTCAGTCATGTCTGTCAGATACACAGACCATTAGACAGGGTCTGCTAAATAAACTGCAGTTAGGCAAATTCATAAGACATTGATGCTTTGTTCTGTTCATCAAGTCTTTATCTTTATTGCTCTGCAGGTGCTCTAAGAAACTAACATTTCTTGAACAGGCAAGGTGTATTTACAGGTAGGTTATCCAAATTAAACCAAATTAAATCAGCTTTTGACATTAAATCTGACATAACGTGTAAATATGATTTTATTAACATACTCATTTTACTCGGCAATTGCAGCCAGCAATTGTCTGCAGATGAGAAAAACCGATGTGTGAATTTGTGTAATGATTTTCCAAACGGCGAGAGTAGATGTGAGATATAACTTGTTATAGGATACACAGGGGAAGGCTTAAGGTGGGTTTTGCTGTTGAACTGCATCCAGGCACTTCCCACTCTTATTGGACCCACTAGAGTGTGTGTACATGCTTGCTTCTCTGTGTGTATGTGTGTGTGTGTGCGTGTCTGTGTGTGTGTGTATGTGTGTGCATAAATGTCCAGTGGGGCTGTTGTAGTTAATATGACCAGGGTCAGGGAGATGGTGGGTTATGAAACTTAATTCTCCTCATAAACCGAGTCATTTCCACCATAACATGTATAGCACACAAAGTAAGTGAATATGGATTGAGGGAGTAATGATGGAGGAAGGGAACGGGGTAATAAAAGAGAAAATAAGAAAAGGGAATAGAATAAGAAAAATATTTAGCAGAGGAGCAAAGAAGGCAATGTGGTAAGGGTTAGGAAATAAAGTAACTGGAGGAAAGGAAGCAGGAATCAAGAGAGGAAAGATGAAATAAATAGAAGGTGATAAGGGAGCCTGCAGGCTAGAGGTTGGGAAAGGCAGCTAATAGCAGAAGATACAGCTGTCGATTGGGGTTGGGTGCCGGAGTGGAGGGCAGAAGCCCGGGAAGTGGTGGATGAGAGTGGAGTGGAGTTGATGCTGGACATCAATGGAGGCCGGTGATTATTGGTTTGGCTTCATGGCAGGCAGAAAACTGAACATCTGAGGTGGGCTACGTGGAGCTTAGGTATCGAGGCACTGAAAAGCTGAGATATAGAAGTTATGGAAATGAGAAGTCCATGGTGTCTCCCCTTCAGCCTACACTTTAGTCAGCAAGTTTGGAGCCTATAAACCTCCAGCTTGCCTCTCACTCAGCTCATCTTGGTGTCCTTAGACTCCAGCCTGGAGCTAGGCCACCATCCCCATCACCTCCTGGATGTCCCTCCTGAGTCAGCTGAAACATTGCTTGCCTGACCTTATGTGTGGAAAGGCCGTCTGCCTTGCTAACCCTAACTGGGAGCTGCTTCCACTGGAGAGGAGCTACCCCTGGAAACTGTAGGAGCATAAGATTCAATCAAATGATCAACTAATCGCATCAGCTTTTGGGTAGAGTCCTGGATGGTTTCTTGGTGTGTGGGGAAACAATATACCAACCTTTTTAATGGGGGTCAATAGGGGTCCAACAACACATTTCTGCCCAAGGGCCCACTTGGAGGTTAATCCGGCCATGGGAAAGGAAACAAGGAGTGGAAGAGAGTTGAAACTAAAATTAGAGAAAATAAAATCAAAAGAAAGCGGGATGAGTGAAAGAAGAGCCAAGGTAACGTAAAGTAAAGAAAGGGCAAAAGGAAGGAGAAGCAGACTGGGCACTGGGGAGGGATGAAAGGAGGTGAAGTGGGAAGGGAATGAAAGCAAATGAAGGGAATGAAGAGTGGGACTGGGGAGGGTGTAATGAATAAATTACGTGCAGAAAAATTAGGAAGACGGCGATGGAAAGGACACAAATGTGACAATTTGACAGGAAAAAAGACGGGAAGGAAAGGAAACGGGGTGAAAAAGAAGAGAGGAATCATATGTGAAGGATGGAGGGATGGATGGAGGAATGCCAGTGCTAATCCGTGTGTGAGAGCAGCGGCTCAGTGTCAGGTGTCCGCCTGTGAATGAGCCTGTGTCACTGCGGTATCACCGCGACCAGGCCAGGACGCAGGGAGGTGGGAGAGACAGAGCCGCAGCAAACCCGACATTAGGAATTTGTTTATGAGTGTGACGGGGCAGCAGAAAGCTAACAAAAAGGGAGAAACGCTGAAAAACCCAAGAAGAAGAAGAAGAAGAAGAAGAGGTGGTGCCTGCCGGCCTGCGAGGCTGAATGTCTGTCATCAGCAGGCTTCTGTGTCCTGAACGGGAGCCAATTTGTCGAGAATTTGTAACCCTCCATCCTCCTCTTTCTGCTGCTCTGATTCAGGCTGTCTGACATTTTAATGCTGCAGGGCTGTAGTCACAATACCACAGTCCAACACACACACACACACACACACACACACATACACACACACGACGACACGACTGCACAAAAACCTGCAGTGTCAGGAAACAACAGTAGAGGAAGTAGACGTGAGGATTCAGATGCGTTACGCAAATCTTTACAAATCAACGTGTGCAGTTTCCTGCAGGTATGCTGAGCATTTTAGTGTCTTTCAGCTTATTACTTTCGTTTTCTGGCCTGGACCTTTTCTCTTTGCGGTTTTGATTCAGTCATTTTACACATTTGCATTTTACACAATGCACACACACACACATACACACACACACACTCACAGGGATCACCAAATTAAACAATATTTTTAATATGACTTATTATTTTTATGAATTAAATGTTGTTGCACACTCTAATAGCTGTAGATTAGTGACGCCATCCACGTTTTGATTGGTTTCTTATAAGCTTCACTTTTACTGCATCTCCAATCTCCTTCTCCTGATCTTATGCCTTTATTATGGACTCAGTGAATGAATAAACTCTCTGCTGGAGCTACTTTTAACCACCGTCTGTAATGCCGGGTAGTCTAATGTTCAACACTTTGTTATATTTAATAAGTTGAGCATAAGTTCTGTATTTAAAATATAAACATAAAAGTCAAAATAACTGGTAACACTAGTTAATTACAGGTTTGTCAAACTTGCACCGCACTAAGATGCTACTTGACTCTGAACTGGTTCATGTGAAACTTTGCTGAGTATCACTCAAACTCCTGAACACTGCAAACTGTCAAACATATGCATTGCTCTCTCAGAAGGTGTGTGTGTGTGTGTGTGTGTGTGTGGTACTAATTACACTCGCTCTGTCTACAAAACAGCTTCCTCATTTTTCACCTGCAGAACACACACATTCCGACTTGACACACACGTCCACCCCTCTCTCTCTCTCTCTCTTTCTCTCTCTCGTTGTCTTGTCTCATCTCATGAGCGTGTGTGTGTGTGTGTGTGTGTGTGTGTGATTTACTGACATTTCACTGATGGAGTGATGTCCATCTGATCCGCCTGCTGTCTCAGGTGTCCCTCAGCACCGCTCACAACACATCAGTCATCCTAAAGCTGCCCCGCAGCCCCAAAACACACACACACACACACACACACACACACACACCATCACTACCACCAGTCATACACAACTGCACAGATAAAATCGCACATCTTAACACAGACACCATAGAAACATCACAACACTGACCCACCCACCCACACACACACACACACACACCTTTACCAGTGCAATTTCACATCTGGATACTGGGGGATGAGGGAGAGCGGCTGCGGGGTGTTAACAAAGAGAGATAGGGTGCTGTGTCCAGGACCTAAACATACACACACACACATAAGCACAGAAGGCCTGGGGCAGATTCTTGAGACCACAGTCTCCATCCTGGGTGGCAAGACTCACACACACACACACACACACACACACACACAAACACTCACCATTGAGCTGGTGATGGAGGTTCAGTGTCAGAACAGAATGATAGATTAAACTCATACCAGAAGCAATGGAGTGATAATCACATTGAACTGGAACCAGTAAAACTCCAGTCTGCGCGTGTATTGCTGTTGCATGTATGTGTATGTTCGCGTGTGTGCGTGTTGCAGAGGGGTGGTAATTCCATCCGAGACACTCAGAGTGACCCCAAAACACATACTGACCCCCTCCCTCCTCCTCCGCCTGGGGCCGCACACAAGCCAAAACACACACTCAGCCAAGCCACACACAGTCACAGACACCAGTTCACCTGCATCACACACGGACACACACCCGCACACATACACACACAAACAAGTTGACGATGCACATAGAAGTGCATTTCGTTTGCAAGGTACAGTAATAGTAAGTTATCTGAGCCGACGCTGAGGGAATCACAGTCAGTTGCACTTTACCACTAAAGCTATCAGCAGGTGCTCATGTGTATAAACACAACACACACAAGTCTGTAGATTTACCTGGGATTTAAAGCTGGGTCGTCTTGGACTTCTATGCTTCCTCAGTTTGACAATCATGAAACACAAATCTGCAAGACAAAGGTTAATTTTTCACACTAGACACTATTAAATTCAAACTATTGCTATATATATTCCATATACTTTGTTTCCTTAGGCAACAGTTTAATCATCCAATGTCTAACATTAAGATTTAGTAGTGAATGCATTTAAAGGTAGGGGACGCAGTCATTCATAAAATTCAGATTATTATGACCCTTCTTTGCTCACATAATGACCAAACTTTCACAGCTGGATAATCTTCTTAAATGTGAGAGTCAGAAGTTGTTCTTCAACTTACTGTAAAAATGGAAAAAACACCAGGGTGGACTCATTATACAAGATGTCAATAAAGTCATTACGAGTGTCTCTGGTTTGCATCACCAGGTTTCTACTCTGCACACAAGCAACATGCTACAGTTAGCCAAACGTGGCTTTTATTTATTTATATAGCCTGACTTTTTGTGGAATATATTTTTTGATGCCGAGTCCACATCTTGATGAGGTTTAATGAACGCAGGTCCATTAGTCAAGTTCTAATCAACAAACAACTTAAAACGCATGCAAACATTGTTTAAACGAAAACAGCTGGGGAGAATATTGAGAATATACAAACTGGAGGGATGTTTTAGACTTGATCGTTGGTCAGCTGCATGTGCAGGGAATCCTTGCAACACAAGGAGTATTGCATACGTGTGACGACCCTCCAGACACATATTGAGGCTGCGTCCTCACAGCAGATTGAACACTGCAATGCTGGGCTATCTGTACAGTTTTTAAACCAAGAGCGACTTCATTGAAAAAGAATTACATGAGGATAATCGAATGATTAATTTGTGTTGGGGCACAATGGGAAGGTTGAAGAAATGAGAGAGGAGTCGATAAGTCAGAAGTCATGGCTTCTTCTAAGCTTCATTTCTGCAGCTGTATTCAAATTTACTACATGAAATATAGTCATTGAATGCTACCCAACCAAGATTTCTATTTACTTCTAAAAATGTAAACCCAGTTTTAACCTGGACAACGTTTTGACTACAAATCACCAAATTACTTTTTAGTAAGTTGACTGCATATGAGTTCATAGGTCTGTGAAATAGATTAGATTAGATTAGATTAGATTAGATTCACATAACTTCATTGTCATTACACGTGTACAAGTACAAGGCACCGAAATGCAGTTTGGCATCTAACCAGAAGTGCAATAAGCAGCAAGTGCAGGATGTACAGCATGTACAGGATAGTATATATAATATACAGGTGAATATATTACTGGAAAAAACTATAAACATGATGTACAAATGGGTGACGTCTAAATAAGTATTTAAAAATTAAAGGTATAACATTTTTGTGATGAAAGAGCCCCCCATCCCATCATCTGTTTAGTTATTTAAAACTCGTCAACCACCACCAACTCAGACTCTTCCAATGCGGCTGCTGATAAATGCCATATTTCCACAAACACACGCTCCCCACAGCTATTTGTAGTGTTAGTCCTTGAATATTTTATGACTGAACTGTTCCTAAACCCAAAATACTGACTTGACAAATCCTGAAATTGGGTTAGGGTGAGTTAAACCCCCTTTTCTACAACAGGCTCCTCAATAACAGCGCACTTAAAACACTATGATCTTTTGGCAAAGCACTGCATAGTAATGAAGATGGCATGTAGTCACTTACTTAATAAAGACAGAGAGACCTTGGTGTTGAGCTCACCTTGGGGAGTGTCTGTGGTTATGCTGCTGAACCTCCGCACGGGGCTACCTCCCCTCACAGTGAGATTTGAATTACTCCTTGTTGATTCAGGCTATTGTATTTTTAATCCCTGACACTTGGGATGATACCTTTGGTAATCCAGTGGTGTGGTGTCTGAGTGCCTCTGTGTGTGCGCTGTTTTTCTTGGCGGTGCGCTTGACTCAGTGAAGGAGCGCTGGAACAAAATAAGTAGATCTGTTAGCACTATCTGAACTCCTGTACGCGTTACAAACTACTGAAGGAGAAAAGACGGATGATGCAAAGATTGCTGATCGTCCACAATGGGAGGAATCATCATAGCCTGACAGAACTAACGGGATAAAGTCATGAAAAACGGTGGAGCATTGATGTAAACTGAAAAGTGTGGGATTCTAATGAAATTGCTAATTACGATGGAAGGAAATAGAGCATCAGAGCAGTGAAGAAATCATACACGATATGAAAACATATGGAAAAAACGCAACGTCTTTGAATTTTCTTCAACGAGCATGTGAACGTTTTTGGCGCAACTGGATGTGTATCTCCAGTTTCCCTGATGGCTAATCCAGACCATTCTGCTAATTACGGTACGCGCTCTTCACCTGGGCTGTGTTTGTATGTCGCTTTTATGAAAAACACCAGTTACAAGACAAATCAGACAGATTCATTGCAAATGGAAACAAAGGTCCGGAGTCAGCTGTGATCCAATCTAATCCACTGCTTATCTTCAGATAGCATGTGGAGCCACCCAAAGATTCCACACAAACCACATCTGCTCAGCATATGACCCTGCAGCCATGCCATACGGTACCGTACAGCAGCCAGGCCAACACTCCAAAGACAGCAGGGCTCTGCTCTGAAGTGCTTTTATGGAGAAAAATGAGTCAGGGTGAGGGAGAAACACAAGGCATGAGGGATGAGACCGAAGCAGTGGTATATGGGGAAGAAGTGGAGAAATGACAGCACCGAGGCGGTTATCAGTTATTGATTTGTGGTAAATTTGTCTTGCAAATGCATTGTGTAAGCATGAACTTGTGCTTTGCTGATCTCTTCCAGATGATGGTTTACATGACGATATCTCACTGCCTGCAGATCACGTGACTTACAAGATGTTTTGCGGTGTTCTTACCAGAACCAAATATCCATTCTGCATCCTCTGTGTCATCGTTCTTATGTCCTGGCTCTGTTTCCCCTCTCATATATCCCCCTTGCATCCAATCTCAGCCTACCCCACGGCGGCCAGGAAACACATCATTTCAGCAGTGGAGAACATGTGGTTTAAGCTGCATGTGTGCACAAATGAATTCATGTATTAACAAGTCAAAGTGTACATGCGCTGTATGCAATGCAGTGTTCTGTATCTGTGTCAGAGCGGAAACAGGTCCCTCTCGCTGCCAGTAAAGTCCCATTAATCACCCTTTCAGCCATAAGACCAGCCGGGCCAGTGGATGGGACCGTATGTCTGTAACTCTAAACCACAATGCCTCGCCGCCTATGAACATTGTCCGTCCTCCATCGATCACGCATCTGGATCCCATTGTCTCGTGCCCTGACATCAGACAGTCATCTGGATCCCATGGAAGAAGAGGGAGGGAATGGAGTGGAAGAAGGGCACTCCGATTACTGGTAGAGTGATTAATCATAACCATATTGGAAGTGGGATAAGGCAACAACAGAGTTGGACCACAGGGCAGAATGATAATGACTGCTCCTTTGGGTCTGTGGTATCAATAATACTGTAAGATTGAGGGGCTGAAGCCAAAAGGTGAATGTGGAGCTGGCATAAAGGGGTAAAGGCTGCGACCTGAACCGTAACTGAGAAGTAAAGGTGAATTGGTGCTTTGTGCTAACAGTCATAGCTCTGTTTTACGTTAGCAAAGCATGTTATTACTCTGTAAGAACTATGCAAGTCACCTGAGCCAGAGGTTTTAAGTCTGCCTGTGTCAAAATTGCGTAGTTTAAAAACTTTGATGTCAGATTCTTTCTTTCTTTTTCAATTTGTGTCTATTTTAACTGACAGGGGTAAGATGAAAGATACAAACGTGCTGTGAGCCATCAAAAGAAGTCTATTCAATACCTGAACAGCTGCAGGTAGGTACAGCTGATATGTGGATGGTCAACAAGCCTCCAGCTGTTTCTGTGTACTTATCTACACATTTATATTGTTGTAGTTGTAGTTGCCAGTTGTTATATAAAGTAAAGTGTAGAATAAGTAACATTCCCTGCATAATGTATCATGGAGCCATGTTCAGTCATCCACACACCAAAGAATATGTGGAACAATTCAAAATCCTTCATTAATTATCGATGCAAGGAGGAAGAAGGAGAACGATCACATCAGGAAACACATGTACCGGCAGTATTCTCTCAGTGTTTCCATCAAATTGAGCTAAGAGTGCATCTCTATCAGGTTAACTTCTGAGAAGAGACTCTAACTTCAACCAAAGAGCTCTTATCACCCTCACCGAAATGCATTTTGGGCTTCAATCTCTAAATTCCTCTCAAGTTCAGTCCGTGACAGTCCTCTTGTAACGTGGCAGAGAGTGGGAGGAACTGTTGAAAGGCAAAACGTTTTAAACAGAAAATCAATAAAAGTCTCATGTGATTTGAGTGAGAGCCTCCAGATGCTGGACACCAGACAAAACTCTATCTACTTCTTCTGTGCCTTCAGCCTCCACCTCTGCTCACAACAACGCCAGCCCATGTTCAAAGGAATTCACTAAACGGATGGAGTGCGAGTTGCAACTGCTCGTCCAAAGCCTCTTACCCCCTATCCTCTCTAAGACCTTCAATAACAAACCACTGCAAAATATTGTTTTTTAGTTCAGTCCAAGGGGAACTATCTTCATGTGGACACACGTACATGTTTTCAAAGGCTGTACCTACATCAAAAGTAATTACTGCGCCTCTGAGATTTCCACATGATGCTATGCAAATGATTAAACAGTGCTATCAAAGGAAGTCAATAATATAAATAGGATAACTTATTGTGATGAACCTACAGGGAGTTATTACCAGGAACAGCCCATGACTCAACGTTTTTCAGTTCACGTAAAATTTAAAAAAGCTGCATATTCTCATAAATATGAACCTGAAACCAGATCCGGTCAGCCAAAGTTTAACTGAATTTCCAGAAAATCAGCAAAATAAAATGTAAATTAATGTGAATTTCCATTCACTGCTGTGTCCCTGCAAATATTAGGGGTTAGTTTATCAAGATAAACATATGGCAGTCCTAATACTCCAGTCCCAGTTTGCCATTGCACAACAACAAAAGGATAAGCCGAACATGCGATGGAAACATGGCACCTGTTTGGTGGTTTGCTCAAAAAAAAAACTACTTTACTAAGTGAAAATAGTTTCTGATTTTTTATTTTATTTTTTTGTCAATCATCTAAACGGTTCACTAAATAAGCACGGCAGCTCTAACAGAGATATCAATAGTGAGACAGCACTACAGCTGCAGGGAGAAAGACTTGTGGGTGAGCAGCAACAACATTCATGCCAAAAAAACACTTTGGCTAAGATCGAAACTGAATCTGGTTGCCTGGGCAAACTGGACAACCATGACCGCGAAGCCTTTGCAATTTATAATGCAGCTGATGTTTCAGCTTTTGTCCCATTAAATGCAGTGCTGTGATGTTATAGCCCTTATAGCAGCATAATGCGTACCTGCTTCTGTATGTGACAGCAAAATCACTTAAGGCTCCGCTGATCGGTCCCTGAGTTGTGTTAACTTTGGACTCGCAGAGGTCAGGGAAAAAAGCTTTCAAGGGTTGGCCAATATCTTGTTTGTTGGTAAAATCCCTTATCGTTCCAACGTGTTGGCAAATGGTTATACTACGAGCAAACCGAACATGTCAGTTGGAGCCTGTCTCCGTGCCGAGCAGGTTCCAGAGAATATCAGCAGATGGACATCAAACATTTCGTGCTATCTTTGATCTGTGGATTAAAGTAATTGATGCTGAGTTTTATGGGATGGACTAAGTTCAGTGTATGGAATATGTTCTCCGGCTGTGTGTGGCTTTGCCCGTAAGAATCTGGATGAGTCATTACCCACCCCCCAACCCCACCCCCCCCCACTCCACCCCCAGCTCCCTCTATTCAACTCCAGCTCCGGGTCAGACACCCCTAACTGCCTCCTGGCATTCCTCTCCTTCTGCCCCGTTCAAGGCGATAAGCCCCAATTATGACTGCCCTCGTCCGGAGTTCATACACACACGCACTCAAACACACATGCAATACAACATGGAAGTAAGCATACACACACACACACACACACACAGTGAGAGGTCTGATGGTCAGGTGCCCCAGACAGCATTCCCCTGTGTGATTAGGCTTAGTGAGCCATCTCCTCTCTCCAACCTGTCGCCAGTAGCTCTGCTTGGCCTTAACACCCAGCCAGCAGGCTATACAACACCACTGTCTGTGTCCATGTGTGTGAGAGAGCCAGTGTGTGTAAGTATGTATCCACAAATCCAGGCAGTGTGTGTGTCGAATTTCTCTTTCACATAGATCTACACTGTGTGTGTGGGTGTGTGTGTGTGTGTGTGTGTGTCTGTGTGTCTGCTGTCTGCAACCCCTAAAGCTGTGTGGATTAGTGACAGGACCCCACCAGAGCATGACAAGGCTTTTGTCTCTGGAGCCCAGTGGTTTTATGGCTGAGCACGCTCTTGTGTATGTGTGTGTGTAACCGTGCAGCTATGTGTGAGTGTATTTGAAGGCATGTGCCAAAAAAAAGTTATTTGATTTTATTTCCTGGCTTTTATTTCTTAATCGCAGTGTGGAGATGGGTCAGTGGAAGGGAGAAAGGGGCTTTTGGTTTGAAGGCAGGGCAGTCACTGTGAGATGGTGTGTATACGTTTGCGTGCGTGGGTTGGGCGGGGATACATTGGGGTCCTGAGCCACTGAGAAATGCAGCTTCACAGGCTGGAGGAAGTTGCTGTGTCACAAGCAGTCACTTGTTGACCCACAGTGCAATTCATTATAGCCTTTCAACCGCTAGTCTCAGCAGAGTGAGGAGGCAGCCACGTAAGCAAATTTCTTTTTAACTCTAAACCAACGGATGTTTTTCACCTTCAAACTTTTAGACTTTGGTGCAGAACGACATTGACTCAAGTGACATAACTTGAGGCAGATCGGATTTGAAACAGCTCCCTCTGGAGACTCAAAAGCTTCATACACCACACCTTAGGACTAAAACTGATAGGCTTCCCTTTCGAGGGCGGCTAATGAGAAAAAATAAGTACTGGGATTATGTTACACAAGGAAAAGTCTGCAGCCCTGCACCTCTGTGTGGCTATGTAGTGCCTCTGAGCCTGTTAATGCCAGCATGCTAACATCCTGCAATGCTAACATGCTAATATTGAGTAGGTATAATGCTCACCATCTTAGTTTAATGTGCTGGCATGCCGGGTACAGCTTGGGCTGATGGGAATTCCATTAGGTATTCAGTTAGTTGGCTTTAAGCAAGCAAATCAAACTAATGTAATTTTATATGATAAGACCACTGTGTCAAACCTGTTCATACTGTTCAATTAATATTTGTATGGTCATGTTTTTGTTGACTAGACAAAGTTTTAGGTTGATCTTCATTACTAACTCAACAATCTTTTTGTTTGACATTTCAAGGTTCAAGAGTCATTTTATTCATCCATGAAAACATGAAGCAAACTTGAGGTTTCTCTCCTGATGTGCTCTTGATGGTACCAGCTGTGGCTGATTTGTGATTGGCATAACTTGTTTGTAGCCTCCGTCTTGGAGAACTGATCATTGAGCACGAGGGTCATTGGACAGGGGAGGGAATGTGTTTGAATTTATAAGACCCTCATGAGGGGAGGGCCCACAAAGATGCAAGAATGAACAGTCGTGGATGTGAGGAGGGCTCTATGCAGAATGCCTGAGTCCAGATTCCAGAGAATCATCAAAGGCATTTCTAAAAGAATTATACCCCCCCTTTAAACATGCTTTTAATGATCTATGACTCCCTCAAACAGAGACTTATCCAAAACAGGTCAATAGAGTGTGCATACTCAACTATCTGTGTGCCCTCATTGTCCATAAGGCTGTAACCGAGCATTAACTATGCTGTCCTTTTTGGTGGCAGTGCTTTGGGTGTGCGTATATGTGCTGCACGATGGTAATTAGATCATATGCTCATGCTGCGGTTTTTCCGGAACTGTGATTCCGACTGGAAATGCCAGAGCTTTGACCTCACACAGAAAAGATCCCCGACCCTAAATCCCTGTCTGCCATCTGATAGTCCAACACAGAGACGCTCAGAGGTGTGCAGAGGAAAACCACAGAGACCAGTGGTCAGTTGGGAATTGAGGGGCACAGCTGATGAGGGGCTGATGATTGGTGTCAGTATTGCATATATGTTCACCAGTGACACAACACTCCATTATACACGCAGCCAAGAACTGCAAGCATGTTGGAGTGGAAAAGCTCTCGCTTACTTCCATACAGTAGATGAGACCCCAGATGCTACCAACACAAAAAACCCAGAAGAAGAGGAAAATAGCCAGACGCATCTTCATCCCCAAAGCCTTTTATCTGGAAAACATAGTTAGAGAACGCTCCAGAAGCATGAATGTGTTTATGTTTGTTGGACTTGTGGAGGACTTAAAGACCAACGGGTCCGCACAACAACCAGCGACAGCCAGGTGCACCATTCAAGGTGAGAGGTGAGTAACAAACACGTGGGAAGGTTCATTTAATGACAAGTGAGTTTTTGGTAGTTTGGCAGGAAAAACCGTCTGTGCAATACACGGCTAATGGAGCGCATAAAAATTAAAGTTAATGCATTAAAACAGTCTGCTTTAATCTATAAATGAATGATTCTGACCGTATGCACAATTATTTCAACATTGTCTTTAATTTTTAAGATATAATATGACAAATTACAAATTTGTGGTTGTACGTGTTCACATCTCGCTGATGCTTCAGACAAGCACATGATTTCCTGATTGGCGGCTCTTCCTCTGTGCAGCTATGATTAGCTTAGCTGTTTCGGAGCGATGTGACTTGCTGAGAGTGTATTTATTAATCACCACACCCCCTGATCTGTTCTCCACTTCCAGCATCTCTTTGTACTTTGCACTGCCGCAATATACACTAACAAAGTAGCAGGTGTCCTTAGAGACGGACACGATCGGTGGAGCTACACGGTTTATGCTTATCATTGCACTTTGCATGATCCAGTGTTGCAAATGTTTTATTTCCCAGTCTTTCCTAGTTTAATCATTTTAGAGGAGGAGAGGAGCGAAACCAGACTTCAGTGTTTCTTCCCAATCGATGCCCACAACCTTATGTTCTGATGATTTAATAAAAGAAAAATCATTAAAAAAAATTTAAAATAAAATGAAATAAAATTTATTACATGTATTAGTTTTGTTCATCTGGATAGCACACTGTTAAATTCCCTGTATTTATAGGGCTCTATTTTTTAGCATTACAGCATGGGTCCTTGTCAAATTTTGAGGTTCTTTACTATGTTTTTATTATCTTTTATGTAGGTCATACAGAGCTTAACACACACAGAGCATTGTGCGACTGTCTGTGTGTTTATATGAGTGCGATTGTGTGCGCGTGTTGTTTCTAGGGCAGCCATGGAGGAGCACACTTGTGGTAAATCCCTGACGGCTGAGTCGCGGTGACAGCGAGAGGTGACGCGGTTCAGCACCCTCAGAAAACAGAGGAATGAACCAAATTAAATTCAACTGTGAGTGTGTGCGTGTTTATGTGTGGGCCAAAATGACACTGGGCTGGACCGGGAAGGGAAACCCGCGGTGAGAGCGAGGCCCGGCAGACTGGAGCTGTCGGCTGTTGTTGTTTTCTACACCAGTGCTGTGGTTAATGCCTGGAATACTTGGACAAACCTTCGCAGCTGAAGGCAACTATCTGATTTCCTGTCCGCTGCAGAAATGGCTCTGATAAGGTAGGAGAACATACCCCGAGGACCTGGACCTCTCAACACGCTGACACACACACACACTTCCTAGGCAATATGCTTCTTATTGCCTCGACCATGGTATAGGGCACTCCTGTCAACATGCATGTTGGAAATTTAAACTTTCAGCACCGACACGCAGGCCTCCAGCACAAACTAACACAGTTTTACTCACTTTCTTCTCCCGAGTGAGGAAACTGTTCACTGCTGAGTGACGCTGAGGAATAAACACATACATAGTTGTGGCTTCTGCCACCAGAAACGGAGGAAGTCGCAGCCAGTAAATGTGGGGAAAGAGAGGGCCAACCAAGCCTAGAGCTAGCACCTATGTAGTCAACACCTTTAGGGCCTACCCGCCTCTGCCTCAGTCATTTTGCCTTATTGTGGAATGACCAGTATGTGTAACTGAGGCAGGATAGAAGTGAAAGTGTACTCTAAGTGTACTCACTTCATCTTGAAATATCACAATAATTATTTGAGGGATTGGGATGAAATTCGGTACATATAGTCATAGAGCCCTGATAATAAATCCCATTGATTTTGGCGATCGCCAGATCTGTTAATGGCCACTAGGGTCAGTGTTTTCACTTATCCTGTGAATTAGCATCTAGTGAGCTTGATATCAAGTGGATGGATTATTCCGCTGCATAGTCATTCCTCGCATCTTCCTCAGCAAGATTTGTCCCATCCCATCAACCTCAGCTCTACGTTGGGTTTAGTGTTAATTTTGAAATATTTGCATGCTAACAAGCTACACTAAGATGATGAATGCGGTAAATGGTAGCGTTGTCATGTGAGCATGCTATAAGGCTGATACTATTTAGCTCAAATCAGCCAAAAAGTATCCCAATGTCTTTAATTGACTCCTCTGTGCAAAGTTTGCAGTCTACAGGCTATGTGCTTAGATTATGAAAATAATATTTAGGGGTCCTACATACTGTATCTGAAGAGTATTTTACCATCCAGACAATAAAATGGCATGAACGGACTAATATTAGAATTTAAAAATGTATTTCCATGTTCCTTCCTACTGGGAACATCTTGCAGGACAAATTAAGCCTCATGGCAGGCCCCACTTTGGGAACCCTGTTGTAGACTCTTTTTCACAAGTCAAAGAGATGCATTTTTACGCCAAACAAAAAGTTTTCTTGAGAAATAACTAAAGTGAAATGGAGAAGACTGGAGTCCCTGTTTTGCAAAACTGTAAATACAAATTATTACTGCAGCTTAACTAATGTTGGAAAACTAAGAGGATATCTGGGGGAGTCCTGTTTCAGCAGCATGAGCCAGTAAAAGGACCAAAGATCTCATTAAATCACATTTTCTGATGAGATTGTCTCCAGACCAGATTCATACGCCGTGGATGTCATGGAGACAAAGCCATTTTCAAGGTTTAAATATAATTTGATCAGATTCCAGCCAACCACGCAGGACTGTGTTTTTGATTATTTTGTGTCAGATGTCTGATGGAGACATCATTCCACTGTGGTGTGGGGAGAATTTTTCTCTAAAGTCTATAAAACTCGTAGTGAACTTGCCTCGCCCTGTCTGCAATCATAACTTAGAAAATTTTTACCAAGTTTCATGGGCGAGTTAGAAGTGTCCCTTTATGGTCAAAACCCTGTTCCGGTGGCATTTCCACCCGGACAAGAGGGGCACTCTGTGGCAGCTGATTTTTCCAGTCTTTATGCCAGCTTGAGTGTGTGCACGTCGGTTGAAGTGTGTGGTCAGTGTTGGCTTTTTGCTGAAAGCCAAAGCTCTTCCAAAGCCACCAGACAAAGCCACAGCAGGTGGATGGGTAGCAGGGTGGGGGGGTGGTGGGGGTGGTGGGGGGGTTACAGAGGGCTCAATGCCTCTCCTCATCACGCTCCTCGACTCTGAAGAAAAGGCTGATTAATCGGAGCCTAATAGGATGGAGGGGCCACACTCATCCTTTTACTTATGCTGGACAGGACTGGAGGACACCGGCCGACTGACGGACGAGAAAAGTGGGGAGAGAAGCTTTGGAGGATTTGTGGAAATAATGCTTTACATCATCAGGATTTGTTTTTCCATTGTGTCCTCGAAATATGGGACTGAAAATGAATCACCCGGAATGAACAATGATTATTTGCACCTCTGTCTATTTCTAAATTAATCTCAAGTGTCATTATAGAGGCAGGAATGACTGTTTGGCTGTTAGTCCTCCTTTCACTCTTACTTTAACCACTGTTGTTTTTTTAGAACTACTTGCAGGAAATAACCACTTTTAGCTGCAAAATAGTCTGCTGTGCCCACCAGCAGCAGTGCTGACTGGGTAGTTTACACCCGGTTTATCGCTGAAAACGGCTTCCAGATGTGACGCCGTGCTCCTGCAGCGGATGGGTCCTTTTTTTTTTTTTGTTTTCTTAGTTGGTTAAAACATTTGCTGATCGAGCATCATCCTGTGAGACTGGCCGAAGGTGCCAGTTATGAGGCCCATGGTTGACCCGTTGACTGCTGTGGTCCTATGACGCCTGCCAGGCTTTGTAATGGACGCCTCTCGGGCCCTCTCAACCAAGCTCAGTCTGGCCCCTGGACCCTAGCAAGGCCTCTGGGAGCCCGCCATTGACTCCCCATTGTCTATGTAAGTGTGTGTTTGTGTGTGTGTGTGTGTGTGTGTGTGCTGCGTATGCATGTGTGTGTGTCCAAAGGGGTCTTTGGAGGCCTCCTGGGGGCCGGTGACTCCTCTTTGTCTCCGGTTGGCCTGCTGTCAGAGTGTCTTTGTTATGACAGTTGGGCTGCTTTTATACAGACTAAATCACCGCTCTCAGCTGTTCATTTACTGGCCTAACCCCAGACAGCCCTCGTGACACCTAACACACACACACACACACACACACACACACACACACACACACACACCTACAAACATCATCCTCTTCTACTTCATTGCATCCCTCTACTAAAACATGTCTCTACACCTCTACGGTTTCCACCAGGGAGATCAAGAAGCGAGAAAAGAGGATGAATCGAAAAGGAGGATGAGGAGGGAGGGTAACAAAGCGAAGGACTGGAGGGGGGGGAGGCCAAAGGGCATTTGACCTCTGACCTTTGTGTTAT
Source organism: Datnioides undecimradiatus (assembly GCA_008933995.1). Lineage (NCBI taxonomy): Eukaryota > Metazoa > Chordata > Actinopteri > Lobotiformes > Datnioididae > Datnioides > Datnioides undecimradiatus. Next base: position 19,233,918 of record WARS01000013.1, read on the forward strand.
GGCTGGGGCACTGGGGGGGGGTCAGAGGACATAACAACCCAGGGTAATCAGTAACTATCGGCAAGATACGACTCAAAAGTAGACAGAAGAATAAGCACAACCAAATTCAGCCCGGTTGAAATCACATTTAACGGAAACGAACCTGTGTTGTCAAAGCGGTAGAGAAGCAATTCTAGTGTAAATATAACAGTTAAACACAAACTTGACAGATTCCCGGAGCAGTTAAGGTACAGTAATAACTTGGCCCATCAGGAATAAAGACTTTTAACTGAGGGGATGGTTTAAAAATACAATGAAGCAACGATAAAGCAGAAAATCATAATAAGAAATATAACATTTTGATTCCCTGCCTCTGCTTGGCTGTAGGAGAAAGAAAACAATTTCAGCAAATGAGACAAAATTGCAGATAATGAGGCTTTTGTTGCGTTGCGAATTACTCCCCTTTATAATCCCACTGGTGGATTATTTTCCCTTGTTTTCAGGAAAATTAGACTCATCAGTGTTTTAAAGGGAGAGAGAGAGAGAGAGAAAGAGAAAGGGCATGGTGTTATCAATGATATCTACAGTCAATATTGAACAGCATCGATCTAGCTCGTGTTTCAAGAGAGAAGACGGGAAATGCACACAATTTTTTTTTTTTTTTTTTTTCCATTTAGGGTCCCATATGTGCGTCAGGGAGTGTGCCTCTGAGCACCGGGTCAGTTTCCCTGCACACTAATATGTTTTTCAGAGCTGTTCAACATGTTTTTTTTTTTTCATTTGCAAATTGGATTTTCGGGATAAACCTCTCCATCTAACACACAGAGACCTACTAAATTATGCACTCTACTCAGTTTATTGGGTCGTCTGCAGCGGCACTTTACTGCAACTGGAGTATTTGATGGTGGTCTTTAGAGTCTGCAAAGAAATTCTTCTTCTCAGCCTCATAATGAGCATTTTAAGCCCGCGTGAACATTTCGCTCACTTGATTTACCCTCATGAGGACACAGGTTCAACTCACCATTATTTCAACTCCTTTCACTTGCTCATTGATCAGGGGAAACCCCTGCGCTGTGTGTCATGGTTACTAAATGATCTTGTATATACAGATTAATAGATGGCAGACAGATTTAGTAGTAGTTTAGATTAGTTTCATTAAATCACTAACTTATTATCATAAAAGGCTATGGTTATGGTGTGCCTGGGACCACTGTTTTAGTCTTGATCTGATCTGCTTAGCCCGGACTATAGTTTGACTTGCAGCTTTCACATGATTTTTAAAATCATGTTAAGGAGGAAGCTACTTTTTCCGGTGGCAGGGCTGTATGCTATTTTATCTACTTTCTCTTGAAGAAAAACAAAACCTCAGTTTCTTCTCCACCAACCCTTAATCATCACCTCTGCCTCTATCTTCCTTTTGAAGATAGTATCAAACAATGAGAGCATTCGTTGCAGACATCAGTGAGTCTTTCGGGGCAGCCCTGTACTAAAAGGAGTGAACTAGGAGCTCGTCTCGTGCAGGTCTCTCTTTGTTGTCCTCTACTGTGCGTGTCCCACAACTCACTGACACTCACCTACAAAAAAACCAATATAGATATACAAGGCAGGACCAAGAACCCTATCTTCAGATGAGTTGCAGATCGTTAAGCTATCTGACTCCTGCACATCCAGCAAATCTGTAATTTCTGTTCTATCTGAGTTCCCTCAACAGCTGAAGATGAGCCCAGTTTGGTTTCTTGCGTTCAACACCCTGCTGCATTTCAGTTTTACGTGCGTCTACTTTTCATTTTGGAGTGCGGCCCTCATCATTACTCATCATTCATCACCACTTCTTTGTGACACTGACCAACTATTATGTAACTCGCACAAAAGTTGGAGAATGATCGGAAATCTGGATGGGGTGTTTAAATAATAATCCAGGAACCATGGAAACGCACTGCCTAACACTAGATTACCTTTTCCTTCCTTTTCCTCCTGTTCCTCAAACATCTCCTATCGCTCTCTCTGTTCAGGCAGCTTGATGTATGAGGTCGAGCTGAAGAAAGAGAGAGAGAGAGTTCAACGAATAGAGAGAGAGAGAGAGGAAGAGTCTTGTCAGAACTGTCATAACTCTTCCAGGGGGTCACACAGTATCTGTGTGTGTGCGCGCAGTTCATTTGTGCGCGACTGTGTGTGTGTGTGTGTGTGTGTCGCCTGAGAGTAAATGTTAGAGGGCCGAGCAGCATTAGTGTTACCGGGGTGATGGCACAGGAGTGTAAAGCCAGGGGCAATATAAAACCTGTGCTTTCCCAGAATGCTTTTGTGCCGGGCGTGTGTGCCAGCTCCAGTTGCCATGGGGATGGGGGGGTCGTTGGGGTAACACATCCTGATTTAGACTTTTTCTCACATGACCCCCTTTTACAGTATGTACGCGTCCAGCGAGAACTCACATCGTCCAGGTCCGTTCATCTCTCTCTCTCTCTCTATCTCACTGTCTTTACCTGTCACACACAGTCATGCGCAGATGAGTGTGTGTCTGTGTGTGAGCGTGCGGATGTGTGTGTGTGGGCTGCCTGCACACTGTGAGTAGCGAGCCCAGATGTCTGGGGCTCCATGGGGGATAATGGTTTCTTTCACAGGCAATGGTGAGTGTGTGTGTGTGTGTGTGTGTGAGAGAGAGAGAGAGAGAGAGAGAACGAGAGAGAGATTAAGAATGAGCATGAGTGTGTGAGCTTGTGTCTCCCTCAGCAGTGGCACATGCTTGCAGCGATCTCAGTTCAACAAACACACACACACACACACCCAGCATTAGAGAGGAAGCAGTGGGCTGAAACTGCAGAGTGCTGGCGCGACTGCTCATGCTTGTGTGTTTTGTGCGAATTAGATTTGATCCTGATTGTGAGCAGCAGAGGATACTTCAGGACACAGCAGGAGTTCACAGCGGCAAACTGAGGATTCAGTCAAAACACTGTACATGTCCACCGACAGCCGTGTGACTGCTTAATATTTACATAAAGAACGGATTACGTGAACTTAATCACCTCAGTGATAATTAGCATTTAAGGTCATAATTAAGATTTCAGTCATGTTAATGAGTTTCATCAGAATCCCATGAACGTGGGATGTTTTAATGTCTCCAATGCAACACATCTACTGTAAATAATAGACCATGTGTATTTTATTTCTTGTATCTATTTTATTTTTCCACACAATTATGCATTCCACTAAAAGCAACATGCGAAACAAACAACACACCGGTACTTCAAAGCAGCAGCAAATTATCATTTTCTATTATATATGTACATGGATCATATGGATTTGCAACTACAACACCACATTAAAGACATTGTTCTGTTCTCCAGCTAATGTAATCAATATATTTTAGGAAAGTTTCTAAAGACTAGCTAAACAGTGTCATGTCAAATAACAATCCTAAAAAGTCTGACACGTTCATGACAGTTTCTCAGATACACGCTGTGTGCATCAGTAGCGATGGTCATTGGTGGTATTGGTTCATTTTTCCAATGAAAACAAAAACACAATTTTCCCTAAGTGAAAATTGCATTTAATGTTATTTCAGCCACCCAGAGGAGCAACTGACTGAACGGCAGCTTATAGATTTTTTTTGTATAGATTTGTTTCTGCTATATGCAAATTGTCTTATTAATTAGGTTTTAGTAATTAGGACTATTATTCATTGACCAAAAATGAATAATTTTTTTGCTATAATGTAAAAAAAGATTGTTATAAGTGTTTAATTTCATTCACACTGATACAAATGAAATGAACCTCTGACTTCACTATATATAACAAGTTTCCTTGTTACTTGTTACTCACAAACAAGGAAACTTAAAGTGTAACAATATGTCTTTTTTTTTATTCACAAACAAGGATTTCCCAGCCAAAGCTGCGAGTCCTGCACTAACATGGTGGTTTGATAATGAGGTAGATTTCAATTATGTAACAGCATTCTGTGAATTGTTTCCTGATGATTAACAACAAGCTCCTTTACTCACTTCCCCCCTCTGTTGGCCAATCAGCAGCAGAGCTGATGCAGGTGACCTCCATAAGGCGACCTGGATGCACTCGGGGATGTGGTCCACTTCGTTTCACATCACCGCTGGATGCTGGAGCCTTCAGAGCAGCAGACGGCGAGGCGGCGGCCCCTGTACTCACTCTGAAATGCGCGGCGAGTTTTACACACGCCCCTGAGCTCGGTGCAGGTGCCATCTGTCTCGCTGCGCAGAAGAAAAGGGTTCAGTGGGAACAGAAGTTTGGAAGAAACTGTCAGCCCAGAATGTAGGTCAGCAGGTTCCCACACCAGCTCCACTCTGCCGTCCAGAAGCTTTGAATCTGCAGCTTTTTTTTTTTTTTTCTTCTGAGGAACCTGCAGACTTTCCGCTCAGATGAGGAGAAAGCTTTTAGAGCCCCTTGTCAGTTACTGTTTTCAGTGTTGAGTTGATACTCTTGTTTTTTGGGCTCATGTTCGACCTTTTTCCACTGCTGAATTCATTTAGTTTGGCTGCGGCAGCGAAATCTCCCCACAGGGATCAATACACATTTATCTTATCTTTAAGTATCCAAAATCAGACAGATAACTTGTCTTACTCAGTGTGTGTGTGTGTGTGTGTGTGTGCGTGCGTGTGCGTGTGTGTTTGGCAGCCGGGAGCCACAGCGCACACAGCTGGTGGCGCGGCTGCAGCGTCTCGTCCCAGCAGGGTGTATTCTTAGCTCCCTAAAACCCAATAAGTGAAATGAGATTAGACTACACACACACACACACACACGTGTACACACATAACCCAAACCTCAGCCACCACCACCACCACCACCACCACCACCACCACCACCCACACATGCATGCACACATACATACACACACACACACACACATGCACTCAAGCTTAACACTGAGCCCATGTGTGAAGAGAAGCTGTGTGAAGTTTTTATCTTCTGTCTTTCCTAAACTTCAGGTTGTGACTGAAACCAGCCCTCGTGTCTCGCGGTAACATGTTCGTTAAAATGAAATGTTCCGTTTGTATCTCCCCCCTTAATTAGCTCAAAGATTGGAAAAATCATCCCATTAGACAGAGTCTTACAGTTTTCATGCCACACTGTATCCTCTCTATCAGTTTGTGTCTATATGAGGCAGACACTGCGTGCAATACACACATTTTTTCATTCCTGTGCATTGCTTTGTGCACATTTTCTCCAAAGTTAATCACAACATAACTGACATCTTTGTCAACTGTTTCTCCACTAAAATGTATAAAATAAAGTTATGCATGTTTGAACAAAGTTTGGAGTTCATACTGACTCTGGTGAGTCTTTCGATTCAATGTTTTGTTTACTCCTTATGTGTTTATTTGTTTGTTTTTAATCATGAACGCCTATTACGATCATGCATGCAAGTAAAAGAACAGCCTGCTCATACTGTGTGCGGGCTATGCATCATGCATCATTATGTTCTTATAATATATATACTTGACATAATTCCTATATCAGCACATTGCTGTATATAATTACCTGGATCAAATTATATTATGTTGTACAATGTATAATGTAACTCTCACATTTACATGTAAACACAACATGATTGATGTTGTACAATATAATATCTCATATGCGATCCTCTGTCGTACTGTACTTGATGTGGTCTCCCATATACTTTACCTCTGGCTTGCTGTTATACCTACAACCTGCAGCAATGATCCTGCACATTGTATTGGTGACCTGTCATTTTGACTTGTTTGCTGGTATGTAGTTTTAATTTTCATGTCTATTTTTTTTAAAAAAAATGTATAGTTGTATTTTACTTTCTCATTCATTTGTATGTACTAACATGAGTAAATACATAAATTATATTAATATGTATTTGAGACATGCACACACTTGTGCAGTAGCTTCTAAACTGATTTTTTTTTTGATGATGTTTCTGTTCCTGCTTATCTACATTTTGTGTGTCCTAATCTTATTTTGAATATTTGTGCATATTTATATGTATCTGTATATGTGTGGGTACAAACATTACCTTTGGGCTACATACATTTTCTCTTGTGTGTAATAAACCTTTATGATCCTGGTTTTAAATGACTCTAAAAGCACAAATACCGAATGATATCTCTATTCACCATCTGCTTGTTTTTATCATTTTGGCTTAACTGCTGTTGTTTATACTGCGTGAACATTCAAACCAAGTCCAACGCCAGCTTTCTCATGGCAGCAGCACGTTAAATAGAATCGCTCCACATGTTTGTGCATCTTTTTATACGCCTCTGCTCATAATTCAGTCTGACACGTTTGGTATATTTGGAAACTTTGGGATTCTCACCGGAGTTAAAATTAAAGTCCTGCGGGTTTGAATAAGTCATTTGTAGTGATGGACCCCGGCAGCTTTGATTCCTCTACAATAAATAAGGTCCATGTGTGTGTGTGTGTTTTTTTCCCCTCATGTGCATTTTTTTTTTTTGTTATGTAAATAAAATATCATCTTTCATTCTTCAGTCCTCCGCATCGCTCCTCTTCTTCGCCAGGATCAGGTGAGTCATATAGGGTCCTCAGTGGTATTACATGAGGCCAGCATGGCTGCCTCACCTTATTATCCTCCTACAACGTTTTCATCAATCAATAGTGTGTAGCTGACATTTGTCATATTATTGGGATTTGCTGGTTTCGAATGCAGACATTTTGCAGCCAAGCTTTAAATAGCCTGTTGACCGCAGAATATTTGGTTGAGTGTGTGACAGGGAGAGTGAGGCGCTGCCAAGAAGTGTGTGTGCGGTTTGAGGAGTGTGTGCGTGTGTGTGTGTGTGTGTGAGTGAGCGAAAGAGAGCGTGTTTATGTGTGTGTGTGTTGGAGAGGAGTGGAGGGCGGCTGGGGAGGGCATTAGTGAATGGCTGTGCTATTGCATCCTCCCAGGAGACCTCTAAAACACACACATTGTCCCGTCTGCGCACACACACACACACACACACACACACACACACACACACACACACACACTACCTTAGCAGCGCGCTAAACCCGCCTCCTTCATCCCCAAAAAACTCCCATCTCGCTGCCATACCTCTATATCCTCGCACCGCCCCTCAACTAAAGTCAGCACACACTCTCTCCTCAGCCAGACTCACCGAGAGACGGTGCTGTGTGAGGACGGTCCGTGCGTATTTACGCTCACTGTGTGTGCATGTGTCGGGAGAGAGTTGGAGAGCCCGCTGCGCGCTGACAGGAGAGCCTCGCTTGTCCAAGAGACCGGGACCCGGCAGCGGGTGATAAGCCTCCAGAGAGGAGGAAGAACCGCCCGAGAGCTCGTTCTTTTGGTTTTTATTTGACTGTCTCTCCGCGCGCTCTCTCGGCTGGCGTTAACGCGCAGCTGAGAAGGAAAGCAAACAAGTTGATTAAGAAGAAGGGTCCGATTCAGCCCGAGCGGCTCCAGAGTTTTGATCGTATTTTTAGCATCCTTCTTTTCCCCCTCTCCCCGTCCCTTCTGAGTGCGGAGTAGCAGAGGGAGGGACGGGAGAACCGGGTGGACGGACCGTGAAGCTGCGCGCCTCCCCGGTGGATGACCCACTAGATGCGGGACGATGGATTAACAGCCTTCTCCGGACCCATCCTCTGCTTCTGTTTCACCGGCGACCCCCTGTCCACCTCGGGATTATTTCAGCTCTCACCAGCCTCTCCTCCCTCCTTCTCGAGATGACCGAGGAATATGTTTTGCGGTGCGTCCTGATGCTCTGCTGTGCGCTCCTCTCGGCCAACGCGAGTAACTGGCTGTAAGTTGGACTGCACGTTTCTTACCTCGATTGTAGAAAGGGGACACCGTTTCACCTCCTCTGTTATCGCTCACCTGACCTCCTCCTGTTCCTCCTCATCCTCACGTGTCCACACATCTTCTTCTGTCCACTTTCCCTCCGGCTCAGCGGCCGCTCAGGTTAATTGTTAACCATCACACACACACAGACGCATGCACGCACACACTTACACACACTCCCAGACTTAATAACTTACCAACACCGCTACATCCACCCCCCTCCTCAAAAGACCCCCACGAAAAAAGTTCCCCGCAAGTGAAAAAGCACATGTTCTTTTTTTTTTGGAAAGGTGCAGCTTTCCTTGTAGGTGAAATTTCATATTCCTGATTGACAATGACATTACGTTTTGCACGTGACATAGAAGTTTTATGTACGAACTAATATATTTAATGGCAGGTGGACATGTGACAATAATATATATGTCAAGCCTGAGGGGGGGGAAATGTATTAAGTTGGTGTCAGGTCATATTTTCTTCCTACATGAACAGGTCTCCTCTCTTGCAGACAATATGAAATCTATACCAGAAGATTTTGGAGATGCTGTAGCCGAGACCCTGGAGAAAGAATTAAGATTAGTTTCAGTGCAGTCAGTAAAAGCCTAATGTGCCCATTTTCTTTTAATGAATAGTCTGAGGGACCTGAACATTTATGAGAATCCCCCGAGGAACAAATTATCAATGACAAAGGCAACACAATAATTAATTTAGCACTAAATTCTGCACGACTGCATAGTAAACAAATATACTCACAGCAGTCTCACAGCTGAATGTCAGTTCATAACAGAATAGTTTATCATGCATTTATGTAAGTTTGTGGGATGTTGGATCAGTCAGACTCGCCACTGAGGATAACACGCACACACGCACACGCGTACACACAGTGCGCGGCTCTGTAGCTGAACTGCACAGTGCCACCTCTTCCTGGGGCCGGTCGGTTGGGTCGCATGTGTGTGCCTGCTCTCCAGGCAGCCTGTGGGAGGTGGTTAGGTGGGTTTCTGCATTCCTCCGCAGGCTCCGCTCCATTTTCTGCTGCCATTCATTCCTCCCAGCTCCAGCAGATTTACAAGCGGCGCTCATCATTTAGCGAGGACCTTTGTGTACTCCTCCAGAGAGTCGAGGCGCTGGGGTTATGAATTATAGCCTAGGTGACACTGATAGGACACGATGTCTTACTCCTGATATCCTGCTGTGGGGCCTCAGGCTGTGGCGGCGTCTGTACTTTCATATTTGCATTTTTATTCTACTCTTTAACTTGTGCCATATTAATACTTATGCAAAATGCACGGTAGGATCAAGCCAAGATTGTGTGTTTACACGGGGAGAGCGCGGCAGACAGCCTAACTGCTATCGCTGACGGATCCGTCAGAATAAATCAAATTGCGGCCTTGCCAAACAGCACTGCCTACACCTTGAACTCTGTCACTGAGTGCAGGGTTAATTGTGCTGTTTGGGTCTGAAGGCGTGGTGACAGCAGCGCAGAGCAGGCATGTACAGGCAGGCTGCCGAGCTGCCAGTCTGCTCGACTGTTGAGGAAAATCTGCGTGGGTCTGTACGGACTGTAATGTCAGTCGTCAACACCTCAACAATCCCCCGAGCTTCAGTTTCACCACCACACGGCGGCAGGTACACGCGGGGTCAAAAGATGGGGAGCAATTAGGTGAGAGATCGTTGCTGATAGCTGGGGCCATAAAGCATGCAACAGATTACCACACAGCAGCGTGCGGTCGTTCAGTCAAGTGAACATCTCTGCACATCGTGGCCGTTCGTTATCCGTCATCTGGGACATGCAGGCTGACCTTACGCAGCCACTGAAACATAATGCATTATTATTATTATTTTTGTTAATAATTCATTGAAAAGAGGTGGCGATACGGTCCACCTGCACAGCCGTGACAGTTTTTTAACGAATTTTAAAATAAATGACATAATAAGTTATGTTTCATCCAAAAGCAACTCCAGCTCCTCCTCTCTTATTTTGTTTTTTAACTTCCTGCTAAGCCTGGAAATGTGTCATGTTGTGGAGGTTGCTGCTTGTTTTTTTTTAACACTTTCTATATTTTGAATATCTGAGCAGTTTTATAAACTAACAGCGTGAAGGGCCGACAGAGCTGGAAGACAGAGGACAGAGAGACTTTTATCTAGACAGCAGTCTGACAAACATCGTCTGAGGAGATCAGCCTTTCTGTTGTTACCTGCTCTTTTTTTTTGCTATGACAGTTGTCGTAAGTGATCGGGATGTGTTGGTATCCGTGTTTTATTATGTGTTCATAGCAATATGATATCATCACAGAAGCACAAAACGGAAGTGGAGACACTGGAGCTTCACTTAACACACAGTCCAGGTTTCTACGATAAGGGCTTATGATCGTGTAAGGCAAATATTACTTTAATAACACAATAATCACTTATGTTGGATAGAAATTTCTGTTAATGGTTCAAATTCAAATGAGCTGATGAAGGAAGAGCCGGTTTGCTGCCATACCAGCGAAGTAAAAATCAGGTGATCTGCGTCAGTTTACTGGTGCATGTGCATCCGAGCTCTTGAAAGTTGGTCTTTTGAATCTATGGCCCAGGTGCCAGGCCATATGGCCTCTAGGTAAGTGTGTTTCCAGCTCTGTGAAACATATTTAAATGAATCACTCCAGAGCACTGTTACCTTCAGTTGATCCTGACAACAGTTCACTGGCTGTAGCTTCTCGAATGTGAATAATCTGTAATCTGAACTCCTCCGGCCTTTCAGACAATAGGTCAGATAGAAGAAGTAAGTTTAAAATGTCACCTTGGGCTCTTTTTCCTTTATTTTCTGTCAATTTATAAACCAAATCTTACATTTTATAGTCACTTATCATCAATATTCAGAAGATAATGATCCTAATTGCTATCTTAGCTCTTCATGAAATGTATTGGAGATGCATGGCAGATGTTTCTTGTTTCACACATGAAACGCTTGACAACGATACAGCTAAGATGCTTCTTCATCTTCCTCTTCAGCCGTTTTTACGTCATGCTGAACTGCAGCCTGAGCTGGACAGTTTGTTTACTTCACCTGTAGCTGTGCCTGTGCATGTCACCTTTAGCCCGTGAGCCAGGATGTGATCACTTTGCCAAATTTCTGTGGCTGCTGAGTCATGTTTAGTGTCCCGCTGCCGAATAGGGATTTGAATGCTACTTTTCATTAGTTTGTCCGTCATCACCCTCCTTCTCCTCCTCCTCCTCCTCCTCCTCTTCTTCTTCTTCCTCCTCTTGCCCTGCTCCGACTGGTTCTGCTGCACCTGCACGCGGCTCCAGGTCGGCCATGTGCGTGCGTGTGTGTCTGTGCTTCTGTGCGTGCGTGATTTGTTTTTGATTAAGCATGTCATCTGGCATCTTCCCCAACAGTGGCACAGACTCAGTAATTACCGCAAGAAGAATGATAGCTACGTACAGTGCGCTCACACACAGATGTATGCACTCACTATTAAAAGGGAAGCAGGAAGGTTGAGTGTCTGGTATGTGTGTTTATGCATGTTTTGAGACGCAATCAAATGAATGCACTCATTTAGCACACATTTACACAGTGGTGGATGAGGTACTCACATCTTTTATGGAAAAGCAGTGCTACTGTAGCGTAGCGCTACTCTGTTACAAGTAATAGTCCCGCAAATTCATATTGGTGGATCGCAATCATTTATAGATTAATGTACTTGTTGTTTACATTAAGTGACAGTGCTTGAGGCAGCCTGTTAGTGCAAATCATAGAGTTTTATGTTCTGAATTTCTACAGTGAATAAAAGATACTGGGAGACATGCCATAACATTATTGTAATGTTAATGAAACATTATTTAGACGAGTGTCCGGCAGAGGGAAGCAGGCATGAAAGACCGGGAACAGGTGAGTGCCGCAAAGTGCACCTTGCAATGCGGTTAATTAAAAACCGTTATGAATTGCCCAGAAAAGCTGATATGGAGAGAGCAGAAGAGAGTACAGCAGTGAAAATGAAAGTTTCTGCCACGTCCTAGGGCTGAAGAATGATATGCTGAAGGTTTTATAAGATATAGGCAAGTTAGGGGAAATCATGGTTTGGGTCAAAGTTACGATTTAATTATGTTACTATTCCAGACCTAGTCACTTTAACATCACCTGACCTGTGTGGTTTTTGAAGTGACTTTTCAACCGGTCAGAGTTCTGCTATCCTATCCTTTATGATATCAGATGGATTGGCACAAAATTTGGTGCAAATATATACAGCTGAGGATTAATTCTGTTGACTTTGGTGGCCATTGAGCCTCCTGTCTTGACTTAAACCATTTTTTACACCAATAACCAACTGCGTCCTTGTTTCAAAAGGTTTCAAAAGTTACTTGCGCAGTCAAAAAAAAGAAAAGACAATGACCTAAGAAAGAGAAAAACTGCAAATAATTACTCACCACTGCTGCGGTAAAAGAAGGCTGACATCTGGCATCTGTCTACAGAGGAGACGAAAGAGCAGAGTGGCCTTCTTTTCATTTATTTGTTTGGTTAAACTGTCATGAATCTGCTCTGGGAAGGATTAAAATCCTCATTTATTTTCTCAAGAAAGCACTTGCCCTTTAAAACCTAGAAAGAGTGGAGTGTTTGCTTTTTAAGCGCTTCACTTTCAGTGGGGAAGAGTGGGTTCAAGTTTGGATGCCATTTACTCTTGTCAGCGTGAGGCAAAAGCAGCCAGAATATGGAAATGAATGCGGTTGGAAGTTTGTATTGTCACTAAGCGTTCTGGTTGAGGCAGAATAATGTAAAACCCTGTTACTGCTCAACATATTTATACCCAGTAGCATCATGATGGGACACACACACACACTGTTCTTTCTATGTCCCCTTCTCTGTGTCATTCCTTGTCTTTGAATTTCTTTGTACGTGTGTGTGAGAGAGAGAGAGAGCGTGTCAATGTGTGAACGCGAATGCATATGTCCCGGACAACCATGGTGAGGTGCTAAAGAGAGGGCAGCTGATGGGTAACCAGAGAAAGCAGAGACCTTGGCATTGCGGTACACGCTGGCGCCTCACACTTCTTTCGCACACACTCACACACAAATGAATGTGGTAAAGCTGTGGCATGTTATTTCGAGCCCTCTTGTCACCAGAGTGCGTACAATTATCGTGACACACTTGGAGCCGCGGGGAATCGCTCAGGATGACCAGATCGCTGCCAGGAGAGCTCGGGCTGACGAGGAAACACCTGGGTTGCTGAAAGACAAGAGACAGCCCTGGCAGATCCACAGAGAGGTGCACGAGGCTTTTAGGAGACATAACATAACCCGTGGCAGTCATGTTGGTAGGCTTGTGCTGCTGGGCAACAATGGCTGTGAACAGCTGATTGCATTTCTGAATGTACACTTCAGCTTCTCTTATATGCATTAGCAAGCGAACAAAGCGACAACAGTTATTTTCCTTAAAATACATTTGAAAATGTTCCAATTATATGCAGATATCTGCTGTTATTTACCCAATGAGTAAACTCTCTGCTATCCAGAGTTTAAGCTCGCTTGCAGCAATCTGCTTTGTAGTTATAGAAAATAGATGCCCCAGCCGCACCTTGCCTGATTCTTCTTGTAGTTCCCTGTCACATCCATGGATCAGTTGCAAATTAGAACTGCAAATGGCTAATTCAGCATGCTGTTAATTGGTAAACAAATATAGGCTTGCAAATGAAGCATGAGTTTAGGGATCCCTTAAATCAAGCCCCTGTTTCAGGGATGAAATCCTTTAATATTAAAGTATAGCTGGGGGTATAGGTCAACTTAGAAGGTGTTTAAGGTAACAGTCAATGTTTTGGTTTGGTCTATATAGCAGCAAATTCGTCTTTTTACCCCATTAAGTGACTTTTTCTGTTCATATGTCATCACATCCTTTAAATAATACAAGTTCAAGGGGTTTTACAAGTGTAAAAGTAAGGGATCCTGTTCTGTAGTGATGACTGGGCACAGATAGGTGAGAACCATGCTGAAAAGTCTGACCCCAAACACAGAGAGCTCTTTATAAATACAGACTTGTGTACAACACGGAGTTGATACACGTGTGTTAACTGTGTAAATAGTAAGCAGGAGTGTAAATGGTGCACGTCCAAACCTGCCCACTGCACATGAATGATTTCAATTTTACGAGCGAGCTTATTTTCTTATCTAGTTAGATTCTTGAGCCGTTTGAATACAAACCACTTCTTTCTTTGTAGCCATACTGAAAAGGTCAGTCCACCGGTTTGGTCCACAGTGAAACATCTCAACATCTAGAGGTGGATTACAAGTCATCCTTAGCTCCCAGAGGAACAGCCAGGCCGAGATTTCAGTTCGCCCAATGATTTGGTGTAGAACCAAATACCCTTAAGACATTTCCATCAGTCTCTGCTGTATTAGCAGATGTAAGTATGCATCAGTATGTTAGCATTGTCAGTGTGAGCGTGTTATACTGACCCAAAATACCATTTACATCTGAACAATATGAGAAAATATGTTTTAACTTTTCAGAAAGCAATGACCACATAGGAACTGGAGGGAGCAAACTATGGAATGGATGATGAGATGAGATGGTCATGCATGCGGGAAATCATCTTGTCAGTTCAGTGGCATGATACATTTTGGGTTTTTTGAGTTTGAACCATAGGGTTAGCTAGAAAATAACTTAAACCTAAACACACAAGTGGCCACAGGTACACAGCACGGGAGTCATCTATTGCCAAGTCCTACTTTTAGAAACAATCAGCTGTTCGCAGCTATTGTTTCCCAAGAGCTACAGACCTCTAACATGGCCGCCAGAGTGTTTGTGACATCACCTGAAAGACGTTTATAGACAGAATGAAGACAATAGGAAACATGACAAAGAGTCTGAGCGCAGTGAGATTAAAACAGTCTGGAGACTAGGGTTGAAAGAGGCTGCGCGGACATCATCATGACACACAGACGCACGCACTAATTGATTCCGCGGCACTAACACCAGGCAGGAGGTTCATTTCACGGCTTTCATTGCCTCTTTTCCCCCAAACGCGTGTGAAAGTGCGTTCTTGTGCGCACGCGTGTTTGTGTGCGTCTGTCTGTGCGCGAGGGTTGCGGTGTTGGCGGAGCGCGTTATTTTTAGGGGGAAATGAGCTCTAGTGGAGCCAGCAGCATATAAATACACCCAGACACACGCGTGGGCACACAGACACACACACACACACACACACAGTCTTTTGTAGTGTGAGCCTCTTGCTGCTCGGTAACAGTGTTAATTTAACTTATCAGATAGTTTTCACTGTCATGTCTTTGTTAACGCTTCTCTGTCTCCCTGCTCTGCCTTCATTTTCCATCTCCTTCGCCGTCTTATTGTAACTGACCCGCTGTCCATTCTTACCCTTAATTACTTTATTTGAGCACACTGTCTCCCACCTACATTTATTTTATTTGTGACTGAATACATAAGAGCAAGGCTATTCTGCATGTTACGACTCAAAATTAGATCCATGTGGTCTTTCATACAATAACCCACACGCCCACTCTTTGTTACCACCACCTCCCCAAGGCTCCCAAACCAACCGCTGCTTGTCAACAGTGCTCTCTTTTTGACATTTTAATGTTTTGTTTCATAAATATTTACAGACCACTATGTCTGACTTATCATTTTCAAATGCTCTTAATTATTTATTTTTATCCAACGATTGCAGATTGCGTATTACCTGGGCGGCTTTTATTTTCTGAAATTAGAAGAATAATTGTAGTATTCAGATATTTCCTGCAACGTGGGATCAACAAAAAGCTTTCAGTATACAAGTTGCCATTCATTCTTTAACTTGTAAACAGTTAAACTATTAGTTTTAATTGACTTTCTTTACATTATATTATGTCAACAACAAGCGCATATGTCATGGTTAGGTTAAGACAAATGAAACCATTTGAGCCGTCATCTGGTTACTGAAGGACTGTGGTTAGGCAAAACCCTTACATGTTGATAAGATGCAGCTGCAGGTTAAAGGCACATGCAGCCAGACCTCATCATATTTATATTTCTTAATGCTTATACACTCAGTGTCCGGTTTATTTGCTACACCTATCTAAAGCTAATGTGATCCTATACAACAGCCCAATAGCTCAGATAAAAATGCCCAGTTTGTGACAGGTAATTATAATTTTATCCTCTATATTTGTAACAATGAAGGTATACTCTAATCATCTAACAGTTAATTTAAAAAAACACAATATAAAGCATAAAGTTAACATAAAGCGTAAACTACTGCCTCTAGATGAACATTTCTTCATTTCAGCTAAAACGGACACTGCCGAGGGAACACAGTCACGTACAGTTTATCATACAATGCTCATTCACTCGCTGTTTATACTGTAGTTTACTGTAGGGACGTTGAGCTGACCTGATATATAATTCAAACAGCAACCCACCAAACTGTGCTGAAAATGTTGCGAGCTGTGGTTTTTACAGTGCAGACTAAACATAAAGTTGTGCGTCCTCCACTTTTGTGTTTTTAGAGCTTCGATCATTCATTTCAGACAGGTTCTTTGATGCGACAGTGATGTAGTGAGTGCAATCCCTCGGTTAGGTGTCTGCGATGTGTCACCTGCACAGTGCTTCCTATAAATGTGTTAAGATCCATATTTCTAATTGAATCGATGTCAGCCATTGAGAATAATCAGTCAGAAGCTGGTTTAATACTGTTGATCCAAACATTTCCAAGGATTCTATGTATGACTTTTAAACTAAATGCACATGTTTAACCGCTTTTTTTTCCATCTTTTTGTATTTTTGTAACTACACTGGTGCATCATGCATGCAACACGTGGCACAACATTGGCTGCCTGATCATCTGAAGCCATCAAGACAACCACGAGAAAAAGGGAGGAGAGCGAGTTTAGTGCTGTGCTGTGCTGTGGTTCAGTGTAGGTGGCAGGAGGTAAACTGAGAGAACAGTGCCCTCTACAGGGCACTATGTGTTTTACACGGTGTAGATGTCCGCTGCAGAGGGGACAGGGAGGGTTAGCTCAGGTCACACCACAGTCGCACTTGTCTTTACGAGTATTTTCAATCCCTGCTGCCTGCTGGCTCTCTGCTAGCACTAAATGTAAGGGTTCCTGAGCACTTTACTTTCTTGGCCTGAAACTAAAGAAAAATATTGCCCATGCATCAAGTCAAAAACTGACTTGTTGCATTGTTGCTCGCTGCTCTTGCAAGACCTCTGCACAGTGCCTCAGTAGAAAAGGAGTCTCTTAGGCTCTTTCTTGCAGCTCTCCTCCTCGCATTTCCCATCCATGCTATATTTACCTGTCACTGTGTACCTCTGCTGTGTGCTCAGTGCTGGAAAGGCAAACATGAGGATATTTTCATATAAATACACATTAGAGATGATGGAGGCACAGAGAGTGTGCTACAGTTTGTGAGCATTTGTGTCATTTTGTGTGTGTGTGTGTGTGTGGACACATTGAGAAGTTTACTGAAGCAGAAGACTGTCATGCAGATGTGTCCAGCTTCTATAACTCCTCCTTCGTCCCCTGCACTTCTCTGCCGTCCTCACTTTCTCTTCCGCTGGCCCACGTTTGAGTTGGCTTTCTACTTGATAAAACAAGAAGTTGTTGAGCCGGTATATGAATGAAATGAAGTGAATGAATGAAAATAGCTACGGAACAGCATAAAACCGATCGGCCAGTTACAGACGTGGACAAAATTGTTGGTACCCCTCAGTTAAAGAAAGAAAGTCCACAATGCTCACTGAAATGACTTGAAACGTTCAAAAGTAACAATAAATCAAAATTTCTTTGAAATTAAATAATCAAAATCAGCCATTACTTTTGAGTTGTTGATTAACATAATTATTTAAAAAAACAAACTAATGAAATAGGGCTGGACAAAAATGATGGTACCTCTATAAAAGACTGAAAACTAATTGCCCAGAGGGACATGATTAACTCAGGTGTGTCCTTTAATTGACATCACAGCTGTTTTCAAACTCATAATCAGTCAGTCTGCCTATTTAAAGGGAGACAAATAGTCACTTTGCTGTTTGGTGAAAAGGTGTGTACCACACTGAACATGGACAACAGAAAGCGAAGGAGAGAATTGTCCCAGGACATTCAAAACAAAATTATAGACAAACATCTTAAAGGTAAAGGCTATAAAACCATCTCTAAGCAGCTTGAAGTTCCTGTGACAACAGTGGCACATATTATTCAGAAGTTTAAGACCCACGGGACAGTAGCCAACCTCCCTGGACGTGGCCGCAAGAGGAAAATTGATGACAAATTGAGGAGACGGATAGTTCGAACTGTATCCAAAGAGCCCAGAACAACCTCCAAAGAAATTAAAGGTGAACTCCTAGGCCAAGGTACATCAGTGTCAGATCGCACCATTCGTCGTTGTTTGAGCCAAAGTGGACTTCATGAGAGACGACCAAGGAGGACACCGCTGTTGAAAGGAAATCATAAAAAAGCGAGACTGGAATTTGCAAAAATGCATGTTGACAAGCCACAAAGCTTCTGGGAAAATATCCTTTGGACAGATGAGACAAAACTGGAGCTTTTTGGTAAGGCACATCAGCTCTATGTTCGTAGACTCAAAAATGAAGCATACAAAGAAAAGAACACTGTCCCTACTGTGAAACATGGAGGAGGCTCAGTTATGTTTTGGGGCTGCTTTGCTGCATCTGGCACAGGGTGTCTTGAAGTTGTGCAAGGTAAAATGAAATCTCAAGATTATCAAGGCATTCTGGATAGAAATGTGCTGCCTAGTGTCAGAAAGCTTGGTCTCAGTCGCAGGTCATGGGTCTTCCAACAGGACAACGATCCAAAACACACAGCCAAAAACACCCAAGAATGGCTAAGAGAAAAGCGTTGGACTATTCTGAAGTGGCCTTCTATGAGCCCAGATCTGAATCCCATTGAACATCTGTGGAAGGAGCTGAAACATGCCATTTGGAGAAGACACCCGTCAAACCTGAGACAACTGGAGCAGTTTGCTCATGAGGAGTGGGCCAAAATACCTGTTGACAGGTGCAGAAGGCTCATTGACAAATACAGAAATCGTTTAATTGCACTGATTGCCTCAAAAGGTTGTGCAACAAAATATTAAGTTATGGGTACCATCATTTTTGTCCAGCCCTATTTCATTAGTTTGTTTTTTTAAATAATTATGTTAATCAACAACTCAAAAGTAATGGCTGATTTTGATTATTTAATTTTCAAGAAATTTTGATTTATTGTTACTTTTGAACGTTTCAAGTCATTTCAGTGAGCATTGTGGACTTTCTTTCTTTAACTGAGGGGTACCAACAATTTTGTCCACGTCTGTACGTTTCAGGCAGAAAAGTGTTGCATAGTGGGAGGTATACGTGGATAAAAAGGGTGAATTTTTCCTTTAACTACAAAGAAAAATATGGAAATGGTTCGGAAAACCTGTTTCTGTCAAATCCACCAAATGTTGTGACCAGCATCATTAATGTCTTTTAATCACGGGAACACAGAGCCGTATTAAACTTAATGCTTTGATTCTTTTAGACTTGTGATAATATATGCATGGTAAGCCATCTCTTAAGTCACTGGAGGCTTCCTTTCAGCAGGCCTGCAAATGATTCGTCTGTCAGCATTTCTTGGATTAATGCACCCAAACATTTCTGTTCAGAAGCTGCCAGGATCCACGGGGATGTCACAGATGGCTTGTTTTGTGCTGCAACAACTTAATTACAGGCAATTTCAAATCTTTCCAAACAAATAGATACACAAATCCACAAAGCTGATATCAGCAAATATATATATATTTTTTTTGCATAAGAAATAGGAATAGATTGACTGATTTGGGGAAATACTATGACCTTCTGCTAAGAGTTCGATTAGAAGATCAATGCAATTGACAATCAATGTTGTGTTCAGGAAATAGTCCTGCACATTGCAACCAATTTACACCTCAGTGTGTGTATAATAAATGAGATGTAGTGAGCTTCAGATTACTTTTAGTACCTTAAGACAGAGCCTAGCTTGTATCCTGTTTCCAGTTTTTCTGCTAAGCTAGCTGTCTCCTTGCTTTAAGTCCAGTTGAAACGTGTCAAGAGTACGTAGCTTCTGTATCAACTTCCAAAACCTTAAACTGTATCTCAGTCTTTGTTCAAAATGAACTGCATAGAAGTGTTCATTTACATTTCCAGTTGAAAATGCAGTACTTCCTAAATAATGCGTAAAGTGATTTTTGGGTGGGAGGTGTGGAGCATTCCACCTGGACTGTGGTGCGTTCGCAGGCTGCTGCGTGTTTGTGTTGCATTACACATCGCAGCCTTCACAACACCACTGGCTCCACTGGGCTTAGGCCTGTGGGATTTAAGCACGCAACCACCAGAGGCCAGAGAGACTGAGAGAGAAGAGGGAGAGGAATCAGGATGAGATGTGGGATGATGGTGTGTGTGTGTGTGTGTGTGTGTGTGTGTGTGTGTGTGTGTGTGTGTGTGTGTGTGTGTGTCGCTCTGTCCTTCCACAGGTTGACTCCTCTGTCTCCTTGTTGTGGTGTTTTGTTAACCTCGTCTCTGGGAAGCGAAGGGTACGCACTGCAGAATTTGCAGATAAAGTGAGACAGAGCGCGCACACACACACTCACACAAGGCCTGTGCTGAACTTTTCCCACGTGTGCATACACACACACACACACACACACACACACACACACACACATCCAGAAAAATCACCTGAATAGCAGCTTATCCAATGTTTATTAAACGTTTCCAGGGTGAATGTCGGGCCAGTGTGATGCCAGTCTGCCTTTGTGAGTGAGGCAGGTTTCTGTCCTCTTGTGTTTTCCCCATGGGTTGTTTTTATCGCTGTCTGATGGTCTCCCAGCTGGATGCCTGGACCCAAATGTAGCACCCTCCCCAAGGCTACGCTATACAACAAAGAGGGATCAAACGGCGCACATGGCTTTGATGAAAGCCTCGCAACTGCAACAGAGCAAATCAGAGCGGGGCAGAGTTGGACCCGATCCACGCAGGGATGGGGGGGGGGGCAGGACCTGTAGATTTGAGGGGAGAAATACCCACACAGAGAGTCGGACAACAAACGCTGGGGTTCACCAAACAGTTTAGATTTACTGCAACTCCATTCACCAGCATATTAACCACTTTCCAAGTTACTGAAAATGCGTTTGTCTCACCATCGTTATCTTTTCACATTTCTATATCACCGTCCTTCGTGGAGAAATGCTTTCCCTATCTCCGTTGAAGCACTTCTAGGACCAGAGTGTTTTATTCCTTCCAGGTGTGTCAGAGCAACAGCTTTTAAAAGAAAAAAAATAACACATTCCTCCACTTACGAATCAAAAAGGGAGCTCACAAACAGCAAAACCCTTTTGATAAGTTGGTCTGGCGTGAACAGTAGCTTATAATGGCTACCGGTGGCTACAAAACATTAAAGTTATGGGCCTGAGACTCACTACGAAGCTCTGTAAAGCCGAGAGGAGCCACAGAATAAGGAGATGACTTAATCACAAGGCTCTTGTCATTTAACCCATTGTTTGTGATGAGATATTGGTTTGAGTATTAAACCAAACGGTTCGTGACATGAAAACATTTTACACACCCCTGCGAAGGATGTTGGCCTCGATGGTGCTCCTGAGGAAATTGAGTCGCTCTTATGAGAGAGTGAGGTCACCCCCGAGGTCGGATGTGAGCGGATGTGGCTGAGATGTGGTGGAGTGGCGGAGAGCGGGGGTTATCGCAGCGATGAGTGCTGAATACTGACACTGTCTGGAGGGGACAAGAAAAAGAAGCCCATCAAAGAGAGAGAGAGAGAGAAAGAGACTATCTGAACTGCTGAGAGGAGCAGATCAGAGGGTGAATGGAGAGGAGGAGCTGTTTGACCTCCGGAGGCATGATATTCTAATTATACCTACAAATAGTGCTTAACACGATGCTATAAAGCTAAATTTGTTGTGTTATTACTCTGTTTTACCTCTTAAGCCTCGGACGGTTGAAAGATTTGAGATGGAGCAAACAGTTGATTTACATATACTTAAATATCATATCAATTCTCTGAACTGATCCAAAGGATGGGTAAGCACGACTTTTTGTTGTGCGTCGTAGCTTTGTCAATAATCCGACGGCGAAGCTCTCTGCAATCTGGATCTGTGCCACAGCTTGATTGAGACAGGCTAACAGGGCTTTACAGAGGTATGTGTGGTCTTGGGAACTCATAACTCAAGACTCATAAAACAAGCTTGAGAAACCTTAAGAAAAAAACATGTCTACTCGTCCTGAATGGTAGCTGAGGAGTTCATTTTTGTGGGAATTTGCTTTACTTCATTATTAAGGGCGATTTTGATAGACATTCAACGTAAAACCTGCTTCTGCTTTGGTTCAAACGCTTGGTCTTGTCGTTCCAAGACCCTTTGGTACATAGTTTTGGTGCTGCATTTCACATTGGTTGCCAGCGTCATGTTCTTTGTAGAGCATTATCAATCTTCTCATCTACTGGTGGGAAAGAAAGTGGAACTATTCCTGGAACTAATGCTGTCGTTTAATATTACGCTCCGATCTTGTGAGAGCATGAATAAGTGCATGAACTACTCATTTATGTGCAAAATTGTGTCATTTTTCCCCCTTGACACCAGCCATGTTCCAAAAAAAGGTTTGCACAATGCTAAAGGAGACAACCGCCAGCAACAGTTTGAACGGGTTCGTTGCTCAACACACTATCAATTTTAATCTGGTATAAAATGGTAAAATCGAAAAGAATGAACAAAAAAAAAAAGCAAAACGGCAAACTAATTTCTACTTAGTGTAAATAAACTTGTTTAAACTGTTTCTGTGAATCGAACGTCTTTTTGTGGCATGTATGAAGATTCAAGCATTCCTTTAAAACAATACCTGAAACTGCACTAGAGATGAGGAAATGTCTCATGAAATCTAAAAGTTTCCATTGTTTGGAAAAAAACTGATTTTCTTTTTAGACTCAACACTTGTTTGAACGAGCACACTTTGAGTCGCGTAGACAGCACACAGTCAGGGCTTCTCCCTCTGTGAGAGACTCAGTGCCAGCTTGTGAGAAAACCTATTTCTGTAAGGCGCAGCTGGGACTGGAGATAGGACAATGACGTGAGGTGAGGTGGATGTGTGAGGGTCAGGGCATCCAGACTGATGCCATTTTCTCACACATCCTACACTGTGTGTGTGTGTGTGTGTGTGTGTGTGCGCGCAGTATATCTCCCTGACCTGACTGGCCTGGAGGTGGTGTGTATGATAAGCCACTTTCTCTCCCTCTCAGTGTCTTCACAACCAGACATTTATCCCAAACATTCCCACAACGTCATGGGAACCGACCCTCTGTACACCAGCTCTGCTTCATCCGAAAGATGGCATCGAGTCAATCATTCCCGGTGTAAAGGGGAATATTAACTGTGATTGTACCAAAGTGAGGCTTCAGTATGAGATATTTCATAACCATATTTCCTATTTTACCACTTTTAACCCACTGGTACATTCAACTCCTTCTACTGGATGTTCCTTTGCATTTTGTTTCAGGTCACTAACTGCACACTAAAGCACACTGTTGTGTTTTTTGCTTTTGTCAGGTACTTGGCCAAGCTATCGTCGGTGGGGAGCATCAGGGATGAGGAGACATGCGAGAGGTTACGAGGCCTTATCCAGAGACAGGTGCACACCTCTGCCAACTGTCAATCATGAACCTAAATATAAAGGCTTGACAGAAATTGACTTGAAATTCTTCACATATACCAGATGGATTAAAGGTATTTTGGTGGTGTGTTTGTGGCTAATGTATCTCCTGTGTGTTTGTGCTCAAGGTTCAGATCTGTAAGCGCAGTGTGGAGGTGATGGATGCGGTGCGTCGAGGAGCCCAGCTGGCTATAGACGAGTGTCAGTTCCAGTTTCGCAACCGTCGCTGGAACTGCTCCACTCTGGAGACCATGCCTGTGTTTGGCAAAGTGGTCACCCAGGGTAAGATTATATACTTTTTCCGTCAACAACTCCCTGCAAGCATCTGGTGCAGAGGAGGCACAAGAAGAGAACAGGCTTATCAGTCGAGCTAAATGCGCGCATTCACAAAATCGGGACTTAAGCGTCCTTGGTATCACGTCAAAACTGTTTCCAAAGCAGATTTGATGGGGATTATTTCACCTCATTTTAAAACATTATGACTTTTTTTTCCATTTGTGTTGGCTTAACCAGATCCTGCATGTTAACGCCTGGCCTCCTTCCCTTGGACTTCAATACACACTTTATCTTAACACCCACCGTTTTTTTTTCACCATTCAGTTTGAGAAGGCCCTTTCAGTTACATAATGAAACAATGTGACTGTGTGTGTGTTTGTGTGTCTGTGTTTGTGTATGTGTGTGTGTCAGGCACCCGTGAGGCAGCCTTTGTGTATGCCATCTCAGCAGCCAGTGTGGCGTTTGCGGTCACAAGGGCCTGCAGCAGTGGAGAGCTGGAAAAATGTGGCTGTGACCACAATGTACATGGAGTCAGCCCAGAGGGTACGTCTCTCTCGCTCTCTCCCTCTCTCTCTCTCTTTCACACAAACACACACACATACAAAGGAAGCAGAAGAACTAACTGATCCGGTGCATTTTCATGCAAAATACTTTAAAAGTGGCTGCATTTAATTGTATACGGTGTTCAAAAGTGGATGACAGTGCCACACAGATGAGAACTTCCTGTCTCTATCCTAACATCTTGTCATAGGGTTCCAGTGGTCGGGCTGCAGTGACAACATTGCCTATGGAGTGGCATTCTCTCAGTCCTTTGTGGATGTGAGGGAGAGGAGTAAAGGCCAGTCCTCCAGTCGGGCTCTCATGAACCTGCACAACAACGAGGCTGGCAGGAAGGTAACCCCCTGCCTTTGTTATCCAAATAGAAATAGAAATAGAAATGTGCACATAGAACAGAAAGGAGAGGTGGTGTGCTTTTATTTCTCATTACCCCTCTGACAGTAACCAAGAGATCATTGTTTATTCACGCAAGATTTGAACTAGTGTTGTTTCTACTATATCGTACTGTACAGTGCAGCTCAGTCAACGCAGAATGTTGCAAGGAAATTCAAATACTGTTGTGAAAATACAGCTGAGGGTTTTTTGAGATAAGTCAAAGTCAAGGTCCATGTCATACGAGACAAGTCCAGGTCAAGTTCTTTAAACCAGTTCAAGGTAAGTTCCACCTAACCCTAGATCAGCTAAAGTCAAGTCCTCAATCTCTCAAAGTCATTCAAGACAAGTCAAAGTCAAGTCCCAAGTTATATTAGATGAGCCTAAGTTAAGTCACAATTCATTCAAGAAATCTGGGTCAAGGGTAGAGTAATTTGGGTCGAAATCAAGGGTCAAGTCATTTGAGTTCAAGTCAAGTCAAGTCGTTTAAGACAAGTCCTGAGTCATTCATGACATGTCAAAGTCTTTAGGCGCTGAGCTCTACAGTCTGTGATGTTTCACAGCAGTCAAGTCAAAATCTAATCCAATTCTTCATTTTTGTGAGTCAAATATGACTCAAGTCCCAGTCTCAAGTCTACAGTAGTAGAAAATATTGTTATGGTTGTTACCGTGACACGTGTCTGAGAGACACATCACCTAGTCTTTATGGACATTGTGCATCGTAATCTGTTTGTTCTGTCTGTTAACTTTGATTCTTTGGCATCTCTGCAGGCCATCCTGTCCCACATGCGTGTGGAGTGCAAATGTCATGGCGTGTCTGGCTCCTGTGAGGTAAAGACATGCTGGAAAGCCATGCCACCCTTCCGCAAGGTGGGCAACGTCATCAAGGAGAAGTTTGACGGCGCCACTGAGGTGGAGCAGCGCAAAGTGGGAACCACCAAAGTCCTGGTGCCTCGAAACTCCCAGTTCAAACCTCACACGGACGAAGATCTGGTCTACCTGGACCCTAGTCCAGATTTCTGCGACTATGACCCACGCACGCCGGGTATGCTCGGCACAGTGGGCCGCCAGTGTAACAGAACCTCAAAGGCCATCGATGGCTGCGAGCTGATGTGCTGTGGTCGTGGCTTCCAGACACAGGAGGTGGAGGTGGTGGACAGGTGTAGCTGCAAGTTCCACTGGTGCTGTTACGTCAAATGCAAACAGTGCCGCAAAATGGTAGAGATGCACACTTGCCGGTGATGGGAGCTGGGGGCGCAGAGGGCACTGCTGATGAACTATACCAACGCCCCGCATTTCTGCTCCAAGGCCAAAGGGAGCTAGGACGAATCATGAAACTCCATCTTCTCCTGCTTGAAAACCATCCCACCCTCCTGCTACTGGTCAACGGGAACAGATTGAGTGACTGCGAGGTCAAATGTCGTCCTGTTCATTTTATTCCACCGTAATGGATATCAATAGATTATGCATGGGATTTTCTACAATGCTACAGAAGCAGTTTGTTTCTTCTCATGTAGAGAGCATCTTTCACTTTCTGTCTCCCTTCCTCACTCTCATATTTGCTTTGTCATTGATGCTTCTTATTTTTGTAATGTTTAACTTATTTGTCGAGACTGAGGAGATTAATGGGGGTGGACCTAGAAAAAGGGGACAGACAAGTGGAGATAAAAAAGGGACAAACTGGACCCATGGGTGGACAGATGGGTGGGTGGGTGGGATGGGATTAAAGGGTCGGGGTGGGGTCAAGAGGAGGGTTGTTTGCCCTCTGTCCTTGCTGCTGCTGCTTCGGGGACTTACCTTGAGTGCTGGATGTCAAAAAGGGAGACGCGGAGTCTGTCAGAGGACAGACTTGAACAACAAAGAGGAACGCGTTGCAGACAGACGTTCTGTGATTCGCTTCCCGAGTGTACATGGCTGCGCTGCGCTAAGGTTCAGTTGCTGTTGAGTCATTTATTTCACCCCCCCCCCCTCCGCAATGCACTGATGCTGCTCCACTCACACACACACGCACACTCTCTCATTTTTCTGTCAGAGGGAGGATGATAATGGACAGGTGAAAGCCACTGTCAGCTGCTTCCTGTCCTTTCTGCAGGCCTGTAGCAACAGCAGGCAATGGTCAAGAGACACACAACAAACACGCGTAACCAGCAAACATCGCTCCCAAATCTGTATCACAGCTGCTACCTGCAACGGGGAAACCAGAAACCTTATATCAAAAACATATTCCACATCCGATTGGAAATGATTTGTTACCATTTCAGAGCATCATGTTGAAATGTTTTCATGTCGTGAAACGCGCGTGTACATTCGGATTGATGTTGACCTTCTACTGCACGTCGCCATCTGCCAGAATGCTAGTTGGCTTAACGCAAAACACGAGTAAACACGCGGGAACATGCACGCACCAGCAAACACACACAATGTAAACACACACATCCACAAAGGGGTCTGCCAGAGGGTTGCCGAGCATGTTCACCATGCATGATGACTGAAGCACTTTCTCTCCAAGCGCACATAGAGCCCTCGCCCCACAGCAACAAACATCTGACCGCATATTCAATTTTCTCTGTTTCTCTCTCTCCCTCTCTCTCTCTCTCTCTCTCACACACACACACACACACACAAAGACACACACACACGCAGTTTTCTCATGCCACTGTGAGGACTCTATTGTTGTCTTGTACCACCACCATAAAGCTTTCCTATAATAACGTGCTATCATTATAGAGACATACTGTAGATCTGTAAAGACTTATACACTGAAGAAGACTATACTGCCTATGAATGTATGTTAATACGGAATATATGCTGTGTCAAAAATGACCGTTGTCACTTCGTGTGTTATGTGCATGTGTGTGTGTGTGTGTTTGTGTGTGTGTTTGTGTATGTGTCTGTGAGAGAGGAAGAATGCCACACAAAAAAATGTTGCCCAGAAGGAAAAGAAAGAACATGAGAGGATAGAGAGATGGAAAGTGAAAAGGAGCTGATCGTATTCCACCACCGAGCTCTGACACACACACAAACACACACACACACACACACACACACACACACACACACACACACAGCCCCGCTGACAGACATACACATATTTCAATAAAATCGTCCATTTCCCGTGTCTTTCAGCTGCATTATTATGTGGCCACAGTGTGCACCGTGCAGCGTTTCGTGTGTGCGCTGTTTGTGTGAGGTACATTACACCCCGAGGTCCTTCCCTTCACCCCTGACACCCATAAACATAATTTATGCACCATATATCACCACATACAGTATATCAAGCGGAGATAAATGAATGTGTTTCCCGCGGCGCTGGGATCCTGGTAGTCTGGTTTTGGGAAGAACCGAAGTGGCCACTCGGGTTTCAGCGACCGCCTGATTGGGTTTGGGCTGAAGAGGGAACAGAGGCAGGAACACCGGGCTAGAACAGGGATTACAGTAAAATGCAGACCACATGGCACAGGCTTTTTCCCTCCTTCTGTCTCTATCAATATCATACTACCGCCCTACAGCTTTCTTGGTCTTTCTCCTGCAATATCTTTGACTTACGCTGGTTCCAGTCTGCTCCCCCTCTGCGGAAAGTGTAACCCTAACCGCTCATGGTCTGCGACGGTAGGGATCTGTCCTTCATTAAGCCACCATGATGGCCTGGATGAAGTGGGTGGTGGTGGCCACACTGATTGGGAATGTCTGTTGGCTCTTTTGTGTGTGTGCGCGTGTGTGTGTGTGCTCAGTCTGTCAGACAGCCAGATGTACAGTAAGGCAGTCAGTCAGAGAACTGTAATGGCTTTTGTGGTTTGCTGCAGTTGTGGCGAGACAAGAGACAAGAGGCTGACAGTAGGGTTTTACCACTTTGGTTTATTTGTGTGTGTGTGTGTGTGTGTGTGGGAGAGAGAAATTAAGATGCAACAAATATGGGTTTGGCTGGTACAAATATTTATGGAATTAAACTACTCATAACTGATATTTTGTGGTAGCGTTTATACAATACAGGCAATTTTTGAGCCAGAAAGTCCCCGAAATGATTCTCCCTGTCAAACACACACACACACACACACACACACACACACACACACACACCTTTGATGGACCTACATCTGAAACAATATTTAGTCTACTGAAACAGGCTGCTTGTGTTGGTAAACATTGTTTAACATTGAGTTTAGCCTGGAATCTGACTTATGCTCACATGCAGGAAAATGTTAGCCTACCACATTTCACGTGATTTTATATTTGTACGTACCGCTCTTTTACACACACACACACAGTGTTGAATTCATAAGCAATAAAACACACCCTTTCTCCATTCAGCATAGTCAGGAGTTTGCTGCAGCAGCTGTACATGATCCGGAAACACCAGTAGCTTTGGCTTATACTCGCCAACGTAGTTGTTGCTGTGTAATTGGCATTTGTATATGTATTTACAGACAATTGTATGTCTGGTGTTTTCAGTCAACATTAAGGGACAAATCGCCACTACAGCAGTTGCTGTCAGAAATCGAAACCTTTGCAATTTTACATAGAAGGATTTTAGAGTGAAATGATTACAAAGAAAACCTCTCAACTCGCTCACCAACTCACCTCGTCTTTTAAAGCTTCACCTGCGACAATCTGAGTTTCGTCAAAGACCGCTAATAGGAATCGTTGACTTAATCTTATTTAAACATATAAATTGAGGCACACAACATGTAGCTTCAGTATTAACGTGACTGTAAACCTACATATTGAAGTCATCTGTGTTTGCAAGTGTATGCAGCTCGGACTTTTGACAGCCTTGTTGAGCTAACTTCTATACAGTATATCGACAGCAGTCCAGGTGCTGGCTGCTTAGGTGCAGCCCAGCATACATAAAGCACTCAAATATTAAATGGAAAATCAAAATAAGGAAACAACATAAAGCGATGGATACAATTTGACTGACAGGCAGGGAATAGCTAAAATTACACCTCAGGTACCTCTGAATACCTCAGGTTAAAGGGTTTTCTGGTGCTGTGTGTGTCTGTGTGTGTGTGTGTGTTGAGAGTGTGAAGGGTTAACGGTGCAGGTCGGCTGGATAATAATGCCCCTTGCTCATGGAACCCAGGAGAAGGCTGGCTTTAGCCCAGGGCCCGGCCCTCCCAGGCCTCTCTCAAACTCCCAGATCTCTTCAGCATACTTCTCATATTAAAAGAAAACAAGTTACACAAATGAGACAGATGGTTCTTGTTTGTGATGACAGTTGCAATTCTTTCTCCTCCAGTCCTCCTCCCCTCTTCTTCCCTCTCGGCTTTCCTCTGGTGTCTCCGCCGTTTTTTGTTTTTTTTGCCCTGAAACGGCCACGTTGTGCAACACGAGAAGCGAGAGCACGAGAGTCGGGCTCGTGGGCATCGAGACGCGGACACCGAGCTCCACATCTGACATGGCGACGTATTGCTGCAGAGGACTTTCCGACATCTCAGTGCATTGTACCTTTACACTTACACATGTCCTACCCTTAAGTGCACATTAGCTCAGTCAAGAGGTGAGTAAACCAGTAAACCAAGAGGTGAGTAAACCAGGCATAGTTTCTCACGACATCTTCTTTTAATTCTGCTCCTGTGTTGTGTTGTCACCACAAATTCCCAGTGAAACAAAGGACACGAGCCTTTAACCTCCTCACGTTCTCTCACTTTCCCTTACTTCGTTTTGTGATGTGAATGACATAATTTCCTGCAGCTGCAAAGGTAACACGCTAACTTTGATTAGGCACATATGAACATATGATTTTTTTTTTGTCACTTGACTGAGCTAACTGCATTCATATACGTTAAAAGTAGACTTACAAAGAGTTGTGTAGGAATAATTTAGCAAAGGAGGTAAAGCTGGTTGATCATTCACTAGTTGCAAGTCATTACTGGGGAGGGAGTGGTGACAAAAGCCACGGGAAAGGTGGATAATGGGGGGGTTGGTGGTTCACTTTGAAGAGTGACGGAGGTGACCCAGAGCTTT
Organism: Datnioides undecimradiatus; assembly: GCA_008933995.1. Taxonomy (NCBI): domain Eukaryota; kingdom Metazoa; phylum Chordata; class Actinopteri; order Lobotiformes; family Datnioididae; genus Datnioides; species Datnioides undecimradiatus. The sequence goes on from WARS01000013.1 coordinate 19,264,494, forward strand.
CTGTCTACAAATGTAAAGGAGCAATAAATAAAATAAAAACAGCCATGGATATTCTAAAGGTCTGCGCCTTCCCTATTAGAAATCAACAAATCATCTACTGTGTTTAGTGTAAACAGTACTGGGCCAAGAACAGACCCATGTGGCACCCCATTACTACTTATAATAACTGCTGATGTTTAGCTTCAGAAGAAAATGTGTAAAAGGTGTTTCACTCATTTAGCGATTCTCATATGATTCCAGTTCTACACACAACATTGTTTTTTGATGAATTAACATAAGCAATCATGGAGCCAACATTTGTGCTATCAGTCCTGTTTTGTACAGCAGGGCAACATAATTTATGCTATGCTATGGTTTGCTTAGGGCCAGGACTCGGTCGGATTTAGGGAAAGATCATGGTTTGGGTTAAATAGGTAGTTAGAGGTAGGAAATTTTGTGTTTGGGATAAAATTACAACTTTGTTATGTTTAAGGGACTTTCATCATGGTTACAATTTAAAAAAAAATGGTGAAGGAACAATTGTGGCCATTGGCTGCTGGTTGGAAATGGGAAACGAACAGCAGGCTCCTGTCACTCTATTACAATGGTGAATATAAACACACCATGTTTTTTTAGAGTAATTGCTGAAACAACTGTTGCTCTGGGAAGATCTAGGAATTTTCTCAACGTTACAGGCTGAGTTGAAGCTGGACAAAAGCTTAATTAGCCAAATTACCCCTACAATGAATAAGGACCACTTTCGTCTTTTGTAAATGCTTTTACCAAACTCTTACTTGTGAAGATTTCACACTTGCTCAAAAAGACCTGAGACTTAGATTGGACCCAGAACAGCTCTGGGTTGAAATGGTAGACAGATGCTCCTCTAATTCTCTGATACATTTATCGGGAAATTCAACCGAGCCTGTTTTTCCCATTCATCTGTGCAAACTCACCAAGGGAGCAGTGAATTCACTCCAGCACTCATCTTGAGGCCATTCAAGCTACATTTGATCCCAGCATGAACGGATCAGATAAGAACCGATATGATAGAGGAGGAGGAGGAACGGTCCGGAGGCGTGAAAGTGACAACACACGCGCACACACACACACACACACACACACACACACACACACACACACACACACCTCCAGCTTCATCCTTGGATACTGGTATGGAGGATCACTGTGAGCTTACCTTGCCACACACACACATTCACACTATCGATGGTTATACCCATATGTCTGTCAACAGGGGGATTTCAGCTGAACTGCACAGAACTTTCCCTTAACACCTGGACACTGAACACACACACCTGAGGATGTATGTGCTTATAGGTGTGTGTATGCGGGTGAAGGGGGCTCTGAAGCGTGTGTGTTACATGTATCTATTAGCCAACAGCAATCTGCCGTGTCAAAATAATCCTTGCAGTGACCAGCAGTAGTGTCACTTGATGGTTGTCTGGCTTTAGACATGTGCTTGACTCGCACAAGACACACAACCATCTCAGCAGTCTCCTGCAGAATACACAACCTCACATACACACTTTTATAGATGTTATATCAGTAAAACATGTTCCACATTTAAAAATGACAGGTATGAAATTGACAAATTAGAGCATAGATACATAAGAAAGAAAATTAATATAATAAGCTACAGGTAGGGTATTTCACAGAGCACTGCATGGATTCTAATTGGTCACTGCTGGCTCACACTGGCTCGTCCTCACCATTTTTATCAAGAACAAACGTGTTCCCTGGTGTGAAAAGCCTTAATTAAAGTGGAAGTGACATTGAATCTAGAGTATACTCTTCATTTCTTTCCAGTGCCAATATTTATTCACCACAAGTGAGAGGCACAGACCACCTGTTTCACCACGATAAGGGGCACCTCCTCATCTTACTGGCTTTCTCCAATGGCTAATATACATTTTGTTGTTTTTACGTGTATCATATGTATCATATCATACTTGATAAGTTAGAGTGCAGAAATAATTTGCATTGTCAGTATATAAAGGCCATACTTGAAGAACAATGAAAAGCTTCTATACTATTGTATTTTCATCATTGCTTCATATTGATGGTATGATCCCTAGCTTCTCCTGTCTACCTGCCTGTACCAGGCAAGACCCTCGACACCAAGATGCCCCTGATGGTAAGGCTAGTGTTAACAATAACAGTGTGCGAGTGCTTGTGAATGAGAGGAAATTTTAAAAAAAATGAATTTTAACTATAAACATTGGACCTACTTCCTGCATAAAAAAATGTTTCAGCTGTAAGAAATAACTTAGTGTGTTTCATTAAATCCGGTTATTTGAAGAAAGACTGGTCTGATACGAATATAATAATAAATAAATAAATTATGCATCTAATCTGAAGCATCAAACTAAAAATGTGGTTTGTTTTTAAATGAAATTGATAAACCAGCTCTTAAAAATGTCCTTTCCGTGCTTGTGTTTGAAGTACAGTACAGTTTTACGGCAGCATATCCAGCTGCAGGGAGCTTTTCCTTAGCCCGAACATATATTCTGAAAAGAAGACAGCTCAGAGGAGGTGTATACTGTAGCTGAGAGATAACTTTCCCCAGATGATTTACAATATGGCTGAGTTAAAAATAAAGATGGCTGCTCTCCTTTTTTTTTTTTTTTTTTTCACACCGGCACCTCATACTACCTGCTGGAGAGCATTTAGACTATGCAGACCGGGCCAAACCTGCACCTCTACACCGTGGCCAACATCTACATGAAAACCACATTGGGTTCAATATGTTGGCAGGAGCCATAGACACTGGAACAGGAGAGACTGTCAAAGGTTCAGTCCCAGCATGGCTAAGCAGGCTTTGTCCTACCTCTAGCCAGTGCTGGAGATTTATTTTCATGCACACACATAGCAGACGTGCCTCCGCATTGTATATAGCTGAGATGTCTGAATGCTGATTTACTGCTGAGCTCTGATAAACTGCTAAAATCCTCAGTGTGTTTCTCATCACAAGTCACTATCTGTGCAGATCATCATAAAATCGTCTCATAAAAGTGGGTGCAGCGCAGACACATTCAGCTCTCCGCCAGCAGCATTGCGTGAATGTGTTTGTTTCGGGTTTTCTCATGTGTCCTGGTGGGCTGCCTGGTCATTACATCCCCACCTCCGCCTGCTCGTCCCGCCCAGAGGAGACACTCGGCCAGGCTGGATGGTGATTGGATGACCCCAGAGGACAAAACATTTAGACTCATTTGTCAAACATGATGAAGACCAATGAAGACCAGGTGGTGTCTCTCTCTGCATTTGTGTGTGTGGACGTAGAGGGCTGAGGAACATGTGTGTGTGTGTGTGTGTGTGTGTGTGCACCAATATTTCAGCAGAGAGGAATGCCCTTCGTTCAGCCTCTGTGATAATTAATGGCTGTCAGCGTCTCTTTAGTGGAAGAAGGCGCTGACAGACAGCACTCCAGAAACGCAGGGAATGTGTGAACGCCTCACAGGGTTGGATGAGGGTGGAGGAGGGTGGAGGAGGGAGGCAAGGGTGGGGAGCGGGGGGGTTACAGTGCAACATCCCTCCTGACTGTCTGTGGCAGATGATCCAGGTCACCAAACCAGGGATATCACCCTCATTTGCTGCCATTTGAGGAATTCCTGGACATCTGTGTAAGCTGTGTGAAAGTGATACTGATCTCCCCTCAGCACCAACATAACAGCAATACACTGTTTAATACTGTGTGGGTATGTTTGTGTGTCCGTGTGAGGAAAAACACAGGGTGTTTGTAGCTTAAAAGACAAGATGTGCTTCCTGAAGGAAGATTTAAAGAGTGAGATACACTGCAAGTACACTGCTATGCCTCATTAGTCCACTGGGAATCATAGTTTCCTAATAAGGAATATCTAGGTGTTGTTATTTGCAGGTTATTATGGAACTGAACCTCTTGTTTATGATCGAGCTGTCAATAAGTTTGGCCTGAAGGACCTAATTGAGAAGAACAAAAATATGGTTGTGACATATGTAACCATGTTTATATGGTTTTTCACATGTTCAATATGTTGTGCATTTTCATATATATTTCACTTTATATTTATTGTATTAATGTTGCTGCTTGATTGAGTGTCATCTTACCTCACAAGTATGAACCATGTGCACTCAGGCTCCAAACACTGTAAACAATCCCCATGTAAAAATCAAATTATCAGTTAGCACCATGTCAATACATACACCCAGCTGGACTTTTAATGAGCAGCTTCTTCCCCATTTGTCTGTATCAGGTTTGCAAGTCAGTGCCGCAGAGGGGCACTGACTTGATGATGATATTTAGGTGTATAGCAACCCCTGCTGGCTGAAAATGCTATGACAGGCTCAGCCAGCTGTGATGGAGAGGAAACGAATAGCACAGTACTGGTCCTACATTGATCATTAATATAGCCTGCCACTAAGATACACCATGGGGCTTGTCGCACTTATAATGCTGACAAATACAAGTTCTAACCTGACATGTAAGCTACTTTTAATTATAGTTCCAATATAAGTTTTACACCTCTGATGGAGAAGCTGTTTTATGTGAGAATTAAAAAGAATTTGTTTGACACAGTAAAATTATCATATGCAAGATGATGTATGTCAACAAACTATTCTGTTTGGCGGTAATTTGGTCTTCTATTGCTTACAGGTAACGATTAAAAACAAGAATGGCAAGGGAAAGTGATAAAGGCAATTAAGGTATAAGTTTAATATTTTTGAAAAGAATGCATATACAAAGAACAAAGACTTTAGACAAAGCATTTGGTTTTGCACCAAAACAACAACAGGTTATAATAATTATACTGACTTGGACTGGATATCAACCCAACTCTAAGCCACCAGTTAAGAAAGACAAGAAACCAACCAATCACAAATAATCTTTACCAAACAGTCTCTCTGCCATTGGAGGTTTTTATTCAACTTAACCAATCGAAAGTCTTCTTGCTATAAACTGGCAGGTAAGAGTTCAGATGAGTTCCGACCCCTAAATGTAAAAGGAGTGACAGACCTTTTTTTATATATTTATATATATATAAAATAAAAAAAAACACAAACAGAAATAATGAAGAAAAAAAAAAGAGATTTTGGTAAAAACACCTGGAGCCTACATCAACGTTGTGTGCCAGCTTACATTATAATTACATCTGTTAAACCTATCATTTAGAACAGAGACCAAGGCTCAGCTACATGCAGCACCGTACAGTTTGAATGGGTACCACAGACCTGACAGCCCTTGACGCCTCAGACGTACAGCCTGGGGATAAATGCACTACAGGAAGGCACCAAATTCTGACCTGGCACAGAATTCTGGTGGAAATTCATGTTCACTGATCAGTCGACTAAATACGGATCTCCAGATCTGGCTGCCGGTGCGAGCCGAGGACCATTTGCTTTACGTGGATGTCTCTGCGGTACCCATTCAAACTGTGAGGTGATGACAATGTTAAAACAGTATCCTGCTTTACCCTCCCTTGGTCCCTGGCAACGCATAAAGAACACACCGCTTGTTCTGCTAACACTGTTTAAGTTCCCTGCATCTAAAAGGCCAATTCCTGTGGTCGACTAGTGGACCCGTTACTACTGGATGCCTTTAGCTCTTCAAGTGATTACCACACTTCAAAAGGACTGCCACTCTGCACTGTGAAAAGTCCGCTCTAAGAGGACTGGATACTAGATGGCAATATTTACTGATTCAATTTCCTTGATGAGAGAGCTGTGTGGAGTTTTAGCCTTATTGCCTTGAATGACCAAGTCCAGTCAGACCTACACAGTTTCCTTAGTGGTTAAGAGCGCGTCTATCTGAAACATGGAATAAATATCTCAGACGTGTCGTGTGTTTGAGGGGAAAAGGGGTGTTGGCAAACAAAAATTAAAGCAGCACTACTCTGTTAGCATGTCTTTGTAGTGCTGCGAAAGATAGTAGGGATCGGGCAAAGTGTGCTCGTTAACAGTGGGGGGGTGGGACCAGCAGCATGAGTAGCCACCAATCAGGCAGCTGGGAGGGGCTGGGATGGGGGTTTATATCCACAAAACCTTCACATTTGGTTGAGGACAGCTAAATGGCCGGGCATCTCTAAAGGTCGATTAGGCCGCAACACTGACTGACTGAAACTCAATCTATCAAAAGCTTAAAAGAAGGGATTCTACTTGTATTTAAGCTTGGTGTCTGGATCCCTGTCCGAGGTTGTGCCACCCTGCCCGGAGCCCACAGCGGCCTGTTGGCCAGGTTAGGTTGATCTTCTGTCCCAAACTCAGACTCAGGGGTGAAGCTTCTTATTATTGCAGACAATTATCTGAAACTTGGTAGGCTGTTTCCGTTCTGGTCTTCCTTGTGGAGGACACTGCTGTCAACCAGCCTTAGCAGAGCAAGGGAAAGGGATAGGGGACGGGGTGTGTGTCTGTGTGTGTTTGTGTGTATATTTAAGATGTATGTGTGTATGTGTTACGTGTGGGTGCGCTGTAAAAAGGTAGGAGCCTCTCATAGCAGCACGCATTTGCGTTTCTTCTTGGGCTCTGGGGGCTCCAATGCAGCCAATATCGCCTCATCAAACACATTCTTTAGGCCTTTCTGTGAACACAAACACACAAACACACAGGCTCATTGAGGGAGGGGGGCAACGAAAACACACACAGTTAAAAAAAATAATAAGAAAAGGGTGCGGGGAAAACACAATAGCAGCTTAAACTGAGGAAAAGGAACCGGGTGTGAACAAAAGCAGCATTTAACATCATTAGAAATCTAAAACGTGGGCGTGCTGCTGGGGGACAAAAAATAAATAAATTCAACAAATATGTGAAAGGAGATTAAGTCATATCTGCAACAAACAACTAAAGGAGATCTGACTGTCATTTCAATTAGTCGTGTGAGATAGGTCAGGGGCTGAGGGTCGAAGAAACAAAATCACATGCGTGTTTGAGTGCAAAGTGTGGCTGAACTTTGACGGCTTAAATCAAAGGGCAAGGCAAACAAGAAAGTGGAGGAAAAAGACAACATAACCATCCAACCCCAAACAAAAGTGGATTCTGAGCTTTTTTTCTTTATTCCACACAGGCTGGTATTTGACTTCACTGGATCTGCTCTTCGGATTAAAACGCGCTGCAGAAGAAAATCCAGATTCAACAAGGATAAGAATTATTTTAAGTAATAAGAATGATCGCCACAAACCAGGTCTGCTCCCGGCCTCAGAGGTTTCATTTCTCGTTATTCGCCCCGAGCAGAGCTGCTTACACCACGAGCTTGGTCATGTGAGGGAACCAGAGCTGCTCTGATACAGTGCTGTACTATGCAGTAAACCAGTAAGCCCCCAAGTGTTGCTCAACTCAGTTGACCAACTCTACTAAATTCTTCTCTGACAAAGCACTGGGAAAAGAAGGGAGCCAGAGAAAGGAGATCAAGTTTATGTGTCCTTTATTAATTAATTTCACAGGTCATTTCACACAATTATAGCTTTTCTATTATCTGGACTTCAAAGACAGCAGGATATGCGCCACAGTTAATGGCACATTACTTTCATATATAGGGAATGTTGAGCCAAACAAGTCATTTTACAGAAGACTACAACTTCACAAATCATTAAACGTAGCTTAGCTACAAACCAGATCTTGGTACCAAACAGAAAACGCTTTATCTAGTAGTTATGCTGTCAAAATTGCCAAATATTCCCTATATATGACTTAAGTACTTGAATACCCTACATGTAACCATCGTTAGACTCCAAGCTCTGTTTATTTAGTCATCAATAGTAGTACAAAAAATACATTAGCATTAGAAATGGGAATCTGTTTAGCGTTGAGATCAAGCTCAGTGTGGAGCCATGTAAAGCCACCGCCCTTGCTGTTGTCTTAACCCCTCCCCACACAACTACTTCAACGGGACAGATGGGAAAGACTAACTAAAACAATGGCCACATCCCAAACTGCATCCCACATCCTCAGAAAGATACTGCTCTACTGTTGGCAAAAAGCCAAACTGATGAGAACTGAGGCAATGTAGGAAGTCAGGAAACGGTGGAGTGGCATTGTACAGGATTTATGATGTACGTCGTAAATCTTGTACTATACCATCACACCACTGTAGAGAAAGACTTGGGATGTAAATCTAAGCCCACATAAACCTCTCAGGAAGTGAGATATGAAGTACATTAACACACCAACCAAACCAAACGTCAGCAGTTACAGATTAGAAAAGGCAACGAGTAAAGTTACTGAAGTGCAGCAAGGCCTTGAATCGGTGAATCAGGCCATGACACAAAGTTAGTTGTAATGCACTCTGAATGCAGAGCAGTCGTGTAGGTCAGGAGTTAGACTGGTAGATGACTGGTGGATCGGTTACTTAGATGGCTGAGATTGAGATTAGCTTAGATTTCAAAAGCAGCACATGTAAAGAGATGGGAAGAAGGAGGAGAGAGATGGGGTAAGGAATGAAGATTGCACACAATATGGCAATTGAAGGAGGAAGAGGTGAGAGCAGTGGCAGAGAGCAGTTAAAATATACAGCATTTCCTCTTTCTCTGCGTCTCGGGTGGCTCTAGGGCAGCTAGGATAGCTTCGTCAAATACATTCTTCAGCCCTCGCTACGGTGACAGGAGAGGGAAAAGAACAACAGTACAATTAGCACAGCAAACACAGAAAGGGACAGACGGGAGAGGGGGATAAGAGGAACATGGCAGAGCAGGAAGAAAAAGTATTTGCATGAAACAGAGAGATGTTATGAGCGGTATAGGAGGAGGTGCGTGGAACAAAGATGGACAGTGAAGTGTAATAAGAGCTGCAATAGACTTTACTGCAAAGAGAGAGGGCAGTTGCTGACAGTGAGGCGTGGACTGACTGCTGAGGTCCCCGACAGGAAACAGGAAATGACATCAGCAATGCAGCAGTGGTGCCAGGGAGAGAAGGGGAGGAGGGAGGAAGGAAGGAGCGGGGCAGCGAGGTGGGGGCTGAACCTCGGCTCCATCAACACTATTGTTCTCGGCCTGAGTGAAGCCGAGCTCATCTGTTCCCTCCTAGAGTTCCTAACAGTGATGCAGCGACGGCAACACAAGCGCTTAGCACATGAGCATCGGGCAGCTAAATTTGGAAAAGCACCGACTGATTTAACAAGACAATTCAAGTACTGAGTGCTGGTCACCCCGCGTCCTATTTAAACTTTTCCAATAGCATATAAATTGTTGGATATGTCACACACCGGCCAGTACAATTTTCCTAAAAATGTCCAACTAGCACAGTAAAACAAAAAGACACCGACGACTGCAGTTCCTCTACACCTCTTATAAAAGTGATCTCTCTCTAACTAGCAGCATTTTAGCATGACGTTTTCATTTCCACAGGAAATTTGAGGCCCTTGTTATTAAGTCAGCAATGTCTCTACGTGTTTCTTTGCTAATCCATTTCTGGATAATTGGGGGGGGGGCACGTGCAGGAAAACATCTGTCTCTCACTCTGTCTTTCTCACTTGTGCTGTAGAGGCGTTGAGATAACTCTTGAACTGAACCATCTTACAAGAAACTCTACCAGGCAGTCCACCAGGCAGACTACTTACTCTAACCATGATACACTATGGTCTGAGGATGTTTTTAAGCCCACTGAAAAACATCAGATGATCTGCAATTAGCAACACTAAGCTCGTGAGCTCGAACAGTCACTGAAAACAAACCATGCAGAACAAAACCGATCAACCATAACGTGCACAGGCCACGGGGGTTGTGAGCATGTTCCTCTTTCCTCCTTTTTCTTAGTCCTTGCCATTGAGATGTGCATCATGTGTGTCCAAGAGGTGTGTAAATGTGTGACTGTAGATACCTGCGTGAGGGCTGAGCACTCCACGTATTTCACCGCCTTGAGGTCTCTCGCCAGCTTCTCGGCTGTCTCCGGAGTGATGGGCTTCTGCTTGTTCTTGGCCAACTTCTCTATAGTAGAAGGGTCATCCCGCAAATCAATCTGAGTCCCGACTAGCAGGAAGGGGGTCTTTGGACAATGGTGGGTGATCTCTGGAACCCACTGGATACACAGAAAAAGGTACGGTCACAGTCGATACATTGTGTCACAAGAACATGTTGAGCATGAATGAAAAACATGTGATGTTTATGCAGTGAAGTAGAAGTGACTGGGCACAGACAAGCCCCTGCTATGCACTCTACAGTTACTGATATAAAAAGTAAAGTAAAGCCAAAAGAGAGGAAGATGACTCTTTCTAATAAAAGCTAATGATAACAAATCAAATCCACATAACAATGTCAAACTGTGATCATTGTGCAAAAATATAAACAACTGAGAGGGGAGAAGACCACTGGCTAACTAAAGGGAAGGGTGAGACTTGCCTTTTCTTTGACATTTTCAAAGGAGGAGGGGGACACAACAGAGAAACAGACAAGGAAGACATCTGTCTGGGGATAACTCAGAGGTCGTAACCTGTCGTAGTCTTCCTGACCTGGGGAAAAAAAAACAAAAACACGTTTAACGCGCACGGTTCGGCCATCGTGTCACCGGCACTGTTACACTATATGTCTCTTGATATAACTTGATATCCTGAATGAATGCATCTAAGTGCATAGAAGCTGGAATTAGAAAGACATACCTGCTGTATCAAACAAGCCCAGAGTGTAGGGCTCCCCTCCAATCATTACAGTTACAGCATAGTTATCAAACACCTACAACACACACACCAAGACCAATGGTTAGCCAATAATTGCTCAGTATTGATACACGTTTCATTACCACTAGAGTTTGATAAATATGGTGTATTTATTAAAATGTAAATCAAATGCATATGATTTTGCATTTAAAGCTGTTTGTACTGATTATGTGTTGTTATTATTCGAAATCTTTTAACGCACCCATCTTAATATGTGTCACATTCTAGCTGAATCAGAATGAAACTAAACACAGTATTTGGTTGTCTCTCCAAAAATCATTATTATTACATTGTTTCATAACTGTAAGCAAGCTAAAGCACTTGGAAGCCAGGGTCATAAATACATTATACAATTGACTACATCTGGAGTAACTTTATCACAATTAGAGACAAAGTGACAAATATAGAAATACATACAAAATACAACTGTGACCATTTGTCAACTAACAGACGCCATAATACCTAAGCTGAAGTTCTGCTAACACACTTACCGTAGGTACATATTCAGAGGGAAACTTGTTTGTGGTGTAAGAGATGAGCAGGCAGGTTTTACCCACAGCACCGTCCCCAACTACAACACACTTGATGGTCTGCATAGCTGTGTTTTACTGTCGTCACTACTCATTCAAGATCTGGAATAGAAAACACACTGAATTAGTTGATTGCACTGCTTACTTTGGCTTTCCTGGAGTGAAAGTGAGGACAAATCTCTACAAATGTATGTACCACAAAACACTGAACTGCATACATGTTTGCCTCCCTCAAAGATCCACAAGACACCACCGATTATAGCAATGAACATTAGAGGATGACTTGGATCTACATTAGTACTTGTAGTATAGTGTGGACATTTTGTTTCAGCACAGACACATGGACAGAACAGCGTGGGGTGGAGACAAACCAGTTCTCTCGGGGAGACCTTGAAAAGCTCAACACCAGATGGCATTTTCATTACTTGTCAGTGGCAAGCTGCTGGTGAAAGCACTTTGCAACATAACTGTAAATCAAGGCCTGACCTAAATTTGAAAATTGAGAAGACCCAAGCCCTGGGTAAAAATGTCATTATCTCTGCGAAACAGAGATGCTTGGGGGGAGATAACTCTGTCCAGACACTGATTAATAACTGGACTTCCCTGATCAGCCACAAGGTCAATGAGAGTGTCCAGATGTCCAAATGAGAGTTTATGATTTAAGGGACTGAGGGGTGATACAGATCCACAGCAGAACAGAAATTAAGCCTTTAATAGAATTCATAAGCAAAGCTGTCAGTGCTATATAGCAAACATAGCATTGGTGGTTGTAACATAACAAAAGTGCAAATATCAAGTGGGATTGTTTTGGCCTTATAGTAAAAGTGAGCAATGTTCAGACTGCCAGCCAGCACAAAGTGGTGCACTAACCAATAACAAAACAAGAAACACACGAGGGCATTTGCAAATACAGCCAAATGTATTAAGCGTGAAGGTGGCCCCTTAGCCGGATCAACTTTCAGACAAGGCCCAGGGTAGAAAAAGGAGGACATATAGTTTTTTTTTTGTTTGTTTTATCTGTATTTAGAAATCTAGAATATTTATCATTGCTACGTAACACCAGCCAGTCTGCTGTACTTCTCACAGGCCATTGTGGTCCTGCTTGCAAAGTACTAACATAATCACACCAATGAAAACTAGTAACAATCAAGGACACAGACAAGGTTTACCCACTGACTGTCAGGAGGGGTGAAGAAAAGATTACTATGGCCGAAACTCCAGTAGTCATAACACAGCTAAAGCAATCACTACACAACCTTCAGAACCAGAACGGCAATGTGGTCACAACAGATTGCATGAATAGCTGCAAACCATCAACCAAAGAGTACCCTTTATAACAGCGACTAACATATGGATAACAATGCCTACAAGAAACCCTGTTCAGCCTTTCTGGCGGCAGACATTTTGACTTATAACAGGAAAAGCACAGGTGTTACTGTTCAATGTGTCAGAAACCCATGACAATGAGACTATGAGCCCAAACCCTGAAACTGAAGCAGGTACACAGAATCCAACTAGAGGTAAAATGCTTAACTGATAGATTAACCTGGTTAATCGAGTACTCAGCAGACAGAAAAGTGGCAGACATGTTTACAGTCAACATCAATTATATTTACAGCAAACGTGCTCAATATGGTTTCAGCTTGTGGGCCATGGGTCTCTCATGAAGAACAAACTACAAACCTATATAATGGCCATTTCTTTAAAAATGACCTTGAATCCATGTCTGTAACATGTGGTGCATTTTGATGTATTGTCCGTTCGTATACAGTATGTGGCTCACAGTATTCCCTGACATCTTTCTCCTCCACAAGTTCAAGTATGTCAGCGCTGAGCCACTGCAGAGCTCTGCACCACTGTGTGGGGGTGGGGGTGTCATTGAGGGAAGCGGGAGGGACAAAACTGCAGGCACCGTATGTTATAGTGTGAACATGATTTAACAAAGGAACAGTGCATAGGTAGGTGTTCTGCAGAAACACATGGAATACAAAGGTGCAGATTTCTTCAAGATACTAGCCTCTTTAGCTGGAATTACAGCTTTAGATTGTATTAAACTAAATGTTAAGTGGAAATAAACACCCCTAAAATTATGCTCATTGGACTGTCGGTGATCCCATCATCCTCCTGCAGGTTGGGAGGGAAAACTTCTCTTTTCTTTAAGATCCTATTTCAGTTTAATCAGACTAGGGCTAACTATAAAACAGTTCCACAATTCAGCACCTCGGTTTGGATGCCAAAATTATTTTGCAGGGGCCTTGTGTAACTGACTTTTTTTTTTTTTTCATATTCACAAGACAAAAACTGATGATGATAAGGAAAGACTTCATCAAACAGCATAACATTTTCCTGTTCAGATGTGGATGGAAAGTAGAAAAGGAAAATGCGATTACTTAATGTGGCAACCAATACATTATGCTGGAGATATAGGGCTCAACAGCTGCAAAAACATGGATGTGAAAATGTTAGAGCATGCCACTAGAATGCCATGTGCTGATAATACGAAATTATTTCCTTCAGATGTGTCATGGACATTGGAGATTTTTGGTATTTGAACATAACGCTGTTAAGGTTAAGATCCATAATTAACTGTGTTCAAAACATGAGAGACCGATGTGATTGCTGCTCTGTGATTATAATGAGGCCTTTGAAGGACAAGCGGAGAGGCTGCAGATGTCACTTTACAGTCTGGCTGGACCGCAGCTACACCATTAGTTGTCTGAAATCCCTGCACACATTTTCATGGACACTACCGGACAAAATTTTTGTTCCGCTCAGCACACAAGGTTCTCCCACTTGTATGTTACAATAAAAACATCTACAGATGTTTGCGGGTGGGAAGCAAGTGAGGGTTTACATCCCTGCTGCTGCTCTAGAAGTAATATTCACTGGTTTGAATAGTGAGAGAATGGAATAGCGTGCATCTCCTAATAAACTTCTCACTGGCAGATGAACGAAACAGTTGTAATGGTTGCAAAGTGTGTGCAGCTGGGATAAATGAAAGTAGAACATTTTCGATGACTTGCTGCTTGCAATAAGACAAATGATGCCGTACAAGCAACATGACAGGACAGTGGCATGACGGATTAATGGAGAGCTGTGCATACTGAAAAGGGATATTTCATACCTAACACTCATATTACACTTGTGTAATACAATAACACAGATTCAACTGTTAACTTGATCACTGATTATTCGTTTTGGGTGTGAAGATTGTGTGTGATTTTCCTCTGTTGTATTAACTGTCTGTTAACCGGACTTCATAAACACATACAATGTGCTCTCGTGACTTGTGTTGTGGATAATTTGGAAATCTGAATAAGTTACTGAAACTAAATCAATAGATTAACTGGTGAAATACCATATCTCTGTAAATCCTTCGTGGTCCCTGTTTACAGGTTAAGTGTTGTTCTCTCACAGTGTCAAAACTGTTGTCAGTGCTACTTCAACCATCGAATAAGCAGATCTTCCAAATATGAAGCATGCTTCAGAGTACAACAGTAAATCAGTCCCATGAAGTGTCTTCTTGATCCCTTAAGTTTGGACAGTCCATTACTGGGCTGGGTATTCAGATTATTTTTCAACACACAAAACCAAGATAAAGAAACCAACTGTTAAGCATGAGGAAACCCTGCTATTGTCTGAAGGAATCCCTTAAGCACTTTGGCCTGTAAAAGAACAGTTAGTTTCACTGCATGTACAGATTACTGTTACATCCACACAACAGCATATCACCTTACTGCCCAGTAATGAGACTGACTTCTTATAATGGGAGGGACTGTGAAATATCTAACAAATTCTAAGCTAAATACTGCAGTAAGCCGATGGCCATGGGCAACAGAGGGTGGCTGCAGCTGCAATAATGCTGCCAGACTTAATCCGCGCATTTGTGTTTGTAGGCCAGCAAGCATTCTGAGGGCAGGCCAGTTTTAAGAATAGTAGTGAAAGCAGCTCAAATTCAGTTGATGTGGCAGTTACCCCTTGGCGTTAAGATCCTAATTTGAAATTAACTGTATGATAGCATTCGCTACCTCGAGCAAGGCATTTTGCAAGACTCAAAAAAGGGCTTATCTGATCTGAGAAATGTGTATTGCTACTGTAATCTCAATACTTCTACCAACCACAGAACGAACCATCAGAATCACACAGCCTCGCGCCTGTGGGGTTGTGACTGGCATTACATCGGATTTAGCAACATATCCTCAAAAACTGGGTACAGCTTCCTTTTAAGTTCATCTGATACAATGACTCAATGACACGCTTAATACACACTCGGATTGGAAAATCCTTGGACATCTGGACGTTTGAAACTCCTCAACTCAAACAGTTCAATCACAAGCATCTTCTTTCGACATCCACACAGGGTATATGACGACTTGAGCAAACACTGGCTTTCAGTTACATTAGTTTCCTTGCAGCCGCAGACCTGTCTGAATATGCAATCACGACTAGTGTGACAAAATGTTACCACCAGTCTGTATGCGTAATACATAAAAAAACAAAACACTTCAACATCACACCTGAGAGATGGTTGCCAATAAAAGCCACTATTAGCTTGTGTGCATTAGCCTTAGCTGCTGTAATTCGGCCACATCCCCGGCCTCATCTGGCCTAATTTCCTGCCGGCTGTTTAAACTCACAATACATGTACTAATTCAGCTGTCCATCGTTGAAACAAGCCTGGTTTTGCGAACCTTAATCCAAGCACCCAAACACTGCACAATACAGCAGCAATCCGAAAACCTGTTTTCATTACAAAAGCGTACTAACCTGGTATTTGATACGCCTTTTTATTCAGATCGTCAACCAGCTAACCGCTAACTGTAGACTAGTTATATATTTTACCGTTAACCGATTCTACGTAACTTAGTACACTTAACGCATATCACTATTACCGCCAATATATCTGAGGAAAAATATGGTTGATACATAGCCCCAAGCGGTTTATTTACTAGCCGGTTTAACGTTACAGACTGCTTGTCTGCCTGCTTTGCTACTGTCCTCCCCGATTGGCTTGCTAGCTAACTGGTTGGGCTAACCTTAGCGGATGCTGTTGCTCAATGAGATATCCAATTTGACAATTGCAACGCATGTACCACAGACGTACAGCATATATGATATCGATGAAATTCAAATTAAAACCAATCACAGTTGTATGCCAATAACAAAAAAATATATTATTTTTCCGTACCGTATCCTCTGTGTCTTTACGCCGGGCGTTGGCAGCTCCGCGCTAGGGGCTTCCCAGTCAACAGAACAGGGACACGTTGCGTGCGTAGTGAACAACTACGTAATTACGTTAATCAATTTTGGTATAACCACGGTACTTTTCTCAACTATCCACGTGAATGGTTTAACGGATAGTTTCTGGTTTCAGTGCCTAAGAACACAAGTCATTTATAGCCTTAAACTCTTAAAATTAAAACCAGCTCAACTTCTGAAAATGAAATGAAAATCAGTTCTGGCTAAATAGTGCTGAATGTAAACACAGTAACTGATGTCGACAGTTACTGATGTGTTATACCCACCTCGTACGAAAAATTGCACTAAGATTATTTGTTCTTTCGTCTATTACTATCAAATCGTCCAGTTATGCGTAATATCTTAAAATTTTATAAATCATAAGGTGCCCACTGAGAATGCGCAATCTGAACATGCACTTGCTCCACGCTTTTCCATGGATTGGTGATTCTTTGTATTAAACTACAACTACATCTACCACGGTACACAACATGGTTACAACTTTATAAATTGTCCTACAAAAAACACACAACTGAGTTCATTAATCATATTTAATGTTAATGTATCGTGTCTTATTAGGGACTGCGAGTTTGACCCACATACGTATACGGCAGTACTGTTGTCTGCCACTAGATGGCACTACATCTATATGACCCAAATACTCATTCTTACTGCGGACGGTTATAAATACTTGGTGAAATAAGTTAAAACACAGACAACAGGTCTAAGAAAAAAAAAAACAACTTTATTTTCCAAAAGAAAACATGTGGTAAAAAGAAACAGTATTCATGTTACATAAACACAAACATACTCAACATCATATTCAAAAACAAAAAGGGAAAAAAAAAAAAAATCAAATAAGATTTGTAGGTGTCCTCATTGTCCTAGTTAGACACACTCTGCAGCAAGGTAATGTTGTCTCCTTTCAACATGATCCTCCCTGAGAGACACAGAGGTGGAAAGATGGAGGAACCCAAGTGTCAGTTCACTTTTCACTTTAGGACAGAGCACTTAGTACCCAACAAGATGGTTACAGACGACTGGTAATTTCTCACACAGTAGATATATGATCAATAATGTGTTCGGTTTCTCTCTACTAGCTCTTTCCCATACAATTCAGTTGCAGTCTGTCTGTTGTAAAACAGCTCTTTATGTACTGCATCAAAACAGATTAGTAACTGAGGGTGTTCAAAAGCTAGTGTACAAATCACTAAAGGTAAAAAGACAGAGGTACAAAAGGAATCAACAAAAAGGGGCTCTTACCCAGCGGCTTTCTGTTCTTGGTCTTCATGTGGACTTCCTCAGCATCATCTAGCACCAGGTTCATGTACTCATCAAAACCCTAAGACATGGAGGGAATGGTGAGGCAAAAATTAGTTTTAATAGGCCTACTGCAGAAATATTTTCATATTCTAATGATAGGGCCCATATTTCTCTAAGGTACACCCTGCACAAACAAACTGCTTGTTTCAATTGGATGAATGTCACCTTTTCAAAAGGAGGTTGTGTGTTTGTGGGAATTGATCATTATCAATCAGTGCTACACAGGGCCATGTGTTCCTCCTACTGACAATTTTTTTTATTCTAAACATATAATACATAAGTAAAAAAAACAAAATAATACAGTTCATACCATGTCTGAAAACCAATGAAAGATCAAACAGCAAATCTGCATCAGCACTGATATTCAGGTATGTGAAACAACTCTTAATGAGCCTAACGACATGTTATCAAAGCTCTTAGATGCCAAACAATATCTTGCTACAGCGAAGCAGTCCACGACTCAGGTGGCAGTCAAGCTTATATGACAGTCACAGAGATAGATAAGATAATATCCTGTGGGTGATGTTAGACTGTCAGGTTAAACAAAGGAAGTTTTCATTAGCCAACTTTGCCTTATTTTTGGCTTCATTTTCACAAAATGTCTAGAGATAGACACATAAAACATAGGAAAAGAGACAAACATGAGAATATGGTAACTGAACAAGTTGCCAGGCTACACTGCAACAAAAATATTTTTCTTTAATCCATTGAAACCTAGGACTAAAACTATTTTATTAAGTGGTGTTGTGGCATAGGGTCACATTTTTAGTTTATGATGTTTTAACATTCTTGATTCATACAACAAAATTTTGAGAGGCTCTATGTCACCCAGAGGTGTCAACTGAGTCTATAAATCAGTTACTGTGAACCTCTGCATTAACTGTGGTCATTAAAAAAAGCATTTTGTATTTGTAGAACAGAATGAATTGTCCCAGAAAACCTGTCGACTGCGCCAATAAATCTTCATCTATGCCCACATGCGGTAAAAACAGCACGTGGGCATCTCTAAACAGAAATACTGAAACACTTTTCCACTCAGACGTGGTAACTGTATATTTGGTGAATTAACTTTCTCCTGCCTCCATTTTCTCTCTGATAACTTATTATAAATATCAGTACAATCAATTAAAGAATACAGGTCACTGTTTACCTCAAGTTATATTTACAGAGGCCTGAAAACTTGAAAAGCATAACGTGACAATTTTAGGGGTAGAACACAAGCCATCCTTATGTTTTAGTGGTTAAATGTGTGATAAGAAAGGAAACAGGAGATACAACTGTATGTGTGCATACTGTTTACCAAAAGTGAACAGTTACTTTAGTGTGGTCATGCTCTGAATACCTCCTGCTTGTATACCTATCCAATGACAAGATTTTCCAGTAACCACATGTTAATGAAACAACGCTTCTCTCAAAGAAATCAATTGTAGCATTTATTGTGGTTCAATCAATCAGAAAAAAGAGTAACAGTAACTTACAATGATGCAGCCCTCTATCCGCATGTTCACCTGTTCATACAACCACACCTGGATCCGTGAGCGCTGGGGATTAGAGGAACCGTTTTATTCATTGATCACGCAAAACAAAGCAGAACACGAAGCTGAAAACGAATTAACTCAATACTTACGTTTTGGAGATACCTGAAAATTAGGTTCTGGTACAGGGAGTCAAGGAAATTTTAAATTCAAAACTCATACAAACTAGACATGTTAATGAGAAGGGTTACTGCACATGTAATATCTGTAACAGTATTTAACACTTTAACTCACTCGAAGCAAGGGTTTAAAATATGCCAAACAATGGTTCAAAATCCAAAAAGTTACGTTTATGTAAGTATGTTACTGTAACGCCAAGGAGCGCCGCAATGTAAGTATGCCAAACGCTGTTGTGTAGTTTAGCGCGCTGTAGCTAGCTAGGCAATTTGACTACACACCGATCCTTTGAATGGACGTCTAAAAAAACGTGTTGGCTTTAAATCTCGAATTTGCACACGATACCCTGCTGTAATAAGTCATTACAACCTCCTTTATCCTTTTTAAAACTCTGCCCTCGTTCGAGCTCACAGGAGACGGACAGCTAGCTTAGTTAGCTAATGAGAAAAAGCTAGCCTAGCCGCTAAGTTATTGTAGCAAGCCATTCAACCGCCTCCCATTCATTTCAATAAAAAGGATACAATGGGCTGCACCATAACCTTCTGGACCTTCTGTCCTTGTCCTCTGTACGCCATGCCTCCAGCAAAATACCAGCAGTAGGTATAAGATGAAAAATTTGCACCTTTTAAGTAGAGTGCACTTTAACGAAACGCTCACGTTGTGAGGTTGCTTCAATGGCGGGTTTCCTTCCGCGTGCGATGTCAGACGTTATAAAGACGTCACATAATGTGGCACAGCGCCCCTGCTGGTAGGAGGCCATTACTGCACCAACGTGTTGCTGCACAAACGGAAGACAAGGCATCGTGAACCAGCACCTTGGCTAGCTGAAAATAAAAATAAAAAATAGATACAGACATTAGCTCTATTCACGACAAATGACGATAACAAAAGTAATATTTGAAATAGTTAGTTTACTATGACAGCCAATCACCAATACGCCATCAAAAAAACAAAGTGATGATTTAGCCCTGATCATTTAAGATGACCTCTGACCACTGTTTACAATGCTACAAGTATTTACGCATAATATTAAGCAGTTAATGTGCTGGTTTGCTTTTAGAAGGACAGTGAGAGATAATCATATAAAATTCAACCATGAATCGTTGCATAAGCCTTTTATTTAGTTCACTTTAATTGAATCTCATACTGTTTAACACCGATAGCACGTGTACGTGAGTCAGTTATTCCTCTTCACACATGTACATAAATTTCTGGAATTATGGTGTTTGTGTAGAGTTTTTTGGTTTGTTTGTTTGGTTTGTTTGTTCTCTGGGAAGCTGCTGCCAGATAAATCCACCAAGATATGAACGTGCCTCTTTGCAATTTTCAGAAATTGCTTTCACATTATTAAAACATAGTATCAAAGGGCACGGATTCAGTTGGGCAGGTCTTCCTTAAGTGTAATATGTTTGTGACGTGACTGCAAACAAAATAACTGCCGTCTTCATAAATGGCATGCAACCAAATAGTGTTGCATCCTATCAAATATCCCAATCAAATGCAAAAAAACAGGATAAAATTACCCTATTCTGAATTGTACATATTCCTTTAGCTTGGGAAAGCTTTGTATTGCAGTCATTTAGGCTTTATTTTGGCTGTATCTCAGTTTAAGTCTATAATGTGACGTGATTAATAACTTTTCTGCCTTTATTTTGGAATATTGTTTTTATGTTTTGGCCTCTAGAGGGTGCTGCGCCACATCAAACGTTACAAGAGATGGACTAGCGTTTTTGGCAGAATTCCTCAACTGTTGGGTGAAGCGAGCAGCAGCTTCTCTGGACCATGGGAAGAAAATGGGGAAACCAGTTTCACTCCTGGCTGGCTACCTATTTTCACATTAAAAATGCAGAGAAATAATCTAAAATAATTAACAGAGCTTAATCTTTAATCTTGTGAAAACACCACAGTCAAACACACCTCCTGTTTTTAGGCCAAGAAGAGGGCCTTTGAGTCTGTTGCCATTATGGCAGCCTGCATCTAACCATAATTGGCCAAGGTATTCCCTCTGATATTAATAGATGGTATTATATAAAGTAGGATTGGCAATTTCTCTGTTGTGCACAATATACCTGTAACATGATGAGTTGAGTCAGGGGGGCAGCCTTGAGTGTGCAGTTAACAATAGTATTAATAACATACAACACCGGCTTGTCTCCCTGCTCAGAAGAGAAAGTGTGACGGAAATTAGCAGCCGAGGACAGACAAGAGTTCGCAAGTGGGGGGAAAGAAAAGACGCAAGGAGCCTCGGTGGCGCACGCTGAGGTGTCACCTTTCAGGGCAGGGACCCCTCAGCCGTATCTTAAAAGGCAGGGCTTCTGCAGCTTGTGGTGGCGTGCGTCGCTCATCGGGCATCGCTGTCAAGTGCCACATGCTTGTCTTTGTGCTATGAGAGCAGGAATGGGCTGCTGACTCTCAATGCCACACGCCTGCTCACATTCTCAAGGAAGACTGGGAGAAGGAGACACTGGTGGCAGACTATGGTGCTGCAAGGACGTGGAACTGGGAGTTCATAATATTAATATTTAGTAGGATGAAATATCAATGTTGATGATTTTAGATGAATAGAAAAGGAAGAAGATTACACATCATATGAGTCAAAGTACACTTTTCCCCCTAATCCATGACACTGTAACTCATTGCTGAACACCAGAGACAACACTGTCCGACCCAACTGGAATATTCTATAAATAGGAAACTTAGAAACACACACACACACACACACACACACACACACAGCCATTAGTGGCAGGGTATCCTGTTTGGGTGTGTGTGTGTGTGTGTGTGTGTGTGTGTGTGTTTTCTATCTTTTCTCATTTCCACTCTTGTCTTTCCTACCTTCTCTTTCCTCATCTGACCCGGCCAAAAGGAATTGCCCCGGTTAGATCAACCTCCTCTCTACA
This sequence comes from Datnioides undecimradiatus, assembly GCA_008933995.1. Taxonomy (NCBI): domain Eukaryota; kingdom Metazoa; phylum Chordata; class Actinopteri; order Lobotiformes; family Datnioididae; genus Datnioides; species Datnioides undecimradiatus. The sequence continues at coordinate 19,286,746 of WARS01000013.1, forward strand.
TCACTTCCTGTTCCTGTTAGTGATTGTTCTGAGGGGAAGGGAAGGCAGACGGGATGAGGAGGAGGGGCTGGTGGTGGTGGTTCTTTGTTTCACCATCGGCCTCACCTGCCTAACCCCCACCTGACAGGCTTGACCCCTGCAGGCCTGGTAGAGCCAGCCAGACAACCCGCTGGCTGTCTGTTTCCTGCCTCGCTGACTGACAGGATATTCATAGCGTGCCCGGGACACAGTTTGAGTTAGACTGCCTGTTTGAGCAGATATTGGCTTTTTTCAACAAAAACGTCAATTTCATATTTATCAATTACGTTACAATTTGATATAAGAATAAAACAAAAATAGCTGAGGATTTATGTATTCATTTATACACTAGGAATGAACAGCTACATTTAAATCTACAATGTGCAACTTTTAGACATAAGTCAGGATGCGTGTTGTCTGTTTAGTCGGGTTTAGAGTGGCTCACTGTGTTCTGTGAGGTTAACCAATACAAACACATTGAGAGGGACAAACAGCAAATGTATTCCATGTTTGGCTCACTTTGTTTCATCACATTTACCTGTTACTGATATTCTTATGACCACATCAGTGGCAGCAACCACCTCTGTGAGCAAATCCACCAATTGTGCAAACATAATAAATTGAATCTGTATCATATTTTACAGCTTTGTGTGCTTTTGTGTTCAGCCCCGATGGTCCCGTACGGCGTGACCAGCGACAGCGGTGGCTGAAGTTTGCAACATTAGGAAACGTAAGATGGTCATTGCTGTATATTAGACATTATCAAGTCAGTGGTACTTGACTGATGACTTCACGACTCGTGCCTGCTTGTTCTGCAGCTGCACGACATCTTGTGTTTGTTGTTTCTTTCTTATTTCTGTCATCTTTTTTGAGTGTCTGGGTTTCTTTGTGAATTCTAATTAATATCCCTATATATATCCACAGCCAAACCAGCGAAGGAAGGTGTGTAAATTCATTGGCTGAGATACTTCTTACATGATGGCTTACAGCTGTGCGTTCACATGACCGCAATCTAGCCGTACACTGGAGCGCACTGCATCGTGGGAATTGCAGAGAAAAAAAAATTGTGTACGTTTCATTGACGATGCTTCCTTTCATTTTGTTGCTGTATGTTTTCACAGAGCTTTACAGTGCATCAATATCACACTCTGAATGAACTTAAACAAGCTAGAACAGGATAAACTAGAGCAGTACTTTATTAATCCTTTGCAGGAAATTGCGGTGTCTAGTACTACTAGTACTATTCTAGTACTAAATAAGATAATAAATAAGATAATGGATAGTAGAGATAGTAGAGTAAACTGCTGGGTTTTCATCATGAAGGGAACAGCAGTAGAGTGCATATAAAAGCGGTTTGCAAAATAACCTTGCTTTCACTCAGGCTACTCAAGAATAATGCCTGAAGGTGAGCAGGCTTTGAAAACATACATCCATGCAAACCTTTAAGATGCTTTAACATGGCTTTAAAAACATGGCTTTAAAAACCATTCATCTCAGCCTTTATTCATCCCCTGCTCCACGACTCTTTAGTCGTGTTAGTCAGTGAGTGTTTCTGTGATTTTGATGAGGTTGTCTTAGCCGGCATGTGAACCTCTCTACCTACTCGTGCACCTATTCATGTACAGTGTGACACACAGGTCAGTGTTTGTGGTGCTGTTCTCACCGGTCAATGGTATCACTCAGCGCGGTGACAGCGGTCGGTGAGGCCTTTAACAGACAAGCACGCTTACTGACATGTTTATTCCCTTTATTCAAAGCAGACAATCAGCTTGCTGCAGCACAGGGTGGAGTGACACGTTATTGCTCTGCCCTGCGATGAAGGAAGCAAAGCAATTATAAAAACATGTGAAATCATGTTTTTATTTTCTGTGCCCCGACTTTACCTAATATGGAGTTTACCAATGTGAGTCACGATATAATTATCTCTTAGTGTACCGCTCCATCTTACAGCTTTTTTTCATTGGTAGATGCTAGAAAACCAGGTTATGGTTTGTGGTATCTCACCTCACAGCACAGGCCCATGTTTGCATGTACTCTGTTTACTCTCAAACCACTTCCATATGTCATCATCTAGTAACCTTTAATCAAAATTTAGTGGATTTTCACATTTTAGCTGTGAAGTGGTCTGTGAAGATTGTACAATCCTTGAACTTCTATAAATACCTGGTCATCAAGCTAAAGAAGTAAAGCAGCTTCTCTGTTAATTCATGCACCGCTGTCACTTTCTTGATATAATGTGGCTGTACTTGTCGGGAACAAAAGCAAAGAGGGAGGTGAGGTCCTCTGTGGCCCAAGGTGAAGAAAAGCTCCACGGCTGCTGAGGATGCAACAAAATTCTTCTATGTAAATGAAAGAAACACTGTATAACCTCCTACTCATTCAAATTCATCTAACCCGTATGCTCCTTTCCATATCTGCAGTATTTCACTGTAATGTTCAGTGTTGTTTTGAAATGCAAATGCTGCTTACTGCGGTTGCTGTTAGGGGGAATCCACACAACTTTACATTTGTGTCTCGAGTGGTTGGGTTATCAAACCTGTTTGTGTGTTTATAGTTTCAACATGTCTGTGCATGTTTGGCTTCTGACCTTTGTTGCTTGAGTGGGTAATGCCAGAATAAGTGACAATCAATAAATGACATCTAGCAGGGGATTACCAGATTGGTCACATAAGAAATGCCAGGTCTCAATACAGCAGAAAGAGAAAAAAAAAATGTTTCCAACTTGTTCACACTTTCTGTATTAAACAATTCATTCAATGGCCACTGCCTCAGACCTGTTCATGTGTTTCTTATCTTGTTTTAACAGCACCGTCGAGATGCACAATACATTTATTTTCCCTCCAATTAACACGATGAATAATACGCAGGTCCGATAAGGGCTTTTTGTTTCAAGCAGTGTTTGTGAAACCGAGGAAATGTGGAGGCATTTTTCATTGTGAGGTTGTTTGGCCATAACACTGGGGATCTGATGAACATGTTGGCCAGAGCTGCTCCAGAAGTGGCAGGGGTCAGTGAGCAGAGGCACGGAGGGGGGAGGAAAGCTTCGGCAATATCGCTGACCATTTCGCTGCTCTTAGATATTAATCAAATAATATTCCAAATATTATTTTAACACTTCCTTGGGTGTTTTTAGTTGAGTGTAGTGTAGTGTAGTGTAAGATCCCTGTTTATTTAACTTTTTAATGGTGTATTATGCTGAGTCCACCATTGTGCATTGTACACTTATGTTATTTACTGTTACTCCATATAATAAGGTAATAATTAGAAATAGTAAATGATGTTAGTAAAGTGCACGAATTGAAAAGGAATCAGCAGCAATTTTAATGAAGATTAGATTAATTGCTTAATTATTAATCAAAGCTGCATTGCTCATTGTTGTTGTACAAACAATGTCTCAAAAGACTGTGCATGAAAACGTGGTCACTTACTTAATTTAAATTTGAAATTTGAATGATCACCCTCACGTTTCCAGTTTTCTTTAGCTCTGTGTTTTGTTCTGTTTTTTTTGTTTTTTCTTAGAGCTTCCTTCAAGTCATTGTTTTGGTTTCTGGGGCCCACACCGTTACTGTTTTGGTACGGTCCAAATGCAGAGTTCCAGATACAGCAGGGAGCATATTCATGATATTCAAAACAACAACAAAAAAAACTAACTAACCCACTTTCAAGTAAAGTTAAACAAAGCTGCAAAGGACAGTGAATGCTGGACTTTCACCCATCATGACGACATGTGTTCATATGCGTTCAAATGGACAGTTTGATAGGACGTTGATCACAACAGCAAAGATGACAGTGTCCAGTGTCAGTGTAGTTTGCTTAAGGAGAGAATGGCCCGACCGCCTGTGAAGGGAAAATCCTAAAACTGGAATTCTTGGGAAAGTTTGAGACTCTGAGTTCTTACGAAGTGTTATTTGAATAGAGGTTCCAGCTGTTAGCCAGGATGTGTCCCCATGCCATAGTCAAATCAGCCCGTCTGGTGTAATAGTGTGCCTCCAGCATTTTTATTATTTACTGTGAACACCAACACTGTTTATCCCAAGGTGATATTAAACTCTATAATATCTACTCTTATTTATTCAGTTTTACTTTATTTATTCATTTACCTTTTGTTTCTATCTGTGCACACATTGTCATGTCACATAACATGTCACTTGTGTTTAAGGGTAGATTAGCTGCAGTCCAACATTTGCATTCATTATGTCAGCATAATAAAAATATGAAATTGCATTGTACGGTTACAGCTAAGTGTATTTACAGGGTTATGTAGTTTTTCCATTTTATGATATTATTAAAAAATACACATCAGGACCTCTTTGGTGCATATATTTTATGAATGCTACACATCTACAAGCATTTTATATAATGATAAACAGGGTGCAGTGAAGCAAATCATAATCACATGAACACTTGCATTGCTCTACAAAAATTTCAAATAATCTGTTCCCTGAAAAAAAAACAAAAAAACAAGGAAAACCAAAAAGAATATCAACAAAAAGTCAAATGTTTTAATACATGCGTTATTTCTGATCATATTCTCGATTGCTGGCAATAATTATTTGTCTCTTTTTTGCTCATTAAGACTTTTTATGAGTCACTACTCGTTGAGGCTCGGACGATACGGTTCCTTTCACTTGTTCAGCCTCCACTTCACTCACGTCCTGCGTGTTTTCATTCCATTCATCGTGTTTTGCCCACAGCAACTGTGTTTCTCATCGCAGACTGCGCCAGTCCTCACCTGAACTAGCAGTGGCCTTTGCTCCTACCCACCTTTACCCATGCGTCCCTCCTGCCCACACACCTGCGCCTTATCATTCAATCAAAAAACCTCAGCGTATAAACACACCCGCTCATTGGCCCACTCTCACTCGCTCACTTCACTCTCCTGCACCTGAAATGATGATATATGTGTGCCAAATATGGATGCACTCTGCTGGTGACGTATAGAGAAATGCCCACGGTTCAAAAGTCAGATTGGACGACAGCAATGGCATTATCAATAAAAGAAAAAAACAAATACAAAATCATTTGACTTGATTTGATTTGCTTTTTAACCTGGGCAATAGCTTTATGAGTGCCTTCATTACATGTCTGCGTGTGTTTAAACTGCTCATGTTTCAAAGTTAACAAAGTTTACATGTAAATGCTGAGTTGCAACTACGGATCCACTTGGAGTTGGACTTACCTACCCCGTCTGCATCCTGCTTTTCAGTTCTCACCTTGTACCATGTCGTCAGCGTCTCACAACACGTCAGGCTGAAACAATAATAATCTGCCAGATGTTTCTGATTCAGGCCTGCAGAGGTGTGAATGTCAGAGTCGACATGTCACGCTGCATCCACCAGCTGCATCAGTCTACTGTTACATGCCCAACCTGTTTGTGCCAGAGCCAAGCGGCTGCGAATTGTGGAGATGCACCAATTTGACTTGGCAGAAAGTGAAGTTTCACAAAAAATGCAAATCAGTGAAAGATGATGAACGCTGTCTGTGTAAACTTGGCATGAAGTGCGACTAATGCAGTACAGGTAGATTAACTTATTAACTAAGAGCATTAACATATCCGCACCTCCCACCCAAAACTAATAGCAATGCTTTGGATTATAGGCCAGAAGTCAGAAGAAGTGTTAGTGTTTTGTACATTTTCACTTGTAGGTTCCCAGTACCCAGTATCCAGGGTGTCACAAATTTGCATGGAAAGAGATCCTAGAGCTGAGTGGAACCATGACACTGCGAGTGTAATCAAACACTACGTATTGAATAACTATAATGCATAAACTAGACAGTGCAGTTTGTGGCTCTGTAAGCCTCTGTAACTATATAATTACAGTGAAAAGGGGGTGAATAACAGAAAACAGCTGAGTAACTGACAACCATTTAAAAAACACAAACATAGCCCCTCACCCATGTTATAGATATAGAGACATATTGTTCTTCCAGTGCTAAGCCTACATTAAAACCATGCTAACGATAATAAATACTCCATATCTAATTAATCATTTTATTTTAAATGCACCCTATTCTTCCACACTTGTTACCCAGTAATAATAATACACTCCAGAATTGCTTCTTCCCTTGTACTAACATAGAGGCCTGGGTACCCTGTGACTAATATTCATATTTTGTATAAACCAAATTATTAGTTAGTAATTGGGGGGCTGCAACCTAAAACATCATCAAACTGAGAATTATAGCTAAGTGAGTATAATTAACCTACAAGCTTGTGTAATTCAGTTTCGACAAATATGGTGCATTATTAAATGCCACGCTGGGAACAGTCTTGTCTAAAAAGCTTCACGTGAGACAAAAAAAAAGGATAAAAACCATTCAAATACCAGAAAAGATCCCTGCGTTTAATTACCACTGTTGAATCGTTCAAAAACACAGCGTGAGCCTAAAGGGAAATCAGGAGGCATGTTAAGTGCTGCCACGTCTGCAATTAGTCTTCATTTCAATGTTACAGTTTGGGGTTTTTTTTAATTTATACTGATGGTCAAAATTCGACCATGTTAGTGATCCAGCCTCTCATCGTCTGCGCCTCTGAAGTTTGCTGGTTGATTTGCTGAGAGACTGGATGACTATCATTGTTCTGAGCAATTCCGTTTCATTCATCGCAGCGTTTGCGGCCTGACTTGTTAGCGCGCAACAGCGGCTGGATAAGTTGCCATACCTGCATTCTACTTGCAAGAGAGCCACAGGAACAATCAGTCTTCTCTGCAGCTGTCTGTCAGCATCACATGTCTCGCTACGAGTGAAGAAATTGCCACAGAAGATGTGTGTGCTTCCAAATACTCTGGCCGTATTAAGAGCAGTACCTAATGGTAGGGAAGGGTCTGTTCGTTCACCCCAAACAACAGGACAAGCAGTCCAGCTTGCAACTCACACACCTTCACTTAGAAATGCCGGGGCATGTTCTGCAAAAAAAAAAAAAAAAAAAAAAAAAAAGTATTAATTACAGTGAGTAGAGTCGACAGCAGGACAGTAGCCCTGTTAGGCTGTAATATGGCACGAGTGCTGTGTGAATACTAACATGCTTAGCAAGCATAGTATGTACTGGTTGCACCATCTTAATTTAGCATGTTAGCATGCTGGCATTTGCTATTTATCGCAAAACTCAAAATACAGCTGGGGCTGATGACAAGTCATTAGCATTGCAGGAATTTGGTCAATAGTGGCACTAGATAATGTTTCCAGGGATCAGCAAAAGTGATCACAACTCATCCTCAGGTGACATGAACCTTGGATTCAAAACGAATGAAAGTCGATCCGATAGCTGTTTAAACATTTCACCTTAGAAATCCTTTCTGCCTCACCCTGGTGCAAGTGTAGAAGCCAGCGGATACACTCAAGCGTGTAAGATTTAAGGTTATGAATGTTGGCGCGAATCTGAATCCATCCACTAGCTGTTGAGATATTAAAGTCCATATCAAAGTAGCAAACTGACTGGCTGATCGACATTGCCATCCCCAGAGGCAGTTGTCTCCCTGTGAGTAAAATTAGAGGACCGACACAAATCTGTTTATCTGTCCCACAGTACGGACCTTTCAAGGAGCTCAAGTAGCCAAGCCAAAATATCCTGGATGCGGATTCTGCAATCTTGAGCTGTAGACGTCATCTGGAGCCACAGTTTGAACAGTAGTAATTGGGGCAACTCAGTCGTGAGCACGTCAGCCAAGTGCGGTTCTCTATGATGCGCAGGGTTTTCCAGTCGATCCATAATCACATTTAATTATAGACCAATTGAGCTCAACAAGTTCCACCTGGTGAAATGGGAGATGAAAAAGGACAGGTAGGATTACAGTTTATGTAAATCCAGTGGTATCACCTTTAGAAAACCCAACTGGTCAACCATTTAAAATCTGGTTAAAGTCAAGATGAAACGAAAAATGCCATTTCAACAGTTTCGGATCACATTTCTGTCATATTATGCATCCACTTAACAATATATCCCCACAAAAATTACAAAACTGTATTTGTATTTTTATCAAAATCCAGTACTATGTTCGCTTCCTGTCAAGCAAAATACGACGTGTGCGTATATGAGCTTGAACCAGCCAAGTTCAGCCCAGAAGACTGTGACATTAACCCATCAAGTGATCCTCAGCTAAGATTCTTTAGTTGGCTACATAACACCATTCCCCTCGTCTTGCAGCAGCTTGAGGCATACGTCCGTCTGCTCCACTGAAGGGGTTGATGCAGTGAGTAGCCATATACAGTTGACTGGAAGCTGGCATCCAACTCTGAGTCACTGGATCCAATTCTAAATCATCTCCATGTTTGCTCTGACTTGCTCATTATTCAGTAATCAAAACAAATTCGTTCCAACATTACGTCCCATCTGCCTATCCTCTTTCACTCAGAAATACATCGCAAGACAGAAGCTACATGCTCTGAAAATGCTGTTTTATGTGGACTTAAACATGGTTTCTGTTTTGGATATTCTGCTTTTTTTTTCTTTTTTTTTTGAATACATTTACTTTGGGGAGGATCCATATCAAACGTGTAAGATAAGAATCCAGAGATTCTTCTGCAAACAGCAACAGGTCTGTCACAGTCAAGCACAAGTCCCACAGGCCTCCGGCCCATTACTGTGCTTCCTCTCAGTCCCATGATTCATGATCCACATTTGCCTCATCTCTGCCAGATATCTGTGTCATTAGGTGATAGGTTGTCCATAGTTTCTGGACGTGGAGCAGGCTGCAACAATGTCAACAAAAGGCTGTTTCTGCACACTGTAATTCACTCAGGACAATGCCTGTTGTCCTCATAACCGTTTGTCTCAGAGGACGACGAAACACGAGGGCCATGTTTCATATTACCAGAATCAAGAACTGCACTTGGATAAAACCAATCTCCCCCCTCTGTGATGCCTGCGAGGGCTTTATTTCATCTCAGAGAACTATTTTATCTTGCTTCCTGTTTTTATCTCCTCGTGAAACTGACACCTGCTCACACACACCCACACACACACAGACACACACACAGATGCGCACACACACATTGGCAGCAGATCCCAATGAAGTGCCTAAATATGGTGAACAAAAGGTCTGCAGGGGAGTGAAAGGAGAAGCGGAACAAAAAACAAATAAGTAATGAAATTATAACAATACAGAGAGAGGGGGAGATAGAGAGACAGAGAAAAAGAGAGAGAGAGTAGGGTTGCCACAATGGCGAGGAACAATCGCGCCGCGTCAATGGAAAAAGAGAGGTGGGGGGGGGAGGGCTATCTGGACAATAGAGCCGGTGACAGGAGCACAATGGCTGCAGTGTTTTCAATTAGACATTATCTCATAGACAGAGTGGCAGGTCTCATTGTGCGAGGGGGCTATTTCAGGGCTGCCTTTGTGTGGGGCAGTGCCATACTCCCCCACCCCTCCTCGACCCTCAACTCCCTGAATCCACCCCCCTCGCACCCTCGCCCCCGCAGAGGCCCTGTTATCTTGTGTGCGGCCGTGTGTGTATTTGTGCATGTATATGTGTGAGTCTGTGGACAGAGAGCGGGCCTTTTATGTGCCTTGTTATTTGCTTTCCATCAGCAGAGGGCAAAGTGTAGCCAGCTACACGGACCAGAGCTGCAGCAAGATGGAGGGAGAGTCGGAGGGGAAAACAAGAGGCAGAAGGTGATGGGTGTAGGTCGCCAGGAGTATCTGACCCCGTCCAGCTCAGCTGTGAGCTTCAGGTTCACAGTTGAATCATGTTTGCCGAGACTGACCGCAGTCCCTCTGTCCTCCAGGGACTTTCTCTAGAATATTGTGCACATCGCTATCGACCCAATCAGGTCATTGTGGTCTCCGTATCTCTATAGGGTAATATTTGCGAAGAGCAGCTCTCGCCTTTCGGCTTGACATGCTTCCGCTGTGTTGTTTTGCTGAATTCAGCGGATGAGGCGTCGGAAAAGAGGGTGTTGCGGTGTGCTTGCTTCTCAGAAATAATGCGGACTTCGCTTATCGGACGGGAGCATCTGTAACATTTTGACACGCTCACAAAAACGGTTATTTCGACAAGCCTCATTCAGCCACCCTGGTGCGGTTTGCTATGTGCCGGTATGTGTGTATGTGCGTGTTGTTTGTCACTTTGCATGTTGGTGAAGGCACCTTGTTTGGTTTAACCGCTCACATAAGCAGATCAGTGTTATCGCTGTGATATTGTGTCAGCTAAGCAGAATAATCGTCTGAGGTTTTTCCACTGTTGGTGTTTATCTCAGAGGCTTGTCGACCTGTCAGGGGCCCACTCTCCCTCTGGTGTGCTTGGTACATACCATATTTAGGCTGGATGCCATGGGTCACACTGGTGCAGGTGAAGAAGGCTGCAATAAAACTCTACTAATAGCTTGGAGGTAAAAGGTTGAATCTCACTACATATTCACACACTTCAAGTGTCCATATGTGATCGCCAAGCTGTTTTCTTTATATAAATAAAACACACACAGTCACATTCCCAACCTGGCATTACCCGCTGGTAGCAGAGGCTTTACAGACTCACTGTTCACAAATCAGTGCCACCGTCCGGCTTCATTGCATGTCTGGTGTTTGGATTGAAATGTAGGATTTCAAAAGACACAAAAGCTTCTTGTCATTTGTGCACCAGCCTGCGTCAGATTTGCACCTGGCGACCATGTAGAATCCCCATTTGACTTAGCATCGCTGTATCCATGTCAGTATATGTGATGGTGCTCACAAAGGAAGAAAGTGAAGGTTTATCACGGAATCGGGAGAGAAGAGAGACAAGATAAAATTGCTGAACTTCCAAACTAGATATTTTTGAAGAAAAACACCTGTAAAATAACACATTGTCATACAATTTCACCTAGTTTAAGTGAAGAGCGGGTGATATGTACTTTCATCTGAAAACCACAGAACAGGTAAATGTAAAAAAAAACTGTGCCCTTAGAAAAACACCTCACCTTAAACAAACTGACCTGGATTTAAAGACACAAATCCACATTTAATACCTCTAGAACTAACAATATTTAGGGTGATTTCATTTCTATTTTTACTTAAAACCATTTTGACGCCGTGTAACTTCATTTTCGACAAAATTAAACTTACAAACTAAGTAATGGTTACAGTAAATGTATGCCATAGTTGCATTTTCTTTTTATAATTATCTTTGAAAAAATGAAATAGATCAAAACCTGCATTTTTTTTCCCCACTAAGTCTTCAAACAGCAACAGATTGCATCCTCAGAAATGTTTAACTTAATTATTTAAATACTATTGCTATCTGCTTCACTCAGATCTACAAAAATACAGATGATAGTTCAGAACCATAACAGGGCAATGTGATTTTTATGTTTTTTTGTGATACTAACATATTTTTACAAAAACACCTTAGGTTATTCTGTATCATAGGTGGTATCTAGAGAAGATAACCACCAAGAACCATAGGGTCACACCCAAACATATGGCTGGATAGCATCGAAAGCAACTTCTTGAAACCTCATCATTTGGTCAAAACTGGTGCCTTTTGCTGGATGTGTTTTTAGAGTAAGATTCTTCATTTATTGATCGCACACGAACACTATGAACTAGTTATTTATGACCGAGCCTGTTTAAGTGTCCACTGTTGCTGGAAAACACTGACCCAAAACCTCCCCACAGCGGTGGCTGTAGGCCTACTTCTCTCTTTCGTCCAGGGTTTCTCATAGTCTATTTCCGTGCTCTGAACCAGTTCTGTGACACAACAAACTCTTTATGAGGGTCATTTTGTGGGGATAACACAATAATACTCTGGTTTAATCAGTGTTAATCAGTGAAATGAGCTGCCACTGGGTTTGGAAAGAGAGGAAACATGGCTGAGAACCATTTGTGCGCAGTATTGCCTTCATTCTGAGGGCGACACTTTGCATGTGTTTGATAGACAATCTTGTTGCAAAGTTCCACAACAACTAAAACGAGAAAGGCATTTTCTAAATGTTATCACAGCGCATTACAGCTCTATATTTACACAGCTTTTATGATGGTTCCAGCTCCCAAACCCAGATTTCATAAAGTCATGCAGACTGAAATGACGGACCGGTGGCTCAGCTTCATTGTTCCCATTGTTGGTGCAGTCCATCATCTGAGCATCTATTTAATATTTAAATATTTGCTGGATCTCATCCCGGACATGCCTGGTTTGAGTTGTTGAGCGTGTGTGTGTGTGTGTGTGAGAAGCAGAGTAAAGCGGCAGGTAGGCTACGCAGTCAGCAGCCCTCAGATGGAGCAGATATCTATCTAATAGCTGAGGGCAGATAGCAGTCAAGTGACCTGATTCCAATCTCTAGCATCAGGATCTGACAACCATAGAAAAGAGGGGCAAAGTGGGACACAGGAAGACAGTGTGGGTAATTGACTTCAGTTGAGGTCGGGGTTGTTATGACATGTATGTAGATTACGTTGGGCTGCTCATACACAACAAGCCTCCAGCAACTGCCAGTGTGGCCACATATGCTTGAAAACATATTTGCTCTCATAACATATTTTCTGTTATTTTTCAAATACCTCAGAACCATTTCTGGTGAATTGTCAGAGTTTGCAAACAGAGTGTGGTTAGCATTAATACATATCAACCAAGAAATGAATAAAAAATGCTCAGTGCTGCATGATACGGTTGTATGATTGCATGTATTCAGATGCCTTTAACAGTTAACGTATATTTAGAACACTTTGACTGACCTGCACTCTCTGTAAGGCGTGATCAGCACCGGGTCTTAATTATTTATGAATACCTTACTGTTTTTGTGCACGCTTGCAGCACCTTGTCGCGATCTTTTAATGTGGGCCTTGTTGAGAAGATCACAGACGATTACAGACTGTTTTTACAAAGTTTGGAAAGTCCAGTTGTTCTTACTGTGCACCTAAAACCTAGAAAATTCAGAATACTTTGAAGCTGACCTAATTTTTATTGTTGGGGCATTCTTAATTTAAATAATAACAGTTTTACAACTTTATTAATTTGACTTTTGATTCATTTGGCTTTTTATCACCATGCCGTTTGCTTCTTATTTAAATCTCTTGACATGTGGATCTTTAATATTTCGTAAAGTAAAAAATTTGATAACTTTTCCAGATTTTTGTCTCATTTGTATAAGTTATAAAAAAATCTATTTATACCACCACATCAATGTAGATACAGTTGGGTGTCAAATTTCAGCCTTAGTGCTCCTGGGCATGGATTCACCCATAGCAATTTTTAAAAAATATGCCCTCATTTGTTGTTTTGAGTATGTTGGTGGAGGGTCCTGTTTATGACTATGCTCCAGTATCTCCTATAGGTGTTCAACTACCTTTAAATCTGGTGATTGTGAAGGCCGTAGTAAATAATTCATTCATTCATTTTAATACTCATCAAACAATTCAGTGAGCCCTCATAATGTCGGTATGGAAGTGTCTGCATTTGTCTGCTTTTGTAAAAAAGATATTTCATCTGTGAATATATTTTTAAAAAACAGTTTTCATGTGTGGTTATGAATAAAAACTTTAAGCAGAGTAAAAGCAGCAACAATCTCAAATCAGAACATGTTCTGATCTGTGGGTGCTGTTTAAGATTCAACCAAATGAACTGTGTGAAAATAAAACAGTAACAATAACAAGTGCATCATGGGTAATTTGTAACATGTCAGCAAAGGAACATGTTGTCCACGACTTCATGCATGTAACTTGACCCTGCCTGTTAAACTTTTTACATTAATAAGTGAAACACTTACCTGTTGGTGCAATGTGGCGATATATATTTTGTGACTGTCAACAAAACCTGTGAAAAGACCAAAACCAGCAACAATGTATTGATCTGCCTAACACAGATTGAGTTGATTGATCAGTTCTCTCTGCCATGTTGTTCAAAAACTAAGAAGACCGTGTCCCGTGTAGTTGCAGTGGGCTAATCCCAACAACTGTGTGTGATTTTTAACTGGAAACCTGAGGGCAGAGGGGGAAAAAACTGACGCAATGAGCTACGAGACGTTTGAAGGCTCCTCAGAGCTGGGGGGGGAACCACAGATGTGGAAGATAATTATTTGCAAATTTGTCACCACAAGCAACACTTCTCACATTAGACAATCGTTTGATCCATTGTTGATACAAATGATTGGTCGGTGCGGCATGAGAGATTACGCTTTAGTGAATGTCAAGATATTGTATAAAAAACCTTTGCAAACCAAAAGTTGCAGCCAGATTAACTGAGTATTTCTAATGAAATCGTAACAGCCGAATCAAACCAAAATGAACCGTTGATATCAATGGTCCTTACTTTACATATCTGTTATCCTGCAACTGCCGTTTTAGCATTGCGTCCACTGAGGCATTTCCACTAAACCTGGTCATATCAAGCTGATATTACAGTTGCTGTATGTTGCATACTAATTTACTCTGCATTTACATTTACATATTCCTCTTGTCTCGGCTCTATACTTTTATTTGCTTGTGCAACAGCTCAATATCCTCAAGGGAACCATTAAAGTTTCATCTTCTAAACAACCTGGCACACTACTATGGAAACTCAGCTGCTGCAAGAGAACAAATAGAGGTTCAGGCTGCATAGTACAGAGCATTGGTGATACAAGGCTAAACTAGAACCTACAGCTAACACTGACTGAAGGTGCTGTAGCGTAGCCCAGCCTGGCAGAACAAACAGTGGGCTGGCACTGCTCGGCAAGGCTTGGCCGGCTTCATCAGCACAGACAAAGGTACACGACCTGAAAGCAGGAGGGAGAATAAAGCTGTGAGATTGTAAAGCTGGTGCCATTCTTCCCACTACAACAAAACTGTGTGGTTTGTATGGATAAAATTACACATTTGTGGAGATCTAGAAACACTGTTGGTTGCGGTTTCTGCAGCACGAGCAAGTTTGAACAAGAACAAGTGGAGTCGAGCTGCGAATCTTCTCCATTTAGTCTTAAGTAACGTGACTGGCTGTTGCCGTATCTTACTTAGGAATTACTGTTCTTGTGGCCATGCTGGTGTGGAGTGTAAACTAACTGTGATAGACAATGTTTGTGTCTTTCTCCGATCTGCAGGTTCTGAGGGAGGTGAACAGGAAGTATAGTGTTGCCATGGAGTCAGTTAGTTAACGTTAACTCGTGCTTCGTGTTTTAGCCGATATTTATTTAAATTTTGACAAATTGGCACCATAAAATCTTTGCCAACGTAGCCATTAGTAGTCTGTGTTTGCAAAGTTTGCATAATTCATTGTAAGTGTGATCGTATAAGCTCTTGATATGCTGTGTCCGGTAACTAACGCAGTCATGTAAATGAATGTTTGGTGGTTCTTTTTAAATGTATAGCGCACTGAGTTCCTTGTATAAAAAGGTGCATTATAAATAAATATAAATGTACAACAGGTGAAGAAAAGTACCTCTCATTCAGATTTAAGGACAGTAGAGTAGTAAATGTACTCTCCACTACAGCTGGAACCACAGCTTGGGTTCAATTCAGCTGAAGGATACAGTAATGTTCAGGGTACATCATGTAGCATTTAATGGAAATTACTTATTTTTAGAGTCTTTCACAGTGGCTCTCAGTTAGGCCTTTATTGTACATGAAAGCATGGAGACAATTACCTTTACAATATCATAATCTCATCAAGTCTCCATTAGCTAGTATCAATAATATAACAGATTTTTTTCACTTGTGGTGTTTTTCCTCTGTTTAAATGTGGTTAAAAGCAATGCAACTGTAAAACCAAGTGTTAACTTTTTAAACCAATCCTACTTCTTACTTTAAAGGGGACATATTATGAAAAACAGGTTTTTCTTGCCTCTACATATTTAAACTAGTCCCCCCTCAGCCGACCAACTCAGAGAATGAGGAAGGCAAACAAGTCCTGCATCGTCTCTACAGCCCACCCACCTGTAAAATGGGCCTCGTTCAGATCCAGCTCCTGTCGTTACGTAACAGAGTGATTTACAGAGGCCATCCTCCTCTGAGTGAAACCGCTGAGAGGGGGCGTTCATCCCGCTAGGTGAAGTTTGCTGTTTCCAGCGGTAAGCTAGTGGTGTGTCGCAATGTCGTCGGTCAGAGCCGGGCATGCAGACTGCTCTGTTGTTGGTTGTAAAAACGGACGACCAGAGGAGACCGTGGTTGCGTTTTATTTTTTATTCTTTTCAACCGTGCCCTCCAACTGCTCGCGCCCAGATTCTGGGTCGTGGCTGTAGCGTACAGCTGCGGGCTGTTTGTCGGGAGCGGTAGCCATGTTGGATACCGGTCATGCACCGCTCTGCACCCTCCCCCTACATATGTCATTCAGGCAGCCAATCAGAGCAGAGCCTCATTATCATAGCCTCCCTGCCCACTCAGAACTCCACATAGATAATGAAGGTAGAGAGTGGGAGACTGCAGACCCTCCTCAGAGGCTGGACTTCAAGCTTGTTTTTAAGACATCAAAGACCTGTTTAAAACAGCTCTCAGCTGCCATAATATCCCCCCTTTAAAATCTGACTCAAACTCAGACTAACAGACAAACTAAAACTGACTACGACTGAAAAGTTAGACTAAAATATGCAGTTGTAAGATGCAAGCCTGTGTTGCATTTATGGTGACTGCACCAGGTGATAAAACATGTTCTCCAGGGGAACATTTTGAGACTACGCTGTGATTTTAGTGGGGACTGCTCATTGTTCAGGTGGCCCATCATCCCATACATGGTCCAAAAAAATCCCAATGGACTGAAAGCCCATTAACCAACAGCCTCTTATTCTGAAGACAAAAGCCCACTGCCCGCTGCTTCATCCTCATGGCAACAACAATAAACCCACGTGAAGTGGTCGTAGTTTGACTAGGTTCAGGCATCAAAATTACTGGGTTAGGTTTAGATGAAGACCTTGTTTTGGGCTTAGTACTTTAGTTACATCAGTTAAGTTACATATAAACACTGGCGATAACAAAGTGTGTATTTTTGGAACACTGACCTTTGGAGCAATGGCTGTTTTTTTGGGGGGGGGGGTTTCTCCCAAATAAGGGGATATTAGACAAATGAGCAATTTTTTTCTGTCCAGTGGGACATTTTTCAGTCTCTTGGGATGTCAGAATAATAAGACTTATAATAAGACTTTAGTACGTGGCATGGGGCCATACAAGAAGACATAACTGGATGTGAAAATAAACATGAATGAGCAGCATTCCTTTATAAATAACAGCACAGAGCTATTGAATAAAAAAAATATGATGTGGAAAGATCTGATCCTAGAGTTAATGTTGATGTTTCTTATTTGTCAGCTTCTTAGACATTAACAGGAGAACTTTTGTGGACTGAGAGTCTGGGAACTTGACTTTTGTGGTTGTAACTTTAGCTGCCACCCACTACCAGGATTTCAGCTTGTCCCCAGACAACTACAGTAACACATCTAGGAGCTGTGTTGCAGAGACTTACCACCTTTAGTCTTAAGTTAAGGCAGGAAGAGTCTACCTGGTGGAAAAGTGAAGTTTAGGACTACTTTTCCTATAGGTAGTAGAGTTGATTGAGGATTTGGGGATCTTAGGATACCTGTGTAAGCACTTTTCCTATCTTAAGTCAGGATATGTTCTAACTAAACATCATTTCCATGGGTATCAAACAGTTTAGACAGGACCTGCAAATCCAAGACGTTCTGTGATATGGTCCCAATAACAGGACGGGATTTATAAGTACCAGAAGATGAAAACTTTATTGACATTGCTTTCAATAAAGCACTTTCATATCTAATTAGATAAACAGACAAAATCTCCATGCGCAGACCTAGACATGCTCCAGAGAAATCAATTTATTGGCGTCTGAAATTTGGCAGCTGCAGTGTATTTAGACCGTCGGGGTGGAAGTTCATCCCACTCCGAAATTTTAACAGCTCACATTAGGCCGACCTGCGTGCCTGCAGAGAGAGCAGCTGCGCATACGCTCTTCGAACTGGGTTGTGGTTTGCGAGGGTTTGCGGTGACAGATGGGTTAAAACTGTATTTAGTGTGTGCAGGTTGTGTCTGCCAACTTGGCCGGCATCAGACAACGCACCAAATGCATGGAACGGTGCATGATTAGTAGTCAGGATAAAATTTGAATGGTTATGGAAATTTTGAGAGTTTTCCAGAAGAAACGAAAAGGTGGGAAGCAGCAGGGGGGGAATAATGGGAGAAACCCTGGGAAAAACACCAGTTTGGCCTGGGATGCAATGTGGAAAACCCACCAACAGGAAACTGAAGCTGTAGGTTCAGAATTTGTCTGAGCAAATAAACCCAACGACCACTTTATTAGGTACACCTGTACAATATACTGCAGCCCAATGCAGCTGTTCTGCAAAAAGTCTGATAACAAACCTCGTATAGGTAGAATTTATGGCAGATCAGCTGTATTGAATTGCCGTAGTTTGTACATGAAAGTGGCCACTGGCTGTAATTGGCAACTGTCATCTGAATTTTGCTGGACAAAGTGTGAAGCCAGCGACTGCAAGATCCCTCACCCATTGCTGGAAAACAACATCTGTAATGGATGCAGCCACCTCCACGGTTCACGCTGCATCATGGTGCAAAAACTGACAGCTCTGTGTTGGATTACAGTCGTTCACACCACAGCCATGAGTGTGGAGTTCAAATTAAAAATGCTTCTTATTTAATTTTTCTTACTTGAGAGATCATTAGGCCACCTTATCTGCAAGAAGTTTAGCTTCCAAGATGAACTGCTCACGCATGTGTGACTGCGCCTTGCACCCTGCGCTCTGCCCTGGTGTGTGCGAATGCAAATCCTGGTAATAATTGACATGAAAATTACACTTCACAGCTTGATTGTTGCTGGAACTGCACCTCTGCCCCCACACTGGCACGGTTAACTTCACTGTCTGTCACCAAAACAACAAACAGGCACAAGTGAATAATAAACCTGGTTATGGAAATGCCACATTCCTGCCACGAAGTTGCACCTCCATGTATTGTGCCATGACACACAGCGCATAGTGTTTTGGTCTGTGCAACATGGGGATGTATTAGTCAAAATATGTTTTGATTGAGTATGGCACGATTTGATATCTAAAATGCCATATCCTAATTAAAACAAGTACATGAAGCACGCCTAAAAATACTGGCAGCATGTGCAAACCAGTGAGATGGACACATTTTTATGAATACTGGTTGTTTTGTGAATATTAATATGCTTTTGTGTGGTGTATGCAACTTTATGATTGCCTTTGTTGTTGTTCTGTGTGTTAAAGTGCCTCTCTAATAAAAGCAGCTGTGCTATTTCAAACATTTTTTTTAATATGAACACAGCAAACAGCGCAGTAATATTAGCACACAAACAGAATATAGATTAACTTTAAAATACAGAGGATACACAAATCAGTGCCCTGCAGACTGATCAACACATGGATAAGGAGGTTTATGGCATTTTGATTTAGATTAGAGGCCGATAGCAGAGCCATTGTTGTAAAATGACATTAACATGTTAAATTAAAACCAAAATTAGGTGAAAACTGCACTAGAAAAGAAAAAATATATATGTTTTGGAGCTTTGGGTGTAACCTGTCACCCATGTGTCACGTTTTTACACCTCTCCTTGGTTTCGATTCTCACTTTTTTGTTGACAAAATCCTCTGACTGTCTGAAAAAAGTGAGTTTGTTTTTTTAAAAAAAAATTGCAGTTGATTTTGAACAAAATTACATGTTTGTATCCCTCCACACAGTCAAAAAAATCAAAAATTAGG
Source organism: Datnioides undecimradiatus (assembly GCA_008933995.1). Lineage (NCBI taxonomy): Eukaryota > Metazoa > Chordata > Actinopteri > Lobotiformes > Datnioididae > Datnioides > Datnioides undecimradiatus. Next base: position 19,306,394 of record WARS01000013.1, read on the forward strand.
ACTGGCATAAACAAAAAAACACAATGATACACACACCATTAAAGACTCTCGCCTTTGATCTCTCTAGTGCACTTCTTCGCAGAATGAAGGCTGCGGACGCCCGCTATAAGTTGAGCTCAAGAGTTCATATTTTGCTATGGGAAAGCCATCACATGAAGCGCTTTAGCCTCTCTAGCTACCACACAACAGAGCACCACAGTGAGCCCATAGAAATGACAGCTGGAATTTAAGCCTATGTGATTCAAACAAGATAATAATCAAAACATTGTGTTGCCACTGGCAGGCTGAAGGTAGTCATTCAGCATTCAGCAAATACAGTTTCTCTCCATTGTTCGGAGGCATTGTCAGGAACAATAGCGTGTGCTTTGTAGAATAGGTGACACAAACAACACAACTATGTTTCAGTTTGTAAAATAGTAAATGCCTGCTCGAAATGTCATTGTGTTGTGAAGCTCCTCGTGCCATTAACAAAATCACATAATGGTGCGTGAAAAGGAAATACTACAACAGCAACAACAACAAAATCCTCGCCGGAGGATTGACTTCGGCGAGCTTCTTTTCAAAGAAAAACAGGAAGAAAAAGATCAAATAATAGGACGGATTAATAATACTGCAGGCAGTTCATGGCGCGTGACCCACAGCCAGGACAGACCTGTTGACCAGCTTGACCTTAAACATCATAAGTGCCTTGAGGGACAATATAAAAATGTTATTACTCCATATCTCGCTGGCGGTTGATTACCTGACAGTTTTGCATCCACAATTGCTGCCCTGATTTCATTTGATCTTTTCTTTAAATGCCTCCTCCGGCGCGCCCCCGTGTCTCTCAGCTTCCCACTCCCTCCCCTTTCCATATTCTGCCATTCATGCCTCCGTCGTTTGGATGCATTGTCGGTAACAAAAGCCCAAGTTTTGATGAAAACGTGTTTCAGCAAAATTGCGTTGCGTTTTCACACCTTGTACAGTGAATTTACACCTGCAGTCGTTTAGTGATAAACAAAGAGGAAAATGACTTCAAGAAAAGATTTTAGGGAATGTGCTTACCTGTCCTTGTCTTGCGTATCACTGACAGCAGACAATCAATTTTCATTCATGGTCTGATGGCGGGTGACATTCTCAAGCACGTTACACTAAAAATGACAGCGGCTATCTCCTTTCTGTCAATAAGATCCAATAATAAATTTAGTTATGGGAAGAATGTTGAAAATATCACATCTGATAGTTAGAAATCTTTATTTGATTATATAACATATAATCAAATAATATATAACATATATTATATACACAGTAGAGACAGATTTGGTTCTTACTGGGAAACGCTTTAGAATATTAAGGACAAGACTCTCAGGAGAAACATTTGGACATTCAATGCCAACGTTCAGTGCCAGGGCAGGAAGTAGAGTGTCCTTTATGTAGTGAGGCAGAAAGAAAGGGAGCAGAGGTTGGCGTCATTACCATTTAATTAACATTATTACTTACTTCAACATTATTTTAAAGCCATTAACAGCACAGTCTGGGAAGCTTGTTCTAACTAACTGTGACCCAACCGGAAACAAGTCGAGGCTTTGTTTCTAAAATTAATTTGAAAATTTGGGCTGGACGTTTTGACTCTCTGCTTTCTCCGTGTTCAGCTGAGCTTCAGATTTCTGCATGAAGAGTCAGAGTGGTCCATTCCTTTTCTTCTGGGTCAGTTTATGAGGACTACCTGGCGAAAACCACAGAAGCCTGACACGGCTACCCTGCAAACAGCCTTGTAAATTTCCCCTCTGTGGGACAAATAAAGGAAATCTTAATCAGTGTGAAAAACCACCAAGGAAAACATTCCTTCATGACCTTCATTTAAATCCCAAACAAGATTAAAACTAAAATCTGAGCAGGTGAAAACAAAACATGTGACACAGTGTGTATGTTTTTTTTCAAGCTAGTGGAAAAAAACAATGTAAAAGGTGGATTAGACGGACAAATAGACTAGCTGCTGTTTAAATGTGGATTCACCAACTTGCATGTATCCGAGGAATCACACACACTGCAGCTCCTGGCTAGTGAACCACTATCCATTCAAAATGTCTCATTTCTTTGATGATTTAGCAGCTTCGCCATTTGCACTGAAAGAAGAAGCATCTTTCTTTCAGTGGTGTCTTGTCTCCGTCAGTAAATGTTATCTGGCGTTACCGGTTCTTGGAAGTAAAGGACTAAGTTCGTCAACAATCCGATGAGAGTCAGGCAGGAAGCGGCAACAGCTGAGAGATACTTTTAGATGCATACTGAAGAAGCAATATGATGTAATTATCAAGTGCTGTGGATGTTCCCGGACTGATGTCGGGGTCAGACTGCATCTAAATCTTCCTCTAGATGACAAAGAAACAACACCGTGTTATCTAAACTTCTCCTTATAACCCTAAAACCATACATTTTAATGATCAGCGTCTCTGCAGTGGAGACAACAGGAGAACAGGTGGGCATAAACAATGGCAAATGCTGCTCAGACTGAGTCAGTCAAAAAGACATGGGACACGTGTGAAGGAGTAAACAGTGCGCTTTTTCACGGACCTCGGGACAGACAAGGGCAACACTGGTAACCACGGTAATGGCACACAACAAAGATGGTGACAGCTGTAGCCTTAAAAATGCTTAGAAGGCATGAAAATGTCATTTAAAACTAAAAGTATTTTGAATTTTGAATTTTCCGCTCATGTGGCGACACTGGGGCGTGAACCGTGTGACGTGCATGACATCCAACGGTCTTTGTGGCCGTCTAAGGTGGAGACTCTTAGCTCTCACAGCCACAGGTGTTGCCTAATTGCAGCTTTAAGATTAAGGTTGCAGTCAGGTAGAATTACAGCCAGCACACAGAGTTAAAAGTACCATCACAGTGTAGGACTGCTCGGACAAAATTCACCTAAACTCCCGGCCAATGCTCAGGGGCAGGGAGGTAGAGAGGTTTGTTTAGTGCCGCTTGAATTTCCAGACTGTCTGACATGAGCAATTCAATAAGCCAGAGCATCACAACACAGAGACAGCATGAGCCAAGCGTTCGCATGTATAGCAGCACATATGAGTGTGTCTGTATGTGCGGGTCAGAGAGGGAAAAAAAAGGCAGAAAAGATGAAGCGAAGAGGAAGAAAGGGACGTTAGTTTCAGAGCAGAAGAAAAAAGAAAAGTGACAAAAAGGGAAAGGGAGAAGGAGAAAAGGGGAGATGGAGAGAAAAAAAGGAGAAGTGTAGAAAAGGGTTTGTAATCTCGGTATAGTGGTGTTGTGCCGTCTCCATGGTGACAGGCACAAAGGCCTGTGGTTGGCCATTGATGGCTAATTGTATTCTTCACAGCTCTTTTGTTAATTGTTGTCTGCCCAGCTCCCACTTCCTGCTGGGCCACGGCACAAAGCCACGAACAGGAGGGATTAGAAATGGCACATCAGCTCCCCCAATGCACAGCCAAGCTCTCTCTACCTCGTTCTCTCGCTCTCTTTCATTCTCTCCCCTCCTCTCTTTGTCCTTCTCTTTCTTTCTATATCTCCCTGTGTCCCCATAGAGCCGCGCCTCCTTTTATCTTCTCCTCACCGTGTGCACTCCCATGACCTCGCTGATTCTCTTTCTTTCTCTCTCTTTCTTTCCTTTCATTTCTTTCCGTCTTGATATGAGGTCTTTACTTCTTCACTCGCATTTTTCAGATGTTCTGCGAGCTTGTTTTTCTTCTTTGCCTTTGTCACTGCCAGCGTTGCTCACACACATGGAAACAAGACGAGCCTACTGTACAACATGTCCACGCTCACATGCAGAAGCATTCATGTTTCAGTCACAGTTTTGAGTTTTCAGCACGAAGCCTGCACGTCCACCGCTGAAAAGTGAGCTTTTTGGAAAAGGCTGGTGCGTGATTGACAACTTTTCACAGTCGTAGTACAGTGCAGTACTTCCAATTTGCAGCAATGCTAGGAAACGGTTCAGAAACAAGGTGCTGACATTGACATACTGCATTTTCTATTTCTGCTGCTAGATGACTGATATGCAGATATACAGTCAATTAGATCTTCATCAGATTCCTGCTCTTTGCTTGTAGAGTTCTCTGACAACAGAAACAGAGAGACCGACCAGCAATGGCACGAACAACTGTTTGATCTCATACACCGAAACAAAAGGCGAATGATCACAGCAGACAAAACCAAGCAGAGTGACATGTGTCATGTTTGTCAAAATGTGTTTTAAATTCAACCGCTGATGATTGAAGTAGCCCTGAAGGTACCATTGTGCTGATTTCAATGACCACCGTTAGAGGAAGAGAAGGACAAAAAACAGGGATTTAAAGATCCCAAAAGACTTTCAAAAAGTGCCAGTTCCTTGCAAACCGCACGGCTTAAATAGTGACGCCATGGTGTATTAGTAGCCTACAACCGCCCCCTGGGTGTGCGTCAAGCATTCGTTACCGTCTGAAACCATCCGTCTGACAATCACACCTATTTCACACAGCCACTGGCCAGGTGCAGTCTGACAACACGTGGTGCAAATTTGTTTCCGGCTCATCTCAAAGATTTTACTTTACCTGCAGCACTGGGAGGCTGATCATTAGAGACACTGACGTTTGGCGATGGAGAAGTTCCTTTCTAGCATTGTACCACCCTGTTTAGCACATTATCACACGAGGATGACGAAGTGTGGTGTCGCTTTAATACCCTGTCGACAGTCTGTGATTGCTCTACTAAATATTTATTTGTCACCCCCATAGGAGACAGAATCACATCTTTTTTTCTGGAGCAAAATGATTTTTCTATTGCCTTTACCCAAAAGAATAGTCTGTCAATGACCTGTTTTAGCAGAAAACACAATATGCTGGTACCATTTAGTTGGACTTTCAAATGTCTTTTTATTGTTTTTAGCATATCTGCTAAAAAAAAAAAGAACAAATGTCTAATTTATCCACCCTGGTTTGGACAAAGCCAGAGGTTTAGAAATAAACAATTCAAACTGCAGTGCAGGTCTTTTAAAAAGTTTTAAATCAGGTGTCTGGTGTGACTTTACCATGCTGGAGCCCTGATAATGATGCGTGTCAGTGCGGGTGCAGGTGTAGCTTTGGAGTAGGCCACAGCAACTGGGAGCACGGCCTGTGGCGCCATAGGTATGTTGACAGTGTTTGTGTAATTACTCGCATTGCCAGAAGGGGGAGACAAAAGTCAAAATCTGTCTCCCAATAGTTCAAAGAATATCTGCTTGAGAAGACACGATAAATTAAAAAAATAAAACAAAGCAAAAGATATATAATCTAGCACGGTTTGGGGTCTGAATATGTCATCTCATGTAAACATTTACAAAATACAAAAACTGTAAAACAATTTCAGTGGACTTTGTGAACTTTCATTCACTGTGAACATTTGTTTTCTTACTTTATAAGGAATTTAAAGGGAGAGATCAAAGATTAAAGGACAATTTCATCTATATTATACAAAAAAAAATGTTTCTTAAGCCCTGTCAGTGGTCCTATCTGATGTGGTTTTGGACTGTTTGCCTTTAAAGAGATTTCCTGTAACATCAAAAATTGAGGTATAATGAAAATTTGTTTGTGGCATTTCAGGAATAAATGATGTCCAAATAACTCAAAGGCATCTTGCCTTTTTTGATTGAATTGAAAACTCTGGACAAAACTTTCAGATGTTTTGGTTTTTTAGGAAAGAAAACTGGTAATTTTTTTTTTTATGCACAATTTGACATTGTGGATTATGGAACATTATTTCAGCAGACTCACACTGCTGCTGAGTTTATCGAGTATAATTTATTTTGTTGCTTTAGACGGCATAAATGAAATTGTATTCATCTATCTGTAAAATCTGGCTGCTGGCAGATGTTTTGGTGGTAAAGCGTCTCAAAACTTTAACAACTAAAACCATAACTGTTAGTTATTTTTGTAATTTCTTTTAACAAGAGGCTAATTAGTTACAAGAGAAGAAGCACTTAGTTGATTAATTGATCGGTTGATCAACAGAAAACTGAAACCTATTCTGATTATCAGTTTAGCTTTAATATTATCAGATGAAAACACCAAATGTTTGCAAATTTCAGCTTCTCCAATCAGGATGAGTATTTGCTCTCTTTCTCCGTTTAATATCATTGTTGACTTAATATTTTGGAGTTTTGACCTCTCAAAATAAGGGGCTGTGTGAAAGTTGCTCGCATGCAGACACTCTCTGACGGGGTTAACTGCTAGAAGATGGACAGTAAAGTTTCTGAGTGTGAATCGCCTAAAAACTTTGCGTGCACAAGTGATCCTAACTTTCCAAATTAACTTTCCAAACCATGAGGAGCCAGAGTTAGCGTGTTTCGCAGCATGCACGGCACAGCTTAGCGCAGCCACTGAGGCCGACCTGCCATTACACCGAATTCACTGACTTGAATTAAAGTCTTTCTGTTATGATGAGCTAGTCTGTAAGCTGGTGAAGCAATTATAACATTCAGTAACTGATCTGACACACATCATGTTTTTCAAAACAGAATTGGTCTTATTAGGTACTTATTTTCTTGTCATGGGGGAAATAAAGCCCAGGTCCCAGAGACATACCTGTTGTCCACCACCTATGGCTGTAAATGCCCATTATTTATGTCACGTGATGCACACCTTTTTGAATGAACTAGTTTCTAATTCATTTTTATATAACACATCTCAAAAGAGAGGGTTGAACTAAAGTAAATTGCTGTATTTGGAAAAACACCAGACTACCCTGTCTTCAGCAAAAATAAAAACAATTACAACATTTATTTATTTATTTTTTAATAATAAATGAGCCTCTTAAGACCAAACCTCCAATCAGCCCCAAGGCTTTTGAAGACGTCACTCTGGGAACTCGTGTTTTTCTGACATTTTATAATTTTATACATAAAAAAAAACCAAAACAAACCCATCAATTAAATGCGTTCACGATCATGGAAATAATGAAAATAATCATTCATCCCCTATTTTTTTTCGCGACACAGGAAGTTATACACAACATTATCCATGTTGGTAGGAAGTAAAATTCAACTAAACGGCAGACAGAGGATTTGATAGGGATATAATCAATTAATGGGAACTAAACAATCAACGGTGATCAATAGTCTGATTGATTTGTGTGTCGTTGTGACGCGGAGGAAGTGACAGCTAATCGTTTATCTCTTTCTGTTACTCTGCGCCCACCGCCACCACCTGGAAATCAGTCCCTCTCCCTTTAAGTGGGAGGTGAGCGGCAGGGCGCTGCGGACGGTGAGTGTTGGAAACCCAGACCAGTAGATAGAAAGTCACCGGGAGTGAGTGAGTGACTGAGTCAGGGCAGGACTGCGCTCTCCGTCTCCAAAACATTTTACGCAGCGCAGCAGTATTCCGCCTCTCTGTGCCTCTGTACTCCTACTAGCCGTCATCTTACCGAACATTCACCCCCCTCCACCGACAACCGGCTGTCTCCAATCTGAAGGACCGCGCACATACCGAGCAGCCCGCGTCCCAAACCACCGTGCTTTGAATGCGGTGAGGACTTAAAGCGGGAGAGGAAGAGGAGGAGGACGGAAGTTTTTTTTTTTTTTCTTCTTCTTCTTCTTCTTCTTCTCTTGGAGAGCTCAGGGCGCACCGGGACTGGTGAGTGAAGGCTTGATCGGTGTGTGTCAACCACGCTCGAAAGGGCGCTCCGTGTAAAACCTGTGCTCGGTCGTGAACTAATGCTGTAGAGTCTATCACATAGTATCTCGTGTCACCCCTTCAAAACTTCCCCTCTCGTTTGATTTTTGTTAAATGCGATCAAACGTATCATCCTTAAATGGGAGTTACTGTAAGATTTCACCCCAGCCGCGAACTTCTTCTTCAATCTTTGCAATTCAAACACTTCATCCTTTAAGTGTACTCTGAGTTGAACCAGGTCCCCCCCACCCCCACCAGCGACTCCATCCACTCTTTCGCTCTCTCTCCTCTGACATCTTTATTCTCTGAATGTGCCAGAAATGAGAGGCTGACAGCGCTGAGCCGCACCGCGCCGCACGGCTGGCAGCTAACGTTGTTATCTACTAGGGGAGACGATGGTGATGATGAGGATGATGATGATGATGTCAGTCATGTTGGCAGATGCAAATGAGTGGATATCAGCAGGTTCACCAAGAATAGGTTCAGGCGTCAACGTTTTACCAAAGACTTCAACACCTTGTTTTTTCTCTGTTCACTTCAGCTGATTTGCTCAAGTTTAGGAGATTAGATGAATAATTAGAACTTCCTCAAGTTTCAGAGCGATGTGAAGTTGTCCCAGTAGTGACATTATTAAAGAGGGAGCACTTTACTTTGATGACATCTTGTCAGTAGCACTTTATATAAGGCTCCGGATGACGTGCTGATTCTTGCTGTGCGTAATCATCGGGGTCTTAATACCGGCGTTTGAAGCATGGGAGGTCAGCGGTCCCACCCGTAGGTCCTCTGAAAGCTTTCAGGGGTCCTGAGGGCATGTGAGAAGGGTCAGAAATCAGGGGTCCGCGGGCACATGTGGATCAATAGCGAGAGACCCTCGGCGTGAACTCCAGTTCCGGACAGACAGACAGCAGGTCTGGGACCAGTTCAGGGGTGACGTCTTGGTCTCCGCACAGAGAACAAAGTATGTGAAAGCTTGTGGGCATTCTGCCACAGCAGGGGTCGTACTGAACAGAGAAGTTGCAGATTTGTGTGTGTGTGTGTGTGTGTTTGTGTGTGTGTGTGTGAGTGCGCACTGGTTTTTACAGTGGCTGGCTGCATACAAAGCTGTCCGTCAGTGGGGAGTCCCTGACCTTTCTTTCCGTCAATCTCCCTTCTTTCCTCATTTGCTCTTCGTTCCCATCTTCACACCCCCTACTGCTGCCACCACTCCTTTTCTTTCTTTCTTTCTTTCTTTCTTTCTTTCTTTCTCCAGTTAGTTAGACAGACGGCAGTGCTGCATCTCTGCATCCTGCAAGTTGCATGCACATGCTCGCATTACGCTCTTTGATCTCCACAGCGGGGAACAGGACAGAGCAGTGCAGATGTAAAGCACAGAGCCTGTCTGTCAGCGCCGCTGTATAGTGTGTACCATACACCGCTCCTTCTCTTTCTCTGAGACACACACACACACACACAGAGGATAATCTCTAGGAGTGGTTTGGCATTTCACCCTTCACCTCTGCCCCCCCCCCTCTCCTTCTCTTCTTTAGAGCTTTGTCTTTGCAGGTGAATGGGTTCATGTAGGACGAAAGGTGACTCTTTCTCTCTCTGTTGGTCGAATTGTCTGCTGTCGTGTCTTACATTAAAGCCATGGGAGCATTGTCTCTTTTGATAAGTCACCTGCTTAGGTGCTGCTTTAAATTAGAAAAAAGGTGCATTAAACTCCAGGTGTGTCTGTGCTTGAGCACCGATGTATGTTAATTTAGGAATAGTTCATTAATACAAATGGTTAGATGAGTCATCCCGGATGCAATAAGTGTTGTTAAGTGTTGTCGAACAGCATTTGGGGTTGTTTGAGTTTTTTGAGGAAGTTTGGAGACTTACATGAATGTAATTGAAATACAGCGATTAATCAATCAGACTGTTATATCAGCTGACAGCAGCTCATTGCACAGTTAATGGTATCGATGTAGTGCCGTGTCACTGTATCATTATTCCGAAACCCCAATAGTCCAAAAACGGACTCATTGGACCAAAAAACCCATATGTTCCAAAGTCTGTTAGCCCATTTCTCAGAAACTACACTGTCTCCTAGCATCTTAACCCACTACCCTAACCAGGAAGGCGGAGGCGTGCTTAAGCGCCTGATTTGGCACTGACGTTTCGAAATTTATCTTTGGTTGTAAAATGGCTTGAAATGTCATCGAGTGAATAAAACAAACAACCCCCCCCCCCCAAAAAAAATTCCCATTTAAGGGCAAAAAACCCCCAGATTCAGCACCACGGACAGGGCTGACATTCGACAGTGTGAACCTGTGTGTATCTTCAGGTCTTCAGATCATCGCCCGTTATTACCGTTTTTTGTTTTTTTTTCTTTTTTGGACAACGGGCGAGCAAATGGGCTTTTCGTCCAACGGGATGTTTTTCGGGCGATTACGGTTTCGGAATAATGAGCGTTTCCCATTGAGGCGCTCGTATGTAGTTTGTCTATCCACAGGGCGCAAAACGACACGAACACGGTTAAGTGTCCTGATTTGTTATTTCTTCAAAATCAGCAGATGTATCGCTATTGCATTGCTTTCTAAACGCACAGATACGTTTGTGTGAGTGTTTTGAAGCGGGAATGCGTGTGTTTCGGTGTGTTTGCGCCATGTCCTGTACATCGGACATCTCCATAAGGGCAGCAGAGCAGACAAAGGTTTTTCCCCCTCTCTCTCCTCCTGACCTCCTATATCCTTTGGACATTGTTCTCTGAATCCTATTGAACCAGGTCCACAGAGAAACACCACAATAGAGAAGAATGGTGTGTCTGTATGTGTGTGTGTGTGTGTGTGTGTGTCGTCCTGAGTGTCTTCTCTAGCGCAGTGTGAGGCCAAGCCAATCACGCAGAACAATGCTGGTTTTCGGGGAAAGCCTTATGATCTCTTTAAATAAAACCCTCTGTCTGCATTGTGTCCTCTGGAAGAATCAGAAGAGCTGTGAACGTTAAAGCCGCTGACAGTTTCATCCGCGCGGCTCGTCGTCTGAATGAAACTTCAGTGCGGTCAGCGTCAAGACTTTTTTATCGTGCGTCTCATTCATTTTATTCCTTTCTGCTGCTTATTTAATAAACATTGACATCTAGAGTAGTCAAGCGTAGGGCTGAGAGATAATTCACTCCCTTTGCTGTCCAAATGAATGAACGACTGGCTAAGTTGTAAATTGTGCTAATCCTGCTTCTGGCTTGTCAGTTCTCAGCAGCTACTCTCAGTTTTGACTAAACATAACAAGAAGACGTCAAATTCTCAACACTTTTCCATGTTTTCGGACACTTTCCCCTAAAAGTAATTAAACAATTCTGATAATAGTTTCCGTTAACAGCTGCAGCGGTAACTTTGCGTGCATTTGTCATATGTTATATGTGACATGCATTGCTATAGAGCGTTCTCATTTCAATTCATACTCACTCTTTCTCATGTAGATGCAGACATTCAGGTCCTCAGATCTGGCGATGATGCTTTTACCTTTTACACGCGATTCGGTTTTTGTAAACCCACGTTTTATAAATATAAAGAGGATGGATGAAAGTTGTTTTGGGACCAAAATGTGCTGCTGTTTAGGGGGATAAAAGCGTATTTGTCTGCGGATCAGCAGCATTACCTTGTAATGCGCTGGGATTAGCTGATCAATCGATCAACAGAGAAGTCACCTGAGAGTGCGTTTACACTAACTTTCGGGGTTAAAATGGCAGAAAACCTCTAGTTTCTGTTGTTCAGCTTTCCAAAATATCATCGTGTACTATCCAGAAAACACATACGCCACCTTCAAACTCTGGGAAATTGTGCCAAATGCTTTTTTTTTTTTACTGTCCTCTAATCGTTTACTTGTGATTCAGAACTAAGAAAAAGTCACTGACAGTCTAGCACTTGTGATGCTGAGCAGTGCGATGCATCCTACTGCGGCGTCAACTGCGACTTTATACCGTTTCTTTTCAGGCCTCGCAGGTGGCAAAGGCAATCCTCCCCTATTCTGTGACCTATAAAGTCGAAAGTGGAGATTATTCAGGTTAATTCTTCACTACATCCTTGATAAGAGCTTGATATCACAATCAGTTTCTGTGCCTCACAATGTCCTCTTTTGCATTAAGCAACAGCCCGTTCTCCTCCTGTTGAGCCATTATGACCCCTGAGCACGTAGCCTTGAACGATTTCTGTGCATCGGTATCGCAAAGACAAAATCCAGCACGTTTGGTGTGAGTGCTGAGAAAATGCTTCTCTTTATAAGATCTGGCTGATGTGAGAACGTCTTGGTCATCCTTTAAGAGTGAAGAAGCACTGCGTCTTCTATATATTTTTTTTTTTTAAATCTTTGAGGCAAACAGGGCAAGAGAGAGAGCCGTAATTATAAGCAAAGGATGTTAAACGTGTTAGGAGAAGCTCTTCAGAATTCATGTCTTTGTGAAGGAAACACAAAGGTGGAGAGGTTCTTTGATTCCTGTTGCCTCATCTTAACACCTCCTCTCGTCATTCTTCTCAGGACTTTTTTTGAAGATACTTTATACCTGTTGCCTTGGCAGAGGAGGATAAAAAAGATAGGAACTTCATAGGAAACACACACACACACACACACACACACGCACACGTGCACCCACGCAGTGGCTCACACTGGGCGGTGATAAAGCACAAGTGTTATAATGGTGATGGGACGCGCTCAGAGACACCTAGACTCAGCGACGCACACAACCACAACTCTGCACGCATCTACACACACCTTCAAGGTAAGACTGCCGCTTCACGCGCGGCAAACTCTTTAACAAACCTCAGTAATTCGAGTGAGTTATGTTTTGCCTTGCTCACAAGGTTAAATATCTTGTGAGCTTTTCACATCTTTGTTTTTCGTCTCTTTGTTTGTTTGTTGTTTTTTTTTTGTCTTTGTGCTTGAAAGCAGTCGTGTAGTATTCACATGTTCGGGTTTCGGAGTCTATAAAGCTGAAGATTAAATGGGGATTTTCAATAACTATTCGTCGTCCTGCACATGCCGTTGCAAAGTGCATTTGCATTCTGTGCCAGCTGTGCTTTGAATGTGCACTCACTCGTCCATGAATGCTGTCATAAGCTCATAATAACGTGCTAATAATGCGGGAGTAAAGCCCGCGCTTTCAGCCGTGGCAGGCTATTTATCAACAGCTGTAAATCAGTTGTGAAGAAGAAAGAACGGAAGCATCCTTGAACGCTGCCTTGCGTTTCTCATGCCACTTTCGAACTCTTTCTAATCCCTAAAAAAAAAAAAAAAAAAAAAAAAAAGCACTTGAGTTTTCTCTCAACTTTTCTGTGTGTGTGTGTGTGTGTGTGCACGCCTGCGTTTGACCGCACGTGCGTTCATTCAGCACGCAATGTCAAAATACAAGCTCCTACAGGACTAAGGTGTGTTTCATTAAATATAGAGTTGAGAGGGAAGCTTTTGTTGGGAAGTATGTGGTTTTGGTTTTTTTTTTTTAAGTTCTGATGTTTGTTAGAGTACCATAACTACAGGTTTCTTTTGTCTCACTGTTCCCATTATGCTCGTCACATAACGGCCCCGTATTGTTCAGCATACGAGGCATGAATGGGCAGGTTTATATGCTTTATGTGTGGCCGTAAAATGCCGTCAAATGTGCCTATTGATTTAAGGGGGATCATCATGAATCTAGAGCTTTAATAAAATTTTTAAAAAAGTTAGATGAAGACGTAATTAAGATATGATTTTAGCATAAGTAGGCACGAATAACGCATGAGTTGATCAAACCTAGAGACGTTTTACACCACAATATCAAAAAAGTCTGTTGTGGCCTTTAAATGAATACGTTTCAGCTCCTTTTTACTACTTTCTCTGTATTACCCAACAGATTTGCATTGCCATCAGACAGGGGCGCGCGACACAGATGCTGTTTTGTCTTCATGACTGAGGATAAAGGTATGATCGGCCTGTTGCCATCCTTTTTCCAGCCAATTTGTTTATTTCTGCACCGATCATAAGAATTTCACAAACACTCCATTGATACGTGAGCTCTTCACACACAAATAATAAAAAAACAGTTTCCTGGTTCATTTACATGACTTTCCCCAGAGCTCAAACAAGGCGCCTCTGTTGTCAGATGAAGCCAATAGATTAGAAAAGTATAGATTGAAACAAGAGTCCCACCCTATAGCTGTTTGTCATGTATGTTTGTGTGTGTGTGTGTGTGTGTGCGCACTCGTTTGTGTGGTCATTTGCAAATGACCAGAGACCGTTTGTTTGCTCCGTCGCAGTAGTGTCACGATTTGCATTTCCTTTCAAAATCAGTGAAATCTAAAGTGACAGTATGTGCTCCTGCTTTGTATAAGTTGCTTACTTGTTTGAGTCTAGTATTTGTGGCGTATGTACCAAAACGTGTGTGCTTTAACGCTCTTTCAAACAAAAATATGACTAAGGCTTATTAGTCGTGGTGCGTTTAGGTGTTTGATATCTCTTTTAGTACCCAACAAAGTAAAACATAGTTCTTGCGGACATCATTGCGGCCTTTCCTGCATTTTGTCACCTGCTCACTGGATCTGAACACTGCAGAGTCATACGACCGCTCTTGCATCCTGTACAGTGAGACAGTGACACACTTCTGTCACCTTCAAGTGCGTCCCACTCTCAGTTCAAATGATGAGGCGTCGAACGTAGCGGAGTCACGCTGAAATAAGCAGAGCTTGCACGATGATAGTGTTTATCTCACTTTGTTAAAAAGGAGAAAAAAAAAAAAAGACAGCGTTGGGATGGACAGCAGATACTGCGGCGGCGGCGAAGCTACAGATGAGCAAACACACGTCCTGCCTCACGTAAAGTGAGTTACAAACCTTCAACTTTTGCTACTATACTCAACCCTGTTTGCTGCTTGGCTCACCGGTTGTTTTCCCTGCCGTCAGATAAGGCTTTCTAACCATGTTTTAATTCTTTTCCGTGTGTCCTGGGTGTTATCATTAGCTGTAGTGTAACACAATTGAAGGAGAAACCACCCTGATAAATTTCAGCATGTGGCATTTAGCCATTTTATCAGCCTGTCACCTCTTTAAAACAAAAGACCCCAGCAAACTTCCGCTTCACACTGCGAAACACTGTTTTGTATTTAGTTCATTTTTAATGAGTAAAGGTGCTAGGTGTCATTAAGACCACTAGTGCTCTTCTACCAGTTTGCTCCTCTGCGTGATTAAATTTGCACCTGAGTCGAGCAGATGCCCACCTTGTCGTCCCACTGGCCCACACTGCAGATGCTAATCTTGACGCTCACCTATATATAGTTTCTGTTATAGAGTAATTTCCTGAAACTGCTAAACACTGCACCTTTAAGAACGCATAACTCAAACTGATGCAAATGCATGCATTTGGTATCTTCATATGCGGATTAATCCACATGTGGTGCTCTGGTAAGTATTTATGACGGTCAGGTGGAGTGAGTGTGTGTGTGTGTGTGTGGGTAATTTACTTAAAATAACCTACAGTGTGTGTTTGTGTTCATAAGGAAGGAACATGTCACCCAGCAGTGTAGCTCATTGTTATGTTCCTCCAGAGTTTTTGGACAACAGCAGAGCTCTATGGCTACCTTGTTGGTAGAATCAATTCATTGTTAGCTTTTGTATCTTCACAAGAGCAAAAATGTAGAAAATAACTTTCCGTATCTTGTGAAAAGTCGCTGGTGCACAAATAAAAAAAAAAGGTTAATTCCTTCTCTCCTGCCAGCCTGGCTTTCACCAGTTCTTTAACCATCAGGTAGTCCTTCTCATCTCAACTGGATATACGGTTTTCTGTATGAGCTCTTCTTCCCTCTGTTGTCAAAAGTCATTGATTTTGTCGCATGGGGCAAAGTGTACCATCAGGAACTCTAAATTATGGTAAGGGAAACTTTTTTCCTGCCTACTGAGCAGGCTGTCTGTCTCCAGCGGTGCGTGTTTTCCTGCGAGAGTGAACCAAAAACCATAAACCCGCAGCTAAAAACTCAGAGGAAAGTTTCTTAAAGCCGAGTGAAACTGATGATTCTCTGTAGGTTCACCACTTCAAGCGACCCCTTTCACATTGTCTAATTGTCACTGGATACAGTACATTATTGAGGAAAATATTCATGATAGCTGCTTTAAATATATATTTTTTACTTATTCTCAACATAGTTTGTGGTGCCCCATTACTGTTCTTTTTCCCAGTCCACAGCTCCGCTTTCATCTTTCTTCTCGCCTTTTGAATTGGCATTTCTTTTCGAATTGACTGGCTCTTGACATTGACTCCTTTGTTTGCGCCGACAAAAGAGTCAATGGATTTTAAAAAAAAAAAAAAAAAAAAAAATTTCCACCAGTGTTTCTTGTCTGTTTTCTTATTTTCAGACACTATCCAGATGCACTGTCTGCCATGCAGTCAGGTCTTGTGAGCCGGGCTTGTGTGCAAAGCCAGGCGGTGTGTGATTACGGCAGTCGGCCAGCGACTTCAGACATGATCTCAAGCTTATTGGAGCTGGTTAAGACCTATGGCACAAAGTTGTTTGTAGCATAAGCAGTTATACTTGTGAGACTCACGTACACATACACACACGCACCAAAGACCTCCTGCGGTCTCTCAATGCTGAGACGAACAGGCCCTCGGCAGAATCACCTGTTGTGCTCCTTACTGCTCAAAGGCGTTTCCATAGTAACACCTCAGAGCCCTGGCCCCTTGGTCTATAAGACCCTCAGCAAACATAGACCCCCACTACCACCATTACAAACTCCATAAAACACACACACACACGCACACACACATACGTCGCGCACACGTGGGTGCTCTCAAGAAGCAGCAGTGAATGGAGTGAGGATATAAAGTGTGCCGGGCTAAAGGAGAGAGCACATTGTGAGAGTCGGGCCTCCTTTGTCTGAGCTAGCCTGAAGGAGCAGGGGGTGGACGGGGTGTGGGGGTGGGGGGGCTTTGTGAAGGAAGAGAAAAAAAAAAAGTGGCCTTCATACACATCCTTTCTTCCCTTTCTCTTGTTCTATCTCTTTATTGGGAGTGTGTTTTGTCTTCTCCCTCCCTCCCCTCCTCCTCCTCCTCCTCTCTGATAAATGCCACAGTAGCCTTTCGCTAGCCGCCACAATAGACGACCTGTTTCACAGAACGAGAGGGGGAGAGAGGGAGAGAGAAAGAGGGATGAGAGGGAGGGAGGCATGAAAAGAAAAATGGCTGCCTTTTAACCTGTGCTTCTGAAAAGCAGGAGAATAAAGCGGCCGTGACTAAAGCCAGAGTCCTGTTCTCCTCTCTTTTCTCTCTCCTCGGTGTCTTTGTGAAGGGCGCAGTTGTGTCATCAGCCTATTTATACATCTTATTTAGAAAGCCTCAGAGAGAGAGAGAGAGAGAGAGAGAGTGGTCAGAGACGGGAGAGAGTGAAAGAGAGACATGAAGTGTATTGGAGCAGGGTTGAAACACATGTCTAACATGTAATTGTTATCAGGGTTAATTCATCTCAGACGTGAAACCGCATAAAGCCAGAGCTGCGCTTTGAAATCATGTATCCTGACGGTAAGGAACTGGAAACTTGTTCTTTTCGTGCGGAATAATTAACTTTGAGTTTCCTGGACCACCTGAACGAGCGCTACAAAGGCTGAAAATGCAGTGCCAGATGAAACAGAAATGTAATGATCACATTAATGTAACAGTTATAGGTTTGCATTTGAATAGGACAGGTCCACATCTGGATCGCAGTCCACCTTTGTTGAGACCCAGGAGGGAAAGGAGAGTGATATCACGGTAACAAGCAGGATAGGGCCTCCACTCGTCCTTGTTCACGCTTGGTGTCCCAGTCATGTGTTTTATGTTCTTTCATTGCACCCCCCCCCCCCCCAAAAAAATGGAGTCACGTACGTTTATCCAGGAAAAATCATCCTGTCATATTGTTTCTTGTCTTGTAGATGCTGAAACACTAATTCAGCTGAAAATCACACTCAGTCTGAGCCTGAAAGCAGTGCATTAAAGCGGGACAGCAGCTGTCTCAACGCTGTGAACTCTGAACTGTGCACTCACTTCGAGTCTTACCTGTTGACTGGGAAGATTACTGATCTCTGAATCTTTCAGCTAGCGCTTAAAAAGTCTTTTTTTTGGTTTTTTGGTTTTTTTTGCCCGTGCAGCCGTATTTGTGTACTCGTAAAAACCCTCGCAAACAGTTGTCCGGCTTATTTTGGACGAGCGCTTTGAAATATTAAGTCTGTGGCGCTCATTTCCAATTAGTATTCATTCAAATGTAGCCATCCTTCTGCTATGCACATGCTGCTCCATCTGACAGGGCTGCTAAACCAAATGGCTTCCTCGTCTTTTAGATGATGAGTAGGGTAAATAAATCCATTTTGTATTTGTAGGTCAACAGCAGATTCACGTGCTTTTTTGCAAAGACCTCTCCCACAGTTAAGTATCTAATAATATAGTGTCGTATGTTGTGGCCGCCTTGTTTAAGCTGTGGGCTGTACGAGAGCCCTAAAAATACCTCTTGCTGTAGAATCTCAGCTTGTGTTCCTTCGTACTATGAGGTGCACGGCTGCATCCTCGTGAGTCGTGTCTACTAGACGCAGATAAAAGGCCAACGTCAAAAGGGAAACCAAGGCTGACGCTACATAAAGTTGTTGCTATCTGCGTTTGTCGGTTCCGCAGAAACCTAACCACACTGCACAAAGATGAACGAAACAGAAACCACAGGCCTGATGACTTTGTCAGGCAGCGCGGAGGGAAGTGCGCTGATGCGCGTGAGGCAAGGGATGACTGACACGGACCATCAGACCCTCCTCATCTGCATGTCTTTGCCCTGATTAAGATGCACGTGTGAAGCAGTTTATCGTTGGTGGTTTGTTAAGAATCAGCTTGCTCTTGCACTTGCTGACGTTGACAAAATTGACAACGTGCACCATGAGATTAGAACAAAGCCCGACTCGTTGCCGTATCAGTCAGAAGGGAGAACTTTATCTGGCTGAAATTGTCTGCCCTGATCTCCTGACAAAGTCTTAGTGGTTTTATTTAAGAAAATTAGTCTATCTTTGTGGTCACGGGTGAGTCATACGCAGCCCGTGTTAAACACTTTAACAAGAGATCATATTGCTGTTGAACGTTAATAAAGTAAAACAGGGGTCGCGGTGAAGAGCTGCAGGCAAGCACCGGCTTGATCTGTCCAGCACAGCAGATGGATGACTGGAAGATCACTGATTAACCATTAACGTGCTGGTTCTAATGTAGGTATCTATAGCCAGGGTGCTGTTCAGTGACATGCAAAGGTCCAAGGTGCAGGATTAAGGAGACTCTATCGGCAGAAATAGGATATAATATTCATAATTTCGCAGTTTAGTGTTTTTTTTCTGGAAAAAACAAAAACCCAGAGGACATCTGTGCTGTGGCGTTACTTCAGTGGCTCGTCTCCCTTGTAAAGACGGCGCTGCTGTCTAATTTTATTAAATTTAACTAGATTGCATTGCCGTCCTCTTCCTTGTCTATCTGACACATAAAGCACTTTTTGTTTGCTTGTTGTCGCTGCCGGTGATGCATTAACACAGGGTGGTTTGTGCTGATGTTTGGATGTGCTCTTATTCATCCCAAACACATAACTTGGATTAGCATTGACCCTGGATGTATTACAGCCCCCCTCCCCCCCCCAGAACAACTAATGCAAATTTACTTCGGCTGCCATTTTTCCAACACAAATGGTCTTTTCATCGGAAACCGATCACACGGCAGAGATGTTCCTCGCCCGTATCAATTCATTCGCCACTGACAATGAAAGTGTGTGAATCAGCATCACATTCCTCATGGACTCAGTTCTTCATGTAACTTCGCGTATGTCTGGTATTAATCTAATATTTATGACATCACAGGGTAGGGAGGAAATTGGAAGTGTGAGACAGTAAATGTGTTGGATGCCAGAGGTGTATGTGTCCTTGCGTGTACAAGTGCGTGTGTGGAGTGGGTGGGCCTCGATGGGGCAGCCCCTGAACTCCAAGAGGAAAAGGGGAGTAAAATGTAGTCTTTGTGATGTCTCTATCACTCAATCGCAGCGCTGGAGTTCCCAACACTGCTCTTTGTGCGATGAACTGACCAGCAACCGCAGAACAACAGCACCTTATCAGGGCTCGTAGCTCTCTGTGTTCGCTTCTCAGCGCACGCACACGTGCACGCGCGCACACACTCGGCACAAGATAAAAAAAAAAAAAAAAAAAAAAGAGGAAACTGAGTGTGTGTTCTTGATGAGCTTATTCTTTGGACTGCGCACTATATGGTTCAGTACCCTTGACATCAAAAGGCCAAGAGAACTGAGGAAGAGAGAGGAAGGAAAGGAGAAGAGGGCAAGGCTTTTGTGTCTCCAGTCCTGAGAGCTCATTCTCTAATGAGGCCTAGTCAGCGACGCAACGGCAGCTTTGTTCAGCAGCTGCGTGTGTCTGTTGCTGTGCGCGTGCGTGTGGCAAGTTTACCGTTTCTTGTATAAAAATCAAAAATATAAATAATAATTTAGAGACCCCCAAACACACACACACACACACACACACACACAATTCTTTGAGACCTCGTGTTTCAGTGTGATCTTATTCATCATATTCAGTGTACGTGTTCTCTCAGAAGGCCTTGAGATTTCAGTGAAAAGCTGTTTTTGAACTTCTAAAAGTCAGTCAGGTAGTGGTAAATACAAGCGAGGCAACTCTTAGAAAAGAAAAAGAAACCGTATGACCAAAAAAAAGTGTGTGTGAACCGAGTACGAATCTGTCTGAAATCCGGGAGACTGAGTTGTATGTCTCCCTTTTTTTTTTGTTGTTGTTGTTGTTTTTGAGGTCACTTTCAAGGGGAGAGCTCTTTGTCAGCCGCCAGAAGACTGACTGGCGAGTGATTCGGGACTTAATTGACATCTCTGGTTGTTATCGGCAACTGCTCTGAATTTGCACCGGCTACGCTGTGGACAAAACGTCCAGCTCTCCGTAGAGATCCGTCAAGATTGGAACAACTTTAACGCTTTCATAACAATATTGTCTGTTTGTGACGGGAAAGAACCATTAGGTGACTTATTTTTAAAACTCCTTGAAGGCCGTTGGTTTTCGGTCTCTGTCTGGTGAAAGACGCGCTTGTTCCAGTGAGCAGAACAGCAGACGCGTCCCGCTGTGTAGACTGAAAGCACATCGCAGATCTCCATCGGCTCTTGCTCGAAGTAATGAGAGAGGATCTTTGCTCATGTGTGTATAGAGCATTGAGTTTTTAGGGTGTGGTAAGCACATGATCACATTGGATCAATAACTGACACATCTGAGCTTGTGGGTTTTGTGACAGTACATACATAATAATTTAAGTTTCCCCACTTAAATGCCATTAAACAGTAGTAACAACAGAGCTACGTCGCTTTGTTGTCTGCAAGCTGCCTTATCTCCCGGGCCTTTACAACGCGGCTCTGTCATTATTCTGACCTCACTCTCGCCATGACAGATGCACAGGAAATCGTAACTGAGGATAAAGCTGATTTGTGAGAAACACCATCACACCTGTTGGTGGGTTGATATTCAATCGGTATTGTGCACATCGTGGCTGCAGCGACGGTTACCTGCAATAGCATGCTAATTATGCAAATGAAACCCCTGTACGGTGGGATTTGAAGAGGCTCTTTGTACTTCCCCTCTTGAGAGGAGAGATGGGGGGGGGGGTTTAGAGGTAACTGAAGAGTAGAAAAGACAGGCGTTACTGGTGAGAGGCAGTCAGTCACTATGACTTGTGTCAGCTGCTCTGTTCCAGTCAGGGAGCGCTGTTGGATCTCGTCACGTCCACTCCTCCCCACCAGGTCAGTACAGATATCTACACGGCAAACGGAGGGACGAGAGCGTTACAAATGTTCTTTTAAATATTGTTTTTTTTTTTTGACATTTAGGACATTAATACAGTTTGCTTTTAAACTGAAAAAAAATGTTTTTCCTCTCTCTCTCTCTCTCTCTGAACTGTAATGCTTTGGCAGCAGCTTTGCACAAAGTTTAACTCGAAGTGTGTGCGCAAAATGACATCACCTGCTTGCTTCTGGTGAGCTGAATCCAAGCAAACCAACATCCCTCACTGGTTTTTAATCAAAGTAGGAGATGCGGGTAAATGGAGCCCAGATGAGTCCCGGGTGGATTTTTTTTTTTTTTTTTTTTTTTGAAGGTTTGAGATTATTTGCTGCATCTTTCAGTGATATTTCAATTTGCTGGAGGCTTGTGCCATGAGCAGCTCGAGCCAGGCCCTGTGGGCAGACAGGCAGAAGCTGGCACAGAGCACTGGATTATTTTATCATCCCTAAGCAAACACTGCTAACTGTGAAACATTTCCCCAAACATTTGTTTATGCATCGGGTCACACTTGTCTTAACATGACTGCACAGCAGGTCGGAAACTTGCTGTAAGAGCGCCGTCACAAAATGCAATCGACAGCCGAACAATCGGCGAGACAATGCCGTTGCAAATTTGTTCTCGTTCAGAAACAAAGTGTGATGGAAGCGGCCGTGGAAATATGCAAAGATCTGCCTGCGAGATATTTTACATTAGCCTTTTTTTTTTTCTTTTACTTTGCTGTTTGATAGACTGTTGCGCTCGAGCCAGCTGACTGAGATGTGTTGTGATTTCCTGTCTTTGATTCATTCCTGCGGGGAACCTTCTGCCATTACAGCTGTCAGTTTCAGGGTTGACAATAAGCACGTCTTTATTTGTTTATCACCAAGTAAACCTCTTTAGATGTCTAACACTTCATCCTGCTGCTCTCAACTGCTGAGAGTGGCTCATGGTGCTTTCTCTCTCTCTCTCTCTCTCTCTCTCTGTCTATTGTGCACTCACTGCTATTCTGCCTCAGGCACTAGTTGGAAAGCGACAAGGACGATATAAACCCAACAAGCTGCTCCTGTCGGGAGGGGGAAGAGAAACACTGAGAGAAAGAATAAGAAAACAAAGGAGGAAAAGAAAAGAAAAGGAGAACAACAGAAGGGATTTGCATTGCCAAACCCCTGGGGGGAAATGTTGGGTTTTACGTGTTACAACTTGTTGGGTAACTGAAGGTTTTGTGTGAAGTGATTCTTGTGTCGTGGGAAGCGTAAGGTTTCAGTGTTGTCAGCGCTCAAAGGAGAAGAGCTGATTTTTATCTGAGAGCAGAGGCATGCCCCCCCCCCCCCCAATCCACTGTCACCCTCCATCGCCTCCCTCTCTGCTGCAACAGGAGCATTCAGTTCACAGCGGGGGGGACAGGACAAGTGTAGCTCTGTAACAGCACAGCCATTACCGTGGTCAGACCGACAGCGAGCCACAATGGGCTTCTTTTCTTTAAGGATCAGTTCACCCAAACTGCAAGAAAAAAAAAAAAAAAGGAAAAAAGAACTTTTCCCTCTTACCCTAGTGTTATCTAGACATGCATACAAGTTTCAGGTTTTATTTTCCAAATTTAAAAGTCTTCTCGGGGGTATTTTCCAAAAGATTTCTCTGCAAAGAACAATTACTGCACAGTTCTTGCATACCAGAAAAAAACAAAAAAAAACAAAGATAAAATACAACGTTTCCGTCTTCAACCATCATCAGATAAAATTCGTATTCATCAGATTGCCCTGCAATATGTTTTTATTTTCTTCAAACAGCAGAACGCTAAGATTCGACGCTGATCAGGAAGAGGTTTTTCTTCCAAGAAGCATTTCATATATGAAATCAAATATGTTGAAATATATAAAATATATAAATGACACAAATATTTGAGCAGCACATATTCTTTTAGTTCATTTTAGCCACTCGAAGGCAAGACACGCTTGGGCTTGAGAACCAAAATAATGAGATAAAAGAGGCTAAAAGGCTCCAGAAAACTCAAAAGTTGGGTGGTAATTCCCTGTGGACCTGTCACTACATGCGTCACTTGTGCTGTCTAACATTACACATATTCATTTGATCCATTTTTAATGCACAAAATGCCGATGGGTGCAGCGTTCAGCGCGGCTCAGCATCTGACGTGACCGTGAACCGGTATCAAACAGTTATTCCGTTTGTTTCCACCGCACTTTCACTTGGCTTTTAGGAATTTCCTAGAGCACGCTGATACCTGTTATCTGTCGATTCACGGCCTAATAATGGAGATCGGATCATTGATTTGCATTCTGAAAAGTCAGGTTTCACTCCCTGTTTGAGCTGAACTCGGCACCACTGCAGACAGTAACGTATATTTTTTTAAAGTGAGAAAAGCGTCGTAGGCGTCTCTAATAGAGGTTTTCAGTCACTTTGTTGTACTTTTTGCACCCGAACAGCTCCTCTGTGATCTGTTTCATTGTGATTTCTTCGCAGGCTTGTGGTGGGCCCCTATAAAAGCTGAACAACACAACACAGATAACCATGCAGGCAGCTGGTGCTATTCAGATCATCCAACACACACACTACATACATACATACATGCATGCGTACTTACATACATACATACATACATACATACATACGCATGGTCAGGTTTCACATGCATGTAGTCAGTTGCAGCTAAGCGTAAGTGTGTGTTTAAACAGGTGAGACTTGATGGGAAGTGATAACCTTGACTGGTTCACATTGTTCCAGGTGAGACTACAGGCATTGTTAAAAGGAAAGAAAAGAAAAGCAAACCTTTGTGCTTGTAAAACACACAGGCATCTTGACGCATTCTTGGCTGTCAGCGGCAGATTCTGTGCATACCTCTTCAGTGGGTGACACACACACACACACACATATACACATAGAGGCGTGTGAAAGCCACCTGTGGCAGCTCCGCAGTCCAGCCTCTGTGGAACGCGGGGGGAGTGGGGGGGACCCATAAATAACTTCCAGCGTGGGACAAAACTCGGTGTGTTGCCACCGCCAACCTGACCCTCCACACCCCACCCCCGTGCATCGCAATCAACCCCTTGCCGATACCGACGGCGGCGGCTGCGGTGTTGGCTAAACAGTTTCCCACCTTTCCATCCTCATTCCTTCCTAGCGCCCAGCAAAACCACACTCCACACCTGAAAATAGCAATCAGACAGGATTAGGCTGAAACAGATCCTCGTGTGTTTACAGTAGCTGTTAGCTGATATTTTATTCCAGCATGGCAAATGTCGCTGTCTTAGAAACTGCATTTAGATCATGGGATGCTTAATGTTAAGGATACTTGAATTAAAAAAACCTACAATCAAAACACATACTCTGTCACACACACACACACAAACAGCTGATTGTGATATTATGTTCAAAGTGAACAGTAGTCAAGAAGGTGCCATCGAATGGGTTTGAGTGCTGCTGTTCTTCCCGCTTGCAGCCGTATTTAACATGCCACGGGGCTTTTTAGTTACCATCAGCTGTGCGAAATGGTCTTATTATGATTCAGAGTTTAAACACACACACACACACACACTTGTGGCAGACCGGTGGCTTTGTGTTGGAGTGCACTAACAACAGTATTATGCATTTGGGGTTTTTTTTTTTCCTCCATGTTGTCTGGTTGTAGGGGAGGACCGTACCAAACTCTGTGCAGCCTGAAGCTAGCTAAAGGTGAACACCTGGACAAAGTGAGAACTGACTGTAAAAGCTGCCCATTTATGACTAGTGACCATATTTAGAATATTAAGACCAATATACCCTGATTTTTACATTAGATTAAGTTTGTTAGAGTCGGAAACTGTCGAGTTTGTTGACAAAATCAACATGTTTGTCATTTTGTCATACCTTAAGCTGGCAGATAAATGTTTCTTACTCTCACCCTATGGAGTTTTTTGACATTAGTGGTGCAAGGTTGTGATAAGCAGGTCTGTTTTGTTTGCATTGTGTGACATGGGATGAGATGTGTGTGCATGAGCATGTTGGCGGTTGCCGGCGTTAGGTCCATGGCACTTCAGTGACAGACCGCAGAGCAGGGCTAGTAAGCAAACGTGGATGTAAAAACTGGTTTAAAACTGTTTTAAACAATCAGCTTTGCATTTGAGGAAGGAAATACATTGGACATGTTTGTTATGCCTCAAGGATACACACAATGTGGTTTGGTGAGAGACAAAGAATATAAACATAATTGTTTACTTTCGAGTAAAGTTACACCTTTAATTCTGAGAAGGTTCAGTGCACAGGAACAATAGTTTGATTGTGTTTAGCTAAGAAACAGACAATCGGAGTGCATTAGCTTGCTTAAGTTGCTGATTTCGTCTCAATTTCTCCGCCAGAGCCCTTGTCACTCTCGTTTTGAAGACACTTTTATGTTGCACCGCTTGATCCGTTGATTCATCACTTCCGGAGTGACGAAAACTTCTAGTAGTGACCACGCAGCGACCACCCCACGGAGGTCCAATCCATTGCATCTCTGTTTTGTAGACGATAAGGTGGCCTTCTACTGTTTTAACCTCACTTTGCACAATTTAGTATTTAGGCTTCCAACTTACATGGCTTAGCGCAGCTTTCAACAAACACACACACACACACACACACACACACACACACACACAAACACATGCATATACATCACTGAGGTTTGGAGCCTTGGACCCTGGCAGACAGGTGGCTTTGTTCAGAATCACAGTATGCAGGCTGGGAGAGCTGGGTGAAGTGGAGGGGGGCTCTAATCATTATTATGCTTTCCGCAGAACGGTGGCGCTCCGCATTTTTTTGCTGTGTTCCCGAGTTGGTCGGCACATTCCGCTGGCATTGTTATCCGGCCTGTTTCCTGCGGCCGGCGGCTTTTGTCAGCCTCTCCCCCATTGTCCCGGCTTCCTTTGTTCCCTGGCTCCAACAATGGCTTTTTTTCTGCCTCTTAATATATATGTGCACTTTTTGCCCTTGTGTGTTCTGTTTGTTTTGTTCTGCTGTCTGCTGTGTTTTTCTTTCCTCCTGCTGCAGAGCTGGGAAATAACACACACACACACACAAACACTCACTAGCGTACACACACAAGCCTGAGTTGATATGTTCAAGTTCACTGCGGTTCAAACCTCACTCACTCAACCTGTCCTCTCCTTCTTTCTCTCCTTTTCTGCCTTACTGAGGCGTTGTCTGTCTCCCTCCCCTGTAACCTCCTCTTATGCACCGTCTCACACACACACACACACACACACACACACACACACACACACACACACGCTCAGACAATAAGCCTGGCTGTGACTTTAGGTGGTAGTAGCACAGCCACCATCTAACCCTTGACCTTGACGTTACCAGTGACCCTAAAACAGCATTTCTCAACTGGTGTCATGAAATAGACCCTGAATGACACACAGCAAACACCACCAGAGACCCCCCAGGTGAAGATGACTTTGGCCATAACTCCATAAACTGATCTGCATCTCCTCAATGTGAGGGTCCGTTGTTAGGGGGGAGGGCAGTTGTGTTCGTGTAAATCTGTCATTATTGGTATTATCAGGTTTATACATTCTGTAAATGAATCAGTTTAGTTTCCTGCATTACAAAAATTGGGAATTTAATAACAGCAAATTCCTAAATAGCAGTCAAATATTACTAACTGCAGAGAGAGCCAGGCCTTTATTTGAGTTTATTTCGTCTTTATTTTATTTTTCTCCTGTTTTTCTGTTAGTGCAGACTCAAAATTTCCTCTTTGTACACTATGTGGTCTTCATAAGAATCAGCATAAGGTTAATTTCCACTGTACTAAATCCATTTCTGCAATACTGACTAATTCCTCTCACCTAAACTTTCATTTGTCTTTACCGCTAAAACTCAGTATTTCCTGTACAGATTTCACACAGCCCTCTCGTGGCTCAAAGGCCATAATCGCTCCCTTTCCAGGAAGGCTTTTAAATGTTCAACGTCTGCAGGAAGTGTTAGGTTTTACTCGAGGCAGCTTAATTTCGGTCAAACGAGCTGCAGAGTTGAAGCAATTGGAATTCATTTCAGAGTTTAAACCAAAAGCGACACAGCTGAATTTTTCATGGGAGTTATAATCACACGTTATTCCACCCACCTCATTGTTGGTTTACATGGCCTTTATTCAGGGCCAGCCTCTGCTTATTCACGGCCGTGCCCCTGCGCAGTGCTTTAATGCCAGTTTTTCTTTTAAAAAATACATTTATAGTATTCTTTATTTTCTTGGTGACCTTCTGAAGGACCTGTTGATAGCGTACACGGCTTACATCATTTTTCACTGCGATATATATTGCCATGGCAGCTTTGTTGGCTCAAAGGATGGTAATGTTGGTCCGTTGGTTAGTCCAGACTGAGATATCTCAACATCTATCCGACATCTATTGACATTTCCACCAGCCTCAATTGTATCTAGTCCTAATCAGCAAATGTTAGCATGCTAAAATGCTAAACCAAGAGGGTGACCTTGGAGCTGACACAGATTTAAACACATTTAAAAATAAGCCTGCGAGTCTATTAAATAAACACACAGAGGGTTACCTGATGGAAGACGAGGTTGCATGAGGTTGTCTTGTAGTTGTCCTGATCTCATCTTTGTGTTCTAATGGCACCGACTACAAACTAAAAATTGACATGGCAAGTGTCCAAACCTCACCTCACCACACCCAAATGACACCTAGTTTATGGGTTGTGTTTGTCTTGCAACAGAATGGTTGAGCCCAGCCCTCCAGCGCTGCACCACCTCTCCGGCAGGGATGTCAGCATGGCGGGTGTTGGTGTCAAAGTAGAACAGGAGGAGTCCGGCGGTGGAAGTGGAGTCATCACCAGTGCTGAACCTCCCAAGACGTCTCCCTCACGTGATTGGCCAATAAATCATCCACTGGAGGCTCGCCAGTTGACCCCGCCACTTTCCTGCTCCCCTTCGGTAAGAATATTAAAAAAGGCGTGACAGAGAGAGGAAGGTTTTAGTCAGGTGTTTAAGGAAGGATTAGATTGTCAAACTAAAACATGCACTTTTCCTTATCCCGCTCTGAAGCCTTGTCAGCTGATGGTCTTTAATTGTGTAATGACAGGAGGGCTCTCCAGGTAAGGAGCTGCCTCACAGGCAAAGCCCCATGGAACTGAAGGAGGCCAGGACGCAGGACAGACCAGATGGACAATCCAGCTTCAAGGAAGGTTCGTCTAAACTCTTGCTTCTCAGCCCCTCTCTGCTCTACAATCCCTGTAATAAAAATGTTGAGAACGCTGTCGAATAATCACACTCAGATTTGACAAAAGACGCTGTCTTAGTATTGATCATCTGATGACGTGCACTCTGGTGCGATATAAAACTAAAAAAATAATAAGTTGAAAGCTCCTGTTTTTATGTGATCAACCTCTGTGGAGTGTTAATTCTGTTACATTTGGCCTCAACACCTGTTTTGAATGTTGGAACAAATTCATTTTAACACAGTCTTATTGGTTATTTATGCTGAACAACGTGCGATGTCAAAGTGAAAAGCTGAGTTTTGTCTGGCTACAAAATGCAATGCTGTAGACATTCATGGTCCCCACAGGGTGAATCATAATGACTTTGGGGTTCGCTTGACTTTTCCTCTCATGTCACCAACACGTCCTCGCTCTCGACTGAACTAGCACAACAACTATCAGAGAGGTGGTTGTGCAATTTGCTACAGATCTTCATGCTTCCTGTAGATGATAAACTCGCACGGTCGGTGATCACTCACTTTTGTTGTAGCACCACCATCAGGCCAAATTTCAAATTTGTTTCCCGACCATTTACCTGCAGAAGTTCTTATTAACACTGAAACGTCAGTGAAGAGGAGGAGGGTGGAGGAGGAAGCCAGAATTTGGATGTTCTTTGTGCATAGTTGAATGAAAACTGCAGTTAATGGATCATCTGATGCTTCAGAACAGGTTGTATTTAGTACTTAGTTGTATTTGGGTCTGCACCGATTCCCTCACAAGAAGAACTCACCATTGGCCTAAATGCTAGACTTAAAACACTGGTGTCAGGGCACCACCTCCACAGTTTTTTTTGTTTCCTTGTATGTGAGTCTTTCTCTCTTACGTATACACACATCCATATACTTTTCTCACTGACCAGACATGGAGAACTCCATATTTTATGTGTTTAAGTACACTTCATTCTGCTGCTATCCAGCGTTAAACAATGCAGTCTGCTCAAAAATCGATGTGGAGAAGTGACGGTTTGTCTACTGAAGCGAGGGTGTTGTTTTGGTTTCTGAATGGGTTCGGAGGGATCGGGGTGCTTTTTTTTTTTTTTTTTTTGTCTGCGGAGTAAAAGGCTGCTCTCCGAGCCGCTCCCCTGCCCTCAAGTCTTTCACCAGCCTGCACTCCTCGCCTTAAATTTTTCTCAAGTTCTCTCCACTCGCTGACCTTGGATTGTTCTCTGTCCAAATATTGATCCACTCAAACACTCAAAACTTCTCCCAGACGCACAAACAACCTCTGCCCTTCGGCACCTCAAATGTCTTCTTCAATCAATGCCATTAGGAAGGCAGAGGAGAGTCTCAGAAAGTAGTTTGGTGTCAGATGGATTTTATTTGACAGAAAATATTTTTCACGCCATCTAGTGCAGCCCAGTGCGGTTCTGCTGAGTACCTGTTGTGTCCTGTTAACAGTAATGCCCACCATTGAGAAGCTGCTGAATGCTGGCTGGAAGGAGAAACTTCTGGATAAAAGCACAGTGGGGGCAGGACAACTGAAAGGTCAGCTTTCAGACACTACTAACACCTTCATACCATTTATATACCACTTGTGTACCATTATTACCAACACATTACCGTCAGATTGTGCACATATCGGTCTTGTTTTTTTCTTATTTACCATGATCATCAATTTCTTTGTTAACTGAGAAACATTATGTAATACTTGTTACACATTGCAAAAGCAATAACTGGCTGCGTTTGGTAATTTGATGCTCCAGTGGTTGGGTAATTTTGCTGTCAAAATTGGCGGTTTCATTTTGTGTTCCTACTAAAATCGGGGAGCTGTGAGACAAAAAACGTTGGAACTAGCAAAAACACATATCTGGAGACACAGTGGAAAGACTTGCCTCGTCAAATTATACACATTATCACCTGGCGGCAGATGTTCACACACTACAAACTAACTACTGGCCACACTCGGGTCTCATATGTGGTTTTGCTCTTTTCTTAGTATTTCAGTATTTATTCATTGGTATTATTTCAATGTTTAGTTGCTGTCCTTGCTGGTAGTTTTGGCAAGGGATGGAAAATACACAGTAGTTACAATAAAGCTTCCTATTGTCAGAGGAGAAAGAAACCAAACTTTCAAAACTCGTTGCTATTGTTTTACTGAATAGACTAAATACAAGGAACGTCAGATGATCCAATGTACTTTGTCCATAACAAAGTAACAATGACTTTAATCATTTTTAGAAAACGTATATAGTACAGGTCGTAGTATGTACACAGATAAAGTTGACATATGGCTTTCTATGTTGATGTGGTGAACTTGAACAATTGCTTATTTACACGTCCAGCAGTTATAGAGCAACATCCTCATTCAGTGGGAACAGTGTCTCTGGCCACCTAACTGGCCGCGAACTGTGTCTGTGTGCTGTTCCATTGGTTTTTATGGCTTTTACAGCCTAAAATTATGATATGAGAGAGGTGTGAGCCCAAACAGTGGACAGCTCAATAATGTGGGTAAATGCTCTTTAAAGCTTCAAGTTAATCCGACACCGAACATTACTCTATAAATGTGACCCTCTGATGACCAGGTACCCCGGAGTCGCTGGCAGAGAAGGAGCTCCAGTTGTTGATGATGATCAACCAGCTGAGCGGTCTGAGGGAGCAGCTACTTGGAGCCCACTCCGAGCAGAAGAACATGGCCGCCTTGCTGCTGGAGAAACAGCAGCAGCAGATGGAGCTGGCCCGACAGCAGCAGGAACAGGTACCACTCAGAGAATCAAGGCACTTCCATCATTCTTCTCGGCACATACACACAACGAATCGTCTGGGTCCGCACCGTATATTGAAAACGCTCTCTGAG
The DNA here is from genome assembly GCA_008933995.1 of Datnioides undecimradiatus. Classification (NCBI taxonomy): domain Eukaryota; kingdom Metazoa; phylum Chordata; class Actinopteri; order Lobotiformes; family Datnioididae; genus Datnioides; species Datnioides undecimradiatus. Next base: position 19,337,842 of record WARS01000013.1, read on the forward strand.
CAAGTAGACCTGCAAACTAAAGCATCCTAGAAAGTAAACCAGGAATTTAAATGTCCCCTCTGTACATTCGTGTTTTTATCACTTTAAATTAGACAAATTTAATTAAAAGCTATCTGCGTAGGGATGCCTGTTGGTACACGACAGGTGAGACATCTGTCAGAGAAGCAGAGAAGGGGTCTGTGCTTTTTTTCGGTTTGAAGGTACCTTATATCGAAACTATGAACAGCAGAATTAAATCAGGTAGTACTATCCTTAACTTTTAACTTTCTTTTCGCCTGTCTGTCACTCATACTTCCCCTTTTCTCCTTTTCTCACTCTTTTTAGCCTAAATAAAAACTCAAAATAGGGTGATAAATTTCATGATTTTAACTTTTCATTAAAACATTTGTAACATTTTAAGTAATTCCCATTTGTCCTTGGAACAAATCACACCGATCAAACACTGTGTCAAAGTGACATCACTTGATTTATTAGCTACCTCTGGAGCCACAAAAGACTAAATAAAGATTTTTTCACATATGCAGTAGAACCCAAGACCAGTAAACAAGACTTTCATGTGTAAAAGTGGTGGAGCGGTGTTGGTTTCCCTTTTGAACAAAGAGTTCTCAGGCAAAGTCACCTCCAAAAAAAAAAAAAACAAAACAAAACCCACAATCACCTCAGAAGCTGAGACATTTTCTCAGGTAGAACCAAAACTAGAGCGACTCTCGGCTTCCTGTCGTGACCGTTTTAAAAAAGGTTCTTGTGTTGGTGGGTAACTTCCTGTGGTCGAAAAGGTTCCTCGATGCAAGGTCGATTGATCAGCTTTAACCATAAATATCTCACAAAGTATATCTTTCACCTAATAATCGACAACAATGCTGTTTATCTGCATAAAGCTGTACATGTAATATGTACCTGTTGCTGACTTCAAAACAGTTCTGTCAACTGTGAATTTTCCTAAAAAGATTATGTTTTGGCTTAACCAGTTTCATAATGTCACTACTGGCAGCTAAATATACATAACAAATGTACAGTAGGCTTTAATGAGATGTATAATCCCATTCATGCATTCTGCAGTGAACTGTATTTGGTTGTTGTTTAGGTTGGATTCTTAAATGAAGCCCAGATCATGGTTACCTACACTGTGTGCTCTGTGTCTGTCATGATGCGTGTGAGAATGAACATGTCTTGTGTCTCAGATCGCCAAGCAGCAGCAGCAGCTGATACAGCAGCAGCACAAGATCAACCTGCTCCAGCAGCAGATCCAGGTCAGCTTCTCTCAAGACCGTTCGCACGTCTTCACGCGCCACAGCCAGCGGCACCAGCGTGGTTAACAATTACAAAAATTACAGAGATTACGAGTTCTTATTACAGGTGAGAAATCACCGACAAATGAGGCAAGCACTTTTAAGGTGCATTTGTCCTTCCTCGTCCCAGCAGGTGAACATGCCCTACGTGATGATTCCGGCTTTCCACCCCAACGCCCAGCCCCTCCCGGTCACCTCTGACACCCAGATGACTTTGCCGCTGCAACCGATTCCCTGCAAGCCAGGTGAGTCTTCAAGCAAGTAGAGATGTCAGATTTGGACATACTGGCTCCCATTAAACCATAAATCCATGGTTGGAATGGCAAAAAACAAACAAACATTAAAACAAAGAAAGGAGTTGTGAATGTTTCCGAATATTCTGTGAATTCGAGGAATTTGGGGGGAAAGATTAAAAATCAATTCTTGATTATAAAATGGGAAATTAATTTCAGGCTCCTATGCCAGTGCACATGTGACACATAAGTAAAGATAAATTGTATTGATGAAGCCGGGTTTCCATCGAAAATCTGGCAAGAGAATGCAAATAAATGCCTGTTTCCATGCGCTACCGTCATGTGAACACGAGGAGTTTGATGCATGCAGGTGAACAGTTGGTGGGACATCTTCCTCAGTCTGGTGCCATTAAACTGAAAAATAAGTAATAGAAAGAATCAAACTCAAACCAATGGAAAACCGTGTGGAGAACACGGACACTTCTTATTGTTTCATGCACTAATTTGAAGAAGGTTGCAGCCAGTCATCACTCCACACAGGTCTGATGTTTTTATCTCCCGCCATCTTTAGTCACTTCAGTGTTTGATGTGTTTGTAAGTGTATGAATGCGGTGCCTTCCTCCACTAACGCCAGTTTCCTGGTGATGACTTAAAAAGCATTGTCTGATCTCATTCTTTGAAGATGAACTAAAAGATTACGCCGTACTCCGGGTGCTGCACTACACCCGTGCTACTGAGTTCTACCTTTTTCTTCTTTAGTCAACATAACTTGATTCAAAACATTTAAAAAAAATCAACATAGAGCTGAATGGCTGGGGGCATGTTGCTTCAGGTAGAGTCATTTTATCTTTTATGGTGGCGTACATGAGGTGAACAGTTGAAGTGCTTCAGTTCTCACTGCAAAATCATGTACCAGGAATATATGCTTGCATACTAACCAATCACTCCCCCATTTCTCAAGGGGTTTGTCAGTTATTTTATTGTCCACTCTTACATTGCAAAGATGGAATGAACACTCTACATGATATCAACAAAGACAGCGAGCTCTGAGGGCCAGAAACTTTGCGCTGAAAAGTTGTGGTCATCAATACGGTTCCACAAGCCGTCGTGCAGAAATATCTTATGCACTTCACATCAAGACCCACTTTAAAGAAAATGGAGACATACATGAGATACAAACGCCGACTTCAGTTGAACAATATGGTTGATAGCGCCTTTCACACACGTATGCTTGTACAGTTAGCAGGCTATAGAGGGCACAGCTTAGAGAGCCGCAGCTTTGTGCAGTGTTGCTTTCACAAGCCTTAAAAGCTGTGCTCATGGGTGACCTTGTCTTCTCTATCTTTTCAAACCTAAAAGACACAAGGCCAGTCTTTAAAACATTGTAGGCGGACTTTAAGGATAACCATTCATTTGGTTTCTTTATTTCAAGAAACATGTGTGTGTCCGTGTGTGGTTGAGTGAGTGCTTCAGAATGTTTTGACAGATAAATGTAAAAAAAAACTTGGAGAAAGACTGTTGGGTTTTGTGGAAGAGGTCAGCTATCGCCTGAAATTCAAAGTCATCTTTTCTTTGAAGAAACTGACAGAGTAAGGAGCTGTGCTGTTAAATTGCATTTTGGAAGTGTTTTGTATTTATTTACTCAAGTGCATATAACATCTTGGTCAACTGGACCCTTTTTCCTCCCCTACAACTCAATGCATCTCATTCTAGCAATGCAATGACTTGACCAAAAATAACCCGTATTAACTAACAAATTGATTTATAACACAATGCCTGCTTTGTAAAATCGTTCTTATGCCGTTCATATGCTGCGTACTCTTTTGATGTCGTGTTAATGTTACACAGTTGTGCAGTCCTATATGAAATACCTCTGCACAGGACCAATAATAGCCAGATTTTATGGGCAAAGCATGCAGGTCATGGCCTTTTGGGCAATATCATGATATACCATGAAGTAGTGGAAATATGCCTGCCATATACCATGATATTATATCTTGGTAGCAATGATTCTGTCATAACATTTTTTTACAAGTTTATAATTTTAAAATAAGATATTGTAAAAATGATGAATGAATGAAAAGCATAAAAAATAACATTTTCATAAAACTGTGCCCATAAAGTTTATTATATATTACATATTAAAGTTCCATTGTATTCATGTAACTCATGATTGGTTATTTGGTAGCACTGTATTTATTTGTTTAATTTTGACCACTTTGGGACTCCATAGTTACAATCTTCCCATGATGTAGTGGGTGATTACCCACTTCCTGTGTTTATCTTTGCCACTTCAGTAGAGGCGTCTTCAAGAAGTGTTCCCCTCAATACGGTAAAGGTGTATATATGTGTGTGTGTGTGTGTGTGTGTGTGTATGTATGTATGTATGTGTGTGTATGTGTGTGAGGTGCTTGTCTTCCTTAGATGCACACACACACACACATATATATATATACACCTTTATATATATATATATTAGTTAAAAGTAGAGCAACTGAAGATGAATGGACTAAACTAGCAGTCATGATTGTAAACAGATAACTAAATGGGGACACTCCAAATAGAAAGCAATGTACCGTAAAAATGCTTCATAGCCACATATGTGTATGCTGTGAGAAATAAATGAAACCATGTGGTATATCAATTATGCAGGGTCACCAGCATTTGATTCTTCTGTGTGCTGCAATCACTCACTGTTAGCTAGCTAATACTAAAATTCAACAGTTATTTTAGTTACAGAGCTTTTGAACCTCGCTTTATCTTATAGAACTGTGTGTATGTGTGTGTGTGTGTAACCACAACAGCATTTGAGTGTTTATGTACCATGTCTGAGCTCAAACCAATCAAAAATGTCTTTCACAGCCATGGACTATGGCATGCAGCTGCTGCAGAACCCTCATCCCACCCCAGTCAAGAGGAGCAGTGGTTCCTTCCGACAGGTACAACAGCACCAGAGTTTATTTATTGTCAGTCGTACATTTAAATGTCGCTCTCAGTGTAGTCCTTTCAATGCAAACATTTGTAAGGAAATGCAAACACCACTGTGATAACAGTAAATTATAGCAGTTTGTTTTCTCCACAGTGTGTATATGTGCTATATTCTGTATACTACATGAGAGTGAGGCTCAAGCAACATTAAAGAAAGTGACACCCTCTAGATTAAACAGATAATGTACTTTCCTTGTACATGGGAGGCTTAAAAAGCCTTTTCGGTATGCCACACCCTCTGTTCAAAGGTTTGATGTGTGTGGCACAGGTGGTGTGAGTTGTTTCTTGCCTGTGTGTGTGTGTGTGTGTGTGTGTGTGTGTGTATTTGCACGGCTAGTTCTCAAGCTGGCGTAGACCAACACAGAGTAATTAAAAAAAAAGGGGAAGAGAGGATGAGATGAACAAGAAGACAAAAGAACAGAGATGGTACAAAGGTGTGACAGATGCGCTTGGACATGCCAAATCTGCCGTGTATAACCGGAATACATGCACACCCTCGCACTTTGCGGTTAAGCCTGACTGTGTGTAAGTGGCCCCACCCTTGCTCATCTACTCTCACTGTGTTTAGGAAGCCAGTCAGCCCTTGAACCTGACCTCCAAGCCGAAGGGGCTAGAGCTGGGGAAAACACCCAGCCCGCAGAGCCTGGAGCTGGGGTCGCTGGCGCTGCAGGGGGCCTACAGGCCCAGAGATCTGCACAGAGAGGTGTCCCACAGCCCACCACGATCTGCCCTCAGTGAGTTCTGCTGACAGTTGTGATAGAAAGTGTGAATTTGTGATCCCCAAAAAGAAAAAAAAACTGTTAATGCATGAGTTGTGGTATTAGACACCCTCTGTATTTCTGATTTGTCACAGCAGCAGGGTTTAAACCATTGCTTTCTGGGCTACCAAAGGCCTTTTTTCGTTCTTTCTTTCTTAAATGGTACCTGTGGAGGGAGAAGACTACTTTCTTTCGAAATCTTCCAAAAATCATGTCTGAAAAATGTTTTATGAGGAAGGAAATGCGCTCAGCATGTTGAATAGGCCTCAAGGATACACACGGCGCGCTTTGGTGAGAAACATGGAGCACAACTTGTTTACAAAAACCTGCACTCAGTGCCTTGTGTGCAGAATTCCATTCAAATTGTTTGCAAATCTTCAAATTGTGATTGCGCTGCCGTCGGCTACAATGTCTTTGGTTCTAGCACCGGGATGCGGCAAAGCAAATGTAGACAAATAAGAGCATGCTTATTGGAAACACTCAAAGTCCAAGAGAGAGAAGACGTCGTACCACCCACAGTGTTTGTTTGCCATGCAGACACACTACAGTAATGAGGCCTTGGCAGCAAACACGTACAGTAGTTAAACTCAAAGCAGCAGCTGTCGGTTATCACTTTAGATATGTTTGGTAAACAGATGGAGGGTATTTGAACCTGTTACTTTACAGAATATTGGATATGACTTTTTGTTGATTGTTTTATTTTTTCATTGTTTTCTAAAAGCAATGACACAAAAGGAGGAAAAGAAAAAAAAATACAGATGCTTATTTCTGTATTTTCTAACGCATATTGCTGTTGCATGGGTAAAGAATATCATGAAAGTGTATTTTTACGTGTGAAGAAAAACTCTTTTCATATTTCAACTTTGAAAACTTTTCAACTTTTTGTAAAAGAAGCTGACTTAAAACATTTTTAAAGGGTCTTTCTTCCTCCAGCTGGATATGAATACATGTCTCATTCCTGGTGGAGCACTTCACACCGTGGCTCCCTCTAACACTTTCCTTTCTTCTGCCTCTGTTTCTTTTTTCTTCCACTTTGTCCCGTCCCTCATTTTTTTGTTCTCGTCCTTCTCACTGTCCTGCGTTTCTTCTCTCCAGGTTTCCTCGGAGACGGCGATGTGGTCACCCAGGCCATCCATGACGCCCAGCTGCTCCTGAGGAACCACAGCACCGGAGGGCGGGAGAGGGAGAAAGACGTGGCAAGAGACAGAGATGGTGGAAAGATGGTGAGCGAATGTCTGAACAACAAAGTCTGCACTCTGTCAGACATTTAAATGTTGTCTCATGGCTGAATTACCCGGGGCACTTTTACATATAAGTCACAAAGGCAATCTTACCAGGTCTGACCACAGCATTTCCCTAACACATCTAACATGACATAAGTCTGAATTGCCGTACGATTAGATTAAAGGCCACAGCCACTCAAGATAAAACCCGCACAGAGGGAGAGTAAATGCTCGTTGTGTTCACTAATTGCCGCCTCTCTTTCCGTCACACACTCGTACCTGAGACTGCTCCCCGTCTTTTTCCTGAGCGATAGCTGACAGCTGTCCCTCAGGGGTCGGAGGCTACCACCCTCACTGCAGCTAGCACTGTTGGTTTTCAAATGTCCTATCCTTTCTCCTGCTAGCACTGGGTAATAATGACATGGGTATGAATGCAATAAACGTTTCAACCCAGTTTGAAATCCAATCTTAGTGGACAAAATGCTTAATGATTATACAAATAATCGTTACTCCGAAGCTAAAGCTCATTGTCTCAGTGTCTCAGTGTTGGATGGTGAGCAGGTAGTGTACAGTTGGTCTTTATAACCTCTTCTCCGGAAACAGCTGCCCGCTGCAGCCGAAAACGATGTTACGACAGCAGTCAGAATGAACCAGAGCAGTGAATTTTGGGCTAAACAGCTGAACAATGAGATGAAACTCACTGTAAGGCTGTTTAAAGCTGAAGGGAAGCAGCTTCAGCTCATAATTCACTGCAAGACCCCTTTTCCATCCTGCGTCTTGAGTCGGCCAATCAAAATTGAGAATTCTTAGGGGCCACAGTATAAGTGTCGTCTGACTTGAAAGCCTGAGAAGCTGCATTTTGACAAGTCACCCCCAAAATTCAGTCTAATTCAATTACTTTAAAGATCAATCTTCCAAAACTTTTACTAGATATGAGGAAACACCGCCCGCCTCTTTCCTCTTTCTCACTGACATCTAGGGGTCTAATTGTGGGATTAGAGTTAGGTGTAGGGTTACATGGAGTCAAAATCCCAGGTGTAGTGTAACCGCACGCACAGAAGCACATTGTTATTGCTCAGTATTTTAGGTGTTGCCTTCTGGAAAATGCTGTTATGCGAACACGATATGGAAAAGTTATTTCTCTGTTGTTTCCATTATTAGTAACTGGACGGGGACCGCGTATTCATATCAATCCCCTGACAAAGGCGGCATTCTGCGGCCGCGTGCTACAGCGAAAATGTTCAAAATGTTGTTTTTATGTTGTCGCATCTGTGTGACTTAAATTGTTTAAAGCATCCCGGCGCACAGTGTTTAAGGTGGAGCGTGGCAGTTAAAACCCCCCAGTTGTTATTTTTTGTTTTGGTTCTTGTAAAAATTGCCTTCTATTCTGGTCTTGGTTTTGATTCTTTGAGGCTTTGGTCTCAGCCTCGTCCTGGAGCAACAGCTGTTGCAGCCTCACAATACCACAAAGGCCTCAGTGTGGCATCGACTGAGCCACCTGCCCTCTCTCTTTGTCCACAGTAATACTGTACTCTGTGGCTCTCCTCCTCCTCTCCTCCATTATCCTGATCCATCTCGCCTCTGCTGCTGCTTTAGCACCAATGCTGATGGCTGACCTATTTTGGTATTACACTCCACCGCATGCGGATGAATAATGTTTTACATCACGGGTTTGGATGTTACATACGCTGATGGCGCGATAGTTTTGCAAATTCACAGAGTCGTCACGTTCCCGACTCCTGCCTTTGCTCCTTCACCTTTCCTCCCTCAAACAATAAACACCATTCTTCCTCTGCCATGGCATTGTAACTTCCTTTCTTTGCATTTACAGCTCTGCATTTAAACAGCAGCTGATATGGCGAGAGCGTGCAGTTTCTTTACCTTAAATAGCGCTCTGTCTCACACATGCATGCCACGAAACACACACCCCTTCAACACTGGGTCATCTTTCCAAATTCAAATCGTCCCTTTGTGCTCCAGTGTGAATGTCTGTGTGACTTAAGTGCCCGTCTGACTTCATCCGTCTTTGTCTTTTTTATGTCTGTAGGAGTATAAAGAGTCTCCCCGAAGAGAGAGGATTTCTCACCCAGAGCGGGGTGAAGACAGACACGCCGTGCCATCCACCGAGGACCACCTCAGCAGTGACTCTGAGGGTAGGTGTCCCTGCAGGAGCCTGATCCTAACATAGCATTTCTTTGTCCATTCGCAACCAGTACAATAACTCTTTATTATAATGGCAGCATACCCCTCTAGATATCAGCAAAAACTGTTTTATTGTTGTCCCCCTCAGTATCAGATTGACATTTGTCATGTCCAAAATTAGCTTCCACCACCTCCAGATTCAGCTGTATCAGAGAAAGCATCATGTCTTTGATGTGTGGTAGCTTCAATGAGAAATGGAACAAAAGTTGTCGGGATGGAGAACGTGGGTGGGGGGAGAACTGAATCACAAGTGTAGGTGAAATCGCATGTTTGTGGGTGATGAGGAAGTTCTCTATCAAAGGGTAAAGGTTAAGAACCCAGACGAGCATTCACTAATTTTAGGCGTGTGCAAGAAAAGTGTAAAGACAAGAATGAAAATGGAAGAAAGAACGAGAACCATAATCCAGACCCAGCAGTTTGGTGTGGCCCTCTTTCCTGTAGGTGCCCTGTCCGTCTCGGTCCCCGGCAGCTACACTGAGGCCCGGGCCCCTCCCTCCTCGGGCCACATCAAGAGACCCATGAATGCCTTCATGGTGTGGGCCAAGGACGAGCGCAGGAGGATCCTGCAGGCCTTTCCCGACATGCACAACTCCTCCATCAGCAAGATCCTGGGTGAGCCTAGCACTGGGTAGGGGTGGGTTTCACTCACTGTGTCTCTATTCTGAGATGCCGCCTGGCACATGTGAGGGCACGAACAGCCACCTGCTTCTCCCACCAGAGACACACACACACACACACACACACACACACACACACACACTGGCCTGAATCCCTTTCCTTGGACCAAACATTTACATTCCAGTCTATTGTGAAGAGCTGGTTGTTGTGAGCAACCCACCCTTGACATGGACGCACATATGCAAACCAGAATACACGCATGCATGCAAATTATGCTCATACGCACACACCATGTATTCGTAAAACATTACTTGACATAAATGCACAACATTATTACAAATCAATATATAAATACCTAATCTATTTGCAGAGAGTTGTTTCCTCCAATAAATTCTATGAGCTCAGCGTTTCCACCAGTTTTCACACCAATTACTGCAGCAGCTAATCTGACACCTTTCTGGTAGAAGATGTGTTAAACCACACCTTCACCCAGAAAGAGGAAGAACTTCAATCAAATCATGTTGGGTCTAACATTTAAAAAAACAAAACAAAACAATGTTTAATTGATGAGAAGACCCTGATGATGTCAAATGAATCCAGATGAACTGATGATCACGAATAAAATTTAAAAAATCAGTTTCAGATGTGTTGAAATCTATTTTAAGGAGGAAATTGAACTGAACTTAAAGCAAGACTGAGTAACTTTTAGAAATCTGAGAGATGATTTACGAGTAACAAAACACTTTCTTGATCAATTCAGTGTTTTTTGCAGCATGTTTCAGCAAGTATGAAGACTATCAAGTTTAGCAAGAAACTAGCATGTCGAATCTCACCAGGCAGCTGCGCTGAGCGTCTGTCAATGTGTGGCCTCGTCTGTAGATGTAAAAGCATGATCACCCACGTGTAATGTTTTGGAAGATTGAGGGATATGCATTATCCCGTAACTCACTACTTTGTGGCCGCAGTGGCTGCATTTCAGTTCACTTTAAAATGCATCTACTGATACCTGTTTTCCTGTTTTTTGGGTTTTTGTTTTTTTTTTTTTTTTTGGGGTGTTATCTGACAAACAAAACTGACAAAATCAACTAAGAATAAAGCGTTTAAATAAAACCCCAAATAAAAAATCAACTCCTGCAAATGAACTCACCTCCGTTGCATTTTTACTCTTTTCCACATTTAGGTTCCAGGTGGAAGGGCATGTCCAATCAGGAGAAGCAGCCTTACTACGAGGAGCAGGCAAGGCTGAGCAGGCAGCATCTGGAGCGCTACCCCGACTACAAGTACAAACCCCGGCCCAAACGGACCTGCATCGTGGAGGGACGAAGGCTGAGGGTGGGCGAGTACAAGGCCATGATGAAGAGCCGCAGGCAGGAGCAGAGAGGGTCCTACACTCACAGGTAAAAACCAACGTGCTTTAGACAACTTTGAGATAATTCCCCGGTTTGTCCCTGATAGACAACGCTGACAGTACACTCCATTGACATGAGTTTATGCTGCACCTCCACACGCTGTTGACAGTGGCTGTAGCTCCCAAAGCTCCTTGAAGCTCCTCGTGAAGACACAAACAAAAGTGGCGTATTGAGCCAGGCTGTTTTTCAGTTTGTCCTCGACGATGAATAGCATCCCTCGCCATTGTTCCCTCCAACTCCTTCAGCTAGTAGTTAAGCTGGAGGAGCTCGAGGTTGGAACTGTTAACGGTGGATGGGTTTGAGTGTTTTTCTGTTTCAGTGTTGTTTCTCTTTGTCTCAGAGACACTCAGCACATCTTTTCTCTTTTCTGACTATTTTGAGAGACAAAATCGTGGATATCAGAGTGTCACAAAAGTCTTGTATTTCAGAGTTACACAATTTGAAAGATCATTACGGTTTCGCTTCTTTACTTTACTTTTCAGCTTAAATCACTGATGCGTTTACATTGTGAAACAATTCAATGTCAAACTTAATTTCTGCTTTTCATCTTTGTGCAATACCGGTGTGGGAAACACATAAAATGATTCATAACTTCAATCCAAACCTCACAAAAGAGTTGATCAGCGCTGTGGCCATGTTTGCTACACTGAAAATGGGGACGTAAACACCTTGTATCGATGTTGGTAGGCTACACATGCCGAGAGCCGCTGGCGAGCTATGCTAACCCTTTCAGACAATGTAAGTGTCACAAAGGGTTGTGTTAGGACCATCAGTTCCAATAATTTCAATTTTGCTTCTGAGAAACCACGTTTAGTCCATCACTTTGGTTTAAATACTACAATACCCATGAGCTCCAGCCAAACAACAAAACAAAACAGTGAATCGTGTGAATTCAAAACACTTTGTGAGTAAAACATGGCGCTGAAGTTGGTGAATTCATTCCCATTGACCCAGAATTCATATGAAAATTGATTTAAGCTGCAGATTGAGTTTTCCTCACACTGGGACCTTAAGAGTCCACCTGTCTGCTTGGTGATTGGACGTTTCTAGCTGAAATGCACCATGTAAATCATATGTAACTTTAACTGTTTTGCACCGATGTTTCGAACAGGCCCTTTGAATCTCAACACCTATCGCTTTCTGTCTTTTCAGTCAAACAGAACCGCAGCAGATTCACTACTCCCATAATGATGGTCAGTTCCCGGGCGGTGGCACCGGCTCGGTCTCCGTGGCGACCATGCCCTTTCACCCCGCGTTACTGGAGCATTACCTGCCACAAGTCCCTCAAGCACCTCGTCGAGCGGAAGGTCAGGCCACGCCCACCTCCCTGCCCAGAGAGAGAGAGCGGGAACGAGAGAGGGAGCGGCCTCCGTACAGCGAAGGAGAGGAAAGCGACGGGGGAGAGAGGAGCGAGGGAGAGCTGGTGCTCCTGACAGACTGAAAGGGGGGAGGAGGGGAGGGGAGGAAAAGAAAAATAAAGGTGAGGGAGGGGAGCCGAGGAGGAAGTGAGCCTCTTTGTTGACTGACAGTCAGAGAAAAAGGTTGAACGGGGGGGGATGATGGCGGGGGATTGAGTTATCACTGAATGAGACAGCGAAGAGATGTGGTGATAACGTCATACTCACTCCCTTGTAAATTAGCTGTTTTCAGTAAAAACCCAGCACGCTACACACACGTACACACAAACACACAAGTGCAAGCTCTTATCTTGCTCACTTCCCTTCATAGACATGTCATCGGCTGCTTTGTTTTGGAATACAGAAGTTATAATGTAGACGTTTTATCGTTTAATCCCGTATGCTTCTTGTTTTCCTCCCGTGTCAACGTTTGACGGACATAATGGCCCACAGGGATTTGATTCGTTTGGAGGAAAGTGCAAAAGAAAACCATACGAGTTCAACAGAGTCCCTGTTTCCACCTGTAAAACAACTGACGGACTAACGAGCTGACTAACTTCTCACCGGAGCTGTTATGTTATCAGTATGTCAGTACTGCCCCCTACTGGTAAACACTGGTTATTACTGAATGACAGCCAGAGGTGTAGCGCCTCCAACGTTAACTGGAAAGCACGTTATATAGAATTTGGCAATGTTATAAAACATCCATAATTAATATAAGTATCCAAGTGAGTAAAGACTGAGGGGAAAATACAGCAAAGCGCTTCTTAATGATTCAATATTGCACTTAAACAGGCGGAAGAGAAGACATTCATGATTATTGTAACTTTTAATCCCAACTATAGTTTAAGCCACAAAACGTTTCCATCTTCCCATGATGCATCTCAATCCCTGCACAGCCACAGAATACATTATAAAGCTGATTGCAAAACTTGAAATATCACACTGGAGTGCCCCGTTAGTAAATCACTTTAAACTGGGATCACATCACAGCAGTGTTCAGGTATGTTTTGTCTTTAAACTGTATTTATCTTTTAATTCTGCGTCACTGAAAACATACATCATGCCACGTGCAAACCGCCACTTCTAGGGGGGGATTATAATTTCTAATTTGCAGTTCACAGAGCACACGAAGTTAAGCAGATTGTCTCATTGCACCTAGTAGTTTTCAGCCAACCCTGGCAATTAAAGTCATTTTAAAGAAGCCTCATCCCTGATGATGTACGGTAAGCTAACAATCAAACCCTCCTCCTCCCGGTCCTTTAAGTTGCGCTGTGCTGTAAATGCTGTACCTGTGTGTCTATCAGCTCCCTCTCCGTGAGCGTGGTGGGTTGACCTCAGCCTTGCCTGTTTTTGTTTTTTTGGGTTGTTTTTTTTTTTATACCTCTGTGTTTGCTTCTTTGAGTGTTAACTGATTGTTGTGTTGAGCGCCTCCTATCTGTGTATCCCAACGTCTGCTGTTTTTTTAAAAAAGATTTTTCAGAAAAAAAAAAAATGTATTTTTTAGGCCTTTTTCCAAGACATTGACATTCTTCTTAAATTTCTGAACTGGAATAAGTTTCAGATTTGAAGACTGAAAGTGAAACTAAATGGCATTTTTGCAGTGACACATGCGTCTGCGTCACATTAAGGTCCCTCTGAATAGGCGAAACTGTTGTCTTCTTATCTTATCTTTTTAATTTTCCTGTTTCACAGACATCTAACAGAGAGGCAAATTCAATCTCAAGTCACATTTCACACCGGGGCCAGAAGCTGTTGTTCGCTGGCAGGGTGAACCCGCTTTCTAATGGCGGTGAAAGGGGTCATGAATTGCTAACAGTGAAAGACGCAGAGAAGAGGTTCTGGCTGAAACACCATGAGAACAAAGACACCAACATCATCCATGAGCCCTCGGAGTAAAACAGCCATTACCCTTTATGTTTCCATGTAGAAAATAGAAAATTGTTAGTTGCGATAACAAAGCATGTTGAGATACATGCTAATGATTATTCAGTTGTCATATATCATGATAGGAGGCTGTGTAGGTTCCAAAACTGATTTGAATGAAGCAACTTAAAAGCTTCAAAGTCAAATTCTGAGTCAGCTTAAATAGCTGCGACAGCTCGATTGCGGTTTTATGTAATGACTTGATACATTTAAGACAAAATGTAAAACAAAGACGTGTTCTCCAGCTTACCCTTAGCCATCAAAGTGAAGGTAGCACTGTACTTTCAGAGAGGATGGATATACGGTTGCATCAGATAAAACAGTACCAGAAATAAATATGTTTATCTAACACTTCTGAGCTCATGAATAGTTGTGGTAACTTTGTTCTCTATCATTTATTATTAACCAATAGCACAATATGACAGTACACTGGGGTCAATCCACCTGTAGCAAAATGTAAGGTTGACAAATCTAAACAGTGGGAAAAGACACGTTTCAGGCCTCGGGGGGGGGGCTCATCTTATACAATCATGGTCAGGGCTGTGTTGCTTGCTTTAGTGCACAGCGATGGATATCAGAGGAAGATGTTTATCTTATTTTAGCGGAGACGTGCTGAGGTGTCACCTGTCGTTACCCCTGCTGATGTAAATATAGAAAGAGACTTTATTTTGTTTATAAGAGCCTGTGTAATTTAAAGGTGTATGTTTCTCTATGTTTTCAGAGTTTTGTGTTGTTGTTTTGTTTGTTTTTTTTTTCCCTTGAAATAAACTGGTTGTGTTAATTGCGTTTGGGTTTTTTTTTTTTTTTCCTGGTAAGACAGCGCCTACGTGCGTGTTCGAGACGGGCTTGTGTGAATCGCTCACATCATCCTCACAGGCCCTGGTGAGTTCAGTAATTACTCTGCTCCATAATTCAGGTCTCCCAGAGGTCGTTCCCTGGGCAACACACCACCTCAGCTCTTTTCAGCTCATCCCTGCATTTACCCATTATATCAGCATGGCAGCGTATTCCTCCGTGCTGTACTTTTCCCTCATTTATCTGAAGCAGTGAAAGAACATGTCATGTGGACTAATTACATCGCATTCAGAAAGTCTTTGTGAATCAAAATGTAATGTTTAAAATAAATAGGTATTGTTAGGAGGGGTGAAAGTTGTGCAGTCTTCCCTTGCTGATGCACGTGTGGCTGTACCGTGTCCTGTAATATGGTTTAAGCTATGGTTAAACTCAGTTTGATGTGCACATCCTGACCCAGCATGCCCTTTGTTTACAATATACACTTAAGATTTTAAGATAATTATGAGAGATCATATTTAGAATTTAATAGTAATTATGCATCCTATTGTTAAAGTAAGAAGCTTTGTAATAACTTCACTGATCGCTTTAAGACTGTCATTGGAAAATCTTATGGATCAATTCGATTTAATTGATTTCACTAGGATCTATTACTTAAATTAAAAGCAAACAAAACAACAGAACCATGTCAAACAGTAATAAGTCGCTCAGGCAACTCAAGAATACAGCTTTTGACAGTGGGTATGTTTGCTGACTGTGTGTCTATGTAACTGACTGCAGATGGTGACAGCACAACACTAAAGGCTGCTCTTGAGTGCAGGGATAGGGATCCAAATACAATAAAAATAAACAATAAAGGGCAATGACGTTAGCAGTCCTTAAACATTTGTTGTAGCGCCATCATCATGCTAAACTGACGAGCCCAGAGCCTTAACACGAGGCTAGATAGAGGCTCACAGTGCAGCTAGCTCAGCCGTAGACTCTATGAACCCAGATCAGCCTCTTACTGAAATACGGTTTCTTTCACCAGTCAGTTCACAGTTCCTGCAATGATGCCTTTATTTGTGGTTTGTCTAGCCAGATGGATTATTTCAAGTTGACACACAAGTTATAAAACTTATTTGTAATTAAATCTTTTTACTGCTTTTATGCAACATCAAGAATTTTTGTTCCTCGGTAAAATTTTTGGCTATTTGATTTTTTTATTTTTTTTTTTAAAATGGCAGCAAGAGTCAGTTTTGATTGGAGAGTTAAATATAATGAGGCCGTGTGTGAGAGTGACTATTAAAAAAAAAAAAAAAGGATTTGGGACATGAAAAGCTCCACGCTGAGGTTACCAGGGGTCATCACATGGTCCGTTTCAGAGTGTGTGTTTTGGCAGGATGTCCCACAGCACAAGTTTTCTCCTTCCTTCCTCCCGTTAGGGCCAAGGCAGTGGGTCAGCTGGTACCCAGAAACAATCAGGAGGGAACCGCAGTGTCAAAGGAGCACGAGTCATACGTCGGTACTTTCATGGATGCCCACAGCTTTTGATATCAAACAGATCAAACGCACACGGTTTTATTGTTTTATACATTTTAATGGAAATATTTACTGACAACCGTTAAATAATTCTTCTCGCCACTCCTACAGAGGTGTGAAGGATCACTGTACAGTAAGCTCTTTTCACAGTATTTCTTACAGTATTTACATCCTCCATCTCTGCCGGCCGCACACACTGACGCAGCGTCTCCTTTCCCAGTGGATGAGCACATTTATAGCGTCACATCTGCAAGCCAAACGCTGGGTCCCTTTACACGGCGCTCAAAGCATTTACAAAAAGTAAATATCAGCATATAAAGGGAAAATAAATCCGTTAACTGTACAGTGTCTCTTAAGATTAAGTTAGTACATTCACACGCAAAAATAGTTAATCTCAAATGAACTGCAGAGCAAACCCTCTGAAGCTAACCATTTTGGTATGATTGAAAAACCAACTAAGATAAAGGTGTGAAATGCAGCGTTAGCTTCACTCAAATAAATAAATAAACCCTGTTTAAAACTGACCTAACGCAAAGAAAGTGAGATCTTTGATGGCCAGCGTGGAGCAGGAAATTCAGACAGCCTATGTAGAAGAGAGACTAGTGGTTGCAACAAGAGATGAAGAAAAACAAACAAAAAAAAACAGGCCAAATGTGTGTGTCGGCCCTTCAACAGAAAACACGTACAAGAACTTCAATGAATGTCCACGGGATCTTCTCGTTTGGCTGGTTTTCACCTTACCCAGAGTGCAAGTCACTAAAGTCGTCTTTGTGTCCGGTGACATTGAACTTTAACCCTAAAGTTTCTCTTTAATAAGAAGTTCCAATTGTTCCGAGTATGAAGATAATTAAACCCGTTTTCAGACTGTGGTGTCGGGCTTCACAGCATCTGAGGCAAAAGGATAGTCAACGGTGCAAAGTACGTTTTTCTAACTATACGTTTTAAGTTATATCAAATAATTTGTAGATTCGACAACCGACGTTATGTTGCTCAGCGCTAACCTTCTTAACACCCTAAAAATTGTTTTTACTGACACAGAGATTTGCTCCAGTGACGTGGACACACACTCTGTCTGGCTGGCTGCTTGCTTCAGTACACAGTGACATCACTATTTGGTAGGTTTGCAGTTTAGAAAAAAAACCAAACAAAAGCCTTTTCACTCATATTAATCTACTCATATTACTCTACCTGTCAGAGTTTGTGAGAGTTACATTAGTTTTATGTGTGGATTTTTGTTGGTGGGGGGGTCACGTTTGATTGTGAAATGTGCCTTTGATTGACTGTACCTTTAATAATAACAATGGTTAGTGCCCAAGTGTCCAAGTACAAGGCTACGTCTATGTTTTGGGAATGCAGAGTGAGATGTGTGTGGGAGCATTTGGATTAAACTATTTCAGAAACACAGAGGTGACTTTGGCGCCAAACGCTGACGCCGTACAGCACCACGGGTAAGGTGACCAACAGGCCGAACGGCTAATGAAATATCGTCAAACTCCTGAAAGAGTGCAAAGTTTCTAGGACAACCCCAATTCTGTGTGGAATGTGTCGTGGGTGGTTCAGTTCCACATTTAGCTCTAGCCTTTAGCATCAGTGACCGCCGGAGTGTTAGAGATCGTCTCAGTGGAAACAAAATAAAAACTGCCCCTAACCTTTCTCTTCCAAAATCCCAAACTGTGCCATCAGCCGAGGTCCACTTGGGCTCAGTGTCCCCTGTTAAGTGAATGGAGAAATGAATTCAGCGCTGATGGAGTGCAAATGCCCTTTTTATCCACGCTGAATTCCTACCAGGGTATTAGGATTGTGCGTTCAAGCAGCAAGCTCACTAATTTGGTCTTTGTCTGCAAATCTACTAAGCAGATTACTCCACTATTAGTTCCCTAAAATAAGGACCTCTTGATTATATACAAATTAAAAATGTACCACTCGACATGGGTGATTTAAGCTTTGAGAAATGTCATTTTGCTCCCAGATATGTGCCGTCACATGAGTACTCTTAAGCTCTCTTAGCCTCACACAGCCCCTGAGCTGCAGTTCACATTCAGTGGGCTCTGATCATGACTTCTAAAGATAAGAACCATTCGCACATTTCAAATGCAAAACGCGATCCCTGTCAAAGCACCTGTGTCATTCCTCAGGTTAGCTGTCCTGACTGGGAACCATTAACATAAGTTAGTCTGTGTCTGCTCTGCTGTTTCGCTCACTTGGTAAATTATTAAGTCTGTCAGTTACGTGAGACCTGCAGTGGGGGGGGGACAAAGGTCGGAGCTCAGTGTCTCCCCCTACTGGGCCTGCCAGGGGCTCAACATCCTGAAGAGTGGGCGTGTGCGTGATCGAAGGACACATCCCTTTTCTGAAGCCAAACATGAATCAGCAGCTTCAGAAGATATCGTCTAAAGGTTAATTCATAAATGTGGAGGAGAGAATCCTGTGCTCAGGTCGATCAAAGCACCCACAGGTTTCAAAATGCTAAATATAGAATGAATTAACTAGTTACTTAATGTGTACGCATGCAGAATCGCGTCGCTGCATCTAAGGTGACCTCCCTTGAGTCATTTCAGGTTCAGCTCGCAGTCAGCAAGGTTACAAGAAAAACTTTGCATTGCAAACTGTGAACGTCAAGTCTGAGAGATGTGGATAAACCAGTCAGAGAGGGTGTAAGGCAAGAGAGTGAGTTGCATTGTGGGAAATGTAGAATCCATTGTTTTTGTGGTTGGACTACGGATTAAAAGGCATTTCTTGGCCTCTGCTGTTTCACTTTTGACGGTTCTGCCTCTTGACTGACTGCCTCTCCCAAGTCCCCTCTTTACAGAGGTGCAGCACTAAATTGATGAAGCGGCACTGAACCTGCAGTGTATTAACCCAAGAACACTGGACACAGGGTGTTAAGAGCCCTGATGATGCTTTGCTAGAAGAGCCCTTTGCAAATTTAGCACTGCACTCTTGTTCATCAAGAACAATTCCTTTTAACTTGTGCACTGACAATAAAGGCTTTCAGTTCAATTCAATTACATTCAAAACTTGGACCCTGCATTACCCACAATGCAACTCTACAGTTGGCTAATATGGAGTCAAGCTACGAGCCTTAAGTAGGAGTGGGATACAGAGGTCTGGTAAACTCACCCCTGTCTAACTCCACACCCTGAGACTTCTGAAGTCTGAAGCACCCACCGCCATTGACTCAAAATTGACATCACTTGAGGCAATTAATCCGACTTCGCTCAGCTCTCTTCCCGATTCCCAAACAGATTTCAATGTGTTCAATTGTTGGACTGCTCCTTTAGATTAGCATTTCTGCC
The DNA here is from genome assembly GCA_008933995.1 of Datnioides undecimradiatus. Classification (NCBI taxonomy): domain Eukaryota; kingdom Metazoa; phylum Chordata; class Actinopteri; order Lobotiformes; family Datnioididae; genus Datnioides; species Datnioides undecimradiatus. Next base: position 19,357,494 of record WARS01000013.1, read on the forward strand.
TTGACCGATTCAGTGTCTGGCTTTTCTTCCAGAAAAGACTATGGTTTCTGGAGAGTCAGACGCCATCTGTTTCCATCTAAGTAATGTCTGATCTCATGACGACACAGCCCCGGATAACCCATTCCTACCTCTTTTGGAAGCTAGACTTGATCTGACCCCAGATATAACTTATGTAATGTCTCGTTATGTAACAAAATTTGGCTCCAAATCTGGGATGTGACTGGGAATGGATTACAGCGGGGTTCAGACGGCCCGGGGAGCAGGTGCTGCAGCGTTGATATGAAACAAAAGATACGAAACATAACTGGGGTGGGAGGAGATCAAAGATGGTAACGTGAGGATGGAGCAGACACGGGAGCGCATACAGGAGGGGAGGAGGGGGTTGCCAGTGGAGGTGACGGAGGTTGTGATTTTCCAAGAGGTCTGGAAAGTTCAAATGGAAAGTTTAACGGAGCGATTCGCTGTAACCATAAAAGTCAAGAAGGTGGAAAAAAGGTCGAGGACAGAAATGCACACGGCGTCTAGAGTGGCATTTACGCAGGTCCCCTCTTTTAAACCAACATCCATCTTACGCTTCTCCTCTGGTGTCACTTCCCAGTTGAACACAAAACAACACAAACTCAAAAGTTGCTTCACCTGAGATGTTAAATTATCCACAATGACTTCACGTTAATAAATAAATGCACATTTTGCTACTCCCCGTCACCGATTGCTATAACACAATAGTGATTTCAACCGACTTCTCCATTTTCTGTTCCACACACTGGTCTGGTGGGTCCTTTCGGGGGGTGGGGGAAGTCCACTAGCGCACAGAAAAGCTTGTTTCTAGCAGCAGCAGAAGTTTGTTTGAAATAACTGGAAGAGGAACTGACAGAAGCTCAAACTGCACCAACGAGGGGGAACAAATATTTAAAGGAACGAGACGACGGGGGGGGGGTTACCGCCCACAGTGTGTTTGACGCACAGGTGATTTCTAGGAAGAGCAGCGCTGACACTGCAGCTACAAGCACTTAGCACCAAGGAAGAAGGAGAGAAAAATGGGAAAAGAAAATCGTGCAGATTAGAATTTAAAGTGTTAAAATGTCTGCAGACAGGAGGAGGAGTGGTCTCATACACGCCACACAAAATCAGAGGATCCCAGGTGAAATGCCCCTGACATAACTGCAACGAGGCCACGGCGCTGGGCCATCCATATAGTGCACATACGACGGGACAAACTGTCTTTCAGTGTCGGCAATAAACATTCCTTCACAGTCTAGTCCCTCTTTTGAACTTCATTACAAGCGTTGTGGAGCATTTTGGCGCCAGTGTCACAGACACTAAAGCAGGTTTTCAAGTCAACGATCTCTACCTTTAACTCTGCGGCTGCTGCTACGCTCACTACGCCTCGTTCAGCTGCCGCAAGAGGGAAAGCAAGACTTCGACATAAATTAAAAACGCACCCGAGTATACATACACACACACACTCACATGCGCGCACAGAATTAGAGGAGGGGGTTTTTTTTGTAATTCTTGAGCTGGAGTTGGGGGAGACATGGAGCTAAGTGGGAGGAATGAAAGAGAAATCGCGCTTGTTGCAGGAAAGGATGCCGGTGCCGACCAAGCGGTCCGTCAAAAGCTGGCTCACAGAGAAGAGTTCCCATCCGACAGGAAGTCCCGGCATAAAACCTGTTCACCCCCCCCTTTCATCCTGTCCTCTCTCGGCATTGTGTCTTCCTGTCTTCTCTCATTCTGGGATCTGCAGGGCCATCACCGCAGGTTTGGTTTTGAAGTACTGGTTGAAACGTAGCACAGCGTACCTACAAGACAGAGGAACAAAACGTTTCGCAAAAGGGAACATAAACTGCAATGACAATGCAACAAATGTGCATATTTTTCTATTTTTAGGACATGATACAAGGCGTATTCTTCCCTTTGGTTGTTTATTCATCACGCTGTCAAGTTTGGCTAGGCTAGTTTCCACTCGCAAAGCTGAAGCTAGCTGGCTTAGCAAGTTAGCACAGATTCCTACACCTGCAGAGTCAGCTCATGCTTTGGTCCAGTTATGCTTCATTTTGCATTTCAGTTTCTATTTATTCAACAAGAATCACTTTTTGTGAGAATCAGATTGTAGCGCCGCAAAAACAAAAATTCTGTCTTCGGTACATTTTAACAAATCAGCGTTACACTGAGGCAGGTATTCACACCAGCACTGCTGTTCTGTGAGTGTGGCAGGAGAGATTAGGTTACCATCCAAAAGCCCCCTTAGGTCTACTTCCCCGCTGTGGACCACTAGGGGAGGCAGACCTAATGTCTCTTTGTGTTACAGGTGTATGAGCGGAAGTGTTATGTGGCCCGGATGCTCACAAAAGAAACGAGAGACGTGTCGGCTTTTGGTTTCATTCTGTCATTGTGCTCCGTTTAACCCACACTGACAGATTCCCCGTGAGGAACGCTGTTAAACCCATCACTTATATCATTTGGGGGGTGGGGGGTCGACACACACAGATCTATATCTTTCACACGCTCACACAGCGACTTACCCAAGGAAGTCAAAGTCAATGGAGGAGTATTTTGCCTGGATGAGCGCCCAGAAGCCCCAAAAGAAGTGAGAAGCCTTAAGAGAGACAAATCACATAGCAGATTAAAGTAATGTGAGACGCTGGGGGTGTTAATATGTGTGAGTGTGTGTGTGTGTGTGAGTGAGTGTGTGTGTGTGTGTGTGTGCCAACATGCTCCTCCTCACCAGTGCAAACTTGTTGACCTGTACATAGAGCGTCTCGAGCTCTCGCAGGCTGACCTCCTCTGTTTTCTTAGTGAAGAGCTTGTACGCCTGCAGGTACACTTTGAGCCAGTCCATCTGCATCTCCCTACTGGGGTACAGCCCGTAGTCCAGCTCCGCCATTCCTGATCCCACACACAAACTCCCGGTTATGTGCGGATGCATTAACATTAACTCTGACGTTTAAAATCGCACTGTGGCTCAACAAACCTGCGAATTCATTGAAGTGGTTGCCAATGTCGAAGGCCTGGTAGTTGTAGCTGGAGTATTCATAGTCTATGAAGCGCACGTAACCTGAGAAACAACGACAGGAAAGTAAGAGACTGTTGAGTGTATAACGGTGCACCCGCAGCTGTTGTACCTCTTTGAACTACAGAGAAGGCGCCATTCAAGTCTTAGGAGTGTGCAGCTTGTGCAACCAGTTTGCAGCTTTATCTCTTGTTAGCGAAAATTGGACAGACTGCAGTTCGTCAGGACTTAATAGACCTGACGGGTTCAGGTCAGGGCAGCGACATCCTGGATGTCATAACAGCTCCTGCCAAGTCCGAAAACCTTCCAACAGCTTTAGAAAAGCTGAATGAAACATATGTACACTGAACCATTACTGGTGTGGACAAAGAAACAAACAGAAAATGCAGGTACATGATCAAACAGCTACTCAGCTGGCAGGGGCATCTCTCTCTCTCAAGTGAGAAGATCACAATCCTGCTGAGCTGCTGTGGGAAACGGTCATGCGTGTCAAAGTCTTCTATTAATGCTGTGCTGCTATATGGACTCTTCTTATTTTTAGATCCTGCAGTGATCTGGTCACAACAAGAGCCAACACCAATCAGACAATGGCAGAAGATGAGTGACAATGTGCCGCTTAGGTAAAGGTTCCTACCCTCTTTGCTATTGTGGATGATGTTCTTGCAGAGCAGGTCATTGTGGCAGAGCACTACAGGGGAGCCCAGTGTGGAGAGATGCTCCTTCATCCAAACCATCTCCTGCTCCAGCACCGCCTTGCTGGGTACCTCCTGCTGGATTCTGGAGCACACAGGTGGACAGAGAGAGAAGTTCAGCACATACACATGCACACATTTCTTGGACTGTTGTGTGACAGCTATGCTTTCTGTCTGCGAACACAACCCTGATCCGGCGAGCACGGACAGTGGGAAAGCGGGAGAAATAGTTTTACTCATTGTTATTGACCAAAACAAGCAGTTTTCCGTTGTTTGGGGCTGATCACAAAGAGGGAACGTGTGTGAAGTGAAAACAACTGAGGCCGACATGCACAGACAGCACACAGGCTCGCTGGGGCTGCAGCACGGTGGCTCCTGAGAGCGCGGTTACAGAGAAACAAGCTCTCAGTGGACGCTTGTGGTGCTGCACGGGTGTGCCTGAGTCACTATGGCTACTTTGTCTCACTTTGTAAGATCTGATTCAGCACACTGAATTAAGGATTTAGCCTGTTACCACGTCATGCTACGCCTAAATACTCAAGCATCGCCTGCTGCTGTATTTATCTTTTCCATGTTTCTGTGCATGTGGTGTATATGACACGGGCCTAGTACACTTCATCTTGAGCTCAGGTCACATGACCCGCAACGACCACTTGGCTAAAGGGGAAAGGGTTAAGTTGCCACGTTAAGAGTCTCAGCCAAGCAGACTGGTGTGCTACGCAAAGACCCCTGTGCTAACTGTAATGGGCTTATGGAGCTTAATCCAGTCAGCCTGATAGCAGGAGATGAGAGCGAGCTGGAAGAGAGGCACACAAACACACCCTCTCCTTGGAGAGTTCTCCCTGGCTCACCGTTTCTCCTTTCTCCGCCTGCGTCTCGACCGCTCATTCCCTGCCTGACGTGAAGCAAATGTATCTCGCTGCTGATCTGCGGGAGGTGGCCTGTATTCTTGGCCATCTTTATTGAGATTATTCTGTATCCTGCCGGAGTATCGCTAATTGCAGATCTCTTGACAGCTAATTATTTAGCTTATTATTTAGCATTAACACCTGGGCTTCTACGCAGACCTGCTTCAGACCACAGAGCAACAAGTGTCGGCGGTCCAGCATGAGGACACTGTAGCTGTCTGTGTAACCAAGGAAGAGAGTAAAGTGACCTGATACACTGAGCTAAGCAAACATCTGCTGGCCCACTGCATGCCTCAGACTCCCTAATCCAGTCGGCTATTATTGTTACAGTTATATAAGCCACATGCTGGACCTAATCTAATAGCCATCTGAACAAAGACATCAGCATATCTCGTCACGTGACAGATAGGACGGCTGAGTAACATGTCGCACCCTGACGCAGAAACGTTTGATAAAACTACTTCACCGAGTGTTCTCAGATGATATCTAGCTCAGGGAAACTGGCCTCCGTCCTTAAAACGAATGCACAGGCAAATCAGGCCGCGTTTCAGTGAGGAATTTGCATCGTTATCAGTGGCGGCGCGCTGAGCCACCGGCAGCGACCGAGGAGTCCCATCTTACCTGATGTTGGACGCTTGGTCGGTGAACTCTGTGGCCACGAGGGAGAAGTACTTTCGCATCTTGATCCAGAGGTTGGGTTTGGGGATGCAGCCATTGTGCGCGTGGATGGCATGGATGCGAGCCATCTCCCTGGCAATCAGTCTGTGAGGACACACACACACACACACAAGTAATTAATAAACTTACCATCCCGACTCGATTTGTATATGAAATGTGTAAATGAATGACTATACTGTATTTGTATCTATTTACGAGGAGACCCCACAGTCCACTGACCGGAGCCCGGCTACAGGTTTAAGATACTTTGATTTGCGAGGTTAGATGAGGACAAGTATCTCCTGGAAAGAGTCCAGAGACAACAACCGAACACATCATGTGACCACAGTGAGCTGATGTAGACAATCAAGTGTTTAACAGCCATCAAGGACAATATTAGTTACCAGATTAAGTATTAGTGTTGGCCGGTGTGGGGGCTTTACTATAATTGTGGTCCTAATGATGTGACATTAGCAAACTCCTCTGCACAAGTCTTTTGTTCACTCTGCAGTACTTCACCAGCTATCATTTGCATGCGATTCATCTGCGCTTGCTTCATTTGCCTCTTTCCTGTGTGGCACCGAGGCATTTATGCATTGTAAAGCAGTTTGTGTCTATGTGTAGAATAGAGAAATACAAGATGACGCTAAGCACAATAGCTGAAAGCTGCTTTCCACAGAGTGACAATTCAAATACCTCTGGGCTAAAACAATAAAACATTCTTGGTGATCCCGGGACTTCACCATGTCCTGACCTGAGTAAGGAAGGATCCCTGACATCCTGCGTCCCAAGAGCATCCCCTTGCATAAACTCATAGCAGATGCCGTTCTGAAAAGTGCAGTAGAGCCGAGGAGCGCAACCATTTGCATGTAGCACCTGGAGGGGTGGCAAAGCAAAACACAACACAAGCACTGATTGAGTTAGTGGGATGTATTACATGGAGCCCAATCACACAACTCAGCCCATTTTGCTTTTACAATACCTGAAAGCTTTTAAGCTCATTGTCTCTGTCCACAATCAGCTCTGTCTTGTTCCCGTATACCCGGACCAGGACCACATCCTCCGGACTGTCCTCCACGTAGCAGCCCACAAGCTTATTAGTAGTTCCATCAGTGAAGAGCTGGAAGAGAAAGGAAATATGATAATTATGAACAGTGATCACAAAAATATACTGCATGGTTGTGTACATCCTGGATATGGCACAGGGCACCAGGGGGCACAATAAGATCTATATCAGATCAGATTTTTTAATCGATCAACACGACACCACAAAATGACAGAATACGCAAATACTGCGTACTCCAAACAGCATTTGTACAGATTGTCGTTTATGCTTCACATAAGCTTCACATGAGTCACATCTTGATGGCGGTCTGAAATGGGATGATGATAATCAATGGTTCCTGCCTCAATGGGCATCATACAATAACACAGATTTTACCCTACATCTCAGTTTCTCCGCGAGATGCAGGCAAGTTGGCAAGTCACGATGAAGATGAAGATGTTATATTTTATGTGTTTTTGTTCATATTAAATTCATTCATTCAGATTCAGGCACTCTGATTGTCAAGTCAAACACTCGTTCTTCCTCCTGTAGAAGAAGGAAGAATATCATGACTCACCCAAACCATTCGTGGATGGTTTAAACATAAAGAAAACACTTTGTACGATTATACCAAATTAAGATTGCTGAATGGGACAAGTTCTCTTAAATCAGACTCGATGACTCTTTTGGATGGTGGCGTCAACGCTGCATCAGTGAGTCAACATGTCAAGTCTCACACCTCCTCCAAAGTGAGGAGTAAGCAAAAAGTCTGCGTCTGTGTCTGGGCCTTAAATATCCGAGTGACAACATCACTCCAGTGGAAGCCAGTGGGCCAGTCCACCCCACTGCAGCGAACACAATGACAACATACACACTGCCTGCATCTCCCCCGGCCCAGACGCTCACTCATACATATCTGGCATTCCACACGTGGCTGACCACAAAGATGGGCATGCAGGCATCCCTGTTATGACCGTACATACACAAGCATACACGCCTCTTGCTACCACATGACTGATCCCTTCTACCCCGCCACACAATACAACGCTAAGACCGGTGATCAATACATCGACAGACAGCGATAAGCTTGGACCCAGACAGAGGTAAACATTCAGCCATATACTGCCTGACGTTTGATTTTTTTTTTTTTTTTTTTTCCCCCCCATGAATGAGTCTGCGCTCTACGGGCTGACTGCTCGGCCTGCGAGGCGGCCTTTCTCTGACTGACGTGTATCACGCCGTCTTGAGCATGAGAAAGTTGTAAGAGGAGACTCTTGCTCTGTTGCTGTTGGCTCGCTCTGCTGTTTGCAGGAACTCGGCGTGTCCGCGTGGGATGTTTGGAAACGAACAGTGTGTATTTACAGTAAAAGTCTTCCTGTCCAGGTGGCGGGGCTAATCAGGTGTTTCTGTCAACAGTGCCGCCCTGCTGCTCCTCACCACATTTAGCACTTCCCGCTCTCATCAAAACAATGGTCCCGCTGCTCGAGAACATCCTTCCCAACTCAACCCAGAAACTTTTTTTTTTTTTTTTCATTTTCTGCTGCGGCCTGGTTCGTGACTGCACAGGCCGGTTGTGCTGATGTACCACTCAATGTGAGCTCTGTTAGACAAAAAACACCCAGTGGGACAAAAACCTCGTTTGGGTGGGGGTCACCAAGAAAGGCTCAGCCGATCTGGCCTATAGAGATCGAGGTAAACACGGTCATGGGCTCGGGCTGCAGGTGTGTGGATGGGTTGGGCACCGGGTCCGGAGAGATTAGCCGGCAGGATGCAAACACACGGTTTCCTTAGCTGCATTGAAATCATGCCACTGGAGAGTAAGAGCACTAAACGGTGTTATCATGTCCACTGTCACAGCTGCTCCAAAGACTTTGACCTGGCCGTGACACATCAGTCACTTGATCCTTTTACGAGGAATCAATTATGCATTTTCCTTCCCTGACGATGCGAGCCTCTAAAATGGATTGCTCAACAACACCCTCCTGCGTGGTAGTTTGCGGTGACGGTGTGGTGAAAGTACACGAAGGCTCCATCTGTCAGTTTCATCAGAGTTGAGTTAAGCCTTAGATACGATAATGGATGAATCAAGTGTGCATAGTATGTTTATGCAATCATTGTATTCACTGATATACATATTGTGAGGACATATCATATTGACTGTGCGCCCACACATGTTGATAAGCCTGTTTTCCTTAGCATGAACAAGGCAATCAGAAAGTCTGTTTACTTCTGTTTTTAATTCTTAATACAGCACAAAGTTGTATCACTCTCGTGTAAATCACGGTCTATGAGCCGACTCATCCCATTCACTGCAACACTGATCGCCTTGTTTTGTTTCAGACGCTGGTATAACAGCATTAGAGAGTCTGGTGCTGCTCTGTCCTCTGCTGTGTTATTTTTATCGTAATTCGTCTCAATCCTCCAGCACGTTTTGGGTTTTTAACACGTGGCAGGGACAAAAACTGAAAACTGACTCACGTGGGTCGTGTCATTGACTGGGATTCCCCGATGACTGACTATTAAGCGTCCCCAATCGCATATTTGTACTGATAATCTGCTGATTGTTGTCGCTGGGGGATCGACTGCAGGATTCACAGTCAAATTAATTCATGTTCATTAGATTTTGGACATTGTGTTATTGAATTCATGAAATGTTATTAATCCACCTCGTGCTTAGACACTCTTTGTGATGATTTAACATGAATACTAGCATTAAGTAAAGTTTGATCATTGACATCTACTCTAATATTTTGTGTACAACAATGGTGGCATTGTACACTGCCACGTCCCCAATGACGCTATGTAGCAAATGTAATTATTAAACTGACAGTGAGAGGTTCTACGGCACTCAGCCCCACTAGATGTCAGCAAACCACTAGGTCTATTTTCTATGTAAAGATATATTGAAGTACTGGCATCATGAGCAGAGAATGTGTGAGCTGTCATCCAAGCTCCTCTGTTCTTTGTTTTGGTCGCAGGTCTGGCCGTGCATGCATGTTAGTACACAGAAGTCCTTTCCTGTCCCACCAGCATCAATTTCCCACATGACAATCGGGGCACCAACGTTTTCACATACAGCTGAAGAGAAGAGTCAAACCTTGTTGAGTTTGACACTTTGTTTTGTGCGCAGTGTGTTCAGGCTGGTCTTGGGCTCAGGTCCTGGATAAAGCCCTTTTTAAAAACCTATTATATAAATGAACAGAGTCCTGTTGCTGCTCTTCTGTCATTATACACCATCACCCAAAAATGCAAAAACCAAACTTTGCAATTATCGGAAATGGTGTGGCGAGTGTTTGAAATTTACTCAAATAGCCAAAAAAAGCTTTCAGATCTGTATCTGATTTTGTTTCCGACTCCTGACTCTGCTTCACATTTCATGGTCATAAGCTGATTCTTAAATTGACAGAGTGAAATATTCAACAGAAGCGGTGAAGAGGACAGACCTCGATTAAAATGCCACCTTGACTAGGAATAGAAACTATCTGGAAAGAACGGGAGAAATAAAGAATTTCAGATGAGCGATGAAGGGATCCAACATCTGTAAATTCCTTTTGCTGTTTTTTAATTTATCATTTTATCTCTAAGAGAAGGCGAAATTCCAATACATTTATGAATTAAGTAAAATATTTTATTACTTAAGCCTTTCAAATGTGAAAATGAGGTGCTTTTTATTGTTTTACCATCATATTTGTTCATTTATACCCTGGGTTATGGACAGTTGATTGGAAAAATGGACTCTAAAATTATGAGGCGCATTTTGTTTTCTGATTCTGAATCATTCAAATGATAAATGATGATTCATACAGTCAGCAGAGACATCAAAAAGAACTACATTTATGCAAAGTATGTGCACGGAAGTCAGCGGGCACAAGCAGATACAGATAAGACACCAAACTGGCTCTGATACAGTTTTGTCACAGACATATGGGTTGTTGCCGTTGCGACACAGTATTTTGCTACGTGAGCAGTGAGAGCTGAGACTGTCAGTGATCTCTCTGAATTCAAGACAAAGCACCATCCCGTGGAGCTGTGCTTAGCTCCGCACCCAAAGCAAGCAACAAATGAGTTCCTTAAATAAAGTTTTGCAGTGCCAACAAATACAGCGACGACTGGAGTTACACAAAACTTCTGTTTCAGTTATTTTCCACTGGACGATCTCCTTTCTGTCTGCAGACCTGCGCATTTACCTTGCACGTGTGCTTGCCTTCTGTTCATGTCCTTTCACTGACTTTCTATGTAATAACGGCGTGCACTGGGGTATCAAAAAACCATTAACCACATTCAGGCAGTATGTGAAAGTTCGCTCAACCAAATTCTCACACTGGCTAACTATTTTAATATGAATATCCTCAGGGAAGCAGTTTTTCCATAGTGATTTTAATTTTACATAGGTGGAAATCAGAATTTCTTTTGTATACTGTTGTGCGCATGGGACCAAAAACTGTATATTGTGTATTACAGGACAGTTACACCCTACTTGCTATTAGTTTGGTACATTATATTGAATTTGTAATGGAAGTACAAAAAATCAAGAGTTTACTAGTCACACATAGTCAAACGATCTGACAAGAGAGTAAAGGTACCTAATAGAGAAGCAAGACTGAACATCAGTAGCCATCTTAGCCAACTGTCAAGCAGTCTTTAGGTGTGTCTGCTTCCTTAGACGAGCCATTAATGACCATATTACTCAGCCAAACTCACCATAACGTCACTGACACTATGATGCCACTGAATGGATGAATTACCCTAATGGCTTTAGGTGTAACTTGCTAGCTTAGTCAGGAGTTTGAGTCTGACAGCGTCTTGCTAGCTTAGTCAACGCTGTCACGTTATACTCACGTTAAGACTACAGCAAGATATATACAACTTAAAACGTCTTTATTCGTGAATAAGGAAGACAGTTTGACCAGGTGCGTCTTTCCTTAAAGGAGGAATAATATAAACCTATGTGTGTAACGTAAATGTTTCCACGGCCCTCCCCCCGGCTGCCTGGTAGTGCTTGGTGATGCTGCAGAGCTGCCAATCTTACTAGCCTAGCATACTACGTACAGCTAGCTTAGCGGCTAACGTTACCTTCGTCTTGACATGGCTCGTGTCCCACGCCGGTCTCAGATCTTTGATGAGCTTCATCGCCCCCTCGGTCACGTTGTGCTCATCCACGAAAATGGGGATTTTTCTTATCACCGGCGACCCGACGGGCACATGTATCTGCGTCTCCATACTGCAGCCGTTTATCTGTAACGCTAATCTCCGAGCCCTTCACAGATATTTCTAGAAATTGCAGCATACAAGTGTCGCTTGGTTTATAAGTAGCTGAAATGTTGGTGTGTTTTCGTGAGTGACTCGAGTTTTGCTGGAGAGGTTTGTCTTGCTCGATTGCTGATGCAGTGATGGTGAGATGAAAGCTGTGAAGATGCACGGTCAAACTGCCGGTGTGGATGCTCGTCGCCGGTTTTCTTGGGAGCAGTCAGCCAACGGTACCATTTCCTCGTACTTGGCTCCGCCCGCCGGGGATCATCCGATTGTACCGCCGCCTGAGACGTACCACAGCCGGGCACGCCCACTGTTTCCGAGAGCAACCGAGTACAGCCCGAGTTTAGCCGAGTAGGAAAACCCGTGACTTTCAGCTGATTTTATGAAAAAATGCAGACTTGAAAATGTAATTAAAACTAAAAAATGCATTCACGACCGTTTGCTCATTTTGGCAGAGTAATTTCCACTCAATTTCGGCCTAGTTAACGAACTTATTTCCTCTCTGTTTGTTGTAGCATAAGGTAAGTCCAATGATTCGTCTTCATCCACTGGAATGAGTAGCTAGCTTCCAGTCATTGTGTGTGTTTTCTTTGAAGACATAGTTAATGTACTGTTATTATTATGTAACTTCATACTATTTTATAGAGCTCTTTACCTTCTATAACTTACAGTAAGGCTTGAAATCATTGGAGAGGCTCTAAAGAGGGACTACAAATGTGTGTTCTTTGTGTCTTTATGTCAATGTCTTCATGCTTTTTTATTATTTAGGATCGATTATAGAATCAAAGGACAAGTAGTAGTAATTATTTTAATAATTATGAAGTTTTTACTTGATTACTAAGAAGTAAAGTCTTTTATTTATTATTTTGAGGTTTAGAGGTAAAATAGGAAAAGTCTGCTGTACTGAAAATAAGGTTATGTTAAATAATATAAGATCAGACGTATAGATTACTAATAGTACAGTATCACAAGATACAGATCAGATAAATACAAAAAACATATATTATAAATCAGAGGGTACACACAAAATAATATAACATTTTTGCAAGTGAGTATACAGTAGGTTAAAAAGCTGTAGTTTCAATTGAAATAAGAAAGCCAAATACAATTAAGGAACCAGAGTACAGGGATGTGCTTGAGGTGGACTGATGTAGCTGTATGCAGAGTAAACTCAAACTCAAGATGGGCCCATAGAGAGAAATGGCTAAATACTATTGGGTAATTTATGTCTTTATCTGCAAAAAGATAAAATAAAGCCAGCAGACAAATTAATTAAATCTTTAAGATTGACGTAATGGCAGTACCAGCTCTCAACCAGATGGTGGCAGTATAGTAATAAAAATGTCTTTGTCAATAGTGCAACCTGAGACAGCTCGCCCGGAAAGATATGTTTAAGGAGGGATTACTCATAGTTAGGAAGAGCACATGAGGAAATGCTGTGGTATCAGGTCTATCAGCTCTATCAAGATGTCTTTAATTCATCACTCTGACTGTCAGCATCTCCTGTCGCTGGATGTCTAATAAAGATTCACACCTGGACTAAAGGTCTCAGGTCACTCTTTTGATGGCTTGGTTCTCAGTCATTTGGGCTGTGAGCGAGATGGTGCCAATGTTATATAACACACACACACACACACACACAGACATACACACACACACACAGTCACTGGCCATTTAATTACAACAGCATTTTAACCCTTTTATAAAAACCTAAAGGTCCAACACAGACCTGAGCATATCATATACATGTATTGTCACTTTGTGGTTTTGGGATTATTGAGTGAAATCTGCCTTTTTTTTATGAAACTTTCAGAAAGATTCAGAAAGATTGGAAGGACGCCACTTTTTTTGATAGCACGCCAAATCTAAGAACGCAGACTTTGTGCTTCTAAGCTCAAGCGTAGCCTCCCACTGATGAGGGATCTCATAACTAACTTCCACGCTCATCATGACTCTGCTGTCTGTCACTAAAGTCTCGATGAGCCAAACAGCTGCTGAACAATGGGATAAACAACCAGGCGGATGTCCGGCTGCATTAAATCTGCTCAAACTTGTTGCCTGCGCTATATTGCTGGAGGCAACCACTTCAAGTCACTGGTGTGTCTGTGTGTCTTTGTGTGTATGTGCTAAGCCACAACACATAAACAATTCGCAGGAAGTTTGGGGGATTTTCGCTTGCCTTGTTTACTTTTTGGAAGCAGAAAGCCATGATGGGACCTACGTAGATGAAGAATCTGAAGAACCTTCCCATAAGAGTCCTTACTGCATTCACGCAATGCCAAACATATTACTGCTGCACTCAGCTCCTTTCCTTGGCTCCAAGTGGGACAAAATGGTTTGGGCCCCCTCCCTGGTAGCTCCAGCGTTCATCACGATACGGTGTTTCCATGGATGGGTGATCTATTTGAATTTAAACTTTTAATAAATGCATTTCATTTAATGTGATCTGCTGCATGTCAGTTGGCAGTACGCACTGTAATGTCAAGCCAGTTGATGTTGCTGTTAAGGAAATATGCCATATAAATAAAATTGTGTTTTGTCTCTGGTCTCTAATTTTTAATGTATAATGTATTTACTATACTTTATTAAATATTTCTTTATTTTTATGAAACGTTTGTTTGCAATGTTTTCTTTTAATGAAAAGATTTTTGTGACATCAGGGAAAAAATACATTAAAAATACACCATAATAATAATATTATAACTGAGTATAAGATATGGTTTCTGGGTTATAGCTTTGTTCAAGTGGTGGGATTCTTGTGACACCACCAAAACATGCACGATATTACAATAAAATATGAAATACACCATGTCTTTCTTCTGAAAACTGGCCCCAACAGTCACGTCACACACAGCTTTTACTGAGGCTAATCTACACAAGTTTCTCTGTTTTTAAAGACAATAACTGGAGTCTCATGTAGTAAAGTGTACGAAGACCTATTTCTCCTCTGCATTTAGTACAATGACCATCTGACTGCAGGTCATGCTGTGTCCCCATTGAACACAAATTGATTTTTTGGGGGGCTTTTTCTATAGGCCAGCATTTCCTGGGCTGGTGCACTACTTTATACAGATAGTTGGTCTTTAAATAATAGGGTAGGACTTGAAGGAACTGTGTAAGGTGATCATTATTGAAGAATTGCAAACTCAAACAGGCTCAAACATATTTATGTAACTAAACGTCTTGTTTGCTCACAAATGACTGAGTGCAGCTTGTAGTTTTGCAGGATACGGCGGGTTAGCCTCTGCATTCGCGCTCAGACACTGTGTGTGAATGTGGCAGCTCAGAGCCGAGCTCTACCTGTAGCCACACGCCTCATCTGTTCACTTAATCCAGACTCTTCACTGGCTCTCAGGAATGCAGTTGGCAAATTGTGTGTGCATGCGTGTGTGTGTGTGTGGGTGTGGATGTGTGAGTGTGTCTCAGTCATGACCTTGTACACAGGTGGGACAGCTCAAAGGTAGATCGGTGCTCCTTCGATATCTTGGGAATGAGGAAATGTTTAAATTGTCACTCTGTGGAGTGCTGTTTACAATCTGGCACACACACACACACACACACACACACACACACACACATACACACACATCGTAAATCACATCTCCACTGAAAGAATGAACTCTGCTGCCTGCCTCTTGTCTAACCTAATTTCTCATGTCAAGGCTCCTGTTGACACACTCCTCATCTATCACAGGTTGCATGATTAGAATGAACCGGGGTGTTTGGGCAGAGGGGCCTTTCCACGTGAGGGGTGTTTACCGTCGCACACGACTTCATAAAGTTCACCCACACGCACGAGGGCACGGATTGGTTTCAGAGTTGACAGATGTCGTGTGAGTGGGCGGCTGAACAATGTGTGTAGTTTATGATCTACAACAAAATAAGTGAATGGAAGGTCACTCAAGGACGTCTGGTCTGACCATCTGGGCAGTTCAGAGCTTTGAAGCACTCTGATAGACTTTACTGTGTTCCTGCTGCAATATCCTTATTGTTTTCTTACTGTCAGTGTTTATCGCTGTGCCATCGAACCAGAACATGATACTTTAGATACTGCAATGTGTTAAAAACTTTGCAAAGTACAAATTAATTTAATTTAAATTCAGTTATGTTAAAAAAAACAAACCCTGCATATTCCTACAAACTGACTCATTCCTGCAAAAACCACACTGATAGACAGCAGGATTGCAAAAATGGCAACACACGGCTCTGCCTCCCTATTATACCATCGCCTTTAAAGTTAATGTAATGGATATTTATTGTTAAGACACCAAATGAAACAGGTGTTCACTTTGTGCTTCATTCAACAGAAATTGCCACCACATTAGTGCGCGTGCAGGAAAACAGTTGTTCATTTACATACGCAGAGCCGCATTAGTCTGATGTTCAGCTTCCCTTTAGCCGTGTTTTAGCGTCCACCAATGCTTGGCCTTTCCTGATGAGCCTCATGAACAGTGTTTTTTAGCCTTCACTCGTGTACATTAGACATTTATGTCAGTGACAGCAGCAAATGAGTGAAACTTTGCCACCATGTATGGCTTCTTGCAATTTAAGATTCAAAGCTGCTTTATTGTTAGACGTTTTAATGATTGTCTAAATCACTGCCTGTAATACGTGATGTAATGTAGTTTTCCTTTATCCAAACTTTAAGGTAGACTTGCCCTCCTCTGCCCTCCAGTACCCTCTTTCTTTTCTTTTTACAGTCAACTTTCAGAAAAAAAGCCCCCCCCCCCACTCCCCGTCATGCTGGTTGCCTTATAAAAGTCCTGTGGGAGATTTAGGTCAGTGATTGTCCCATGCCAGATACTTTAGATAGCCACACCTGAGCACACAACGTGGTGAGATCACAGCAGCACTCAAAGCTTATGAGCCGCTGACAAAAGGTTATTTGTCCTATCACAACATGAAGCTGGATTACAGCAGCATACAGTGGCTCTGAAAAGCGCCTGTTGACTTTTTGGGGCAAGTACAAAAGTACAGCGACCACGTAGATTATCATTAGTCATACTCTAACCCAGATTGGTTATCCCAGATTTACACTGACCATTTTGCATTCTGAGGTACTGTAACATAAAGCGGTTATATTATATTTCTATATTAACAACAGATCAACAGGCTCTGGCGATTCTGCGCTTCCCTTTAGCTCTACAGTACGCGTTAGTGTCTTTCAGCTAATTGTTTTGGTTCTCTAGGCCATAACTTTACTATTTTGATTCATTCTCATCAGCAGAGAGACAAAGTTAGTGACAGGTTGGCGGAGCATTTCGCAGCTATAGAGCCATATTTTCTTCTTAGGCTGAGACCAAAATGGTGCTAAAACATGTGAATATTAGACATCAGTGTCAGGTGGATGGAGAGGTTTACTTTAATTTTGCTTCCTGTTTTCTAGGTTGTTTGACACGCCTGTCTTATCAACTTAAAAGATGAAGGCTTTTCTCAAAATTCACAGAAAAATACCGTATGCATTAATATACTTTTGTATCCTTAAAACCATTTTTCTCACTTTCTTCCTGATGCCTCAGCTCTTCTCGGCTGTTTCATAACTGGTCGGAAAGTATCAAAATCCCCAAAACTCAAAAGAGGAAGCTCAACCAACAGCAAAACTAAACTCTTCTCTACCACTACATTTATTCTTGCAACTACATTTAACTGTTTTATACCGAAGCACTGTAGTAATATGTACATAATAGGCCATTCCTTTAATGCTAAACTAGCCCTGTATTTAGAAATGTTTTGGGACTGGGTGAATAATGAGTGTGGTCTAGACCCACTCTGACTGTAAAGTGCCCTGAGATGACTTTGGTTGTGAATTGGCTCTCTATAAATAACACTGAATTGATCTGAATGCAGGCATATGAGACAAGGAACGAGGACATTCCAGATGCATTTGGAGGCTTGAAACATTGTTTCAGCTCTTTGAATCGTGCCTACAGAACACGATGCACAGCATACAGCAGTGGACATACATAATGCTAAGATACTGAGGAGACAATGTGCAACCCTCCATCTGTCCTTGACATGCGGCTCAAATGAGACGACTACCAAAAGCTGGCAAAATAGCTTGACATGTGTGGCCTTAGAGACCTTCACATCCCAGCAGAGTCTGCAATGAAGTGACACAGCATATCGGTCGGTGTCGCCACTTCAAAGAGGTGTTGAATGTGTGTGTGTGTGTGTGTGTGTGTGTGTGTGTGTGTGTGTATTAGTGTGTGCGCATGTTGAGGGTGTTTGTCTTTTTGTTGACCCTCAGAGGAGCATATGGCAACCAACACAAAGCCCTAACTCAGCTCCTATCAATACCGATACCGCCCCACTCCTCCTCTCAAAGGTGAACAACAGGACACTTGGGCGTGCACGCGTGAGCACACAGACACACACACACACACACACACACACACACACACACACTTCAGTCCTCCACCCCTCCTTTATTTACAGCCCCCCCCTTCTTGCCTCTCTTCCTTTCATTTTCAGATGAAGTCCTTTCACCCAGAGGAGTCAGCAGCTGGAGCACCGACTGTGAATGACAGGAGGGGACTGTGGAGACTAGTGCTTAGCTGCACATTAACTACTAGTTACCCCACACAAACACACACACACACATCCACACATATAGGAAGAATGAATAGTGAGCATTTAGCTTCACCAAAACACCTATTACACGATTTATGTAAGCCTGTGCTCTCTCTGGATGCATCTTGATTAAGGGACGGGAGCTTTTAAACCAAAGAAAAGTACCAGTCAGGACAGAGGGAGGGTCTCACATACTGCTACTTGAATTATCTTTATGAAAAGCCTTACGTGATGACTCATATGCACAGCCCACTTTTTTGCTTCCTTGCTGCTGCTGCTGCAATGGATGGCTGCAGGTTTTGACTGAGCCTCTGACAGCTAACAGTTAACAGTAATTGCAGCACCAAAGGGCTTGTACTTACTCCCTGTGGGTGGGCGATGTATGTATGTATGTGTGTGTGTGTGTGTGTGTGTGTGTGTGTGTGCAGGTTTGTAGTGCAGGACAGTATAAAGTCACTTAAACTACATTTTCTGTGCAGAATATAGTTTTTCAGAATCAAATGCACAATAGTTCAGAATATTGTATGCAAAGTATTTTTAAATGTGAACAATTTGCTGCAAGATGGACACAAAACTAAGTGACAACAGCGTACTCATGCATTACATAGAAATAATGTTTTTGTATCCATTGCTGCATTGCATACCTTGACCTTGACTGTGTTCAGATTCTTCCCAGGCAGCCTGGGAGGAGAAACACAGCCAGAGGACCATGAAGTGATTGCTGCCACTATGCTCTGCCTGCCATTACACGTCCTGTGTGTCTTTTTATGTCTTCGGGACAATTTCTGTGCGTTTGAAAGAATACAGCAGTTGTGGCCTAAGTAGCATTAGCTGAAACAGTAAACTCGCACACCTTTCCGCAGGTAAAAGCCCAAGATGAGTCACTGCGAGCGCTGCGGTTCAGCCACAGCCAGATTAATGCTGGAAACGAAAACAAAGACTAAACAATATTGGAGGTTTCCGTCCATGAGCGCATGTGGACCCAGATGACTCATGTGCTTCCCAGTGCATTATTATGTGGTATGCAAAGGTGAAAATGTACAGTCTTTAGCTTAACACAAATTAAATTATTCTTAATATTTCTCCCTGTTTGTTAATAGAAATCAGACAAGTTCTATACACACATGCTTCGTCCTTCTTTGCTGCTCTATACACCGGACAGTAAACAACTTTTCTTATTTGAATGGTAGATTATGTGTGTTGGAGTGCAGCCACCATGAGTCCCAGTACCCCAAGTCTTTGTCTGTCTATTACTTTTACACTGTAATGAAAAACATACACAACAAGGTTGCACTGACAGCTGACAACTTGAAAATTTACCAGAATGCCAGTTTTAGTTTTCATGTTCAGCTCTGGTTACTTCAACATGTAACTGCAGAAGACAAAACTGAAAGATCATCCTGAAATATCTGAGGCTGCAGATCTGTTTCGTACTTGCCTGGCTTTGACTATAGTTAGAAACATTTTTGTCTTTGGGTAGATGCAGTGTTTTTGTGTTAAATTATAGTGACAAAAGCTCATTTCACATTCACGGTTGGCTCCTGTCTGAGTTGAATCCACAGTATTAACTCATGTAAGTGGATAATCCTCACAATGGACGTCAACAAAAGGTCACTGAATTTTCAATTTTCTATGACAAATTGCTCTGGCACCTTTCCTGATGTACTGAATTAGTTTCTATGCCTGATGCTATATATGCTATAGTGAAGAGCGGCACGGGAGTGTCATTCATGCGTCACATGCACGGTATGTCCAGTCATGCTTAGGTGAGTGTAATCAAGAAGCCCTCTTTGTTTTGGCTGTCAGGTATGAGACATGTAATGGCCAGGGCTGGGAAAGGCATTTCCTCCTGTAGTTGCTCAGTTTCCAGGAAGCGAGTTCACTTTTTCACTTCCAAGTGATGGTATGTGTGCCTGAAGTTAGCGGCAACAATGGAGGGGTGCAGGGTGTCAGCAGTCATTTGACTTTTCTTGTTGTTGTTGCCGCCACACAGGTGGTGAGTCAGATCCAAATAAGATTCATTCTGGTAAAGGTGCAACTTAACACCAAGCATGGCTCACTCTGTATTGTTGTGGTTGGTTTTAATCACTGGATGACAGGTGCCACGAAATGCCCCAAGTCTCTGCAAGTGATATCATTTACCTCACTTATTTTGGTGATACGTGATAGGTGATTCACTTTTGTGATGGGGATCAAACAGCAGAAATTGGCCTCGCTTTCTTGCCTACTTAACTGTAAGCGGTGGAAGGCAGGTACAGTCTCCAATGCGGTCATGAGTGTGCGCACAGAAGGGTGGAGTCGGTGCAGTTGGACTTTTTTTTCTCACCGGAGGCGATCAAATCTTGACTTGAGGTGCAAGGAAGGAATCCAAGGTGAGGTTTTCAGGGAATTACGCAGCGTCAACCCACAGTGGAATTAATTTTGGCTTAGGTATGGTTTGAGTTCGGATCCGGTCCTCGGTCTGTGATTCACTTGGTACAACATAAAGAAACAAGACCTAGTTTATGTCTAGTCATGAAGCGCACCGCATTAGCCCTGCCGCGCGTCCAGCCCTTGCCACGGGCATCGCGTAAAAGCGAGTGGCTCCGCAGCGCCCTTGCCCATCACCACTGTCCAGATCCCGGCGTGGAAAACGAAATCGTCGTCCTCGCCACTGGAATAGACCAATACTTGCAGGAGGTCTTCCACCACCTGGCCTACCCCAACCAGAACGATACGGTGTCGGCAGAGGATTTCACCGCCCTGTGCGCCGTGCTTGGACTGACCGGGGCAGAGAAAAGCAAGCGGGCGATAAAAGAAGGAGCTGGAGAGGAAAATGAAGAAGATGAAGAGTTCAGGGATGCATGTTCTGGGCTGCCCTGCCAGCTGTCTTTTAAAGACTTCCACTCGCGGCTCTGTGGGTATTTCCGTGTGCGCAGTGCGCGGAGAGGCACCGGGGAGTGTGCCTGGCGACTGCCGGTTACCGAGGACACAGAGCTGGTGGAGAGACAGATACGGCTCCGGTGGCCGCGCGTCAGACGGAGGAAATGTGTGAGTTTTGATCTGACGAGGGATCAGAACGGACCCGTAAACACATCAGTAAAAGGTCAAACTGCAGAAGAGCGCGACTCAGGTACTGTAGCGGGACGTGTCTCCAGCATGTTTTACTATATTTAAAATCAATCTGTCATCGTTGATGTAGCACGTGCTTCATTTTATTATAGGGTAAGGGAAATTAGGAATGGAAAACTATTGTTACCCTGAAACTGGATCTAACTGTGCACACATATTGTCACTGCCTAACCTACCCATTATTTGATGAAATGAGTTGCGTACATAGACTGGTAATTGTCTCGAGACAGTAAGAGTAAGGGGGAGGAAGTAGGCAATTAATTACCAGTTTTAATTCATTTCCTCTTTTGTTTTTTTAATCTTGAATAACATGTAACCCACTCAGTGTCATTTCACCTAATTTAAATGTATTATTAAAAGTAACCTTTCTGCACAAGAATGCAACATTTGACTATGTGTGACTATTATTATGCTGCATATGGGATTATTAGGTGAGTGGAGGTGGAGCGAGTTTGGCCAATATCCTGGGGGGGAGTCAGGCCCCTCCTCAGGATTACAAGATAAACCTGACTGAGATGATTAATGGTTCTGCTACTCGATCTGCATTGGATTTTATGGCTTTTCTTAGTCAGTATTTCCACCCCTTGTAACCTGAGTGGTTATTTAAGACTGACAGGGGGAAATGTCTCTATAGGTGGATCTGTGAATCTGTGATGTTTTTGTAAGGGGCTTACATCAGCAGCAGAAATAGAGCAACTGGTTTAATCACTGGTAATTTATCAGCTTCCAAAATGTTTGTTTTTCCGTAAGATCATTATTGTAAAGTAAATAAATACAGCTGTCCGATAAATGTGGTGGAGTATAAGTACAAGGCTGTACTTAAGTGCATGATTTGAGTAATAGTGCTTAGTTGCTTTGCACATTTTCACCAAAAACAATAACAGTGGTGTATTCAGATACTTTACTCAAGAAAGAGTAGCAATACCACACTGAGCAGTGTGGAGGTGGGGATATGGTTTTTATCAAAAGTAAAAGTATTCAATGCCAAATGTCCATGTGAGTTTCATATGATAGTATTATATATTAATACTCTAACTGATATACTACTCTGTGTTCTTGTGATTGAACAGTTGTTCCTCCTCAACCCTCTCCTTCTTCTTCTCCAGATGAGGTAGCAGCTCTGAGGGAACTGGTGGAGGATCTCCGCTCCGCACTGCAGGGGAGCGATGCTCGCTGCCTGGCCCTGGAGGTGGCACTCAGACGGGAGAGAAGCCGCACTCTCCCATCTCCGTCAGGCTCCACAGTCTCACCTCAACCCAAGAGTTCCATCACCCTCATACAGGGAAAACTGGTACCAACACACAGAATTAAAGGACAATACAGTGGTGCTGGAGGAGAAGGAGTGAGGAGGGTGGCGAGGAGACGTGACATCAGAGACCCCCTTCTGAGGGAGCTGAGGCTGATCCGTTCCTCACGTGATGGGCAGCTGGAAGAAGCCATCAAATTCAATGAGCGTCTGGAGGAGGAGCTGCGATGGACGTACCAGGAGGTGCGCAAGCTCCAGGGGGTGGAGTCAGCACTGAGGAAGGAGAATGCTCATATCAGGTTGGAGTTTTTTAAAGTTAACTGGATGATGTTTGATTGGAGGAATAGATAGATACTAGAAGAAAGATGATCTTTGATGATCTCCATCCATACAGGAGGCGAGCTGAGGAGGCCAGGGAGGCCCTGAGCTTAGGACTTCAGAGGGTTCGGATGATCCAGGAGCAGGCTCAGTCTGTGCCGCAGCTCCAATCCAAGATCACCCAGCTGGAGACTGAACTACAGCAGTACAGGTACAAACACCGTGTGAGGTCGTGAATGAGTGGAAGACAGTGCACAGGCATGTTTGTGGTTCCATTTACACATCATTTGCCTCTTTGCCCTGCTGATTTGAAATTCAATGCACTCCAACCAACAGCTTGAGTTTCACTCAGTCTGAATTAGTGTGTTGGATAAGAACAGATATAATAAATTAGCTTTCGTCAGACAAAGTTTAACAAAGACACTTTCTCCAACCCCCGATGGAGAGGCAATGATTTCAAACCCACCAAAACAAACCCACCCTACTTGCTTGGCACCATTGCACTGGGAAGACAAAGTTAGCAACAGGCTAATGCAGCACTGAGGAGATAAAGAGATATTTCCCCAGGCTGGATTGCAGAGACATCAGTGCAAGTGGTTACCTAATGGCCTCTAACATTGGTCTGGCTGGCAATCTTGCAGTGTAACTTGGTGGAATGACTCACAGCAGTTCACCCGCGCAGCTGTTTCAGATACCATCTTACAAGAAGTTCATTACACCTCTTACATCCCCTTCAGAGTTTACCTGGAGTTAATTTGAGGCTTTGAAGCACCGAGTCAGCAAACCGAGAGGGTATCTTTCAAAACACAAGCCTGTCTTTATGTTTTGGGTACCATTTCCTTCCTGATCTTCAGTCCAAGATCACCATGTTTGAGAACCACTAATAACACCAGCTTACAGTGGGCGAACAAATGACAGTTCAGTGTCTTTTAGCAGTAGCCAGTGTATATTTTAACATCTGAGCAAGGAACCTTTCCATCACAGAGTCTCTCTTAAAGTTGGATCGGAGAAAACTATATGACCCGAAAGAGCATGGTCCAATAAAACTGGGCCAAAAGTGAGTGTCAGGCACAGTTTGTTGTCTTATCCAATGCTGTGTTGAATTCAACTGATTCCATATCTTGGATGCCACATGCAGCCCTGATGGAAAGACAAGAGGGAAAGTTACAGCAACCATTCCTATACCCCCTTTTCCCAACTCTCACCTGGTTTGATGTATCTGAGACACTTCAGGCACCGTTGACTTACCTGGTCTCCAGAGTTTTTCTGTATGCATCAACCACCTTTGTACATCAAGCTATAAAACCCTGCACGCTAAAACTGGTCAGGAGTTTCCATGTGTAATCTGAACTGTTGAACTGCCTGCATTGTGGCGGCCCGCACAAATAATGAAGGTGGGATATGTCATCTAAAAAGCTGCGTGGAAGGAGGAAAGCTTTCATTAGACTAGCCCAATAACACACAAACACGTCACACGATATTGCCATTAAGACCTGTATCAAAGCATATTTGAGATTTGTTGTCTACCTTTACCACCCTCAGATCCCACTGCACCTGCATCCCTGACCCCACCCATCAACAAATTTACCCAAACGGAGCAGGAGATGCCTGCAGCAAGACAGGTGAGCGAGTGAAGTTTGAATCATTGAGCAATCAGTGATGATGGGAGACGCTGAAAAACATTTTGCTGCAGCTTTTGCACACATCTGACACGTCTGTGAGATGTTGCAGATGTATTTATTGCCTTAGAAAAGCAAAACCTTGTCATGGTTATAGCAGGGAAAACACATGTGGAACAAATGTGTATGCCAGTATGCACAGTACCAGGGTCCTGGAACCAGCTCACCTAAATGGAATGCGGCCATTTATAATGTTATCAGTAACATGTGTTTTTCCTGCGATGACAAGCCAAAATATCTGTTATAAAAAGGCTGATAGAGTACACAATGCATCAATCATTCACCAGTGCTTTGCAGGAAAACAGCTTTGTAGCAGGTTTCTAGAATCATAATGTGTGTACTTTAACCACCGACATGTCATTGAGCAAAGGGAAGTAACTCCTCCTGTTTGCAGATGCAGAGTGCCTGCAGAGAGCAGTGGAGGGGAAAGCTGCCTCGGATGAAGAAGAGGAGGACAGGGTGGTGAGGGAGGAAGGACAGTGCAGCATCGCGGAGGTGAAGAAGCACATCGGCCGGACGCACAGCTGTGGCAAAGGGTCAGCTTACATGCATCAACCACTTTGCGCACATTTCTCCCCCCCCCCGCGTTTGTCACGTGTTAGTTTCTTTTCATTCACCAGATGTCAGAACCACGTGGTCCACCACAGTCACCTACATGATAAAAACCTCATCGGCACTTTTAAGGACAACAGGGGGCGCTGCAGCTGGAAGGCAGCGAACCAAGAGCAGCCGGACAGAAGCAGAGGGTTTGATAAAGAAAAGGTATGATGCCAAGTTAAAAGTTTTGACATCTGGAGACATAATGTCAGATTAGGTGAGAAAAGAGTTAGCCTCCAAGTCAAACACAAATGAGAAAGTGAAGTGTCAGGTTATATATTTCCATTAAAGACTATAATTGTTATATATAACTCTGCATTATGTTCAGTGTTAATTGAACTTAATCTCTGGCTGACAGTGGAATCACACTTCCATGACCTTGCACTGCAGTGGAAGTTTCCCACCTGATGAAGTCAAAAGAGGAGGAAACAGACTGTCATGCAATATTTGTCAAAATGGAAACACTTCCTTTCATTGAATAAAACTTTAATCTTTAAAAGAATTTGGTTAATTGCGACCCACTTGTTTGAAATAATGTCATTTAGGAGCATGCTTGCATTCATTTGGTTCTCTTTCTGTTTGCCAGAGGCCCGAGGAAGACGGGGACAAAACAAGGCAGGAGGAGAAAGAAAAGACACGTCTGTCGCTGCTGGAGGAGAAACTCACAGATGCCCTCACGCTGCTGCTGCAGCTCCGCAACAAGGTTCTCACTCAAATGCAGCGCCGTTCAGCTGACACGTACACACCTCTCCAGTGCCATCTAGTGTTGATATTTGTGTATCACAAGCTGGAGATGGAGGGGGGCAGAGTCAGATGTTACTTCCCTTCCCTATGTTTTGCTTTTTCTTTTTCTTTTTATGTCCATATGTCAGTGTTTGTTTCTAAAATATATCAAAAAGTAATAAAACATCTGTTTCTGGCTAGAACGTGTCCCGCCGGGCCCTGGGGAAGATTGTGATGGATACCCTGGATGTGTGCAGTAGAAGTGGAGATGGTAGGTCAAGCTCTACATTGTCTAGTTTCCATGTGTTAGCGTTGCTCATGGCTGAAATTGCCCTTGCTCTCTTTAACAACTTCCCCATCCAGCTTCGTCCCAGGTCCTGCAGGTGGCCGACGCCCTCTGCGTCCGGCTTTCCTCCAAGGACCTCCTGGGAAGCGGAGGTGAGGATGAGGCTCCGGACAGCAGGGAGAAACGTCTGGTCTCATCTTCATCATGTCAAACTGGCAGCGTCAACCCTCTACTCATCTCCTGTTAAATAAGCTGCTGCTCATCATTCCTCTATTGTATTTTTGGCTTGTTTGCACCAAAGTACGTTTCCAAGTAGAGTGTCCAGAGATTTTTTTAAACTGATTTATGTATTTAAAGATTAATTTTATTGACCATATCCAATCTTTTTTTTTTTAGTTCTATTTTGTATCTATTTAATTTTAATAATTAAATATTTTTATCCAGTCCCTTTCTGTCTGTGTGTCCCTGAGTTAATACAAAAGCTTGGACGTGGTGAATCATACTTTTGTGTTAATCATCATCGTTAGAGGTCAAAGTTATATTTCACTCGAGATAGACAGCCGACTGGCAACACTGAGAATCAAAGCCTTAAGGTATAAAAAAAGGATAACGAATGTCTTCTTATAACCTAAACTTTGATTTATATGCCAGGCTCTGGGCATTATTGAAAGTGTGACAAAACTATGTCATAGTGGAGTCGCAGAGTTATCACAACAGGCACTGAAACTAACTGTAAATACTGAGTCTAACCATGTCAGATCACTGGACATGCCGACAGTACAAGCTGGTACAAACAGACACTACAACAGAGGAATGGTATGAAATAATATAATCCTTTATTTCCAGCGATTTACAAAGTCCTGCAGGGAGAGAAAGCCTTCCTCCAGCCTCACAGAGGGAGAGCTTTGACAAGAAGAACACACAGAGAATGCAAAGACCTCGGCCTCAGAAAGACCGAACGTGTTTTTACGTCAGTTTTCACAGGTGAGAGTCTGAATTTAAAGGCTCGATCTTGACGTGGTCGCTGGCAGCCTGAGGATCGGTGTGTTTCCCTGCGGGGTTCAGGGGCTCGAAGGTTCGAAGCACTGAGGTTAACAAGGCAGTAGGTGGGTGAAAGGTTTTAAAGGCCAGGTATTTGATACACAGGGAGAAACATCTGGAATCATAAAGGTGAAGTAACTTTTTGCCGTGTTGCACTTGTTTCATTTTGCAGGTTTTCTGGTGTTGGTGGGTGTAAATATTACTTCCGTCCGTGTTTTACTTGACTCCAGACTTTTCAAATGCCATGTGCAAACAACCAACCAAGTCCTAATCTCTGCAGATCCAAGCAACCAAAGGCTTGTGACTGATGCTTCCAGCCTTCCTCTCCACTGCTACATCATACAAAGTCATTATTACATTACACATCATAATCAACTTACTGTACATCTTTTATTAATCAAAGCTAATTAAAGAGACGCTACTCTGTGGCGAACCTAGCTCCTGATTGGTTACTCTGAGTCGAGCTTGGCTCTGATAGGTTAAGGCCATTCTATGTCTTTATAAGTATGCTTTCCCTGCACGAGACAGGGTGTGTGCGCGTATGTGTGAGGTGTGTAAAGACTGGTATTAGGCACTGTGCTATTCATTAGCCTCACCGCCCTCCTATTGCGGCATGCACCAAAAAGCTCTACTGGCCTTTTGCCAAGAAAAGAAAAAAATAAAATAAAAACATAAAAGAGGAGAAAAATGACATCAACATGTTGACAACGAAACGGAGCCAAAATGAAATGACAAAATAAACAACCTTATATATAGAATAAATATAGTATGTACAATTTGCTTTGTGTGCTTCTAAAAATAAATAGACAAAGCATTACTTGCCTCCTTATAGAAGTATTCACAACTTTCCATTGACACAGAGGCAGAACGCTGGCACCTGCTCAGTAAGAGAGTGGAGGATACAGACTGAAAGTGAACAGATGGAAGGATGCAGCTTTTACAATGAGTCAAACGAAGAAAAGAGGACAGAGTAAATGTCACTGCCGGTGGACACGCGTGGGTTTGAATCCAGGGGACACAGAGACGCACTGAGAAGGTGTACAGTTAAGAGAATCCCTGCGGTGCCCTCTAGTGTCCGTTTTGCAGATTACAGTACTTTGTGCATTTGACCAGCGTGGAGAAGTCGCTTCATCTTTTACAGTGGCTGTTTGTCTGATGAAATTCACGACACGCGCACACACATACATACGCTTGATAATCACAAAGAGTTAAAAAGATTAGGGAAAGGAGGAAAGGAATAGAAAAAAAAAAAAAAATCACAATTTTAATGTAATCAAGACATTTAAAAAAAAAATAAAAAAAATCAGTCAGACCAAAAAAAAAAGAAAAAAAAAAAGACATCAAATAATCAGGTTTTGCACATTCACACTATGTGCCCTGCACATGCATACTGCTGGCCCCTTTGAAACAGCACAGAAGTCGGACTAGCGCCGTATAAGTCAAGCATCACATGCAAGTTTCTCCTAAGACACTGGGCTGTACTGGGTACAGTCTGTCAAAATGGCTCACGACTTCCTTTCGCATTCTCCTCCTCACCTGTAAGCCCTCAGAGAGAGAGACTGAGCTCGGGGGGAGCTGAGTCTCAAAGTAGGTGGTGGATGTGTACGCTCATGTATGTGTGTGGACGGACTAAGGTTAAACTGATGTGTGGCCAAGACTTTGCCCTTTGATTAAACATCGCCCAGTCATTAAAATGCCAGGTCCTTCCTGACCGGAGACATTATTATTATTAGTTCTCTGTCACGTTTATGTGTGAAAACAGGATGGAAAGATTTTGTTTTTCCAGACTCTACGTACCTTTTTTTAAATTTTGCCGTTTTATATTCTGTTGTGACCGGGCCCTACTCAATGCTGGTTTGACTAATTGCTGGTGTAAGCGCTACATAAGGAAAACCAACACTAAAACATTAAGGTTTCAACTAAATACTAAAGGTTTGCACGCAACTTCCTGTAGCCACTGTGATTTAACCGTTAACCCGAAACAACTCCACTGGGCTGTCTAGTCAATGATCGGGTGATCTGACATGGTCTCAATGCCTTGTGGGAATCAAACGTTTTAGAAGATATCAACCATCCACTCAAAATTCGACACAATCAGTGCCTTTCATCGGATATCAGACCGCGTCAGTTGAAACCAGAGCGAGCACATCCTGGGTAAAGCAACTTAACTTTCACACTCTGCACCATGTGGGAACACAATGCTGTTTGGTTGGATGAGCTCTGCAGGTTGTCTGCAGTGCGCCGTGGCATGTTGGGCCTCTTGTCACTTACGGTAAGCCAGACTAACACAACAGCAACAGCCAGCCTGCTCCAGGAGAGAGTTGGCAGATGGTTTCTGACAGGGTGGGGTGGGGGGGACTGTTGCTATTCTCACCTGGAACAGCTCGCTGCAAAATAAGACCGCTCCAAGCTCCACAAAAAAACAAAAAACAAAACCCAAACAAACCATAGTGAGCTGCAACAAACAGTGAGGGGTGTGTGTTTTACTGTGCCAGATACATGGGTGCATACCTTACTGACAGCTGTTTTGCCATTTTCCACGTACTATTTCCCACTAGTTTCTGTGTGTTTGCTCAAACAAAGAAGAATCCTACTCAGGACATTGCATAATATTAGTAGATTTGGCCCAAGAAAGTACGTAGTGTGAGCTCTGAGGAATAAAACACAGGCTACCGTATGACTGGGAACACAATTCACATAAACTGGAACTTTTTAAATAGGCCTTAATTAGACAATTTGCAACCGCTAACGAGATCAAAGGTAAATCCGCTCTGGTGGTGCCTGACGTAAGCGTTTGCTGGATTGTGATCTGACTTCAGATCTGATATTCGTAATTCCGGGAGCCCATAACTGGAGGAAAGTGAGCGCATTAATTGCAATCCTGTTGCTGTTATGAGCAACACCAAAAGGGGATTTAGCCGGTTACGTTTGTGGTCCAGTCCCCTGTAGTAAAAGTCCCCAAAGCCTGATCCCTACTGTTATGAGGCCAAATTAAAAAGAGAGAGAACAGCTAGCCCTACGAAATCAGATAGGACACATCAGATATGCATTTTTATATAATCTCCATTCTGTGTATATGACATAGCACTTGGTGATTAAGCATTTTAGGCTTGTTTGGATATTTTTTTTTTTGCTGTTGTCTTGGTTTCAAGTTAGAGCTTGATCTTTTTAAAAAAAAAAAAAAAAAAGCAGGAGAGCTAACGTCCCCATTGAAAATAATGAGAACTGGCCCTGCACCGAGAAGAGGGACATCGATTCATACAGATGCATCATTTACTAACAATAATAAGCGTTGTTAGTAGTATAATGATAAGAAAAGAAGTAGGACTCAGTTTTGGAGTTAAATGAAGGTGCTGTCTGCTGGGCTGGACAACACCTTTGTTCAGTGGTTGGAGGTTGGAGATGTGTGTGTTTTCCGTTGTTTTTAAAGGTGATGCATAGACGCTATCCAGACTCTGGGATGTTGACGATGTCCCGACGTCCCAAAGATGAAATGCTTCTGTCTGTATAAGTGCACTATACCTTCAATCAGAGCCCTACAGGAGATTAGCCCTTTTATTGTAGAGGACGTCCACTTTCAGATGAAGTTCAGGCATACGGGTGATGTTCGTCGCTGTCCGTGCGTGCAGGCGTACAGTATGTGTTTTCTTTTTCTTTTGTGTGCCGTTTGTGCGCGCGTACATGCATTCAGTTGCCGGCGTTTGTGTCTCTGTCTCCGATGAACCAGCGCATGTGAAAGCAGAGGGCGAGGAAGCCGGTCCCAAGCAGGTCACCGAGAGCAGTCAGGTAGGGGATGGAGAAGTTGTCGGGGTCCATGCCTCGGCCCCACATCCAGTGGACCATCCAGTCTGCCAGGTAGAGAAGGATTATCACCTGGAGGAAAACAAAGCAGGGGCAAACATTAAGTTCATTTTGCTTCTTTCATTTTTGCTTTTAAATACAATTCAATAAAAAGAAAATGCCAAGTGTCAATTTAAACGGTGTCAAGTTGCTGAACTTGTATGTGTGAGTACCTGTAGTAGTGCAGCAGCCAGGTAGAAGGTAATGAAGATGGGTGTCAGGGTGGTGTGCCCGCCCCTAAGGGAGTTGATGGTGTAGAGGAAGACGAGGTGACCCGGGGCAACCAGGAGGAAGAGCACACGGGCAGAGCGAGAATTCACAGCTGGAAGAGAAAGCAGAGCTACTTTTAAACCAGTCGTTTTAGGACAGAGGCTGGAACTAAAACTCCATTTGTTGGACGGGATGTGGACGTCCGCCAAATTCCAGTGACGTGGAATCACGGAAAGATCTTTTTTTTCATGGAGATAAAACCAGGACAGAAACAGTGGAACGTTCCACGGCCACCCGTCAACTTACAGGAGCCGAAGAAGGAGGAGCAGGGCGTGGGGCACTTCCTGGGGGTGGGGTTTGGATCCCCCATGGGTAGACCATTCATGTGCAGATAGGTGGATATTCGACTGGCCTGAACTGCGACCAGGTTACCTCCCACACCTGATGCACACACCGACACACAGGATGGAAAGAGAACAAAACAAGTTCATTTTGATGAACGGGACATAAAAACAGATGTTGATAAGATTTTACCCAATAAGAGCAAAATCCCACATCCCCTTTTTTTAAAGTCACTTTGAAAATACACATCACTACTATCTACCTTTACTATTTGTTTGTTTATTGTCTTTACTCATCACCTTGTTGACTGTTATCTAAACCTGTCACTTGTCTTTTTCCACATTATTCTCTCATATATAAGGTTTATACGACTCCTCACCGTTGATGACGGGGGTGAACACAGCCATGCCAGCAAAGTTTGGGTTGGTGACGGTCTTGTCGAGGATCAAACCACCAACACTGAGAGGCAGATGAGAGAAATTCAATGAAACCGTTGTTTTACACTGCATAACCGATCGTCTTTACATATAAAATACACAAGGTCTGCATAATAATGTTATAATCTTGATATTTCAAGGAGATAAATGGATGAATAGGTTGTAATACCCTGAAAATCATAATTTGCAGTATGTATCTGTGATCTGTGCGCACTCCTACCTGCTGATGGCCATGGCGATGATGACTGGCTCCCAGCCGGAGTACAGAAGTTCTCTGGTGGAGGGGATCTTCCTGGCTACCAGCACCCACAGGGGGCACAACGCCACAAACACTGCACACACCAGCGGGTTGGCATAGTCGTTGTACTCTGCATGGAAAGAGGAGAGAGTGGGTTCTCACACGGTGTTGCCAACTTTAGGATTATTGTGAAGCAAAATCCGATGATTTCCTGCCAAAGCCAACAAGGTTCGCGCCAAAAGCAATAATCTTATTTACACAAACTAAAAAAAGTGGTATTTCTCTACCAGTTGTACTAATTTCTTAACGCTGCTTAGTAGTAATTGACTAAAGCGATAATCCGTTTGATCAGTTTTGCATTGAAGTCAAATTAAAGCACCGGGTACGACTTATTCAACCCCGCCAATGAAAACAACAATCGGAACAGAAAAGAATTCATACTGAGCTTGTGAGGACTACATTAAGAGAGACAGTAAGTCCTGAGTGTTGTCTCCAGGAGGCAGTGTTACTACTAAACTGACCCCAACCCTCACCCCTGAATACCACAACACAACATTTAAATAGACACACCGGTTGCGTACACAAAGACCCAGTCACTGTCTGTGTTTTTGAAAGTTTCGGCCAAAATAACCCAAATAAGCCTGTAATAGAACCTGACCGTGGCATTTAGAGTGAGTGAGACTGTAAAAACTCCCAGACGAACGGGAGGAGTGACGGCATTTGCTCCACACTCTGGTCAGGAGCCGTGTCCTTGCTCCTGTGTGTGTCACCGTCTGTCTGCCCTGCTAACAAGCAAAACAAAATAGCTGTGGAGTTCGTCACCCTAAAGCACGTCGAGGTTTGGCGTGGGCGTCTTTCGTCCTTATTTACCGCGCGCCGCTGCACGCAACTCCAGGATCCCGTTTCACACATTTCTACACACTCCCTTTTCTGATAATGTCCGTCACAAGGTAACGGAGGCTTCTGCAGCTGTATCGCAAATATAGCAACTGACATGAAACGTTGGTCTTATGGAAATTACTCAGCCTCTTCCACTCATTGGGGAGTTCGTTGCATAAAACACATTAGAGGCTCTCTGAATAAAGTTGTAGGAGCGGCAATATTTCGCACAATATTTCTAAAAATATGACATTATAATATTTATATCCCTTCTCCCTAGTTTATATCTTCCCTGCAATCGGCTCAGTCAAGGCTGCAACTGTATGCAGTGAGCAAATGACAAAAATGTGCCTTAACATAGAGCTGATGGATCAAGAAGGACCGAAACATCAACAGCAAGAAGCACCATTAACTCAGAATTACATTAAATATTAAATGCACCACATTTATTATGTGACCTGTATATATATGTGTGTGCCTGATTGTGTTTATTACCTAATTCCTTGTACAGTCCTGTTGAGATGCCAGCCAGCAGGGACAGGGTGATCAGATCCCCCAGGCTAGCAGCGATGGGCGTGGCCACGTTGTCAGGGTTGATGCCGACTTTCCTGGATGCGATGATCACACCGATCATGATGAGCCCTGAGGGGGTTTTAGGTCAGAGACGTCACAACGTGAAGAACATCTGAGGCCAGTGTCACACACAGCTCCACACGTTTGTATGTGATATTCTGTGCAAATGTCTGAAGAAATACAGAGCTGCAGGACAAGTAGGCCTGTGACTGGAAGATATTTAAAAAATAATAGGTTTAAATTATTTTTCCCACACATTTAAATAAGAGTAAGGCCCATATTGTAGACCTGCCATCTCTCATAGAAAGGGTATCAATCCTTAGACTTGCTAACATGGCTTTAGCGAAGGCAATCTCTGTCAGCCATGCCCCGCCAGTTTGATTACAGCTGAAATACTGGACTGGACATGACTGGATATCTACTGGGTGGCTTTGCAATATAGTGTATTTCTCTCTGTGATAGTTTTGCATTCCTTTCTAGTTGTTTTATATCTGCGTCTCTTTGTAGTTGTCTTATTCAAAGAAAGAAAGAAATGCCACAGTCACTTCAAACAGATGCTTGGGCACAGGGGCCTCCTGACCCCTTGGGCCTGTGCCTAGGGGGCCCGTTCAATAATCCATCCATCAATTCTTAGCTCTACTCTGTGTTTTGTGCTAATTAACATGCTAAACTATGTTGGATGTCTTTAGTAATGCCTACTAAACATTAGCATGCTAGTTTTGAACACATTTGCATGCTGATGTTAGCGTTCAGTTCAAAGCGCCACTGGGACAGACAGTGCAGCTAGCATAGACGTACACTGATTTAAAATTCGCCTTTTAACCATTTTTACATTCAAAATGAACACAGAATATAATAAAATATAATATAATATAAAAAAATATAAAATATAATAAACAACAGTTTATTGTTAACTGTTAATTAAGAGTAATATAGCTCTGCTGTCAAGCCATCTTGCATTGGTTGAATAGCACTCAATCTAACCTCGCTGTAGCACTAAACATCCATGAGTCCAGTCACTTACATCAGCTAGCTTAGCAGGCATTTAGTTGAAACAGTAGCTGAGAATAGAACTGGCACAGAGCGTCAAATGTAACCCAGACGTGCATGATGAGTAGCTGTTTACACTGTGAATATCCCTCACATCCTGTGCGCTGGTCATACCTAGCAGCAGAGAGGCGATAAAGGCGGTGGCCACACTGGAGGCACACAGCAGCACCGCATGGCCCAGCCTGAAGTGTCCCTCTGGGATCCAGCCGAAGATCACAGCAGCTATGGAGGCCAGGAACCCTACCACTGTGGCCTGGACCTGAACACACAGGTGCACACATTCACATACACAAATGGATCATGTAGCTATCGTATTGCAGTTAACATGTGAACTCCAGATATACACGAGGCTATCTTGTTACATCTGAGCAGTTTTAGGAATCTGAACACTGCTGAAGCTTACTGTATGTGGCACTTATATGTATGGTGTTACGGTGCCACTATCAACCCAAATATCCAATATAAGAAATAGATGACTCTCCAAAATAACTCTCTCCATGGAGCATTGTGACCCAGAGTGAGTTCACAATGACCCTATATAGGCGGTTGTGTCAAGCACCCGGCTGGCACTGGTTTTAAAGCGTACCAGGAACTATGGACCCACCAAATATTACATAACTAAAGCCTTCGAATGGCAGACCCTCAGGAGAGGTGACTGACTCGCTGGCCAAATGAAAAGTTCATATATTGCTTAGTAGCATAGGGGATCTATATAAGTATATTGATTTATGTCCATATATGGAGAGGGATGGAGGGAGGGCGTCTTGTTGTAATACTGTTTATGTTTATGAACTGTAATTCACTGGTAATTTACGGGCTGTGGAATGTCGTCCTTAGCCTGCTAGCCATGCTGGCTTTTGCGGTTTCCTGCTCATAAACCCACTGTCCCACCTGCTTTTAGCCTCAGGACACAAGTTATTTTCAGACTGACATCTCCGGATGGTTTTGTTGCACCTGTCCCCACGGGACGCCTTTGTCATTCTGAATGTGCAGCCGGGTCAGGCAACTGGTGGAACCACACGGTGCAGGTTTAGCAAATTGTTGCGAGCAGCTTTGATTCTGTGCTGTCATTCGTATGGCGTGTCACTATGTGAGTTCTGTCATACTGTACACGTGCTACTAGTGCACCCAGTGAAGATGAGCCCCTGTGTTTACTGTACACACAGTGCACTTACGAAACCACATTCAAAGTAACGTGAGTCCTGGAACGTTTACAGAAACCGGATTCTCTTTATCTATTTAAGGGATCAAGAGAAATCTGAGTCAGTTTCTGCTGGAGAAATCTGATTATTGATTAACATTTAACTGTAATTAGGTTTTTAAAGTGAGACAGAATAAAAGGAAAAACCTCTGCTAGTAGCTGCGCATCTGCATATGACAAATAAATCACTACAGACTCAAACAGGAGAAATATGTCATGTCTTCGTGGTGCCAGTCAAATTTAAATAGAAGGAAAGTGTAAAAGGAGAAATCTGATTACTGACTGACCGCATGTGAGTCAGGTTTGAGAGCAATCTGGCCAATGAACTGAATGTCACATAAACTCGTTATCTGATTTCATGCCATAACTTGATTCTTCCCTGTAACCTGGTTTGTCAACTGGATGTATGTTTGGTCAGTGATGCTCCAAGAGGCTGGAGTCCACTTCATCATCCTCCAAAGATGGTGTTTCATTTACCTGGATGAGGGCCAAGTTCCCCATGATCATCTTCCACATGTCCTTGGCTGTGTCCATCTGACCAATATTAGCCTAAAAGAGAGACAAGAGCGCACAAGGTCAACACATTATCATCTGTGTGTGTGTGTGTGTTTCTGTGTGTGGGTGTATAGTGCGTGTACATGCTGTTGCCTCTTGGTCCCATCAAAACAATCAGATGTCAGTTCTCCGGACAAAGACCCTCTGATTTGATCCCCCACCCTGTGGCCGACTCCACTTATCTCATCTCCCCTCTTTCTGTTTCTCTCTCTCTCTCTCTCACTCACACACACACACACACACACACACACACGCACACATGGTCTCAAGTGTCAAGTGGCTGTGGCTACAGTGGGCCACTGTGTGTCCCGAGCAATGATCCTAATGCTCATCCACAGTGAGAGGACACAAACAGAGGATCCCCTCTTCCCTTCTTCTCCTCTAACATTTACATATGCAGAGGAGAGGAAAGAGAAACATCTGGACACATCAAAACACAAAACTGAGAACATCCACTTAATGTTAATATAAAAATACTAAAGATAATATAATAAAGACACAGGCACAGACACAAGCGTCTCATTCGCCGTCCGATTGCCTGACTTCTCGTATTTTTGCCTCACCTGACTTCTGGAACCAGACGGACAAAAGTTACAACACATTACTGCCATGTGTCTGTTAGCTTCTATTGAGTAATGCAGCTTTAATGACTCGTGCCTAAAATGACTTTTATACACTGAAACTTTGACTAAATCTTCTTAAATTGATTTGTATTTTCATATTTACTGATTATTTTATTATTTCTATTAAAAACATAGAAGCTATTATGTGAAAAAAGCACAATTGATGCTGGTGCAGGACTTTTGAACCTCATAGTGACCATTTGCATAAAGATAAACTAATGTTAATAATGTTAAAATACATATTTTATTCTTAAAAAAAAAAAGGGGGGACAAGGTATCAAGAGGTTACAGAACTGATTAATAATGGAGAGCCAGAGTGAGATAGTCTCAGTGGCTGAGTGTTCATAGTGTTTTTTTTCTGTGAGTGTGTTTGTGTGTGTGGCCTTTCTGTGCCTCTCATATTTCTCACAAAGTAGCACCATCCCCACTCGATGACTATATCTGGCAGCGCGACATGAAAAACTCACAAGC
The DNA here is from genome assembly GCA_008933995.1 of Datnioides undecimradiatus. Lineage (NCBI taxonomy): Eukaryota > Metazoa > Chordata > Actinopteri > Lobotiformes > Datnioididae > Datnioides > Datnioides undecimradiatus. The sequence continues at coordinate 19,395,049 of WARS01000013.1, forward strand.
CCGCCTTACGTGACGATTACGTTTGTGTAGGGCTGTACACGTCATTACATGGTGTGTATCAGCCAGATTACAACCACGCAAACACACTCCCTGTTCATCAGGGTTATGTGAACCTGTGCATGGATGCCCCCTGCTATGGCAGTTATGCTGTCATTCAGAGGGGGCAGACTGCCACAAACACGACTAAGAAGGTTTAAGGCGGAGAGATAAGAGAAAGCCAGACATCTGTGCAGAGCGATGAGGGGGCGTCATTGACTCAAAACGAACTCCACGTGAAAACAGGCAAATATTTTGAGTTTCATCTGCAAAACTTTCAGATAAGGAACCTACGTTCAATACAATTAGAGATCAAAAGCAGCGGCTTATAGCAAAACTTCCTTTTAGAACAATATGCAAATTGACTGGGTACACAGACGAAGCTCAGAAATTCGCAGAAGCATCGCCTGGTGTTATGTGATGATGTCTGATGATGATGCCAAGTGTACAGCTTTGGGTGTGTGTGTGGGAGGCTGGATTAGTGGCGTTTGGATCGTCACGGAGACGGAGCACGTTGAATGCTGTGAAAGTGATTCACGGATGACATAACATGCATGATAAGCTGAAATGGCCTGCGTTTCAGAAGCGACACGGCGTTTTTTCAGTCGAATAATAACAACATTCCTCTTCAGCTTGTTAACTATGAAGAAAATCTGTTGTTTACAACCTGAACATTCGTGAATGGAGTGTATGTTGAAACCTCTAATAAACAGAAAATGACGATAAAGCGGGTTTTGTAGTGGTTGTAATCTCTGATTACAGTGTGATCAATGTAGTATTTCTTGCAACTTGAAAACAGTAGTGATGCAGTTTCTGCCAAGTTCTATTAAACATTATTATCTAAATACGTAAAATCAATCAACCCAATAACATGAAAACAGATAAGACAGCAGTGAGAAAACAGCTGCTTAGTCAGATAAACAATGGTGAGAACGTGGAACGACAACCCTCATTTCAGTGAAATATTCAAAGAGGTTAAAAAGACCAAAGGATAAAAAAAAAAAAAAAAAATGAGAAAGGAAACACGGTCATGTGAATTGAAAAGTCCCACAGCCAGCCAGTACGAGGGATTACATTATTTTTTTCAGTAATAAGCGCATTAGGAAACTTACAGTGGTCTTAATCTGCTCATAATTAGCGGCGGCGTGGAAAGAAACGTGGTCCTGCTGGGGCCAGCCAGCAGAGAGCTAACAGTAATGTCTCAGGACAAGCACCAGACTCTGGCCTACTTTGTGACGAAGGACTTAAGAATCAATTTATGCCGAGCTGAAAACTATGCAGACTGACAAATAGGGATGACATGAAAACAAAGTCATAATATTTCTTAAATACTGTGACAAACAGTCCCATAACTTCAAGTTAAAGTGGTTTCTTTTTCAAAATAGCAATTTCAAAACAGCCACACATGACTCCAGATTTAACATCGTGGCCAGCAATAACTGACAGTTTGTTGAATCAGTGCTGAAACGCTGGTGAAACATTGTTGAATCAACTTCCCAATCTGACACTGATTCATCGTGGGATCTACACTGTGAATTAATATGGAATAAACATGAAAAGTTAAACAAAAGACTAACCTAAAACAAATAAATAAACAGTAGCGTCTCAAACATTCAGCTTCTGAAAAAATACAGTTACTATTCATTCTGCTTGATCTGCAGCCAGAAATTATGATGTAAACAAAGCTGAAAATTCTGTATTTGAGCAGTAGGTCTACACAGTGTACCTCAAAACAATGCTGTGTCATGGCTGATATCTATGTGTTGTCTTATACTGTAAACACACAAAGACTACCGTTGACTATATGTATGAGTATGGCTGCAACTATGACTATACATGACTGAATAATTGCTGGATAGAGTAGCTCTATTCAGGCTAGTTGATACTATAGGAATATGGAAATTTGATGGCTCATGTGAACCTGTGTTAGCTTCTAGCCAAATTCACTTGCGTACTACAGCAATCTCCACGATAACCGAAATGGTTAATTTGCAAAAAACATTTGCAACATCATCGATACTAGCTTTGATTCATTTAAAGAATGTATTGCAGCTGCTTCACTTGTTTCACGACTTGTCAGACTAGATTACTTTTGCAGCGTGACTGAGTTGAGCGCTCCATGCTGGGTGGGCCGCTGCTAGCTATGCTAATCAGCTTCATCACGTTTTCCACATTCCAGTGGAAAGAATGTGAGGATTGGTGCACTTAAGAGCAATACTGGGCTAATTCTCTGTGGCTTCATAACTGTAAGGTGTGCTGCTTTTGCTAACCTCTAGCTGGTCATGCTAGTAGGTCATTGACCCCTCACACTATACAATGGACAATGTTAGCACAGAGAGTGGCATTATAACCAGGAGCTCAGTCCAGCAATAAGCCACAGACAACAGCTTTACCATTAGCATTAGCATTGCAGGCAGACCAAAACAGCATTCGGCTGTTTTTGAATATAAACAGACAGCATGGTCGCTAGCTATAATTTTTACACTCTGAAACAGAGTTTTCCATTTTAAAATAGCCATTGAAAGACCTAAAGCTCTAAACGTAAACCTACCAAACTTACCAAATAACTGTAGTGTATGCAATTTACATTGTGTTAATTTTTTTTTCATGCAAGTCAGTGGGTGTTTGAAAAGGGATGTAAAACTTGTTCACCTGCACGTTCAGGTGAACAGGTTGGGCAGGGTCAGTGATAATGCTAAAAAACAAAAGGATGAGATAGGAATGTTGCTATCAGTTTGTCTGCAACCCAGGTCACATTTGGCAATATGACCTCTGACTCGAAGACCAATCAATTTTAACAGTGCTTGCAGGGGTATGCTAGTTATTGAGATACACTGGGTAAGTTTACACAACCGCAGTTGACTGAAATGATTGTCCAGGCAAACATTTTGCAGCGACATAGAAAAACAAAGAACCCAAAACATCTTTAGACCTGACCGTGTTACAGATATGTTTTACTTTTATACAAAATAATGGCACCTCTGGTAGGACAAGCTGGAAAGTGTCTGTTATAAAGGTAATACCAAGTTCATCAACACACAGACTCACAGCCTTACACAAGCAAACACATTACTTACCGCAGTGGAAAGTCTTGAGGCCAGCGTCATCTCCAAGTTGCCTTTAAGCCCCAGCAGCGCTGGAACCAGGATGAACACCTCTGACACCTCCATAAACACCGTCCAGTGCTGCAACAACCACCATGTAATATCAGTACCACAACACCAACATATAAACACAGTGCTGTATTTGAATGGGATATATCAGCATTACAGAATCATGGTGCAATGTCACCTATATAGATAAAATGTATTCTTGGTTGGGAGCACAATGTCTCTCTGACCTTGTTCTTTAATATTGATTCAGTGTTGAAACCAGACCTTCATCTGTCTGTCTGTACAGACCATTTACACTTTGTATCATGTCACCTCTCTGCTCTACAAGAACAAGGTCACTGGGTCTTCAAGCTGAAATGATTTATTATTCTTCCCTTTCGGCTTACGTTCTGTCCTTTCCCTTGTGACTCCCCTCTTTCAGCTTTACTCAACAATCTTCGTCCACTGTGGCTGGGAAACCTGGCCCGCCTCATATCTCACTATTGTCCGAATGCCACATTATGAATTACCAGTGAGGGCATGCACATGACGATATTGTCATTACTATATTAGTATACTGTCAACATGATATCCACAAATGAAATGTTCTTCTCTGTAGAAGCAAAATCTCACATTAATATAAAGTTACTTGAATTATGTCTTAGAGTTTCTAGCCTGGTTCCAGACCTCTGCTTTGCTGCCCATACATTTGATTCGTCCAGAGCTTCAAAGGCCCGGTGATGTACCAACAATGTGTTGGGCAAAGATGTTGTATAGCTATGGATTGACACGACCATTTCTTTGTAAGTTAGCCTAAGGTAACAACTCGTAATTGGGCTTATTTCATTCATTGCTGATAACAGCTGCCAGTCCTGATTCAATTGAAGATTGACTGGAAAACAAAAGGTCAAACTCAGTGGCTGAAGTAAAACAAAATGGCAGGGAACCAACTTTTATACCATAATGTATCATGGTGGAAATAAAAAAAAAAAAAAAAAAAAAAAATCATATTTCATAGGTAGGTCATTATTCCCCCAAAACCCCCAGAAGACCAAGTATGAAACAAAGTCAGCCAGGCACAAGGCCAGCTAAATCTAAAGGACAACTCAGCAGGAGGTGGGCTTGCACGTGCTAGAAAACGTGTCCCCTCAGCTATGCATCCCGATCCTAGTAGAGTGCCTGTGATGAAATTTATAGTTGGTGTTATTAGACCTGACCCTCGATAACCTCCTCCTTGGCTGCTGGCCAGACCTTGAGAAGTGGCTTCCCTGTGAGTCCTGGGGCTTGTCACTGTGGTAAAGTGCCTCTCTCCGTTGTGCCTCCATTAAAGTTCATGCAGTGATAGCAGGTTTGTGGTCTACTGTGGCCTGAAACAAAGCTATTGCTGAGGCTGAGGCCATCGATCTATCTCCAGTAAAAGTGCTTATCTTCTGAGCCAGCCCCAAAGGCCTCCCAGCACTTACAGTCCAGTCTGCCTAGAAGCTGAATCAATATTCACCGGGGCTGACACAGAAAAGAAAAGAGGTGAGGAGAAAATAGACAAGGGGAGGAAAACAGAAGAGTAGCTGACATTGAAGCTACATACAAACTCTGTTGGCCCACGTTTCTCACTCTAACAAGCTCGCATCTCTGCTTCAGCGTGTTGCACACACTGTGCACCCAGATGTACACAGCTGATAAGAGGTGCCGTCTATGGTTCAGTTTGTTAGTATCAGTAGGTGTGGCACCAAAACTCCAGCGTGGGTTAAACTCCTTCTGTCTATCCCCTTGCTGTCACCAAGCCAAGCAGAGCTCCTTTCCAACAGCCAGCCCCTTAGCTTGGCTCACTGCCTTCTGCCAACCCAGCAGCCTTGTGAGCACCTCTGTGAGCAGTCCTCTCTTCTTTCACAGCCGCATGTTTTCAAGCTTTTTCCCTCTCTCTTGCTCTGTCTACTTCTGTCTCACTCCCCTATCTCCCTCTTTGCCTCCCCTGTGGTGATATATGTTGTTGTCTCCATGGAATACTGGCCTTGAGCCAAACAAGCCCTCCCTCCTCATGGCCACCTCCTCGGTTCTAAGAACTCTACTGGACAACCCCAGTACCTCTGTGTACAGACCTATAGGAGCTCTGGTATGCAAGCCCCACAAGGGTCGGGTTGCCCAGTTGAGTAACATGGCCCCATTTTATTTGTGATCACTGTACTTGCTGTACTGTGTGGGAAGCTGAACCTGATGGCATGGAAGGTCAATGCAACTCAGGAAGCGTCACAAAAACTACATCAGGTGGTGTCCGTTTCATTTTTCTGGTGTTGCGCCATGGAGGGTGCACTGTGGGTCCAGCATCAAATGCAAACACGGGAGATGAAGGCAACATTTACATAGCAGTAATTATTCTAAAAGTGTTGTTTTAGTGTTGTTTTGTTGTGTGGTAGGAAAAGGAAAGATGACATTTGCAAGCGCCTCAAATGCTTCAGACAAAACCCTGTCAGATAAGGACTGAAGCTCCCCAGAAAGCATGACTGGCCTTTAAGCCAATTCCTAAAGAAGTCCAAAGACCAGATGAAGGTAGATAAAGCCTGAACTTTCTGACCACAGGGAGTGCAGATAAGCAACTTGGGACCAGGATTCTTGAGGATCCTGGACAGAGTGAAAGATTAGCCAGGGATCAGGGGCAAACATAAGCATTCTAACCTGCTAATCCTTTCAATCTCTATCACTCAGATCTTTGTGGGATAATGTCAGGTTTTAATAACTGCGAGATGATATGTTAATGATTCCTAGGCCATAGCATCTTTTGCAGATGGAAAGGACTGACCAGTGTGAAGGGAAGGTATATATAGGCTATAGGTTATATTTATTTTATTGGTGGCATTATATAAGTATGTCCTGGAATACTGATGACACACATGTTTGAGCATCACCTTGTCCAGTGAACGGCCGTCGGGGCTGAAAGGCACTTGTTGGAATGATCATTCAGTCTGAGGAAATAAGCCTACGCTCTGGTTTCACTGTGGCTTCTGTGTGAAAACCAGGCAAGTGGATGTGGCTGGACCAAAATGGTGTCTGGTGGGCAGCAAAAGCTTGGCTAGTGTTAAACCATTGTGTTGACTACGATTTCCTGTTTACTGGTGCCTGTATTTTTAGAGTGTTTGTTTTTGAGGCTGAAGCTGTGTCCCACTTCTTTTCTTTATTTTACGGACGCCACAGCGCGGGACAGACGGCGAGACACTGAGGCAAACATACACACACGCAGATGATGATAGCAATTTGCTGTAATAACAAGTTTTTTTTCCCCCATTCCTGGCTTATACTGCGGAGAATGAGGAATCGCAGGGTTTTGAATATGAAACTGTGTTTTGCGATCACCCCATTTGGTCCTTTGATACTTGCAAGCCCAGGAAAACTAGCTCTACATGACCTTCACAAACCATGTGTAACCTTTAGTCCAAGTGAGCTGGTCACCCTCAAAGTTTCTGGCCCCTGCTCTGAGAGACTGACGGTTTTAGGTCATTCTGCTGCCAAGTCACTAAGCAAAACTATGCAGACGTCTCACTCCTCTATACCAGCCTGGACAGTCTTTTCTGGGCCAACCTCGAGTGGGAATGAGGCCATAAGCTCTCTCTGTGTGTGCATGTGTGTGTGCTGTACATAGTCAAAGTAAGCGATGTTAAAGAGGTCACATTTTAAAGAAGCCTTATAGAGAGTGACGCAAAACGCCAAGTCAAGCCGCAACTTCTAAACTCAAGCCAGGCAGACAGCTCAACTAAAGGCTCTGGCGTGTTATAGTTTTCAAGCCCACTTTTAGCAGAGAACTCTTGAAGTCTGACCAAACCAGAGTGATAGAGAGGGAGCGAGAGAGGCCGAGAGAGAGTTGGACAATTACCTTCCTGCAAGGACAGGAGGGATTAGCTGAGTTAGCATTTCACGGTGTCATGGAGGGGGAATTAGGCGGTGAGACAACCTGCTAGGTGCTCAGCCGAACTCAGTGAAACAGACTTTTAAGACTCACCGTCCAGCCTCGCCTCGCCTCACCATTCATTTCACTTCAAGCTTTTTGTCAAGGTTTGTCTCGCCTCAGGTACAAACATGGCTGACTAGAAGGGAAAGATAAGGCCCTGCACCTTCTATGTCTCCTCTCTCCCAGCCTCACCTCTAAAGGAATGGTGCGCTGAGTGTTTTGGAAACTGGAGAAACCGCAGCAGCATGGTGCCTAAGTTGAGGCAGCATGAAAACTTTTTGACCTCAAACTTCTGCATTCCTGGTTTCGCGAGGATACCTAACCACACGGTAATGGAGGCTTCGACACCACACTGTAATATGTTTTCACTCTGATTCCAGATCGACTGAAGTGCGCTGCCATTTCAGGTGCTCAAAGAAAGTACACTTCTTCCCCTGCAAATTCCCCTCCTCTCTGTGCTGAGTTCCTGGGGTCCACCATGCTGGCATCAGTATGCGTGTACACAATGTGCCTGGACTGGTCTCCTTGGCAGCCTGACACCTCAAGCTTTATCTGCAGCACAAGCTGACTTAAAAGAAGTATATGACCTGTCAGCATGACTCTGCCCTGCATTTCTGCGCTGCATATGCACACTTAGATATACTCAGAGCAAGACAGCAACTACAGCGAGACAACAGGAATAGAAGGAAGGAGTGTAATTATAAATTGAGTTATAAATTATCTTGGAGGCAGAGATGATACAGCAACCTTTTGGCTACATACTGTACGACAATAAACACTGTCTATTCTAGTTTCTACTATATAAGAAAGCCAAATTTCAAACTAAATGGTGTGTGACAGGCTGTTGGAATACACATTATAGCTTACCAATATGTGCCAGTCATGGGGACAGGCAGGCAGGCCTTAGAGGAGCAAAAAGCTATGTAAATACCCCCACGGCGTGTCACAACTGTCCCATCCACGTCCTCAAAGACATGCCATCAGATAGGCCGACAGCACAATTCCAGGGAAACCGGGCTTTCTAAACCTTTTCATTCAAATGCTCCAGGGGCAATTCAATTCCACAGTGTGGCTCAGTACACATTGTCTGGGTGGAGCACCTTCTCTGCTTGTCTTTCACAACGGTGAAATGTTAGATTAACTTTAAGGAGTGTTTAAATAAGTTCCCGTTTCTGGAATAAACTGTAAGTGTTTCTTGACATTTGAATCCAGGTATGTTCTCCAAAATAAAATGAAGGAAAACCCTTCACTTTGCACTGCATATTTCATAAATTAAAAAAAAACAAAACACTTAACTGTTTTATAATTAGTATCTTGACCAGAACCTTTAGAAATACATGAAGTGTGTACATATATATTGTGCAATATGTGGGGCTCGCTTACCTGGACAATGTCTAGGACCATTCCCGCTGCCACTGTCCCAAACCCGGCCAGCAGGAAGGGGAAGACCACCTGCAGGCCGATGGAGAAGGAGGTCTCCTTGAGGGGCGCTGGTGGTTCTGGGCTCTGGTCAGTGCTGGTGTCGTCGCTCTCGTTGCTCTGACTTGCGTTCTCCAAGAGAGCGTCCTCCTCCCGCTGACCTTTGGCATTGGCCCGGCAGTCCATCGCCACCACAATCTCCGACCGCTCCTCATCCTCCCCAGTCTCATTGGCCCTCTCCACAAAAGATGTGACCTCTGTGAGCTCAAACTCGCCCCCGCTCCCTGGGCTCACCTCCTCAGGACCCTTGGTGAGGATCACCGGGTGGACGGAGCAGTTGGAGTTGAGGAAGGCTGGGGCTGGGGGGCCTCCCTCCTTTTTCACCTCAATGGCCCCGGAGGACATGTCGATGTCGGGGAGTTTGTCTTGTTCTTTCGACCAAAGTACCATGCGGAAGCCTTTGGAAGACAGTGGGCTTGACAAGAAAAGGTCAGGTTTCCTTGGCCTTACAGTTTTGGGGAAGTCAGAATGGAATTGGCCACCTGATCTGGTTTTAAACCTGATCAGTCCAATTGATTTATCCCATTAAAGAGGTTTGCATGGAGTGGGGGTCGGTATTAAAGACCACGAGAAAACTGCTCTGTAGGAAAAAACCTGCAGCAAGGCACATGCAGCCGTGCGTCTGCAGAGCCCGTGTTCCTGTCGGTGCTTCGGGAGCAGAACCAGTATGTTCTCCATTCACTGCAAGGATGCTCAGGGTATGCCGGCAAAAAAAGAAGAAAGCATACTGGTTCAAAACAGAAGAGAGAGGAAAACAAAAGGCTTGGGGACTCACCACAAAAATCCCCCGCAATCACTTGTAAACAGTCCTTTACAGTTCAGCATGAGCTAAAGGAAAAATAAAATCAGAGGTCTGAAGTGGGCAGATTGCAGCGCAGACTGGTCACGCTCTCAGTCCACTGATCGTGTGAGACTGGTTGGTGTGCCGGGCTGGGTATGTCTCACCTTACACCACGTGGCTGCTGGCAGGTTTTCAAGGAAGATATTTAAAGGTCTGCAGTATAAGGATTGAATTACCAGCTGCAGAAAAGTACCTCCAACCAGAGTGGACAGTCACCTGGGAAAGGAGCACATTTTAATGATTATTTAATCAACAGGCTGTTTTACACGTGGTATAGTTCTTTTTATATTATCCACATTTAAAAACTAAGATATAGCGAGAAAACAACAAAACGGAGTGGGTCGGCTTCATTCAGCTCTAACTGGCTGTAAGGCAGCAACATTTAAGAGCTCAAAGGTGGTTATCAAACTTTTATCTCTGGAAAAAAAAAGTGACTCATCAGCACAAAACATAATCCTAGATCAAAGTTGACTAATGTGTACATATTGCAGCATTGAAAGGGGTATAAATTGGCCACAATGGCACAATAATATTATGATACAAATACTAGAGTCGCGAAAAACTATTTCAGTGGGCGATTAAAAACCATCCTAACTTAAGTTTGAGTGTCACCAATGTCCTTTCTTTTCACAGGCACAGAAAAGAAAACATTTCACTCTCCAGTGACATAATGAGAGACGTGAGGAAAAGATAAACAGTGAGTTTTAAAACAGTTTCATCCAGCGCCAATTTCCTCCCGGCGGCTAAAAATATTCTACCATTAACAGAGGCGCAGCGTACATCCTTTGGAAACGGGGTGTCACTTTTACGTGCAGCCAAGTTCATGCAAAGACAACGATTCCTGCAGAACCTTTCAAAGTAAATACCCCTACACCCTCCCTGCCCAAATGCGCACATAGCATGCGGGAGTAAAACTCTCAAATTCAAAGTAGCAGCAGTAAAAAAAGCTTGAACTGGTGGATTATTGAGACTTTACTCTTAAACTGTAGCAGTGGGGAAAAAAAGACCTAACAGATGAAATCACATTTTCGTTTCGGCTTCTTCCGACTGCAGTTTTGATTTAAGCAGCAGCACAGTCGAAATGAAGTAGCATGATTCACCTCGTCTTAAGAAACAGTTATCATTCCAGTTGTCCTATAGAGAGACAGTGAGTGGAGGGGGGTCCGGCAGGTGTGTTTCATTGTTTTCATTCATGAGCTATAAAGAAAAAGCAACACAGCAACTCAACACCACTCCCTGAGCCGCATGTTGTCGCACTAATAACACGGTTTGGTGATGAAGAGAGCATCAACTTACGAGTTATTCAAGGCGCATTTAGAGGTTATAAATAACAATATTCTCTGGTGTGACTTGCATTGTGATCACAGATCAGTTTGGTCAGACTACGGTCAGTCCCTCACGCACCTTACCTGACAACGCACAGACGACATGGAAGCAAGCTGCAGGCCCTAAATTCGCACAAACGCTCAAAACGAACTAACGACATATGCGGTTTTATTTTGAAGGCTCGTCTCTACGCTTCCAGCCTCGCTGCCGCGCGCTTGACGCACCTTTCCTCCGCCTGCATGTTGCGAGTCTTGCGACATCCGCACACAGACTTTCCCCGCTGAAACAATCCTCTGCTTAGTAGTCAGGACCAATACCGCCCGAACCCAACATGGCAAAGGCGTAAATTAGTGCTCCCCTGGTCAGGGCTGAATAGACTAGCCCTCCTTTTCTATTCTACTGCTCATTTAAACAAGGGCAGAGGGCTTTCTGTTCCAACACCGGACTGGAGCCCATGTCACTGTCACTATCACCACGAGTATTTAACTCATTAAAATGAATGCAAAGGCACCGCAATTCCCCCTTCTTCATCATCACGCACCTAGAGTATGAGCTGGGGCTTTGCGGTTTAACTCGCCAAGTGACACATTCCGTTAGATAATGGCATTACGCGACTCTCGCAGCCGGTCGCTGTTTTGTCCTATATGATATAGCAACTTTAATGTGTCCAGCGGGCTGTCAGATTAAAAAAAGCTCCTCTCGGCGGTGGTTACCTTTTAGTGTCAGCGGTCCGGAGAGAAGAAGCCGGACAAACCGTAGTGATGATCAGTAACAGCACAAGGATTCGTGTGGCTAGCTGGATGTATCCTCCACCTCTTGGTAACGCGCTCAGGCTGAGGCGTGGACGCCGGTGCGCACGCCTTATGTACGATACCGGCTCCGCACAGCTGCTTTAATGGTTAATGGTGGTTAATGGTTAAACCCTCCCTCCCGCGCAGTTAAGGCTGTGTCCCAGTCTCTCCCGACCCCGTCACATTGCACCCGTCCAGTGGCCCCCGCCGCCCGGCTGCTTGGATGCGCATCTATAATACACCCGTCCGGTGCAGGGGGCCAGGAAGCCACAAGGCGGGCCCTCCCTCCACACTCTGAGCTAACGATACAGACCCCCCCCCTCCCTCCTTCCCTCCCTCCTCCTCCAGCCAGCACAAGCACGTCCCCTCCCTCTGCCCCGGTGTGTGGAAATGTTGTGCCAGTCGCCTCCACAAGCCTACTAATTTACTACCAGGGGGCTGAGATAGAAGTTTTAATTTAACAATGGGCCTAGATTCCTGAATGAATGGGTACACACGCATATCAGTACAGTCTAACTGAGCCGCGGTGGATTTTAGTCACTGATCCACCAACAAAGAAAATAGACAGATACAAGTCTTACATAAGGGAGGTTTTGTAATTACACTAAAGTGACCTGAAAACACAAGACTGAACATGAGTTTTTAATAGGTTTTTAAAATATCACGATATTCATTGACAGAGAGAAACAGACACTATTACCATAATTCTTTCACAACCTATACTGTGTCTCTATATTCAGCAGTGAGTTTATCCAAAAGACACTTTGTGACCTTACCTGACTTAATTTCTACTTAATTCCTACAATAGTCATACAAGGACTTTTCATTGACTCTGTGTGGTTTGAGTGGGTTTAGAGACCTGCCCGTGGAGCTCCCCTAGGCTCAGTTCCTGGGCCTCTTTTATTTCATGTGTTTCCATTAAATAGAATTGTGCAAAACGGACAAACATAAAAGTAATTTGAATCTAAAAATAAATAAATAAATAAATTTGCATTACTCAGTCACCAAGTGACTATAGTCCCATAGATTCCTCCCAGAAATACAGTGAATAAATCAATGATCAGAGGTGCCTTCACTTTTTAAAATAAATACAGATGAATGTGAAATGTTTATCTTTAGCTTTTAGTTTATCTTTTCCACTAGAAAGTTGAAATTTAAACTTTAACCGAGTCTTTGGCCACAGAGCAGGCAAAGCAGCAGAGCAGTCCTTGTATTTATCACATGTGGCTTCACATCCTGTATGGCATGTAATATCCACTGTCCTTAGAAATCAGTGACATTGCACCAAAACAATGAAGATGCTAAACTGCTCCATTGAGTTGAGTGGAACTGCAAAACGGTTGTTGGATAAATTCACTTTTGGATTTGTTACATGCAACACATTTCACATGACATGAATCTGATCTATTGTTTATATAAGAATATTAATCGTATTTGCTTTAACGCCTTATTATTTTCACCCTTTAGTTGTTTCTTTGCCTATCTAATACGATACAAACATATTTATCCTGCCTGGTGGCACATTGTTACCATTGTATGCGTTTTTTGCTTTTCATGCGGGACCTTAAAATTATTGCCATAATATTCAGGTTCCCGATTAGCTGTAATATTTGCATGATGAAATGCACTATAGGAATACTGGCACTGTTTTGCATCAAGGGATTGCAGAGTATGTGTGTGTCATCTTACAGATAAATTGTACTCTGCCTCAGCCTTCTAATGCTGTTCCTAGGAGAGCGGCAGCTCTAACAACGTCCCCAGAGGACCTGCAGCTTTGTTGTGCCATTTGCCTGTTGCTATACAGCCGCTCGGCTCAATATCAGCAGGCGCAGCATCGCTCGGAGAGCAGAGACTACACCCCCCCACCCTTGCTGGCCTGGTGGTGAGCTGAGCCAGTTTACACCCAGAGTAAACATCCAGTAATGACAGGGGAATAAGAGTCAGTCACATTGCTCCAAACTGCGGTCCCTGAGTGTTTCTTTGGTGCGTTTACCCAGACTAGCAGGTGAACAGGAAGTTGTGACTTACTTGCCTTCTGTGGTTATATTACTCACATTGCAGTGGGGCTTTTATGATTTTGCATATTCCAGTGACTCACACATAAGAGTGAGCATTGCACAAGAGCAGTAAGAGTAAAAGGTCTTGAAGAGGATGTGTTCCTGGAGCAGAGTGCAGTGTTGTACTTAGGGACTTCTAGACACTGATAGATGCATCCTGTTGCTAATGCAGGGAATAAGCACGTCTTTCCTGTTAGTGGTTATTCTGTGTAACTATAGTTGATAAAGTGTACACAACCGCATGAACTTTTTAAAATGCAAAGACATAAATTACAATGGTGTTAATGTCAGCTTTGTTTGTTTTTAATGTGAAATATATACAAGACACCGATGACATAAGTCTGCACACCCTTTCTTAATGAAGGCTCTTGCTGTTTTCAGAGGTAAGCAACACACCCAGAATCAAGCCTTTAGCTAAATAGCATGCACCTGTCATCACTGAAAGTGATTCTGATTTAAACCAGGTTGAAAACAGCTGTTGCTGCTGCCCAGCTAATGCAAAGTTGATGAGAGGACAAGTAGAAAACTTATTCGAGAGGCTACAAGCAAGGCTGAAGGAACCGCAGGAATTTCGGGCAGGTGCTGCTGAATCCTTAAATGTGCAAACATCTCCTGTATCTTGCACATGTCTAGGCTATGGAGCAGGACAGAACATATAAGTCTGGACTATACCAAAAGATGCATTCAGTTACCCCAAAACTTGTGAGTAAAGGAACCTTTACCAACTGTGAAGCATGGTGGTGGCAGCATCATGCAAAAAGCTCAAAAGCTCCAAATATCAAGATATTTTGGTGCAAAACAAATTGGCCTCCATCAGAAAACTGGAGGTGAAAAAGAATCTCACAATCCAACATGACAATGACCAAAAGCACACATTCAAGTTGGTCTTTAAAGGTCTGGAAAAAGTCAGGAAAGGAAATTGTGGACTGGCTGATTTAAAGTCGAAATGATCCAGTAATGTCCTATTTGTTGTTTTTTTTTTGCTTTTTGATATCTGTTTGTTATGAGATGTCATCAAAAATGGAACAAAGCCGCTGTTGTTATTTCTGTCTTCACATTTCAAACCCCTGCAATCTCATAATTTCATATATATTGATCCCAATCTCATGTCGTGTTTGGTAAACATGAAGAACTGCGAGCAGACCGCTAACTCTAAGCTTAGCACATCGGGTGCTGGTTTGAGCATTCTGTTGCCTTTGGAAAGAGCCAGACTAGCTATTAGCTAGTCTATGCTAACGTACTTGGCTGCTGGCTTTAGGTCTTCTCGTCTAACTCTCCTGCAAGCTAATGCACCTATTTCCCAAACTGTCGTACTCTCTTAATATATAGTCAGTGTTATAAACAATAACTTCTTGGAACACTTGTTTACGTGTTCCAAGAAGTAGGTCTGTTCAGTTATCGTTATCAGTTAATGGCTGTAAACCCGAGCAAGACCTCAGTCTCGATTTGAGTTCAGGGATTTAACCATCAAAGGTTTCCAGGTAACTAAAGGGGACGACTCCCCAGAACAGATCTATGTTCACACAGGAGCACAACAGGAAAACAACAGCTCTGCATATTACAAATGAATTCTGTTACTGCCAGTCAAGCAAATATAAACGCTTTTAAAATACATTTTCAAAACTACAGATTTATCTTTTTTGCACCACGTGTTCTGTAAAGAACAACACAGTGGTTGAGATAAGTCGCGACTGACTCTTTTGCCACTGTTAAAATATCTGTTTGTTTGTTTAACCAGTAGATAAAAATCTTACGGCTACAGACAAAGACTGTAATTAAACCTGTTTGAGATCTCCTGCAGGTCAGCTCTTGTTTCCAAATGACCCCATTAACCAGCACAGAATGTAAAATCATCTTCATAGTTCGAACCCAGTTTAAAAATACAGATATATAATGCAACACCCAGTTTTTAATACCTGTAATAATCATTTAAGAACCACAAACGTGTCTTAACCATCCTGTCACACGCAGACACACACTCACTCACACACACACTAGCGCAGTCAATGAGCATTTTAGTTGAACAACTCTGTCATTCATTGATTAGACAGAATATGGTTTTGGCAACGTATCAGCTTAACATACATTCACTGGAACCGAGAGTCTGAGTCTAGTTTAATATCTTTTTAATTTCACTTTAAAGTGTGGAATGAAGACATGTTATCTTTCAAACTGTAAAATGGTATCTTACGTGTCACTTTTATGTATAATATGAGTAGAATGATTAGGAGAAAAGCTTTTAAAGCTGTACTAAACACTATGTTTTATTGCAGTGACAATGTGATTGGTGACAAAGTAGTAGCATGGAGCATTTTGCAGCTGGAATTAGTGAATTATTATAATAATAACGACTCTGTTGTGTTCATGTGTCCCAGTACATGCCATGACAGTGTGACAGTGAGCCAACACACATAAAAACCGAAGCAGCTAAATGAAATTGAGCCATTATTCATTTTAGTATTGATTTATTTTGCCTCGGTGTTACTGTATGTGTGGAATTTCCCAAAGCCATCTTGAACGATCTTGCGTTGTATTCGTAGATGATTTCCTCTGTTGCTGCGCGCTTTCGGATGCTACATGGAGCTTCACTTTGCCCGCAGTCCTGCAGGAATGCAAGCAGGGAGAATGGAAACTCACGGGTTGTGCTTAAGAGGATCTAGGAGCTAAGAGGATTCATTCTTAGATTCAGTACACATGATACAGTATTGAATAAACAAGATGCCTCTGAAGGAGTCATATCAGTTTCACTACAAACAGTTAACAAGATACTCCTCATATCTGTTTAAATTAAGTATGATTGGATAATGTGAGTGCAAAATATGTGTCCTACAGTACGGACTGCTATAAGACTTCTCTTATAGTTCTTTTGCTTGCGTGTGCATATTGATTCATGTCTTGCACATTTTGTTGTGGCTCTGGCTCAGTTCATCGAAGTGAAATAGTTTGGAAAATTTAAGTCGTGTAATGTAGCTGCAAGGCGATCACAAGTAGCAGATGTCAACCGCAACACGACACTCTCAGATGTGTTCACTCATTGGTTGGCTGTTGGATCCTCACCTCCTCCAGTCCGCATGTCATAAAGGGGACTTGATATTAATTCTATCCAGTGAGAAAATGTGATTTTTAAAAAGATATTTAAGTTACACTGTAAGCTGTAGAAACAGGACACATTAACATATCCTACTTATTTAACAACTGGTCTGTGTTACTGCTCCAACTATAAATAATCTTTCACATAGATTAAGAAATCTACCTGACGACAACGCTGGATGAATGTTTGCTTGAGGACTAGAAATAGCTAACTGAACTGAAGATGTGCAAGTCTGTCCACAGGTCTGGTTACATGTGGACATACAGTGTAGTATGGGGTCCTTCTGGTGGTTAATGATCCCCCAGCCTCCTTTTCCAAACCAGGAAGTGAGGTGAGAACGGAAGACAAAAAAGCGTTGGGCCCCAGCAACGCCTCGGCAGAGTGGCTGTCCCTGGCAACATCGAGGCGGTCTGTGCCAGTTTTGGGCCACTTCTGTCCCGGGGCTTCTTTGAGCCCAGAAGAATGTCAGGGGGGAGATTTGGAAAACTTCCCTCAGCTCAGGATGAATGGCTGTCCACCGAACGCACTCCCCCACTCTCTCTCCCATCCCCTCCAGCCTCTCTCTGCTACACACAGAGGAGAAGCGAAAAACTGCGACAAGCCTGAGTTTGCACATTCACTTCAGTGTGGGATACATTATGTACCCCGGGGAGGGTGCTGTCACCAACATCATCCAATGACTTCATTTCAAATCACTAAAAAACAGTCACACAGAGAAAGAAAGTCAAAACGCATGCTTACTTAGAAGGAAACCTTGAGGGTAAACTGTTGCAATATGGGGAACATCTCACGGAACTGCTATGACCTGCAAGCCCAGTGTAACCTGCTCAAACAGGTTGCCAAACTAGCATATGCACCTTAAATACGAGCAACTAATGCTTGAATTTCCACTAAAAACACTTAACTTCATTTGGGAATGCACAGATGAGAAGTCCTGACCTGTGACCCCAAGCACTTGTAGTGCATGAGCTGTGACCTTCCGAATGACTGTACCGGCAAATACAGCTGTCAACTGTCAAGGTCCCAGGCTGGAAAGTTTCTGTCAAAGAAACTTTCACAGGGGGAACCAGTGGGATGATTAAAAAAAAAAAAAAAAAGTTACTTATTCAAACAGAAACTCTTGCTGTCAATGGAAGAAAAATCAACTTTTAAAGGTGTTAGAGGATAACCGACAGACTTACAGATTAACCGCCTTGTCCTCGCATGTGTGCAGGTGTTGAGTGTATGTGCGTGCGTATGGGTGGGTGAAGAGTAACCTCCCGCAGGCAGCACATGGTTCACCCATTAAAGGAAAACAGAGATCGTCGTCATATCATGCAGAGATGGAAAATTGGAGAATGGAGACAAAAATAACGTGTTTGGGGGTTACAGTGGAGTGTGAATCAGTACCGGCCTCACCTTAAAGGAACATACCCGTGTTTTAGCCTGTTGTTCAGTTGCAGCAGATCATGTGCGCTTGCAGTGAGGACACCATTGGTTTTTATTATTTTGAATGACTATGCATAGATATATTTTTTTGATTTTGTCTTTTGGTGTTGTATAGTTGTAGTCCAGCAGAGGAAAATTGCATGAATGTGTGTAGCCAGTCTAGTGTCTGCTGTATGAGAAAAGCTCTTTTCTGTCTTGATGCAACCGTTTACAAGAAATGCATTATTTTGCATAATGCGCCAGTGGTGAAGAGTAACTTTGCACATTTACTCAAGTATTGAATTCATTTAGGTTTTTTGAGATTTTGCCCAATTGCTTAATATACTTATGCTTAATCCTTAAAATACTACTAGTAGTAAATAGGCTACATTTAATGGAGTTTTCCACTGTATTGGAATAAGTTTAGAAAATAAATGGAATGGAATGGAAATGTGCTAAATCAATTTATTGCCAAGTTGGCTGAAAAGATCAACAGCACTCTCCCACTTGTACGATATCAAGCAGATAGAGAGAGCAAAGCCTATAGGGGGAATCGGCGAGCCTGACTCCGTCCAAAAATGATAAAACTTCTTAAGATCACTCATTAACATGATACATGTTATATGTATGTGTAAAAATGTGTGTTACTATTACTATTTACTATTTCCTTTACACTGTTTACTAGTATTTACTTACCTTATTCAGTTGAATTACTAAGAAAAGAATCTAGTTACCTCTTCCAACTATGCCCTTTGCACATGTGATTCTTGTTTGCTGTACGTTCATATCTGTGTACATGTGGGCAGGATGTCCTCCACCTGAGTTTGTCAAAAAAAAAACCCCTCCTTTTATATAACATCAACCCATGGGAGGTGCTCAGAAACGTACAAATTCAAATGTAAATTGAATATTAATGTAGTTAAAAAACTCACTTTTGTTTTGTAAAATATAGTTTTTGCTCAAGATTAATTATATATCATATATCATAAGGGCAGTGAGTTTGAGTTTGCGTTTCAGCTTTCGCTTGTACTTTGACCAGACTACCCTTCTTGCCCTTACCCTCACCACCATGCACCCATTCAAATATACACACACACACACACACACATATATGCACTGGGGCTTTCCTGTTATAGGAAAAAAAAAATTAAATGTGCAAATACAGCCACAAATTATGCAACGCATTAGGAAACCACGTGTTCAGATCAAATATGACCTTCTGGCAGACGGTCAGACTACAGTGATTCACACCAGTGTACAGATGCAAGTCATTCTTCTAGATTTTGCTCCGTGTGCTGTATCAAGCGCAGAGTAATGCATGCAGGGATGAAATTACTCAATTACTCAAATCTGATGTGCAGCAGAGGATGCAGTATTCAGAAGCTGATGTGTCCAAAAAGGTGTGTAATAAAGCAAAAAAAAGTAATTTATTTCCTCTTTAACCAGCTGCGGTGAAGCCAGCAGCATGGCAGCGAATTCAAACAGTAGGCCACCTTATTAAAATGATGTGCGAGCTTTCTCTTTGCGGTGGTCCATTTGAGATGGCAAAGGCGCACAAAAGATTCATTTATTCTCTTTGGGTAATAGCCAAAGTCATGTAGGTGCCATTTAGTCCTCCTGTTACCTGAGTGGTTAAGTGAGGGTTACCAGTTCAAGCAAAAAAGAAAACAAAAAAACAAACCCCCCCCAAAAAAACCCAAAACTGTCCCCTCCCTCTGTGTCTTTCTGCTGCTTTGCGAGGGCAATTACTCTGACCGGGTTAATGTGGAAAAAACACAGAGAGGAATACGAGAGCAGTCACAAACACGCAGCCGGCCTCACTTGAATGCAATCAACCCATTTTAGACTGGATGATGTCTAAAATGAGTGTGTGTGTGTGTGTGTGTGTGTGTGTGTGTGTGTGTGTGTGTGGGCACGAGTCATTTATGGAGTCATTTATCAGCAGAGATGGAGAGTAAGCAGTGAATAAGCATTGGCTAACAAGCCTTACCGACCATTACTAAAGCCGGCTGCAGGATTGTGAGTGCAGCGGTTATTGCTATATTACGTTACATGAAAACATTAGAGTATCAGTCTCTGCAAGGACCTTTTAGTGCCAATTAACTTAGAGCTTTTAAGCTTTTTCTAAACATCCACCATTGAAACAGATCCAGCATGTCAAATATCCAAATAAAATCCTCTTCCTGCAGATGGATTTCCATTTGCAAATAATTAAGTTGAGCGCGCGGCAGGTGAGTTGACACAATATCAGGCGAGCTTGCGTACGAGTGCCTTCTGAGAATGATGGAGACATTATAAATCACTCTGCTGATTCTGATTACTGCGAAAGATATGACTGACCACGTGGCAAGTTCGTCCCTCTCCTCTGAGGTAATCAGTTGCATCAACATTACAGCGCGCTGCAGTACATGCTCTAGTAAGCAGATGCATCAGTGGCATCCTGTGTCGTTTCTGAGGTTAGTTCGGTGATAACTTGAGCTGTTATATTCAATTTTGTGCAAGGCTAGGCCCCTTAAGCACTGTTTATAAGGTTAGCTCAGCAGCTGAGCTAACCTTATGACTTCATGATTGCGTCTTTGGGATTTGTGGCTTTTTTTAATGTGGAAGTAATATACTGTGTATCGTGTCTGAGCTGGCAATGGGGTTTTAGTGAGTGAGACAAGGGGTTTCAACTCCAGCAGCTTAGACCTCTCTCCTGAGGCCCCTCTCATACATACATTACTGCCCCTGCTGGTTGCGTGGCCAGTCAGTTTCAAATAATAAAGTGGTAGATCCATAAAGCATGCACCGCAGCTTTGTAGGCTTTGTAGGACTGCAGTTGGACCTCTCTTCCAGTCAGAGGAAGTCTAATCTATAAACAGATTCTGCATGTAAATCGGGTTTGAGAGGGCTTCTGTTGCATGCAGACTGTCAGTCCGCATAAACATCAAAACAGGTGAAACGCATTCACCTTACTGCTACCCATCGGCTACTGTCTCACCAGTGCACAGAGGAGAAAGCCTCGGGCCCTCAGGGTTTTGTGCAGTTTAACGGCATAAAAACAACTCAAGTTGATCTCCCTTTAATATCTAAAACATGAAAACTAATCCAAGTAAACCTATTTCCATAACTAATTTACATACCTATAACTAAAGATTCTTCTTCTCTTTCCCTATGTTGGCATTCCTTATCATAATCATATTCTATTGTTATGTGTATTTAAATTTAAATAAACAAAGTGTACTTTTAATTTGAAAAAATAAAGTAAATGATCTGACTTAGAAAACATATCTGCATATCTAATAATGGACTGTCACCATGGAGTACGACTGTCATGAGTGACTGACAGCCCTAACTGGCTCTTCTTTGGATTGTGAGCAATCGCTGCCATCTAGTGGAGATTGAGTGCATTACAAACAACAAATCCAATTTATTTCACTGAATATGGCTACTCATATCCTCAATGTTACAAGACATGATCGGGTGCAGGACAGATCAGAGATTGATTGGATGTCTCAACAAGTATTTCACAGCTTAGTCGCCTGTTGCCCCAACAGCCTGAGCCAAAGAAACCAAAGTTTGGCTACATGACAGCAAACATCATACAGGTCAGCAGATGATCTCTGAAGTCACAAAAAACAAATCTGTAACATCACGACCTGAGCGAGGTGTCACTAACTGGTGATCGGCACGGCACATCATGTTGCACAAACGACAGAGAGCTCGTATTGCTGCAGGAATACATTGTTTGAGTCCGACTAGTCCCTTTCTTTGTCAGCAGCAGCAGTCTGGTAGTTGCTTAAACAAATAGTTTTTTCCTCAACATCTTAATTCATATCTACGATCACACTGACGAAGTGTGCACTGTTACAGCACAGAAGAGGGATGGTACAGCATTCTCAGTGTAATCACTACAACACATTACACTAGAAGTTATTGATAAAATCAACTCTCACTCACTCAGCGTTAATTGCTTCGGTGCAAATATTGTTACAGTGCACTTTTTTAAACATGACCGCCTTCCAGTGAGTTTTTGCTAGATGATATTAAACGATATACAAATATTGCAGTCCTGTCATCGAACGAAATAAAAACCTACGTGTATCTACGTACGCTCACTCGTTAGCAAGCCACACGCAAAGGAACACACGAGCAGAGACACGAAATACATATATGCCATAAAATAGGTCATCTATATATGTTCTGTCTACGTTACTAGACGTATAAGCTACAAAAGTTCTTCTCCATGTATGCACTACAACGTACAACGCAGAAGTTCCACACACTCAAAGTATCAAGAAACGTAACCGGGTAGAAAGAAAGAGCCAGCTCCTCCATTGTGCATGTGTGTGCTTACATGTGGGTCTCAGAGTCAGTAAAGCCCAGCAGGGGGCAGTGTTATCTGTTACATTACACCACAAAGTCAGGGACTTTGACTCCATCTCTGTTTTTTTTTTTCTTTTTTTTCTCCATTGTTTCCTACATATTTCACTACAGTCTGATTCAGGAGGGTTGTGCAGAGAAGAGGGAGCGGAATCACTGATGTGCTGAATTCATCCGGTGTCAGGTACTGCAGGCTACAGGTACTCTTCTTCCTTTATGTACAGGATCTCGTGGGCCGAGCTGGGAACCTGAGAGCGAGAGAGACAACAAGAAATAAAGAAACAACTGGTGGTCAAAGGATTAAGTGTTTGCACAATTTAATATTATTATTATTATTATTAAATATTATTGAGCTTAGATGAATATTAAAGGTCCTAAAACCATATTTGTCCATTTTCACTGTGAGTAATGGGAAGACACAATGTTTTGTGAAAGAAGCTGATATCATATGTAATCAGGATATAACAAAACTGAGTGACGAGAATCAAAATGTATGGATTGTTTTAACTTTACTTATTATAAATACATTCTTAACATTTGAGATCAACTTTTCTGTGGCTTTAAGTTAACAAAATGAGACTATATTCAGACTGATTCACTCAAGTTTGAACATCTGCAGTCTCTTATCGGCAGTCGAGCAGACAAGTTTTTTAAATGACAGTAATTCAGCTCAGTAACAGCCAAGTTTATCTCGCTATGTCTCTAATTACAGGACTGATATCTAAACTTTTTAAAAACCCTATGTTGAGTCTGAATTTCTACCTGTGCACTGCTGCTGCTGCTGATGCTTTTCCTGCCAACAGGTGGTGCAGGTTGGACTAAAACCAGCACGTCCAGAGCTGCGGGTCTGAAACTGCTGACACTGTGGCTCTGGAGCTGGATGATGTTATTCGGGCCTGGTTTCAGGGGCTTTGCATTAACAACCCTGTGTGTCCTTGTTTTATCCCTTTGAGACACCATATTAAATATAATCACTTACTTAATGCAGGGAACACTCTTTATATAGGTTGCACTAGTCTTTGAGTGCGCAAATGACCAAATCCTGTTTCCTTCATACAACATAGCAATGAGCTGCTTTACAATGCACAGCAATCCATTTCTATTTGAAACTTTCCTAATATTATTGATTCTTTACAAACCACATAGATATATAAAATCAGAATGGTTCCCTTAAGAACAGTTTTCTGATAGCCAGCCTTACAGCGTGCGGCATCCGAGCCCCAACTGTGACTGATTTAGAGTTTTGAGAGTCGATATGTAATCGCTGAGGGGCTTTAAGATCAGAAATAAAAGATATTCCTCTCCCGCAAAAGGCACAAGTCGCAGCTGGAGATAGACATGATGAAAATAAACCACGAGTTCATTTAAATGCGTGTTTCACTCATTCCTTTATCATGAATATGGACATCATCTGAAACATCTTCACATTTGAGTTCCTCTGTGGATAATCAGGGTTAATGATGAGAACTAATTGTGTAGATGGAGCAGAATGAAGACTTTAGATAATTCATACTGGATCTGATGTTTTGCTGAAAGGGGAAACTCCACCCACCGATTTATTCCCTGCTGCTTATCATGCATCGCGGTGGCAGCGTGCTAAGTAAAGTGCTCAAGAGTAGAGGGTGCATATGGCTGCTGGAAATTATGTTTGGGTTGCCTGCCTGGCCCACCTTCAAGGTCTTTTTAGTAACCACGACAGGCACACATGACCTCCCGAACACAAATGCAGGCAGCCACTCCGCAATGTTTCGAGCCTGATCAACATGGATTCCACATCCCCTAAGGTGGGAGTAGACAGCAGCTTCAACCAGATGTTCTCAGTTGTGCCTCATTACATGTTTTGGTTTACTAGATCTCCCCAGCAGTGTCTGCCCCATAACTGATTCCAACTCACCACCAGCTCCTTTCTTCTCTACGTGAGTATGAAACACGGCTGTAGATCCAACGACGCAACCACACGGTCAATCATCGATCTTTGGCCTTGAGTGTTCTTATAGCACAGACGCCCACTAACAAAGCACCACTCAGGTTCAGATCAGGCACACTGTTCAACTCAATTACTTCCCTTTGTTCAGTTAACAATGCATTGCTGGTGGTGGTGGGTCCAAAAGGCACTGGCGTGTGTTACTCTGGGACTGGGTCAAGACCTGGCCCACAGGCACTGGCCAATCAGCTTCCTTCCCAGGTTTCCCAGCATTAATAGAGTAACTATTAGTCTGGACCCTCCCATGGGCCTAATTCGATCTTGGAGACCCTATCAGGAGGAGGGGATTCAGAGTCATTGCTGCTACTATCTGTAGGTTTTAATGCAACTGTATCACAAAGAATACAAATGATTCACCTCTCATAACTGCAGGTAGAACCAGTGAGTCAGTTCTCAGACGTGTTCAACTTGTGGTCGAGAAGTTATTTTTGGTCGGGGAGCATTTCATGACACTCTTCATTTCACTGGGAAAAGTAGCACGTTACTGTCCGACGCTGTCATGTGCAGCGTGTAACGTAGGAGCAGATGTGCGTAGGTGGGATGAGCAGACGTGCAGCGAGCAGACAGACAGATAAGGGCCTTTTCCAAACACAGCCCAACTTACTGGCCCCTCACTACAGAATAAAAGCACGCTCACAGCTGTGGAGGGCGCTCCACGTTGAAGCGAGGCTATAAATAAATAGGTAAACCGCGGGCCACACATCACTTTCAACAGTGAGCATCTGTCACCGTGGATACTAACAGATGTCTTGCTCGTTCAGCTGTTGAGTTTCTGTTTATCGGCGCGTATGTATAAGATGTGCCGGTTAAATATAGCACAGGAGTACCTGGTTGACACCTCCCACCACCAGGAGGCGGTCTCTGATGACGATGGAGGAGGTGGAGCATCGCGGGAAGGTCATCGGAGCCAACCTCTCCCACTTCTTTTTCTGAGGGTGAAAGGCCTCCACTGTGTCCAGGGCTGAGGGCTCATGACCTGGAGAACATGGATTTTATTCAGCAAACAACACTGCAGCCACACCAGGGAAGCAGAATGCAGTGTGAAAGCCGCAAACATAAAGTTCAGTTAACAGTTTCTTGCTCCTACCAAGTCCTCCGGCCACTACCATCCGGCCGCGCAGGAAAGCGGCAGCAAAGTCAGCCCGCTTTGTTTTCATCGCCACCGTCTCCTCCGACTTCAACCAGGCGCCTGCAGAAGAGGAAGGAACGACAGCTGAAGTGAGCAGATGTGCGCGCTCGCGTGCGCGCGGGCTTATGAACTCGCTGAAGGTGAAGTCGGTGGCGCTGTGGTCCTCCTTTGGCTGGACAGGATGCTGCTGAGCTTGTTTTCAGACAATGACCTGCGCAATCAGGTCACCCACAAGCCAGCTGCAGCCGGGACATGTACAGCCTACACACACACACACACACACACACACACACACACACACACGAACATACACCTGGCAAGGACACTCAAAGGTTATAACAAATGCAGACAGCAAACAGAGACAGAGAGGGTACAGGGAGGTTGGAGTAGGGGTCAGACCACTGTAGGGAGAAAAAGTGGGGATGCTGTTGTCAGCCTGTTGGTTTATTATTGTACGATTGCACTTTACTGAAAAATGTAATCTACTGCAGGGATTGCTTCCTATTTGGCAAGGAAGGAATGGGATAAGGAGTGGGCTGTTCAGCTCCAACGACGGCTATCTCAACCACACGGTTAATTTAAAAAGTGAAAATCAGGTGCGCTGGCCGCCATCAACTTTCGCAAATTAAGAACAGGGCATTACAAAATTCCTAAATGACATGTTTATAAACTGTTCTGCAGTTTTTTTTTTAATGTCCGACAAGTTTTTAATATTTAGTTTTCATATTTGATTGTCTCACCAGTACAAGCCCCCCTGTGCTGCTTTGAGTTATTACTGTGCTGCATTGACCCTTTAACTCCGAATGTGTCGCCAGCTTTGGATTACGGTAATAACGTCACGGTTTGTGATATCAGAACGGTTTCTGAACGCTGAGACGTCGCACTTTACAGCCCAAATTGTGTTATTACGGCTTTGCTCCCACTACACACACAGCGGTGGAGAAATGTTGCTTTTTATGGCCTGTTTTTGCACATTATGAGACACAGACTCTCAAATTTCATTGGAAGTAGTTTCATACTTTTCAAATCTCAAATATATTCTGCTATTCGTGCATAACTGCAGTGCTGTTTGTGCACTAAAACTCTAAAATCCAGTTCAGTTTTTGTGTTTTTCAACTGTCATCACGCTCTTCTAACATGCAGTAAACTGTAAACAACTGCCAGGTATTGAAAGTTTCAGGTATAGGTACAGGACAGGCTCAGGTGTTAAAGGGTTAAATCTGTTTTGGGTCTGAGTACACAAAAACTGGCGCGGTTGTTCACACTCTTCCCTCAAATCCAACCGCTCTGCATGGAAACCACAGCCGAACAGCTGGAGATGTTACTACAGTGAAGCATACGCGATGTGATCCCTCAACTGCTTCCCATTCTGCTAAGAAGGAAGCTCGCCTGCCGACGGCTGAACCCTTGACGTGTGCGTGCAGAGGCGAACGAGTGCAATTCCAATTAAAATAAAATATCAGAAATAACATTAAAAACGGAGAAGCATGGGGTGCCGGAGTTATTACGCTTTTAGTTTTACCTCACCAGTTACCGAACCCTTCAAACTGGCCACGAGGACCCTTTTCACAAACCTTTTGCTGCGTGAGTAGAGGTGACATTTCCTTCACGCTCACAGCTGAAGCACTCCAGATGATAAAAGGTGTACTTGAGAGCGGCGGAAATGAAAACACAGTCATCGAAATAATCCTTCTCTTTCCCCGGCAGAACCTGCAGAAGTTTTCTTTCTTTCTTTCTTTCTTTTTTATTTTTTACTTTCAGGTTTTGTGGCTGCCAAGTTTTGTTTATCTGAAGGAAACCCCAGACTGGAGAGAATCGTGACAAAGGAAGAAAGATAACTTCATTAGGGAGCGAGGGAGGGAGAGGGCGAAGAACTAGAAAGGGAGATAAAGACAGAACAAGACAAAAGAAAGGTGCAAAAATGCCTTGCTCTTTATCTTTGTCGATCCTTTTCTGGATCTCCTCACTCTCTCTTATCTTTTCCCATATTTATTTTTACATTTTCTCTCTGTCTGCCTTCGCTCCCCCACTCTCCCTCCCGCGGTCCTCTCCTCCTCTTTCCATTCTCTCCCTCGCTTTCCCCTTGCCTCGCTATTTCTCCCTCTCGATCTCATTTAATCTCAATCTTTTCCTTAAACAAGAGCCAGAGACAACAAGGTGGAGAGAAACAAATAGAGGCAGGGGGAATGAGAGAGAGATAAGTAGCCAGATGGTGAGCCTTCCTGCATGTTGCTGCAGTGTGTAATGAAGAGCTGTGTTTTCCTTTCCAGCCTGGTTAAATTACACTGAAGAGAACAGAATAGAGATCACAGCTGGCTGTCCACTCTGCTCCGTTCTCTCAGAGGAAAACCCTCCTGTCAGATATTTCACACTGGTACATAAAACACAAACCTGGGGAAATCCAGCAGTTATGTTGTGGAGTTAGGCTTTTTTAAAAAACTGCGACGAGCCAGGAGTTGACACTGACTTCGTGCCTTACTTGCTTTTTTTTTTTTTTTTAAATTAAATAAATAGCTGCACATCAAAACATATTTGCATTTCTTAAATTATGAAAGAAAGGTATGCTTGAAACTCATACCCGTCTCATTAAAAATTAGAATTTCCAACCTGCCTCCCATACTTCTGCTTTTACTTTCCAGCATTTTCAAGGCTTCCTTGCAACAAACTGCTGTTAAGTCTGTTTTGAGCTCTCAGTCGCTCGTACTGGGGCACTCGCACCGAGAGATACACGTGCAGCGGCGGGCGCTCCGGTCATCCTCAAGCAGTCGGCGGCAGTTCACTCAGCGCTGCAGAAATCGTGTTCAGCTGTAGCCAGTATTGAGTTAGCAGCAAAGCTGCACGACCTGTAAACTTCTACAACTATGTTCGATATAAAGACATCTATATATGCGCGCTCTCTAATTCACCGTCCTTAACTAGCACTTGGCCGACTCTGACATTTTGTTCCATGTACAGCTCAGAACTCAAGTAGCCGACACAAACTACGTGCCCTGCAGATTTCCCAGTGTGCCGTTTGCAATGAGCCAGTACAAGCTGCTCTGGTCACCTGTGAATCTTTCCCTGTGAATGCAGGGTTAGCTAGTTTTAAACTGACGGTGCATGAAAATCGTTTTGAGCTATTGAAACTTAAGTCATGGTTTATCCTGTTCATTAATCAGTTATGCAAGCAGGAGGCCGGCGTAACATCGCCAAGCCCCGAAGTCAAGCAATGGATCGTGTGGTGATCTGTGTCATCGTAGCCATACTCGCCTGCGACTGTAATGCGTCTGTTTGAGACAAATGAATATCTTCCTTTCCCGTGATGGATTTAACTGTTGATGGTTGCTGTATATTGATAGAAAATGGCAGATCAACAAAAGTAGTGGATGCAGAACGCATGCCACAATGTCAATTCCCTTTTAAAACAGTGCTTACAGTCTCGCAGGCTGGATTTTTCCTCTTTAAATTACAGTTGTGTCAACACATCACGCTGCAGACTTATGGCCCAATCCTCTGAGACCGAGTTTCAACTGCAGACCTCATTCCTGTTTGCTTTGGAGGGATTACACAAGTCTTCGTGCCAAGACTTTCTTTGTAGGTTGCGGGGAAAGCACCAGCATGCATTATTCTACTCTGGAGGGAGACGGCGGAGGGGAATAAAGAGATGGAGAGACGGAAAAAGTAAAGAGAGGAGGAGGAAGAATATAGACAGACAGAGAGAGCGACAATAGAATGAGGGATATGAGGCGATCCTCTGAAGGCCGGGCTTTGTAGTTCGTGTGGCGGCAATTTCGTCCGCAGCTCCCCTCTGTAATTGTCCATCGTGATTAAAATGGTGATTGCTTCTCGGCCTTTGATGAGTCCGGCCTGTTACATGAGAAATCTCAGACGCCGCTGACCACACGGACGATCCCAATGTGGTATTTTTGAATAATTGCATATTCTCCTACACTCATGGCCGACATTTTCGAGACCACGTTTGCTCTTTTGTCGTCTATGCCTCGTTCCACCTGCTTTGTGGTCCCAAGCAGTACATAAATCAAATGGAGACAACGTGGAATACATTTGTTGTTAGTTGGCCCCAGGGGGACCACATCATTTATGCTTTTTTTTGTTGTTACCATTGCCTGAGCTCTACACGCTTCACAGGAGCTTCTGATGAACGTGTTTCTTTGTTGGATGCAGTAGAAACAGGAGGATTCGTAGTTCTAGCTCAGCACTGGCACAGTAAAGCAACTGAATGGGACACTTTAATTCGCCCAAATCACAAAAAGAGCTATTTTCTTTTCCTTTTTCGACCAAATAGTTCCAGGTACTAAAGAGCCACAGGGTACAAAAATCAGGGAATAAATCAGGAACAAAGCACACCCTTTGTGCGTTCCTGTTTGAGATTCCCCAGCATCTGAAAAATCCATGAAGCTGAGGCAAATTAGTCCAACAACAGATTAAAAAAAAAAAACAAAACAAATGCTTTGGGATGCAATTTTCACACATGGATACTATTTCTGCCTTATTAGGCAAGAGGGTAATTTCCACGTTCCAGATGAGAGAATACAGGAGTTGATAAAAACACACACACACACACACACACACACACACACACATCTCAGCTGCCTTCAGTTACTACCACACGCTCAGCAATGAACTTTTATGAGTGGCAGTGAGTGATTTGTGGACCTTTTCGCCCCTGTTTTCGTCTCGCAGGCGACACTGAGGGCGTGTTGTGTTATTGGTGGAAGTTGTTGAGGCTGTTTGCAGCCTGAACATGAAGGCTGCGGCTTTTGACCCTAAGTGTATGCTGCAGTTTGTAATCAATCAAGGATAAGGCAGTATGGCAGGCCACCTTTTGTAGAAATGATGTTTAATTATATATTACAAAGTATTAGGTCTTCATGGGTGCTTTCATCAAACAGTTAAAAGTGAATTTAGGGGCTACACCTTAATAAGGCAGTAATTTATCTACCATTTCTAATTATAATATATATAAGAAACTAGTTAATACTGATTAAGTATATAACCAGTCAGACATTGAAGGGGCTCGGGTGTTACCTCCAAAGCAGAGTCTGAACTCGTTTGGTCACAACATGTAGCAGTTAAGGTTTCTGAGTCCGTTAAACAGGTGCACGGCCAGGAAAAAAGGCTGTTTACAGCCTGTGGGGCTGACACAGGTAGTGTCCAGTTATGCAGATAATGCTGATTTCTATTTCTGAGCAGACTCGTGCCCCCCCCACTGTAATATAATGGAGGTGAATGCATTTACATTTGCGACGCTCACAGCGCTGAAAACTCTGCTGTTTTGAGTTGGAGGCAGAAACTTCGGTGACTGATACCCTTAACTATCTGCACAGCTGGATGCCACTTGAATAAACTGAGAAAATATATTTTTTAAGTAATTTGGGTTAGCTGACCCTCTGGGCTTTTCATTCTCGGTGTAAATTTTATTTCACAACTTCGCTCTTTGTGTTGTTCACTCGTACTTGCTGCATCTTGCCTACAATGCCGAACCAACACCTAACAGGCGTGTGTCTTAATACTGGCGATATGGAATGGAACAGTAATAGAATATCACTGTGTGACAGCAGATTGCATGACCGCACGTGTGTGTGTGTGTGTGTGTGTGTGTGTGTGCGTGTGCGTGCGTGGAGAGATATCGCTGCAGATGGATAATAAAGCAATCTGTTTCTGGATCTTGTAATTTAAAGCGCTCCTCATCCCCAGCCCTCCCTCCGCAGCTCATCTCCCATCTCATCTCCACCAAAATTAGATTGGTGAAACGGGGTACGGCTGCCTTCCCAATATGTGCGCGCATGAGCATGTGGATATGCATCAGTGCGTGCACATGGACGCCCGTGTTTGTGTGTGTTGGGGGGGGGGGGGGGCATTTTCCTGCGGTCTTTCTTCCCCTATCGCACACAGACAAGGCAAACTTTCTCCCCATTATCATACATTAACATTATCACTCCCGTGTTCTGCTTTATTCGCCTTTCGCTCAGCCAATCCCGATGTGTGACCGTACATCCAGCTGTCTAAAATGACTTATCGATTTCTGCTCTCCCATTTCTCCTTCCGGTCCCTCCTCAATTTGTTCACCTGTTACTCTGGGGTGTCTTTGCTGGATAGAGGGATAAGTCATTTCGCCGTGTTACGGGACGCGGAGTGTGCACGGAATTAAGAGGAGAATGAGGAGCCTGTTTTTGGTTGGAAAACCATTTCCCTTCACGGCGCCGTTGATGTTAATGGATGCGTTGCATGAGTCAAAATGAAGATGGATGCTGCCGGTGTAAAAGGAGATGATGAGACATTTCGCCTATGTGCGATACAATCTGTGTGATAGAAATCTCAATTAATCTGTTCTAACAGAGTGACTTTTACTTTTGGTTTGTTGATGAGATTAGTCGATATTTCATTAATTTAAAAATGTATAGGAATAGTATATGATATATTATAATTTATAAGAGCGAGATGTAAAGATGGATGTACACATATCTCACTGTGTCTGTGCAGTAAGGTGGTCTTTTGCCCAGCGTAGAGTAGCCTCAACAACAGCTCTCTCCCAGGGCGTCCCTCCTCTCACATGCGCAATTCAACTGCGCCTCAATCTCTGACTTTTCCTGTTTCGCCGTGGACTGCGTTACAGTGACTGGATGGCGCAGAGTCCTCACTAGATTTCACTGGATGGAAACAATAGTCCATCAGTGACAGATTAGACAAAACAATGAACGGATCCATCTCTCTCTCTCTGACATGAGCATAAAGACTGGAGGCAGGGTGAAGCGTCTTACCCCGTCAGCTAACTGCAAACGCACAATGCAACCAGGCCACCAACACTTTGGTGAGGGAATCAGGCGTGTGTTATCGCAGCGCTGGCTCATCCAGCGTAGAGACTCTTGAGGCTTAAAGCAGAGATGGGGAGCAGGCCACAGACGGCTGGAAAGCTAATTTCTTTCTGACTGGACTGAGGCGGCACAACATTGCCGCGCAGACGAATAAACTGTCCATCAAGAAGTAGTTCTAGCGCACGAATCTCGATAAAATCAAAATCATTTCTACATTTTTTGCTTATATACTGATTTAACAAGCAAGAAATGTGCAACTCAGGTGGCTTAAGAGATGCTGGTATTTGTTAAGCTTGCCCTTTTCTCTATATGCTAACCTATGTGTTGTTGAACTAAAGTGTAATTATAATAAAGTTCCAAATGTAGAAATCCCTCTTGACAATGCAGCCTACAGCTTTGCAACGGTTCAACAAGACCACGCTTTTACAGTTTTGGATACAGAGCTGCATATAAAGCAGTATTATATATGTGCGCCTTCAAAGTCCTCAGCCCCTCTTGATATTTTGTCCTCATTCTAACTCTTCACTGACATTGCATCCTGCTTAAAATAAGTAAAGTATTCAAACTCACAATGGCACTTTCTGTGTCTGCAGTTCCAACTGGACTGGTCTTTTTTGCACATTTCAGTGTGATTAATCCCGACATATTTGGCATCTTTGGACACTTGGACTTTGAAATGAGGTTTGGAGCGTGTGAACAACCCTTTGACGTGTTGCATGCGATCTAATTCATGAATTATGGCTCAGAAGGGGAGGAGTGGCATGGTCAGCTGGGCTTTGACTTTGCCATTGAGTCTATTACAACCAAAATAGACAATTCGAACTTAAAAAGGGAAACCTCACGATGGAAAAGGTGATTCCATACCTTGGCTGGTGTCAAATATGTTCACATTCTTGGTGAACTTGGAGCTCTGGTGTCCACCTCCCTGCCGCAGTCCTCCGAGCAGACACAACCTCCCAGTTGTGTCCCATATCACTCCCCCGTATGAACGTTTGCAAGGCATCATGGGAAGCATAGTCCAAGTGCGCGTCTCTGCGTCATAGACCTCGAAGGCTTTCACCGGTCGCTTACACTGACGACCACCTAAAAAAAAAACAAAACAATAAATTGAACAAACACAATAATAATAGCAATAATCGTATTGATGCTCAAACAATATGAGTTTGAAAAGTGAAGCTGTTGCGGCGTAAACACACCCACACTGGTCTATCTGTACCTGCCACATAGAGCTTGTTGCCCAGCAGATGTATGTTTGCGTCGTAGCGTGGGGTCGGCATGGGAGGAAGCAGCGCCCACACGTCCTTTCGAAGGTCATACTGCTGCAGGATGCTCCGAGGGAGCAGGTCAGCGCCCATTCCCCCCACAGCCAGAGCTCGTCCATCTACAGACACACATATCGAGTTTTTAGCGCTTTTTAATTAACACAGTGAGGCCGCGATATATTTTTCTTAAATGCAAGGATTTCGTGGAATTACATTCAGTGTCAGAAATCAAAAGCGTCTCAAAAATGTTAAAAAAACAAAAAAAAAAACCCCAGCCTACTCAAAGATATTCAGCTGAGAAACACCTCACCGGCACTTTATTTTATGAAGTGCTAAAAATCTGCAAAGCTGCGGAGTTGGATGAGAAGTTCGTGACGAAGCATGAGACTGTGACAGACATGGGAAGGACAGGGAGTACGGCAGCAGAATGAAAATGCAAGAGTCCACGTCTGGCACTTTGGCATGACACCTCTAGCATAAGAATGGAAGTGGGTGAGAGTGTCGACACGAGGGAAAATACAGCCTTAACTTTCAGAAAGAAGAGAGAGTAAGCAGCAGGGACACAGTTTGAATTTTATTGTGTTTTTCTTTATTCCTTCCTCGGGTTTTTATATATATATAAAGCTATTTAATTCATATTCTAACCTCAGCGCATCTGAATAACATAAATAACCAAAGTTTCACTTTTTATTCATCCCTGCAGAACAGAAAAGCTCATTACCTGGAGTTCATTAACTAATATCTGGAAAATAACGATTCTGCAAACGTCAATAAATATGACATCATCTAGTCAATTCGGTGACTGACCGTTTAAAGATGCCATATTTGTTTTAATTAAGTCCCATCGATCATTTTGTCAGACAATTTGTCTCTTTTTCAGCTGCTGGTGATGAGTTTTGGGATGAAACTGCGAGCGAATAGCCGGGGATTGAAGATTGGTCAGGGAGATGGAGAGGGCAGCGCGACGAAACCCATACACGGCCAATACGTCTGCGTGCGTGTACGGCATCTATCTGTGTTTCAGCAGACACTGACAAATGCGCCGCTGGACTGAACGCAGACTCGGACTGTTCGTTTATGGAGGCCGCTGGACTCAAAATGTGAGAACAAATCTGAGTGTCAGAGCTCAAAATTGCTCTATTGACATCAAAAGAGAAAGCTTACCTAAGACCTTTGGTTAAATGAAAGCGTATTGAAGCGTGTTTCATGCTGTGTGATCAAACTTGTCTGCAGAGCTTCCCTGCGCTTCACAGCCAGGCAGCTACTTCCAGAAATACATTTAATATACACTGCATATATTTTCAAATGAGGACATCATTGCATGTCATTTGAGCGGGTCACGTCTGACAGCTTGGAAGACTCCGAGCTCAAAGACAGACGATGAGTTTCACAAATGAAATGTATCTAATTGAAGGCTGTGGTGGGAAATACAAAGTCTAACAAACTCAGTGCAGTGACATCAACATAAACATTTGCTTTGGAGCATCATCTCTCTCATAAAGTCTTTTTTTTTTTAGTGTGAGCTCTATGTATCAGTATAAAGCCTATGCATATTTGTGCATTTGTGCAGTTTTAGTCTTGAATCTTCACAGGGTTTTGTACAGCTGGTCCCTGGCACAACATAGTTGCGTCCCACAGAGACAGACAGAGGCTCCTTGCTCTGAAGCTCCATCCCCGCTGCTGCACAGAGCAGCGTTTGCTTGTTTATTCAAAATGTATTAATACTAAATGTGTTTGTGCCTCCAAATTGCAACTAATTTTACACTCTAAGACTTTGGTTTCCAAGCAATAGACCTGCCAATTGGGAAGTGGATTGGATGAATGGTTCTCGAGATTCTCGATAGACAGACAGACAGACAGACAGACAGAGATTCCCTGCTGCATTGGTTAGATTGAGCAGTGTTTTCTCCTCCGGTTTCTGTCTGAAACTGCGGATGACTAAGCTTTTCGGAGAGTGGTAGAGTTAACAGTTCACAATTTAATAGTTCGCAGTCCTTATGTTTAAGAGATGTAATGCTAAACTGACTGGCCTTCTACCTGCAAACCCTGGTTTCAGAAGCTTTTCTGCAGCACTACATGTATTTTTTGCAGAATGTAACTCCTTATAATGTTACAGTCTCTACCTTTCACTGTGATGGATACACCCATCAGGGCCTCCCGCAGAGCGCTCCTCTTCCTCCACCTCCCTTCCTCCGTGTTGTACATCTCCACCACCTTCAAGGGGCTCTGGTCCTCTCCCACTCCTCCCACCACCAGGATTTGTTTTCCCAGCACTGCCACAGCCGCACCAGCGCGAGGGGTGGGCATGGGGGGCAAGCTTATCCACCGGTCCCCCTGCAAAGAGGCGCAAGGTGATGACAAACTGGATGGTGGAGAGGCTGATCTCTTCCTAGGTTTAGGTTTTCC
Organism: Datnioides undecimradiatus; assembly: GCA_008933995.1. Taxonomy (NCBI): domain Eukaryota; kingdom Metazoa; phylum Chordata; class Actinopteri; order Lobotiformes; family Datnioididae; genus Datnioides; species Datnioides undecimradiatus. Next base: position 19,431,064 of record WARS01000013.1, read on the forward strand.
TGTTTATTATTCATACTCAGGAAAGAAATGGAACATCAGCGTCAACGCTGCATATATTTGGTACCTCAGGGGAGTACAGCTCCAGGGCCGGGCAGGGCCTTCCCGCGGCATCGCAACCACCCAGCATATACATCTGCCCCCCAACCTCAGACAGAGTATGGTAGACGCGGCCACTGGGTAGTCGTGCCAGGCTCTGCCAGTGAAACTCTTGGGCTGATGGTACGGCCATGGCTCACCGAAGCAGTGAGGTATGAAAGAGGAGGAGGGCCAGAGTTAGGGATGATTTGGTAGGGAATTGATCGGGGGAGCTGAGAAGATGGAGGTGTGGGAGAGCTGGGAGACTGGAGTCAGGGCCCCGGGGTGAGGGGGAGGTTCGTTATTGGAGAGGTGAAGCGAAGTTGAGCGGTGGGAGTGTCGGATCAGTTAAAGGCTGGACTCTCCTCTCTGGGGGATGCCGCGCTGCCTCACGCCAGGCCCTGCAGAAGATATCAAATCAGAATGGACTGCAACATACAGATGAATATATCCTTCAGCAGAGAGCAGCGGGTGCATTTTGAGCGAGTGGAGCTTGACAGTAGTTTACAAGATGTTAATACACAGAGATTATGATCATCGAGTGTGTTGGTTGGAAGAAACATCTCATCAGCAGTGATGCAAAGTAACCAAGTGTAGATTTCAATACTTCTATTTTATGCTACTTTAAACAGCAATATTCTACTGTTTACTGCCCTACAGCTATTTGTTGATTAATCAATTAATCAATCCTTCTCCACAGTCTCCTTCTTATATTGTAATTAATTGATTATCTTTGGGCTTCCTAAATTTATTGGACAATACAAGTAACTCAGTGACGTTATCTTGGAACTCTGGGGAAAATGTAATTGAAGTCATCCATATTCTCTGACAGGGTATTGATCAAACAGTTAATCAATTAATTGAAAAAAATTGGCTGATTATACAATAATGAGAATAATAGTTAGTGGCAGCCCGAGCTGACGAAAACAGTCAGTAGCTGCTGTGCTGAATGGAAGTTTTTATAGATGCATGGTCTGATGCCATATACCAGCATTTATTTAAGGTCCCAGGTGGAGTTTTATGCAAATACAAACAGTTCAGCAACAAAATACATACAAAGGAGCAAAGAATCCAATCAAATATACAACAGAATGACCATGAACCTCAACCAGGGACATCCATTACTGTGCGATCGCTCTTGATCGCACTGATCACAATAGGTGTCTGGGTACTTGGACATTTATGAATTCATTCATATTGAAGAAGAATATGACAGTGTTGAGACCTTCTCAGCCTCCAGTCAAAACATCTGAATCATTACATATACATCATCCTAAGGGACTTTAGTGCTGTCAGAGGTTACATGTGAAAATATAACGTTGTGGATTAAACTACCTGACAGCTTCTTAAGTATTTAAAACCATCCTCGACCAGGTACAAGATTAAAATGCTATTTAGATGATGATGCTCCCCGAACTACAATTTGTAGACCACACCCCCATACTTTTACATATAGAGCATGTTGTTTATCCTAGATTGACAATAAAGATGGAGAAGACATCCAACAAAAGTCCTTACGATGAATTTAAAGTATGGACATTGGGTTGCAAGGGGCATGTCCTCGAGCTGTAAGTACTGCAAACGCTCTGAATAGCTCTCACACAATAATGCGAGGGCAGGATTACAAATGAGAGTATACTGTAAACACACTTAAATTGATTTGCAGAGCAGATGCTACCTTCTACTTCAGTGGTTTCCCTTTAAACTCAGAGCTCAAATCGTCTAAGTATGAATCTGTTGCATGTTAAACATAAGGAGGAGGCTATTTAAAGGAATACTGCCACGGCTGTAACTCAAAGCTTTGGTTTCACTTATTCTGTCGTCTGTAGATTCAAGAAGGAGAAAATCAAGGAATTAGCATATTCTAATACAAATCAGCTTTTGTTTACATTTCCAACATCCTGAGTTAAACAGCCAACACCTGACTCCGTTTAAGAATTCACTTGCTATGTCGCTGAGAGTTTGTTCATTTGTCTTTTGGTAAGACTTCGTTTAACATCTTGTTAAAATGAATCAACCAGCCTTGGAGCTGCTACGTCGTCTCATCTTCTTCCTTAAAGAATAACGTTAATTGCTCTGCGAACATGCAGGTTTATCTTGTCATATAGTTCACTGAAGTTTCACCCTGCTCCCACGAGACTTCTGCAGTCCGGTGATCACTGACAAGTTCCAGTTTCCCCACCTTATCCCTTTAACACTACATCACTTTGCCTGTGTGTAACTGTGAATCAAAACATCCTCCTCTTCTACGCTCTGCTCAGATGAGTAGCAGCTGTTGTCTAGTGGAAGTGAACTGACACAGCGTCTCTCATGTTTAAGTTTCCTTCCTTGTCACTGTGATGTCGGGCGCCGCTGTTGTTTTTCCTTTTTTTTTTTTTTTTTTTTTTTTTTACCGTGTCATCCCTCAGGAGCTTTCGTCTCCTGCGCGTAACCCACTTCTCCTGCCCACGTACGGTTCCCAGCGAGGAAGACGGGGGAGGAGGAAGTCTGTCATCGACGTGGGAGGAAGCATCCAGAATAAACCCACCGTACGATGCACCGCAAACCTAATTCTGACTGCATCACCTTAAACGCACCCTGTATCACAACCTTACGTGTCACACTGGGGGGAAGCAAACACTAGTTGTCAAAGTCAAAGCCAGGTGTGTTAGGAGGAGGTCACATTGAGGAGAATTAAGTGAAAACGTAACTGCGGTTAAATTACCCAGCTGTGATTCAACACAGTATCTCAGCAGTTTATCCTTTAAAGCTTCACATCTCTTCTAACACACGCACCCCCGCTCTGATTCAAACCTCCACCGCTTCCCCTTTTCCTCCCCCTTTGTGTCCGTCTCCCTCTGTTTTACAGCCACGCTTTATCTACCTGCCATACCTTTGATCATCTCACAGACAGAGGAATAAAGGACAAAGGCGGAAGATAAAGAGAGGACCGTCCTTCAAAATAAAATCTCGCCCATTGGTTGCCATAGCAACAGCTAAGCTTTTCCCAAGGGGCGTAGCTATTGTTTTTTTTTTTTTTTTCCTTCTTTCGTTTGCACATGATTGCTTATCGCTTGGTTTGCTGTTAATAATGGCTTATGAAAAAGGATGAAAAACAAATAAAAGCGGTTGCTTTCCTATAGGCTGACCCTGGCAGGCGTGCGCTTGCTAACGAGGCAGGGTAGTTCTCTCCCGGCCCGACTCAGAGAGTGCATTAATTGCAATCTGTAACCGATTTGGTTCGCAACGTCGTTTTTTTTTTTAATTAACTGCTTGAACAGCTTGAGATCAACAGTAAGCCCACCAGCATCATCTGAAGTCATTTACAATCAGCGTGCCTCCAACTTGAAACTTTTAATTAGGTAGCATAGTCACACTCCCTTAGCTCCCCCCGTGTAGGGACCGTCTCTAAATGTAAAGCCATAGAAAGCTTCATTCATTTAATGAAGCCTAATGAAGCGCATGTTAATTTCATATAATGCCTTATCATCAGTTAGCGTCTTATCAACCTTCCATCCAAGTTTGAATGACAATTAACATCACTTATGATAAACAGGTTGCAGTGCAGGAGGAACATCTGAACTCGGCCCGTTCTGCTCACGGACCTGAGACACATCAATATGCAAATGCCAAGATTTCAAAAGCTAACCTGCAGCCAAGGCACAAATCCAGCCAGTAATAACGTTTGATACAACAAATTGGAATATTTGAGATGACTAAACTGGATCCAACTGCACCGACATGTGAGTTAATCCCTTATTAATCAGACCTGGGAGGAAGAAATCCAGCATTACGCTTCCCAAGGAAAGACTCTACATTGGGGAATCAGATTGAATTAAGACTCAAACTTACGTATGCTCTCATATTATTCATTTTTCATGATGCTGCTTTCACGTGTATCATGATTAACATTTTCCAAATAAACGTTGATCAGTTAAAATTTAATTGAATTAGTTAAATTGGAAGAAATGGAAGGTAAAATTGCTGAAGGGTTTTTCATTTCAAATGCTACAAACCCTCCTGACCGGATGGATTAGCAGTGGGAGCCGAGATACATCTGCTTAAGTTAAAGTATTTACTAAAGCTTGTTGAACACCCTGTTATGTAAGGAATGAAACTATGGAACAGAGAAAGAGCAAGCATGTGGAAACTACTGTTTGTGACACATTTAAGTATCACAAGACAAACATTTCAGCGAAGGATAAGTTACTTCTTACCTTCAAGACCGCGATATGATCTTTACTGCTGATCAGTGTTGTTGTGATATGATATTGTAATATTTATTTTTAAGGGAGTAGAAAACTTTCCAGTTGGGTCACAATGGTGCATACAGTTGCAAAAGCAAATATGCAAATATGTCTTTTTGTGGGCCACGCTTAAAAGTAGGTCCATATCCTTTAAGTACTACTGCCTATAGTACATATATGTATTATTTACATTATTCATAACGCCCAGTAGAACTTCATAAAGAAAAGTTGTTCACCAGAAGACAGTGGCAAAAACTCAGTGTTATTAAGGCAGACATTAATAACATCCAGATTTATATGCACTGTCTTTTCAGTATGAAAAGTTTAAATACACATGCAGATTAGTAGACACCTCTGACATATCGACGGCGGATTAGCCACAAAGTCTGGCAAACTCCCTGCAGTACTGTTCAATGGAAGCAAGAAAGAAGATATAAAAATATGTAAATATGTAAAATATATGAGAAGACAGGAACAATTTTCAACATCTATTTAAAAACTTGGCAATATCAGAATAGGTGCCAGATATAAAATTCATGGTATATTCTTTTAATAAACACAACAGCAACAGCTTATCATACATGTGCACCATGTTGTGCTGCTATCCACCTTGAATAATCTCATAAAAAAGGCCAGTGGTTGCTAATATGATAGTCAGTTTTGCTAAGTAGTTGTGTCATTGAAAAATTCCCCATACCTCCTGCTTGATTGTAAAATTAGTCAGCTAACAGGATGTTTGTTGTGTGAGTATGTGGTTTTAGAGAAAGAACAAACGTACTAATCATTGGATTTACATCACACTGATGTAAAATAAGGATAACATATCAAGACTGATATCACAATCTGATTTCTAGAGATGTTTTCTGGGCATCCATCCCATCGGAAACCTCAGCTGTGACACAACAACTGTGATAACCAGAGTCGGTCATGATTACAGCTGAAAAAATAACCTCAATCTTCACTGATGTTCAATGGACGCCTCGTCTACTGTCGCAACGCATAGAGACAGAGAGGACGCGTTTCCATCTAGATGGCAGCTTGTTGTTTTCCTCCTATGTTGGAAAATCACGCCACCAGTTAGCATACATGCACACATCTAGGTCGTTACCACAGCAACCAATGCAGATAGTTAGGCGATGCCGTATCTGACGTGATCATGGAAAGGCAGTCTTATATATTGGCATCAGAGAACATGGTGGGCCTGCGGTCTGAACGCCGTCTGAGGCCAATCGCTTCCCTCATGCTGTGGCACAGTCACAGGTGAATACTCGATCCATGCTACACAGTGTGCGGTGCACAGTTCTGAGGTGTGGCCAACAAATGTTTGCAATAAAAACTCTGATGATGTCTACAAACTGGGGGGTGTAGAGGGACGTCTTCGTTTATTGCAAGATGCTTCTGAGTTGCTTTATGCTAAATGTAGAATCTAGCACTTTAGAGGGAGAAATGCATAAAGACAAATGGGGAAAATGTCGACACATAGCACTTAGAAGGGTTCTCTGGGTTTTGGAAATATCTGTTAGAGCTCCAACTATATCCAAAACAATGCTGTGTGCACTTCTGTTAGTGATATTATTACTATGGCATGAATCCAATCTTGTGCCCAAATAGAAGCCAAAACTGCGCTGCTCCTGCATCTGATCTGTTTGCTTGTTTCATCTTGTTTTTACAGGATAATCTGCAAGCGAAAATCTTGCCAATGCATTTAAAAGAAGAACTGTATCGATGGGCATCACAACACACCGAGGTCTGAAATTAGGGATGGAAAAGACCGTAATCCTGGCTGCTTGAAACACAGCAGCAATCTTTAACCTGCTGTTTTGGGTTTTTGAAAAACAGCCTCCATCCCTGAGCCTCCTTTAATCCTCGTTTCAAGTGCGTCTTACAGGTCGGGCTGCAATTTGGGAAAAAGCACCTCCTACACCAGGTTGTTTTTAGTGCAGTAACCTATTTTTCATTATTTAGAGGTCACATAAAGCGCCTGGTGTGCTTTATTCTTGTCTACAGCTGATCCTCTCTGTACTCTCTCTCTCTCTCTCTGTGTGTGGGTGCCGGAGGTTCAGCGAGGGATCATTTATTGACTTGTATTTAATTAGTCTGCAGTATTCTAATAGCGCATCTGTGCTGCAGTCTGTAGCTGACCTCAGTACGCCGGCAAAGTTGCCAAAATTTGTTAGTGCGTGCATGCGCGCGTGCAAAATGAGCGCGCGCTTAGCTGGTGCATGTGTGCAAGTGTGTATGGGGAAGTGTATAAAAATGCCGAAGAAGGTGCCCGAGCTTTATCAGACTAACAGCTTTTCACACCAGCCTGGTTTTAACAATGCTGAATTCGTCCCCCAGAGCTCCAGTAGCTAGTTCCACCTCCGTGGGTCCGATACAATCAGTAGTGTTTTGGCTCAAACAAGCCTTATCTGGTAAAGTTCAGCACAGGCCAGCTTCTTCACGGGGACACCCTGCTATTGATATAGATCCATTTAACTTTAGGAGCGAGGAAAACTCTCCGAAAAGTAAAGACAGACGCAGTAAAGTGAAGACGCAGCAGTTCTTGTTTATTATTACAGGCCTGAGATGTTCTCATGTAAATAAATGTGTTTCATTACGTTCCTCTTTTCAGTCCGTTTAGGCCCCTGCAGTGCAGCTCCTCCTTGCTCTGAGGAGCTACAGAAGATGCAGTGATAAAATAAAACATGTATGTGACGTCTTTGCAGGAATATAATTATATATATATATAATTATATATATTATAATCCACGTGCAAACCTCGGCTTTGTCTGTCTTTGGTGACGTCTGGCTGCAGCGAAGTTGTGAACAATCCCCTTTCGGTACGGAACCGTGCAGTAAACATATCTAGCACCTGCTGGGGTGTTAAAGCAGGTTCATACTGAGGAATCGCAAACAAAAATATTTCTGAACCTTGCCGGGAAAAGTTGCTGTCTCGGATGGCGTCACCTGCAACTTAGACACCAACTCCTCTAAACAAAGAAAGTGCTCTAGGAATAGATGGGAGAAATTGATTTTCTGTCAAAAGTTCATGTGGTTAATTTGCATAAACCCTCTGCTGAAGCGCACATGGGCGCCTCCACATTTTCAACCCAGCTGGTTTCTTGTGTTTTTGCGGTTTCTTCAATACTAAAAACTGAAGCTGAACTAACTCATGGTTATTATCCCATTTCATACTTTTAGATGATACATATCGTATCCAGCTACAAATAAGACACCTGAAAACCCGCGAAGTGCAGAGTGCTGTTGCTATGGTAACGGTACGCAGTCTCATCTAGCTGCATTTTAAATCGTCAGACTGCAGGTGGCATTTCTGCAAGTGATAAATCTAAAGTCAGTCAGTTAAGTTTACGTTTTGACTTCACACCTACACAGCGGAATAGTTTCTCTACTCCTTGTACCATCACAATGTCTAATGTGTCAGTGTGTATAGTTAACCTTTTTTAAATTAAACAAAAGCCTTGAAAATTGTCCAGGTTTAATCGTTATGGCTTCCTAGCTGTTTCAGTGTCCGCCTGAAATGTTCATAGACCATAAATAAAAAGACCATAAATACACATTTGCACTTCTGAAAGGGGACATGTATTTAAACTAGTCCCCCCTCAGCCGAGCAACTCAGAGAGTGAGGCAGGCAGACAGGTCCTGCATCGTCTCTACAGCCCACCCTCTGGTAACATGGGGCTCCTACAGGCCGTTCAGATCCAGCTCCTGTCGTTACGTAACCACAGGAGGGATTTACAGAGGCCGTCCTCCTCTGAGTGAAACCGCTGAGAGGGGGCGTTCATCCCGCTAGGTGAAGCTCTCTGTTTCCGGCGGTAAGCTAGCGGTGTGTGGCGATGTCGTCGGTCAGAGCCGGACATGCAGACTGCTCTGTTGTTGGTTGTAAACACCAACACAAATGCCGATATTCTGTCCCAGCCCCAGAAGACCAGAGGAGACCGTGGCTGCGTTTTGTTCTTTTATTCTTTCCAACCGTTTCCTCCGCTGTTCGCCGTCAGATTCTGGGGCGCAGCTATAGCGTACAGCCGCGGGCTGTTCGTCGGGAGCGGTAGCCATGTTGGATAGTCATTCATTTCTATCATTAACCTGTATTTTTGCTTATTTTGTCAGAAAAAATTAATACTGGCAAAAAATAAATTATGATTTTATCTGTAGCTCGGCAACTCGGTAATATCTTCTTGTCAACATAGTATTTATGAGCTGTGGTCAAATTTCACACTCCCTAATATGTAAAATATGTAAATTAGATCAGTTTTGTGAGTTTGATTAGAGTAATGTAGAGCACAGGTAATGACATTAAGCCGGAGGAGTCTCGATGGATGTTCGAGCTGTTTCTTCTTCCCTATCTCTAGGTTTGCTGTGGAGGCTGTGTGTTTCTCAACAACCGTTCATCCAATCAGTTTCACATTTGGCACTGTATTTCTGAGGACCCTTGGTGTGAAGCAGTCTGGATGAGTGGTTCCTGAGAAAAATAAAAAGAGGAACATCGCCGTGCATGTGCGGGTTTAAATGGAACGGGGGAGAGGGTTTGGATTCAAGCTCTGTCTCTGCTTATAAGCCTGTCTGAAGTGGTGTGAGCTAATTTGACCTTTAGTGTATATTCTTTTGGTAACCCAACTCAGTGGTTAACTTTGTATTTTTTAATTGTGTGCTAGACTTTTATTACATAAAACAATTGTACATTTTGATTCCATGTGTGCAAAGGGGAGAGGCAGATATAACAAACATGATTCATGGCGTTTTGGGAACACGGTTTGTTTTTGTATTGGCACTGTGTTTTTTTTATTACAAGGAACTGTCTAGAACCGATTATTCTATGGTTCATGTTCTGTGGGGGCTCTCTGGCTTTGCAAGGGTCTCTTTGCACACATGCTGCTACATCAAACTTGAACTTGCGCACCCTTGAAAACTGGTCACAAAGGCATGTCTTTGAATTATAAATGATCACCTTCTTGTCAAATGTCATCAAATGCTTCAAACATGTTTCCTTCTCATGCAATGCAGAGGCAAACAGGTTAATTAACCCCTGTTGGACCAAACTACTAACAAGACCAGCAACCAAGCTCCCTAAATGGATGCTAAATGGATGAATGAATATCCAACAAAACACTTGACACACAGAGAAAACGGTCATTTTCCCAGCTTCACATCTAATTATTCTATATTCTGTTTTTCTCATAATGTTTCAAATTAATCACTGATTGAGTCTCTGAAAGAACACAGAGGCTTTTGCTCATTCATATAATTATTTCTCGCTGTTTTCAAAAAATGGTTCCCTCTTTGCTGCCTCTCATGCACAAGATGCAAAATATCACACGAGCATCATCTCTTTCTGTAAATGTCATATCTTAACACCTCTGGAACTCAAACAGCACCAGCTTAATGAAGTTGGCAATCTCAGAGATCACATGTCATTCAGTTGCAGCCCCTCAGCCAGTCCCTAAAAGCTTCTACACTGTTACTCCAAAGATTTGGTTTCAGGTCAGGCTTTCCCAAAGCATAGAAACTTCTGTTTCTGTCAGAAACGAAGAAAAGCAGATGGAAAGAAACCCAAAGAAGCTCCAACTTTATATAAAGAAAATCCAGTACTGCCCACACAGTTTCTTTGACAGATGATGTCTGTAAAGTGCACAGCAGAAACACTTCAGCAAAGAGAGCTGAAGATTAAGGATAAAGGGGGACTTGTAGATTTTGTCTGAATGGGATTTACCGCAGGATTCATCTTCTCTGCTTCGCTTTAGACCAACAGAGTTCACTGTACCTCAGAGCATGAGAGCTCTTCTTCACCATGTGAATATATAGGACATTCCTACGTGAACACATTCAGCCTCTCTGGCTGAAAGATCCACAGCTCAGCTCCCCTCAGCCAACTGAATCACCACCAGCAGCTGCTGCAGACATCAAGCCGCCGGTCAGCTCTAAGATTAGATGAAGCTCTGTGTTACCTGGCTGCCCAGCTCCGACCGATCTAATGGTGTGGACAGGATTAGGTGAATGTGCTGCCTTAACAGAGCGGGGCACAAAGCTTAAGTCTGATGGTCTGTGGGCTGCAGAGAGTCGTTCAACCAAAACTCTCCTCTGAATCTGAGCTGACCTCTGGATCAATAGGCCAGAGGGAGAGCCGAAACCCCTCTGCCTCCAGAGAGCAAACGAAGCCAATGGCTGCTCTCTCCACTAATCTTATCTCACCCGTGCACACATAAACATACTGTGTGCTATCTGTGATAAATCACCCTCAACCAACAGAGGCTCTTTGGTGAAAAGCAACAATGCAGCATAATAATGTTGCCACATCCCGGAGCAGGAGAATTACCTGCTGCCGTCAGTGGAGTTTTTCTCTCAGCTCTGCTGCTGCGGCTGGCCGCCTCACTGTGAATGTTGTCATTTACATATTTTACACAAGATTGAAATGGCAAAACGCTCCAGCCCAGCTGTTCCTGTGTCTGTATTTGTACTGATGAAGTGAATTAGCAGGCTGAATCTGGCAGCGCGGGCTCCAGGTCTTATAATGAGAGAGCTGAGACTAAATCAGTTGTGGCTGATTGTTGGCCGAGGCTGTTGTGGAGCAGTTGGCGTTTCTCTTATCTGCCTTTAAACGGCAAACAGCTCACTGTGTTTCCCCCCCAGCTTGGCATGGCTGTCCTTATGTGTTTCTGTGTGTGTTTTATTTGTATGTGTGTGTATGCGCTCAACTGACAGATGCTCTAAAAGTGAGCACGCTGTCACCGTAGCAACTCAAGTGTGCGCCGTCACGTTTGATACTCAAGCAGCTGTTTCTTTCTGTTTCTCCTCTGGTTTTCATACTGACCACCTATCAGTTTATAAGACGGAAATAAGCGGGAAACACACATAAAAGGATAAGAGGATGGAAGAAAAATAGATTAAGCATATAATTACTAGAGTCTAATCCCTACTTTAAAAATCCTTAGATGTTGAATGTACAGGTTTTTATAGAGTTTATCACATTATTTTACATTTTCACACCTGCTTTCCAAAAGTGTCTCATCCTAATTAACTATTTGAACTCTGTTTTTGCTTAGCTTTCACTCCTTTTATTAACTGGTTTATGGCACAATCTCGTGTCTCTACGCGGTGGCTTTAGCTGTTAAATGTTCCACTATGTTCACCACATAGCTTCTACTAACTGTGTCGGCCTGTGGTCTGGTGTTGAGCAGGTCGTTCAAAGTTGGTTTCTAGAGCTTCTTCTCTGAAAACAGCGGCCTGCTTTGACTTAAAACAAGGCTGTGGGAGTGGTGAGAGTGAACCACAGCAGTAAAGTTTTGATTGCAGCTACAGCTACCTCATCTGGGATGGGGTGAAAGGTCATTGAGCAGGAGTCACTGGACGGCCAGAGAGAAGGACATTCACATGTTTGAACAGAGGCAGGAGTTACCATCTCCCTCAACATAGAGCCACCAGCTCACATGACCTTACTTAGGTCCTGCACATTATTCATACCTACACAAACATTCACATTTCCATATCACACACTCTTCCGCTTTGATGCACAGATGCACAAACATCTTAATGAGTTTTCATGTGAGAGTCTGAAGCATTTGAAGCCGTGGAGAAGCTGATCAGAAGATGTGGCTGCGTTTTGCATGTTGCTGTGCCAGGAGCCATGGAGACGAGACGGAAATAGATAGAGGCGCTTAGGAGAAGGAAAACATTAGCAGAGCTGCGAAAACCTGAGCTTGATGTGTGCGAGCATGACGTGCATGCACCAAAGAACGTGCTTGGTTACATAAAGACAATGTATATTCCGGCTCCGCAGCTCTGTAATGTGTCCCCGAAGCAAAGCCCCCTCCCTGGCTCAACCACTCGTATATTCAGGGCATAGTGGTTCTGCTCCCTTTCACTGACTGCTGTGTAGGAGTCAAATTAGAGTGAGCTGATCCAGTGTGGCAGTGCTGTGAAGGCTTGAGTGGAGAAAAGAGCAGAGGAGGAAGAAGCGCAAGGAAAGGCAGGGAAGATGGAGGAGAGGCAATAAGAGGAGGGGGAGTTATGGTGAGGAGTGGGAGAAGTGGGCTGAGTTAATGGATGGAGGATATTACATGGAGGGGGATAATGAGAGGGAGGGACAACTTAATGAGGGGGGTGATAGAGGCTGGGTTGCAAACCTAACGGGTTATATGGAGCACAGGCTCTATTACAGAGGGGAGTTGGGGACATCATAATCCCTGTGGCCTTATAAGTAATTACTATGTGATAGAGAGCGAGAATGGTAAGGCCTATCTACTGTCAGCAGAATTGGAATTAACTCCCTAACGGTTCTTTTACTGCACCGTGCTTTTATGTGTGTGTGTTAGTGTGTGTGTGTGTGTGTGTGTGTGTGTGTGTGTGTTTCCACTCTTTTAAGATTTGAGTGGCTGACTTTCAGACTGAGAGCGTTTGTGCATAGAGAGAGTTTTTTTTTTTTTTTTTTAATTTCCTAAAGATAGATAGTTCTGGGTTAGGAGGTGTGTTTATAAAAAAACCCAAAAAGCATGTGTTTACCTCCTCTGTGTGTGGATCATAAGACAGCAGGAGGTCTGGACAGTGTATTCTGCAGGCCTGGCTGGCTTTTATCTACCTGCTGTATGCTTACACAGTAACCAGGCTGCTTCGCCTTCAGTCTGGTATAAACATAAACACCGCGTTAAGCGTCCCTGTAGGTCACTAGCTCCGGCACTGCACGCTAACACTTTGGCATGCAATGCGAAAGCAATCAGTTGACAAAGTTGACCGACCTGAAGTAATTAAAGTTTGTTACTTTTATTATTAGCTATAGCTGACCTAGGCAGGCCTATTTTTGGACCTGCTGAGCAAACAAGAATTCATAAGCCATTCAGTGACGTTTGGCTGCACACAGTCTCCCACCTTTCACTTAGGCTCCCTGTATTAACATTAACAGTAGTCCTTTTAAAATAGAACAAAAATACAAGTCTGTTTTGTATTTTCGACAATTTTCGATTAATCTCTTCTATAAAATGATAAAGTTAAAGCTGAGGTTCATGTTTAATGTCATCAACAGCCAAGAATTAAGTGAATTCATTTTAAATGCATAATTTATACAATATTTACTGCTAAAGCTGCTATAAAAGTTAAGTTTCTCAAAATGCTGCTGTTTAATGTGAAAGCTACAGTTTAAGCATATACCCTATTATCACCTGGGCTCAGCATATGTAGTAACACAAGCTGTGTCCCATACCTATACCAATATAAAGTACCCACTATTGCCTGATGTAAGCAGTGCCCTTTGCTCAGTAAAAATACAATAAACGTATGTCATTTACTGTTTTGTACTTGAAGAAATGTTACAACGTCTGTGCCACCGGTCGTCAATCAAACTGTGACTCTGGAGCAGTGCTGCCAATTCAAAATTTGAGAATGTCACTCACCTTGTCAGGAAGTGATGGCCCATCATCCCCAACAGCACAGGCTGACAGACATAATATCAGTTTTTAACTTCCGCCTCACTTTGATGAGAAGGAGCTCCATCCTGTTTGTCTTAGAAGCCAATGAGCAGGCCAACGTGACCGAGACCGGGATCGAACCTCATTGATTTAACATAACTGCTGCACGCTATGCATAGCAATTGACTGAAATTGTATTTATGAGCGTGCAAGGAAGGAAGTAATCAATGCTTGCTGAAACAAGAACAGATGAGGACAGGAAGTATAGACGAGGAAGGGGGAAAGACGGTGTGTGGGGGGGAGGGATGCAAGGCTCTTCTGCACTAAAAGAAAATCAATGACACTACTGTACCTTCAGGTTGGGATCCCAAGCAGGAAGATCTGGATGATTTCTCAGCACTATAATTCAGTTACCTGTGAAATAAATAAGATAGTACCATGAACTCTACAGCACAGAGAATTATCAGCCAACATCGCAGCTCTAGGCAGGTTTTTAGTGAATTGTTTTGGGTTTCTGACCTGGATATGGACCGTATGTTAATCTTATATCTAACCGCATTTCAGTTTCAATTCAAAACGCGTCCATGTGTTTTATTATTTTCTTATTCTTCAACCTGAGCTTTATCTGATTAAGCGCAGAATCTTTTAAAGTTCTACCTCCAACCTGAAAAGTTTTGAGACATTAAGCTTCAAAGTTTTGGGTTTTAAATACCAAAAAACATATACGAAACAAGCCTTTGTCCTACATGAAAATAACACACTTGTACAAAACTTGGCACATCGCGGTCCTACTTTTATCGCCCCACGGTAAGATGGCGTGTTCCTAAGCTTGAGTGCTGCATGTTAGCCATAACAACGATCTGCATATCTGTCATCCTGTTTTGAAGATCACCTGCCCCCTACTGGATAAAAATGAATTCGTGCAGCTTTAAAACATTAAACTTTATAACTAACTTTACAGCCTTGCATTGACATAAGGGTTGTACAGTTGGTAGTTGATCCACGTTGAGGTCCTGGTCTCTGCTAAGGAGTTTCTGATGGACACCGGCGGGGTGCAAAGGTCTGCATTATATTGTTTTGCAACTGTAAGTGAAGCTGAGAATTTCCAACTCTGGAGCAAAGTGTGAAAGCAGAGAAGAGTGACAATCTCCCTCAGGGAGGAAGGAAGAGAAAGAAATGTCAGTCTTCCTCCTGTACATCTGTGCTTGGACGGACTGAAGGCAGACAAGTGTGGTGAATATTGAGTAAGTGACCTTTCAGATAAGGCCTGGATGGTCTTTATATTCACTGTCTTCATTGTTGCGAAGGCTGCAACAATAGATCCATCATCATCAATCATCATTTCATGGGCTTGGGAAGACGTTTAGAAACCTATTGAAGTATAACAAATGATACAAACAATCTAATAATATTCAAACAGGGATTAAACTTAGTTGCTACCTTATGAGGTAGACACAGCTACAACTAATGCAATCTAGTGCAGCAGTCCTGCAATAAATCCTGACTAATGAAGGTTATAACGCTTCTGTCTTTTGTTTGTTGAGACTTTTTTTTTTTTTTTAGAGAGGCGGTGATTCAAATTCATGGAAGCTGAAATTTGCTCTTGCAGTTGTGTTTTGTGTGTGCTGAATGTCAATGAGACCAGACGACTCACTAAAAACACCTCTTTGTTGCAGGTTTCAGCCCAAACCAAACACTGAACCTCCGTGAAGGTGGGATTTATTGCAGGGCTCCTGCGACAGACTGTATTTGTTTTGGCTTGGTGCACCTAATAAACTAACATATGAGTGCATTTTGTATTATGGATCTGCACCATGTAGCACCACACTCATTTTTATTGCCCTGTGTGTTATTACCGCTACATTATTGAGTCAGTGTTACTCAGTGCTGTGTGTCACTGACTGGCGCTCTGTGGTCACCCATACTCTTTAAGTATTTATCTCTTAAATGCTCTTTTTTAATTAGCACGAGCTCTTCAAAATAAGCGTTCAGGCAAATGCATGTTGTTTACCTTAATGGAAGCTTATAGGTGGGTAATTATCACAATGCCACACAGAAAGCCAATTACATGAGCCACAGTCACACTGTACTGTATACCCAGTGAAGTGGCTGACCTCACAGAGGCTTAGTGAAATGAATTGCTGTCAGTCACAGCTAGTAACAAGGCAAAGTAAAGTGTCACCCTCTTCAGAAAGAGTTTTAACACCAGCCTACAATAACCTTATCCCGCCGCTAGATTACTTGCCCATTCGCAGCGGAGAGCACCAAGTTTCTCGCGCGAGCCGAATGTAACGAGTAACGAAAGACCGCCTGCTAAAGTACGAGCATTACTTTTCATCTGAGCCGGGAGTCATGCAAACCAAGTGACTCCCCTCTCAGGAAGAGCGTTTCCATTAATTTCCCCTCTCGAGCCACTTACTTTTTTTCCGTTTCCGTCGCCCCTCTCTCGTCGCTTTGCGCCGCTTCTCCTTCTCCCTCCTCTCCTCTTCCTGCAAGCGAGATGGAGAGAGGAGTCGGATCCAGGCGGAGGAAGATGGGAGGCGCCGCTAATAACTCCCGCCGCACCGGGAGCGCACAGCGGAGGAGCGGGCTGCAACACGACAGGGCTCCGCTTACCGTGCCTGATATATCGCCATTATGTGGGTCAGAGATGAAGTATTCATCTCCAGCTTTCATCGCACAAGTTAAAATTCATCCCTGCGATGGTACAATCCGGAGAGAGAGGGAGAGGAGCCTGTGTGTTGTGATAACCTACATTTGGCAAAGGAGAGCCCACTGACACTATTTCAACCATTTGAATGGAAAGATATATATTTTAAGACGGTATTCAGGTCTCTGAGTTGATTTAAGGTCACAGTATTAATGTTTTATTGATGAAATGAATCCAAAGGGCTGCGAGGAGTTGGGAATTACACACATATTATTAACATTTTCCTGGTGACTAAGCAAAAAAAAAAAAAAAGCTCTGACTTTCAATGCACGGCTACAGTCCGGACACGATTTTGGTGCCTGAGGCCAGTCCCACGCTGATACATGAAGGGGGTCGGTCTACTCATTTTACATGTTATCTTTTGTAATAATTCAGTGTTTTGTTCTTATTTTGATTGCAACGTCTGGTCTTTATCATCAACAACACAGCCATTCATTAGACCTTTTTTCCTCTTGGACCTCAGACTTGTTGAAGCAGGTGAAGCACAGGTGTGATTAATAACATTAATGAAGGCTGTATTCCGTCTAATGAGCCGGGTCCAGGGTCTGATGTCGTACAAGCTGGCTCACTGGAAAGGCTTCCTGACGTTGTTAATATCAGTGGTTCCATCTGTGCTTTTTCGTGCCGATAATTCAAAATGTCTGCCGCAAGACGAAGATTAAGTGCCACCTTCGCATGCACGCTCATGTCCCTGTTATCCCGGTTTTATACAGGGAACATGAAAAAACCCGAGTATTCATATCTCTGTAGGATGCAAACGCAGCTGTGTAAGCATGACAGTGAGTGTCAGCCTGCACATCCCCTTGCAGCCTGCAGACACCTCTCAGTAACAGGTGTGTATAGTGTTTATAGTGAACTATTACTTTATCTGATAAGTGAATACATGCACTGGATATTCACTTTCCTCTTTATTGCTTGCAAAGTCGGTTGTGTCCCTGCTTTTTTGATTTGGGCGTCCCAAATGGGGCACGGACATTAGCAGGGGTAACATTGTGTGTGTGTGCACACAAACACACAAGTCAAACTAGCACTAATGTACCATTTCTGAGATATGCCTTATTGTCATTAAGGTATTTTACAGTTTCTTAATCACGTGTTTGATTTTTTTTTTTTTTGATTTAAAAGGTCTTCATAATGCGCCTAAAACCCTAACCCTCCTAAAACGTTCATGTTTTCAGTACAACCGCTGCTGCTGCTGTGCAAACAGATGCGGCTTATTAACCACAACATCCACATTAGATATCAGACCAAGAAGATCTTGTTTCTCTGCAGCTGTTTCTATTCACATTGTAAGTCTATACAATGATGAAAAGCTCTGTTATGTCACTACATTTTGTCGTTAGGATCTAAAGGGTTGTAAGTTCAATCGGTATTGAAAAGTCCGACGTTCTTGTCTGCTCCTTGACATAGTCTCTATTCATTGGCAGTTTATTATGATTTCCTTGGGGAAAGCGTATGCACATACAGCACATCAAAGCAGCCGGAAGACTTCTCTGAACTACTCTGTAGTAATTATTATTATTGGAACAACATCTGAAAGATGTAGGTCCATTATGTTTTCACAAGACACTAAAACTCCTCGTTGAATCAGACAGGAGTTGATAAAATAGGTCTTTCTGAAGAGGAAATCAACAAAACCATCAGTAAATGTACAGAGGAAACTGATTTCATGGTGAATTGTGCTATGTTCAGTTACAAACCACCAGCACAGTTCGAATTACTGTGCCTTGCAAAGCCAGAATTGAGTTAAGGCCAGCAACTGACATCATGTTTTGCACAAATGCCACAGCATATCAAATCTGCACGAGCTAGAACACAGGTAAAAACCAAAGTATGGCGACTGTACTCAATCTGAACTAGCTGCTGAGATAATCAGAGCCGGAGATTTAATACCCACTTAAATACCCTCATTTTCCTTTAATTAAAAAATCCATTTTGATGCTCCGAACATCTGAGCATTTGAGTTTGTTATACCACGTAAATAAGGCAGTAACTGAATCTAATCACAACAGAGTAAATAAAGTAACGCCAGATTAACAGTGCTGCTAGAAAGTCAATATTAGCATTGTGGCTTTAACTGTCTCACAAGCTCCGAATCTTGTCGAATTCACATAGTTTGATGCTCTGAAGTTAATTCCAGCGGACAAAAAAACAGATGAGATCACATTTTGTGCTTCCCTGCACCCTTTACATTATTCTCTCTCTCACTGTGTGTTTATGCTCCATGTGACGTCTGAGGGAATGGTCAATAATCATCTGAAAAAGGCATGAAGTTAAGGTTTTACTCTTTATACACAGTATAAATTAGTGCCTTCAAACTTTAAAGCTCTTTTCTCAACTCCATTGCTTCTGTAATGACCGCTGCTCTTTGCCTTTGTAAGATAATAACGAACGCTATCGTCCCCACACGCACATCGTTCCAGTCCGCATTCAAGACTGTGTGTGTTGTCTGTTAGGCTGTGTGATCCAGTCTGATAGACAGTCCAGCTTTTGTGTTACTATCATTGCCTCTAGAAAATCAAGCCCCCCCTTATTTTCTCTGCCTGGGTCATTCTTTTTTTTTTGCCTCCTGCCTGTGCCTCCACATTCCCTGCCCCCCTGCTATTTTTTAAAAGCCAGACAGAGGGACCGTGGCCCAGAAATCCTGCTCTGAAGATGGGTACCAACTTGCTGTCAGCGAAGCTGTCTGCCCTCCTGGGACCTAGCCTGATTACAGCACCATCATTCTCTCGCTTTTAGTTCTGGACACACACAGAAACACACAGTTGCGGCACTGCTCTCGATGCACATCTGTACTTTGCAGATCATTGAATATGCCTTTTCAACTGCATTATTATTTTCTAAGAGCCTTGAATCCGTGCGGCCCCCTGTCACTGTGTTTTCAGGCTCTCTGAAGCCTCAGAGTCTGAGACAGAGATGACTGCTGAGATATTGTTGCCGATGACAGCTGGCCAGTCACATAATTGGCTTGTCGACATGTCACTCTCTATCACTGATGTTTCCATTGGAGCAGAACACTGGTCTTGGGGAAAGGAATCCACTGCTGCATCTATAATTCAACTGAGACTAAAACTGTCGACAGCCAGCACTTTTTACTTGGCCAAACTTATAGCTTATAGTACTTGGCACAGGTGGAGGAGGTTTGCCAGCAACTATTACTGCAGGATTTGTTTCACACTAGGTCTACAGGAGCAGTAATTGGGCCAAGGGTTTTTTTTTTTCTAGACCTTGCAAACCACTGCTACACCTTACAAATGGGCTATTCACACTTTTCAAGCAAATAGTCTTACTAGTTAAATGATCCATCTGTACCGGTGCAGACCACTAGCTTCAGTGCAGTTACTTTGGTAAACACTAACCGTCTTCAGGTACTCCTTGTTCCTGGATCAACCCTTTTCCAACCTTGCCGCCAGTGTCACTGGTTGAATTTTGCTGCGGTTGCTTGTAGTGGTGGCGAATGTTGGAAATGAGCATTAAAGATTTAACTTCATCCTTTAAAGTTTAATGTATTCTTTTTAATACCTGACTCAATTGCAGTTTAAATATAGCATCCAGATGTAAAAGATTAGCAATTGCAGAGTGCAGCAGTGTGTTTTTATACGCGCCCACTGTAGCCAGTGCAGGGCATATAGCCAACTGTCTTGTATAAATAATACAATAAGATTAGCATGTGACCATATGACCAATCCAGACACTGTGCACTTCCCCACACAAAGAAGCAGTTTAACAGATGCACTGCAGTTGCTTTCCACACTGACATATCCAGGGGATGCACATATATTAACACATATATTTTACATGCACATAGTTTTTTTGCACATAAAATGTCTCCAAAGTTATTCAGTGCGTTCTTCAACAGACTGTTGGATTTGCAGGCTGTGCTGTTGTGCATTTGTGCACATGCTCTCTCTCACACACGCAACTGTCAGTGTCTCATACTTCTATCAATCATTATTATCACTGTGCATGTGAATAATATCTTAAATGTTTAACTGTGAGCCTATTTGTGCTTGTGCTACGAGGATGTAAACAGATTATCTTGCAATTCTAAGGCAGCCTTTGACAAGCAGCTGGGATTTGGAGTTGTTTTGCTATGATATGGGTAGCACGCGTTCAATTCCAAGTTGAAAATTGATTGAGCGTTCATTCCGGCGCTGAAATAACAGGCAGGCTCACAGACCCGAAGACGGAGTGTAGCTGCTAGTTGTCAAGCTTACGGAGGCTTATTGTAAAGTAACAATTGAAGTTGTCATCAACTCAAGGAAAACTTTATCCTCACTTTACCTGTCTGTCTCCTCTGCTGTCTGCCACTGCACTTCTCTATTGTGTGCGCAGGGGAACTGACTGAAACGCAGAGAGCAGAGAAACTAGCGCTACCATAAATACAGGAAAAGATCATTTACGCTTTTAACCAAATTCATGTGCACTCATTCCATTTCAGACAATCCCAAAAATAAATAAATAAATAAATAAATGATATAAATATGGTGCTTTGTGGGATTTGGCATGGCCGGCATTCAGCTGCAGGAGGGAGAGGTGTGTGGAGAGGACTCATGAGAACTGTGCCAGGTGAGTTGATTGGCACAGCTGGCGCTTGTTGGCGACTCATACTCTCTCTTTAAATGGCGTAGCGCGCTGAATCTCGGACGACTGCTGCACACAAGGGATAGGCAGCCACATCGGCTTGTGTTGTGTTGTTTTTTGTATGTCTGTATGTCTTTTTTCTGTGGAAGTGGGTTTGGAGGCAGGTTGTGTACTCCCACTGACAGTAGTCCTAGTGATGTTTTGTGCTGGGGGAACTTGCAGTCGCAACAAGTCAGGCTTGATTTAGCTTATATGTTTGAGAACTGTGACATCCCTTTTTTTTAATTTAATGATGACACCAAAGGGCTTAGTTGTTGGTAGCCTTAACCCTAGCAAACCACCAATATGCCAATACACAACAAACACTAGCATAAGTCGGCAGTCCTTGATGATTACGGTCTTCATGCAAACGTTGCCTCTTTTCTGCCGATGCCAAGGGTTAACTCGCTCGTGTAGAGTTTTAAAATATATTGAATGACAGATCTTTTTATGTTGCTATACACCTGAACTTTGACCCTCTTTGCTGATGTTACAAATCACACGATGGCTGTGCTTGAAGTTAATCATAGAGCCCAAACAGCGACATCTCTCAGTTTAGCGAAGTCACCCAAAATCTCCAACATGATTGGATGAAATCAAGCTGCAAGAAATCAGCTTTTGAAATGAGTTTGTGATGGTTTGAGTTTGAGTTCTGTTGTTTTGATGATTTCCTGTTTTACTTTGTAGAGTTTTGTCCTCCTCCGTCTGTTTTCCTGTTCCCAGTTCCCTCCCGTGTCTCGTTTCCTGAGTGCCATCACCCGTGTTTCATTCACCTCACCTCCCATGTCAATATATATATTGCTTGCCACTCCCTTTGTCTGTGTCAGATCGTCTCAATACATGTGCCTTTCGTCTCCATGTTTCCTAGTGTCTCCCTGCATTTTTGGATCTTTGTTTTGGATTGTTATGGATTGCCTTTACATTTTTTGCTCCTTTTTTGTTGTTAAACTATTTGAACTGCCAGCCGTGCCTCCGTTGACTGCATTTTGGGTCCTACCCCCAGTTTTCCCAATTCCCCTTTTCCTCATGTGGCAACTAAACGTCACAGAGTTCTCATTTCACAGTGAGAGTTAGTGAAGCTATGCCTTATGGCTAAATCATTTGATTACAACATTTATTTATATGAAGGGTTTCAACCACCAGCTTGCATTGCCTTTTAGTTTGTAACAGTAAGAAAACGTAGCAGTTGAATTAATGTTGCCGAACTAAATATTGCTTAAATATTTCTGGCAGTTCGGTGTGTTTTTGAAAAAGCTGATGTGAAACCTACAGTTATTTGGGGCAACACTGAGAATGGAGTAAAGGTCTAGCACCTGAGCACTCAAATCTTTACATAATTCAGTCAGTAAAGTTCACACGTGACTGTGAAAGGGAAGATAAACTCAAGCTTTGAAAAGCTGCAGAATACTAATATGAAGTTATAAAATGTTAAAGACATTGCTGTCACATTTCATGCGTCATATGCATGAATCATGCATCATACTGTCTGAACTAAGGTGAGGCAGGTGGGGTCATCTCGCTCCTTTTTTTGCATTTTAAACACTTCTAAGAATGTACTCAGGTGAGATTTTTATTATAGAAGCATGCACCATGTAATCTGTCTATGTGAGCAGCATCAAAACACTAATAAGAGTTTAGCTTTACACAGCCCAGTAACCAGGAAAAAGTAAATCTCGAGAGAGCTGAGGCATGGCATGTGTGAGCTCCAGACAATACATATTCTGCAGAGTGAAGGGTACAAGGCAGGGAAGTCTTTCCCCATGCACAGAACAGAGTGAGCCCCAGGCAGAGCTTCACTTCTGGGCCCGTCTTGCTAACCGCCTGCCTTCATCCACTTTGATCACGGAGACGAGCTGAGGAAATTCAGGAGAGCTCGACTTCAATCATCCAGCGGAGCTCCGTCTGTGAAGAGATTCGGCGTAGTGTAGCATCATGTGCTGAGAGACTTTTGTATGGTAATTTGTTATGGAGGTGGGGGCGAGGGACGGTTGTTTTTCAAAGGAGCCCTTTGAAGCTTGCCAGGAGTGTACATGGATGCAAAGCGAGATTAGAATATACAGGAGTAATTGTTCTGTCCCAGGCAGAGATGAAACAATGAATAAATTCCTCAGTTATGACCTTCAAGTTTGAGTCAAACAGCTTTTGTTCCAGTCTGACTTGAGAAAGTAATTTGACAGTTGAGAAGGCTCTGCCTTTCCCTGCGAGGACTGACAGACACAACAGGCCGGGATCTGATGTCTTCCATTACACAGCGGCCGCCTGGGTGTTTGCACCTCTTTCAGATACCATACGCAGAGATTGCAGCCGTTCTCATGAGCCAGTACGCACTATAACCACACTGGCCCTTATTTATCAAACGAACATAGCAGCCAGCTCAGAAATTAACTTATCATTTACGACAGGATTCTGGCAGAAGTGAAAGAAGGTGGTGGCTAAAAACAGAAATATCTCATCTAGAGCAGGTTTTAAGATAAACTTCTGCAAACTTGAAACCGAAACAACAAGATTGCAAGACGAACTGAGCAAATTAGATCTGTTTGGCAGTCTGATAGGTGAAAGTCTGAAAAATGCATTATAGAAAGTTAAGTCATGCGTTTTAAGTAATAGATATCAGTTTTCTGGACCTTCGTAAAGACCTGAAAATGACTATAGCAACAACATTATGACTTGACATTATGACTCAAAAGGAAAGGCAGAAGTAACACAACACTCTTAAAGGGTTGCCCCTAAACCAAACCCAATGGAAAAGCAGACAAATGACGTCATCCTGTGATTGGGGAAATCGGAAAACACTTAACACAGGCTTATTTTGTTGTTTAATTCAGGGGATTTAACATTATGTGTACCTCTACTGTCTTAGGTTGCACTGATCCCCTGCTGCTTCCGAGCCTTTTGCTTGTCCTGCTACAGTTGCTGCCCTAAGCCCCATTCGTGGCACTGGCACTTAGTACATCAACTCTGCGACTCGCTCACATCGACTTCTCTGCACAAACCCTAAGGCAGACATACAGACCTTGTTTTTTTTAACCTGTTTTCCAGCGGTGGTATGCATCTTCAGTGGTATTTCGGTCTTCTTGCAGGTTTTAGAGTCTGCCCGGCATGATCTTCGCCCAGGGCGAAAGTTAAAATCCAGCGTTTCCAGAGCACACTGCTTGTACAGCAAAGAAGTGAACAGCAGGACCATGTTTGTAGTGCTGTTGCTGAAAGGTCTGTGGAAATGCCAGATTTAAATGCTGGGTTTAAGTGCAGCTTTTGCCCTGGGTTTCACACATATCCTCATCCTTGGCTCACCATAAAAACCTGTGAGAGGACATAAATACCTTTTCAAAAGATGCAAACCACTGCCGGGCAACTACTAAAAAATGTTTGTACCCCCCCTAAAGCTGACATTGGGAAGTCTGTGTGACCAGTTTGCTGATTAATGAAAAGTCAAAGCCAAGGTTATAAAACAGCTAAGGTTGTCCAATGCCAGTTCTTGTCATTTTTCATCATCTGGCCTCTGAAGGCCAGGTCACACGTTTAACAAACTCCCTCCTGTGCAGATGTCCAGCCAAGTCTGGAGGTACAGTTGGTCCTAGTGGCCACACACAAACGTAAGGCATAAAACCTGCAGTCACATGACGAATAATTGTTAAAACTGTAATGAGAGTCCACAACTTTATTTCTGTCTTTCCTTAGAAGCTTTAGTGGAATCACATTTAATTCCTCACTTGTAAATTGACAGAAATAGTTGTGAAAAGACTGAAAATGAATGTTGAATTGCCTATCTGATATTGTAGAAAGAGAGGCATCTGATGCTGAACAGCAGCTGAAGCATAAAGCAGTGACGCCTTTACATGGCTCTTTCATCTCCTCAGGTTTTGGGCTATTTTGAGGTACATGTCTGTCACATGACTGACGTGCTGCTGTGGCTGATCCCATGCCAGGCTGACCACTGATGGGTCATGAATCAGCGGTGGGCTGAACTTAAAGCACATACATAATAGATAAATAAATAAAGCAACTTATCTCCCAGCAATTCTCTGTTGAAGAGCTCGGATCGCGTGGAGCTGTTAAAACAATGACCTTCCCTTCCCTCATTGGTGCTCAGTCTATACTTGTATTTAAAGTTTGTGCTTTCTGAGGGATCGAGGCTTCTAGTGAATTTGCAAAGCACAAAACAAAGTATTTTCATACTGTTGGTACATAAAAGTTCAGTTCCCTGTGGGTGTGGGGAGAGGTTGGCAGTGCTTCAGATACACTCCAGCCGTGTTCATTGTCCAAACATTTCATTTTCTAAGAGAACATTAAAAAACCCCACAACAATAAAGTATTTAAGTTATTTCAACTTCATGAACCGCTCAAGGAGTGACACTTAAGTGGCTTTATTTAAATTGATTTGTGTTATATCGGGAACAATGGGCAATGATAGAAAACAGTAGAACATCTTCCCAAGCCTCTGTGATCCACGCCGCTGGTCCCGTGCAGCATCTGATGATCTCAGTAGGTTCTGAACACGAGTGTCAATCAGACGTAACCCTGTCGAGCTGATGTATGTTCACAGTATGCAGAGGTAATCATGGCTTCCTTGAAATGACCAAGATGCTTCATCATCCTAATCAACCCTGAAGTCACCCTAGTAAGTACACTCCACGCTGAAACAGCTTGATGTGGTGTTGCTGATTGGTCACCATCTGTTGTTGTGGTGCACGGACCTGTGTGCTCCGAACTGACAATGCTAAGCTATATTCGGGTGAAACCATATCAGATACTGCAACACTTTGTTAACGCCTCACATGGTAAGATTATGTAAAAAATTCTCAAAGCGGTGATCCAACAGAGAGGAGGGTCCAGTCACTACTGAATCAGATACTATAAATTCACCCAGCAAGTCCTAATTCAAATTTCTGATGTTTTCCTCTTGTCTGCCCACAAGAAGTGATGAATCACAAATGAAGAGTAAAAGAGAATGCATCAGTGAGTGTTTTGTAAGCTGTGCATGGTTTTTTTTTTAGAATGAATATGTGTTGATCTTGACTTTCATGGGAAAATAATAATAATAATAGTACTAATTGGCACTGAGTTTAACAAAAACAACGCATTAAGTGGTGTTATAGGAAGTGGATTCAGTGCTTCAGAACAGCATCAGTGTCAAACCAGGGCCACAGATGACTGGACAGGACTGTAATTCTTCAGTGAAATTACAAACCAGATGACAAAGACGGGTCTGTAAAATGGCCATAATGTAGGGATCAGACCAAATATATAGACAATAGAAGTGAACAGTTATATGAAACAGTAAAATGGGGAATTTGCTTATCTTTCTGTTCTCATAACTTTTTTTTTGAATAAAAACCAACACCAAACCAATAAAGCATCATATCACATTCTCTCACTCTTATTTCTCCTCTGATATCATCTTTATTATCGGCATGTAATTAAATTATACTAATTAAAGCTTCCCTCTGAGTGTGTTCCTGTTTTGTAGAGATCATGCATGAGAAAAACATGCAATACGCAGCTAATCATATCAATCCATCTGTATTTTTACTGTTTTCTACATATTTTTTAAAGAATGTGCCCGTGATTTCACGACAAAAACACGTTTTTCAGGCCAGCGAACTCAAGCGAACTCTAACGCGACAAGTGGACTAATTTTAAAGCACAGTTCCCGAAAGAAAACTTTAATTACACATGATTGCTATGCCACGCTAGACACAGGCTAAAGCTAACATGACCCAGGCAAAGTAATTTTCATGTAACTTGTAAATGCACGAAATAATGTAGGTTACTATTCAATGGTTGTTGCCACTGGGAGTAATTCTGGATTTAGTTATGACTGTACGTAGACAGCTTGTTAGCTTACACGCTACATGTATACTAACGATTGCAGCTTATGCTAGAGGAGACAAATACACACATTCATTTTAGTGTTTTTAGTTTTGAACAGGGTACGTGGAATCACCAACCTTTCAAACTTCGTGTTCACTAGTTTCATTCCTATTACAGCCCCATAAACACAAACACAAACGCAAAGCTGCTAAACTTGCTAATTGAACCATTGGTGCAAAGTGTATACATGTGGCTTCCAGTTATATTCATAAACATTTATTGCAGAATTATCTGCTTTTTTTAACACAGTTTCTTGTCTTAATTCTGTTTTTTATCCTTCGTGCATAAGAATAAAACCCACCAAATATGTGTGTAAGCCTTTGTTTACTTACATCCCACAATCTTCTTTAAAAGCATCTGTTTTCTTTCCAGAGTTAGATATTTCATTTTGAGAAGCGCTGGTGTGTACTTCAGGAACGCTCCCTTCTGCTGCACTGGTGGACGTGGATGTTGCTGTAATCCTCAGGATGCTGAGTAGAACCCATCATGGGATTTCACGCCTCCTTCTCCCATCTCCTCATCTCCTTGTTCCCTCAGTCCCTCATCTCCTCTCTCTACATTCTCCTTTCCTAGACCGGTGCTTTCCTTATTTCCATTGGAAAGCAAGCTTCATCTTGTTGGGAGCCAGCTAATCACTAAAACAAGTAAACAAGGGGAAAAGGTGAGGAGAGTGCAGCGCAATCAATAACGGTATTATGGTTGATTGGTGTGAAGGTAGAGAGGGCAAGCACACACACGCACACACACACATCCACGGGGTCACAGGGGCCAATCTGAACAAGACAATGAGGAGGTGGGATCAGTGTTAAATGGTGGTTGCTTGACATTAACAAACAAACAGGAATCGCTCAAAGTACGTCTGCACTCAGTCTGACCTCGGTTCCTCATTTCCTCTGTCAGAATGTGCACACACACCACAACACACAGGCACGCACACATGAATACGGACCTGGGCGTGCATGCTCATACACAGTTACTATAGCTCTTTTCCCCTTGCTCACACATGACAGCATGGTCATTACGCTCACGTGCACACGCACGCATGCACTCACACGCACGCACAGGCACTCGGTTATTAACAGTTTTTCTCCATTAGGGAGAACAGCTGCTGTCGTTGTGAATTTCGGCTGCTTTACTTGATCAGTTAATGGCACTTATGTCCCAGAAAGAGCCTCCACCTGGCTTCCATGCCACTCCATCAGCCTCTGATTAAAAGCTGAGCGTTAATACCAGCACTCTGGTGATCTGCGGTACTCCTGTGTGTAAAACAGGGCCTCAGATCAGGATGGAAGGAAGATTTTTAAAATTTGAAGGAAGCTGCTGTTTTTGACTGCAAATCTCCCAACAAAGACCCATTTTGGGAATTTTATTTTAAAGAAGCTCGAGTAAATAAACTCAGCGACTTGAAAAGGAATACAGACACTTGTCGCAGTGAATTGTTGGCTGACTGGCTCAGGGCAGCAACTGAAAACACCTTTTTCAGATAACTCTACGATTGTGCACGTGATTGACAACATCGCATCTTGTGCATCCTGCCTGCAGACGAGGCCACTCATGCTTTTTCAAGGTCATCTCGCAACAATTCAGAGCATCTTCATTACTTCTGTTGATCCTCTGTCGTTCCCATAGCAACCCTGCTGAGCTGACAGATGAGAGGCGCAGGAGTCGGCTTCCCACATAGTAGGAAAAACACACCCACATGCAGGCACACGCGCACACACATTAAAACACATGCACGCTTAACTGCATCTGGGGAAGCACACGCTGCATTGTTTAAAATAAACCAGGCATCAGAGGTGAGGTGTTGGAGCGATTGTGATTGTGGTACACAAATAGGCCATTATGGCAAAAGTGGAACACAAGGAGTCTCCTATGAAAACAGAGTGTTCTCTCTCTGCTCCTCGACTCGCTCTTTTTGCTCTGTGTCTGTGTCTCTCCGTCGCTCTCTCTGTGGGCAGGCCGTGTGTGCCTCTATGCTCGTTATCAGAACAAACAGAGATGAGGGTGGAAGAATGGGGTACACACCATGTACCAGAGAGGGGAGGATGAAAGAGCAAAAAAAAACAAGGGAAAATCAAACACCCGGCATGAGGGCAGCACCAGGGAATAGTTTGTATTGGTGCACACCTACTTCCATAGGGAGCTTTACCATTTTAGCGCATTAAAGGCGTGCCACACCACAACACGCCAATACACGAGATAGGCAGCCCCTAAAAAACATTAATTCCAATTCCAGTCCATATCAGATGTACATTTCCCTTGCGGGTTTAAAAGAAAAAGAAAATAGGGAGAGAGACTCCAAGGACTGCAATAGGCTTGTAATGAATAAGACATTGCATCAGAATTGGAAAGACAGTGAAATCGCCTTCCTGTCTGCTTGCTGTGAGACAAGGGATGTATCATTACCAACTCCGTCTTTTTATGTCCTTGGAAGTGTGAATCCACAGTGTGACGAGTGCTGAAACGTTCCAATAAATCTAGCAGGCACAGTGCTCAGAGAATCGGCACAACAAAATCCAAATATCAGCATTGTCCTCAGGCTGAGGGCTTACCGAGGATTTGATGTTTAGATGTCGCTATTAGGCACAACTTTCTGCATGTAATGCATACATTTATGCACTGATATAGTTTGGTGTCCTACGGTGTTTATGTCATATTTTTATGTGTAGGACTATAAAATAATAACCTGGCTCCGTGGAAACAGTGCTTCACTGGTTACAATAACAGATCAATGTGTTTATTTGTTTTGATTAATATCATTTCCTTCTCACGTTCCTCACACTCTGTTACATATTCAACATTTTAATTCATTCTAGTAGTTTGTATGCAGCAAGTCATTTTAATACAGGAGTCCCCAGCCGTGAGATTGCGTCTCTGCGAGGCTGTATTCAGCCTCAGTGTTGTGTTGAGCCATATGCTAACATCAGCATGCTAACATGCTAAGAATGCTGATGTTTAGAACGTATAGCTACATCGTGCTCACCATTTTGGTCTAATGTTTTGGCATGCTAGCCTTTAGTGCTAATTAGCACTAAACACAAGCTGATGGCTGATGGGAATACCATTAATTTTGCAGGTGTTTGGTCATAAATCAAAGTTTTCACTGGATGGTGGTTCACTCTAATGGAACAGAAAATTATTCTATGGACCAAAATTCATGTTAGTCCTTTTAATGATAGTTGAGCTACTTCATTTAAAATCACAGCTGACCAGCATTGCCAACCCTGGACCCACGCTGCTAGCTTGGTGAAAAAAACAAAAAACAAAAGAAAACAAAACAAAAACAAACCCCAACATGCCAGAATATTCAGATCAATATTTTTTAAAATATACTCTATTTAAAATAGTGTTTTGTAATGAAAATGTGAATAAACTGTTGATAGCAATAAATATAATCCTATAATATGTGTAGAATAAGGTAGAATTTAATGTCCATGCACAATAGATATGCACAGTATGTCTATATCTATAGCAAATGCAGGGCTGAAAAGAGGCAAACAGATTACAATTTGTGCATGTCAGTCACGTTTTGATTAAATCTCCCTCTTTGAGTCCAGACAACTTTAGTTTTTGACCTTCAAGTTTATAGATGAAGAACGTTTTGCAGCCAGACGCCTTATCCACGGCTGGAAACTGGCCCCTGCCATGCTGCGACGCAGTCACCCATCGAGCTCTCTTATCTCCCAAGGGAAACACCCTCAGTCTTGATGTCTGGATATCTACGTAACAACTCTGTCTGCCCAAAATCCCAAGCGGCTGACGCAGCCTGTAGAGTACAGAGACAGCCTGGGCTGGAATCAGACTTCTGATAACAGTCAAAGAGCCTCAGACTTTGACATTCAAACATCTTCACACACAGAGTAGTGATCAGAAGTTTGATAAAAGCAGGTTGATTACGTCAAGCTTGGGGATATGTTGAGTTTGCGGTTGTTTTTATCCAACCTGAGTCACAGAAGATTTAAATCAACCCAAATGCATCAGCGTCAAAGCGAGAATCTTGTTGTCAGAGGCAGTTGCAGTATTGCAAGCTGCCATTGGGTGTCCCTGCTCCACCAATAACATCAACTGGATGTGTGTGGACTGTGTTGATGAGGTTTTTCTCCTCCCTGCTCCCAGTACATCTGCAGAGCAGGTGAATGGACTGGAAGCCTAAATGAGAGTCAGCTCCTGTCCTTTCTATTTATTTTCCTTTGCTCTTTACGAGTATGTTTTTGCTCCAATATTACGAGAACCAAATATCCCAATAGAGCACAAAGCTGCCATGGCTAAATGACAAAATCGCTTGTTTTGCTCACCTGGCCTCACGCAACCAATCATTATAATGAAAACATCAGAAACTACCTGCTTAACAATATTTTCATAGGGATGGAATGAAATGACTGTGTGTAATGTGAAATGAGTCGTAGCGGCTAACCTACAGAGAATTATCTCCATTCCAGCTCTGCAGTTCAGCTCTACGGAGCGTTGCACTGCCTTTTAGGTTTTGACTTAACCTTTTGCTTCACTCTCACTGCTCTCATTAACAGAGTTTTTTACATTCAGAAGGTGGGTTTCGGTGCAAAAGTTCCTGCTCCCGACAATAGCTAATTGCTTATTATAATCTGCTGGATGTTACTATAATAAACTGCTTGCTAATGATTTAGCCATAATAACTTTTTTAAGGCGATAATAATATCTCAATATTTCTAGAGCTAATGCAGGTTTAAGGGAAAGAAAACTGAATCTTCATGATTAAAAGAAATCACTTTGACTTTTGGCCACAGATGAGATGTAAACATCTCAGTCTGCTGCGTTGAAGTCAAGCCCTTTGTGTGTCCAAACATCCTGCTGGACTGATTTTTCGCCTTTGCTACTGACAGAGGACAGTTATTATTCACAAAACTGCAGGAGGTTGCTTGTCAGGGAAAAAAATATGTTGTTTACAGCATTTTAAAAGATTTCCAAACCTGCAGTTTGTTTTCTGACAAGGGCAGTGTAAAAAAAAGAACTTAAAGATATCAAACCTACGTCAAAACACTGCTAAAATGTGTGCGTGAAAAGAGTTAGCTAGTGCTTCACAGGTAGGTAGCTCAACTGACTCGAAAAAAAGCAGAGGTAGTCAAATCTCTTATTTTTTTGAGTTCCATTCAACACAAAGAGTGAATAAAAAGACTCCAAACACCTTGTGCCAACACCTTGAAGCTAAATGACTGTGCTGTGGGTCCACAACTCCAATATTTACTTCATTATCCTCTATGTGTTCCTCATTTACAAACCTCAAGTTGCCCTTGAGTGATTTACTAGACGAGTCATGCTGCTTTAATGTGCCCCTTGTATGCTCCAGCATCCCGGTTTGTAAGTCAATAAATACGACTTGTGGCAGATTCACGTACGTTTCAGTCAAAAATAACCACATGAGCTATTAAATTAACAGCTGTCTCTGGGAAATTTGGGAGAAGCCAAATGGTTGAAAGCAAATTCACGCTGCAATACTAGGATGCATTTTTTTAAACGGTGAAGGATTTAAAACAACTTAAGTTTTCACCTAAAACTATTTTCGGTTGCAAATACCCACATCAAAACAGCAGGACAAACCCAAAAAAAAAAAAAAAAAAAAAAAGCTTTCTCAGAAGTGTTATTGGTCAATTTCAAATGCATGACTGTTAAGGCGCAAGGACTTGTTAAGATGCTGTTGTACCATTTTCTGTTTCTCAGAATAACGAGGTGAAGTCCTGACGTCACATAGGCGCTTGCTGTTTTTCTCATAGCATGTGTGATTCCATGCTGTCCATGGTGTTTCTGAGTTTTAGTCTTTATATCAGAGCGGTCTAGTGAATACGCTCACGTGCCAGATCTTGATTTTCTCATGCTGACTATGTTGTATGATTATCCAACTTAACAGTATTTGCTTGTGATCAAATTGGTAATGTTGGATTTACAGTACAGCTACCGGCTAGCTACCGGCTAGCTCCATCTGTACATCTGTATTCCTGTTCAGTCTCATTATTAATTTCATATTTAACTAATATTTTTAGACCAATATTTGAAAAAAAAAAAGTTGTAATTTGCAATTTGTCTCTTTTAAAGACATATAAGCAGAAGCAGAAAGATCTGTTTTTAACTAGGGCAGTGAAGGGTCAGCCCATGTCAAGAGTTGCCAAGTCTGAGGAGGCAGTGGTAGGACCAGGGGAGGAAAGGCAGACAGTTTAAAGGGGCAGTGGCCAAAAAGCGCATATTAAAGACTGAGTGGTCAACCAAATGGCCACTCGTCTGAAAAGGCACCACCAGCTCCTGTGTTCTGCGGAGCTGACTATATGAGGGCACCAGGGTGCAGTGCTACCCCCTTACCGCCGAAACTGTTCATCTGGGTCAGGGGAGCTGCTTCGACTCAACCTTCTGTGACTGGAGACACGCATTGGAAACCAATAAAGGCTTTCACAGGCACACCCCATCAAAGAACATCTGGTGTTTTAAACAGAAAGAGAAAGACTTTCCAAAAAAGGCAACGGAATCTCCACTTTACTAAAACCAGATCAAATAAAATAGAAATCAATAATATTTTTCACCTCTCGCTGATGCTGTGGAGTTCCTGGTTGCCAATCAGTCGAGAGATTTGCTGATAGAATAAGGGGAAAGTGGAGTTTTCAACGTGTCTTTGCTGGAATTTCACATGACTGAACCCCAGCTAGCATACATTCTTCTAACGTGAGTGCCGGCAATAATGCTCATTATGACTACTAGCAACTCAGTGATGCTGAAACACCAGTGTCATGTTCTGAGCTTACCTGACAACATCCAAGACCCAAAGTCAGGTCCGTGATGGATCCACACTAATGTCAGGCAAGTGGCAGGAGTTCAGTAACTTGTACAGAGAAATACCTTATGTACATTACCTAAACCACCGGCTGCATCTGGTCGTGCTACACATGACTTCCATGGAGGTAACTGATGCACGAGGGGTCAAACCAAAACGTCTTGTTCATTGTGCAGATAATTCACAAGGTTTCATAGATTTTAAGTCTAGTATTTGTGCACCAGCGCAGTTTAGATGTTTCTCAGTGGTGCTGAACAGACAGCTCCACCTTTTTGTGATCAGGTGGAGCTGTCTGTTCAGCACCATTGACTTTGCGTCAAACTGTAGGCTGCCAGGTCTTTGCCCTCTGCGAATAAGCATCCCTAACTTAACAAATAGTCATGATAAGCAACACAATCCCTGTTGACAGACAGGGAACCACAGAATGAACCACTACATTTGCATTTGCAAAATCAGCAACCCAAACTCAACAATGAGGAGGAACCCAATGATTTCTGGGATACGTGGAGGAATTAAAAGGTAATTCAGGGATTGCGGCTCCGAGTTGGCAGGTCTGCTTGTTACTCATCACCCAGAAAGCGACACTTTCTTGGACGTGAAAGCAGCACAACCCGTTATTGCGCTGACTAAATCCACCACTGTGAAAAAATAGTAGAAAAACAATGTTTTGCTGGAGTGAAAGCGGATAATCATGAGAATATGACTGCGTCAAGATATCACTGAGAACATGGAGCACTTCGGGCCATGCCCACTGTTTTGCTTGCCCTGAAGCTAACGCTGACATTAGGTGCCTCCACTGCAATGTTTGAGAACTTCTTCTAAGCCACTTATAATTATTTGGGATATGCCAATCTATGAATTTAAATATGCCCAAGAGTGTTCTTTTTTTTTAATTTATCAATCAATTCACAAAAGCAACGTTGGATATTTTGTTTGTGTTGCAGGCTTATGCCCACTCTCCTCGATCGAGCTTCAATAAATGCTTCAGAGTAGGTCATCTGGGCCTCCTCAACCTTCTTCAGCTACACATTGTCTAACTCACAAGTAGCTTCATGTGCAGTAGTTAATGAGCAGAGTGGATTCCTGTGGGTGCAACAGTGAAAGATTGTTGAGAGACAATAATATGGACTGCCTATAACCTCTGTGTGCATGAGGGACACGTAATAGCTACATATGATGTGAATAATTCAGCCTCTATATACAGCGTGCAAGAACAGTTACTGGTGTGGAGCAGACCGGGTCTTTAGGTCCAGCTCCAAGTTGAGCATCAACAGCAGGGCAAGGATCGGTGACAGGCTCTGGAGAAGGGGCAGGTTCACTGGCTACATCAACTTTGGCAGCAGCGTGGAGGGAAAGGAGCAGAGGCATCAGGCACCCGGGCATGGGTTGACATTCATGTGACATTTCTCCACAATGTCAGATGAGGCAAGGATCATTAAATTGACATGAGTTTGACATTCATCTGCAATCTTTCCGCAACCTTCGAAAACATAAAAAGTAAATATCTTAAAAGCAGCGAAAAGCAGCAAACAAACAGCCTCCTCCTCCTCCTCCATCTCATGGGTCCCACTGATTGCTGTTGCCTCCCATTTACCGCACCAGCCGATACTATGAGCCGACTGAAAAATCACTCTACATCGTTTCTGCTACTATCCCCCATAGTCACCATGTGTAGACCTCTACCAGGACTCCCATGTTTGCCTTAAAAATAACTGTGGCGATCACAGCCGTGCAAACATCGCTCTACTTAAACTGTTTTTCTGAGGGTTTTGAACAAAGTCTACCTTCCTCTGATGCAGACGCGTGTCCTTCAGTGGTGTTTCTTGATCTTAATTCTGCATCTGAAGCATCATATCTTGAATAAATGATTATGTGATTTGGCAGGTAATATCTGGCAGGGCATCAGGCTGTTTGTCATCTTTTCTCAGTGACAGATGCATCACTGTTAAAGAGTTTGATTCTTCTCCATTGCCTCGTGGTGTCCCACAGGGCTCAGCTCTGGGGACCCTGTTATTCTCTTTATATTTGCTGCCGTTGGATCAGATCAGACACTGATTTCATATTGCATATCACTGTACACATGCACAGCTCCGCGTTTCATTCAACTCTTTCAGGCTGTTTAATTTTAGAGACAATCTTATTGGTATTGAAATGAGCAGCAGAATAGATTTCACAGCTCAGTGCTGAGAAGATGGAGGTTCCTGCTGTTGCTCCAGAAAAGGTTCCCACATATTCATGCAAATTATCTGGCCATCCTTCATTGCTGTAGACTCCAAACTGCATAATTTTGGGGGGTAATATTTAATCAAACTACCCAAATCATCCATGTTCAGCAGCTTAACAGATTTTTTTTTTTTCACTTTTGAAAATTAGGATTTGTATTTTCACTTTTGTCATCGCTTAGTGCGTCAGCTCCTTATCATCTGCAGATAATCCACAATTACACAGCAAAAAAATACTTGTTCTCACGTTAGCCCTATACGCGGTCCTCCCCTCTGGCTTCCTGTTGGATATAAGATTTAGTTTAGAATTCTCACCTTTACCTGCAGTACATCGAATAGTCAGGCTGCTTTAAATGCGGATGAACTCATAAGCTCACTCTCTCAGGTCAAGTAAGATAAATCTGCTGTCTGTCCCACACACTTGCCTTAAGACCTGCGGTGATGCTCCAAAACTATGGAAAGCTCTGCCCACACCCTTTCAGTCTGCTGATTCTGTGGATTCCTATAAAAGCCAGCTTAAGACAATGGGCGTGCGATACTTTGTATGCACCATGTCGGCGCTGTATGTATTCATTGTGCAGTTTTTACGTGTGTATTTTTATTAGCTGTGCGTGTTTTTAATGTGATCTATTAAAGTGCGTCCAATAAAAATGCTTGTTTTTGTCACTGACAGGCTCAGATAGTTATTCTAAGTGTCTGACACGTTATGGAGTAGGAGAGTAATACGCCTGAACTTGACACAGTGCATGGTTGTCAGACTCAGGCAGGCTGCTCTGCCAAAATACCCCAGTACCACAAACATTACTCACTGTCATTGTTCTTCTTTAGATTAGGCACACCAGGCACCTCAGTCACATATTACTGCCAACTGTTTGTCCTTTTAAGATTATTTATATTTTTATACAGCGCGACACTGTCCATAAATTCTTTCAGCTTCAATTTTGGTCACGTTATCCAGGCTGAGTCATGTGCTCAGGGTAAAAACAATGTCTTCAGCTGCTCAAAACTCTTTGAACAGCCTGCTTCTTTGAACTGTACCATGATGTATAATGTAATTCTATTGTTGTTGAAGCTGTGGTGCGGACTTTTTGTCTCTTCCTTCTGGCAGTTAGAGCAATTACACGAACACTATGACCCCCCGAGGCATCACTGCGCTCCTAGCTCTTGTCGCCTACCGCATTTCTATGGTTCCCCTTCAGCGCTGGTAAACCAACCTTTTGCTGGCTGATCCAGAGATCCAGAGAGATTTATTGGAATTTAACATTCATTTAATTGCAAGATTCCTACACAGTCACGTTATCCAAAAATGCGTCTTACAGCAAGCGGTGTCAAAAGTCAAGTAATCGGCTTAAATGATACCGAGCCCTTTAAATGAATAGTCTGTTGGGCAAACTGCTAACTGCAGGTATAGACACAAATGTGGGGAGACAATGTGTGCGAGAAAGACAGACAGGTAGACCCAAGGAGCGTCAGAGGCTGACAGAGACAGAGGGAGTAGATTCCCCACTGCTCTTGTAACTCCCTTTCAAGTCTGACGTTTGCTCTGTCGACACGAGCGAGCTGCTTTTTCTCTCCGTACTCCGCTTCTGAAATGTCAAAGAAGTTGCTGTGGCTGCTGTGGAGCTGCTCTGTGTCTTTACTACCACAGAAATAGGGAGAGTGTCACTGTAATTGTAGTATGAAGACTACTCTCTCTCTCTTTCTGTCTTTTCATACTTAAGTTTGCAGAGGCTTCGGGATGCTGAGGTGCGAATTTTCCCCCTCATTAAAAACATTGTAAGAGGAGCAGCGGGCGTGCGCGTCTGTGCAAGTGTGCACCTACCGCACACAGACACAGAAATGGACATGCACAAATACACAGTTTTAAACCGTAAACACGCAGAAGGTTCGGTCTAATGGAACCTGACAGAGCAATCCCAGTCAGGTACACGCTTCATCTTTGTTTCATCCCCCTCCCACCTCCGTCCTCACATTTTTCTTTCCCCTCTTCCACCCCTTCTTTTTCTACCGTTACATTCCTGTTTTTCTCTCTTCTCCACTGCTTCATCTGTCTTCCTAGCTCCCTTCCTCCATTATTATTTTTTTAAACTTCATTACGGATTCAGCCTCTTCCATCATTTCTCTGAGCAAAACGGACACAAACTACGACTCTTAAAAGAACACCTGGACCGGTCAGTTTCCATTTAGGTGATAGGAATATGGGGAATAAAATGTTTGGAGCCTCTATATTCACCAGGATGAACAAAGAGAGTGATTACAGCAGGGACTGCGTAGTTTAGTTTATTGTTGAGCTGGTACCGGATTTCTAATTTTGTTGAGTATACAAAATGTAACCTGTGCATGCACAGGAACAAAACTCTCACACAACAATGTATATTAGGACAGTCGGTACAGTTTTCTCAAAGCTTTAGAAATAAATAAAGTTTGTCCTTAAGTCACAAAAAAGTTCACCCCTGCATTAGCTATTGTGTCTAACGTCATAGTGACCTTGTTTTTGCGAAACTGGATTTCCAAAACAAACTTGCCGTCAGCCCTGGCTGTAAAATGTCTGAATTTTCCTTACTTTGAGCTGTCGTGCGAGGCTTTTGTCTCCCCTGTCTGACAGTGACAGCAACCAAGTGAACACCGTTGACACGATCCACAAGATTCGTTGTAGCTATAGTCTACCCTGTAGCTGCAGTTCTTCCCCCTTCTGATCATGACGATGTAAAACAAACAAATCACGTGCTGCGACACAGGAATTTCACACCAGTGACACCCCCGACTTTTTAAATGCAGAGATAGAGGCTCATCTGGCACTAAAAGAAGATCAGCAGTATATGAACTTGTATACTTAATTCTAAGTACTACATTAAAGCTGCTGACTGATCAGCAGTGTTGTAATATATTGCACATGCATGGCAGCACATGCTTTTATTTTCAAGTTATACAAAACAGTTTACTAGTATTAAAATAAAAAAGCAGTCCACCGGTTCATTCGTCTGAGTTTTTAAAATTGTTCGCTATTGTCGGAGCAAACTCTGTCTGCATTGCTGTCGTGTTCGGAGCTTCCAGCGAATACGATGAGAATGATGAATGCGAGAGTTTGCCGCGAGTCACGTTTGATTACCTGCACCACTTGAGAATCATTAGTACAATGGGTGCATCTGTTTTATAGAAAAAGTGAGCGTCGACAGACAGTTTTGAAGCTCGCTGGACTGAAAAAAACACATTGGGCAGGAAAAAGGCAATTTTTTAGAACGCACGCGGTCTTCATCGAGCAAATTTAAGAGGCAACAAATCAAATTGACAAGTTAGTGATCCCTACCTGTGAGGTTTAAATTTAAATGTAGCACCCCTGTACATTTTTGGAGCTTGGATCCAGTGTGTGTATACTAAATTCTTCTTTCATGGGCCCTGAATATAGCCTATATGCATAGTAAAATGGGTCACAAGTACTGTTCCTCGCCTAAATGAACTTTATGGTCATCTTCAATAAGGCGGAAAATTCAGTTTGCTTGGTCCGAGTTCCCCCTGAGAGTTTCCTTTGTTGCTGTGAGCGTATAGTTTACATAAAGCTGCAAGTAAAGACGAGCGTGGAGTTCACACACGAGTTTGGTCGCTTCCTCCCGAATCCAGGAGCCTATCAGGTGTTTTTGGAGGAATTGATTTTGTGAGGAAGTGTTGCTGCAGAGTGTCACTTGAAAGGACTACAGCGGCATATAAAGTGGAGGCGGACGTTCCGCTGACACAGCGTATTATTATCACTCAACATGGTGTTTGCGAAAGTGCAGCCCGGCACCCAGGAGGCACAGATTTTTCTGAAGTTAACAGTCCCATCTCCCAACAACTGTACAGTATTGACTGTTCTCCTTCAAGTCAACAAAGAAGTCACATCCCAGTGATTTAAGTTGCTACCACAGTCTCATTGGCTGCCTTTGATGTTTTTCTTTTCCTCCCTCTCAGTCTGTGGCGCTGGGTGGGTGGAGGTGGAGAGGTAATGTGATGCAGAGAAGTGACTGGAGCGAGACGGGGCTCTGAGAAGAAAACCCAGGTTCACACCGGGGTGGCTTACACTGCTGCTTTACTCTCTGTTCACACACACACGCACACAAATGAGCACACGAGAGCCTGCATACACACACACGCACACGGGCATACATATTCGGGGGCTGTGCGCGCACCTACAGTACAAGCTGAAACACACACATGCGCACACACACGCATTCAGAGCGGCTTATGAGTTGTGCACCTCAATACCAGCCGCAGTATAGCCCATCTGTGAAAAGGTAAATTGAATTTTACAGGCACAAAGCCGACTCCCCTGCGGTCTTTAGAAAAAAGACCCACTTTGTGAGTCTAAAGCTTTTCTAAAGCTTTCGTCTCTTCGTAGCTTTTTTTCCCCACCCGTTCCTTTTCTTCTCGCTCCTCTCTTTCTCTCTCTCCATCTCTCCCTCTTTCTCTCCGTGGGGGGAAATGAAGGTGTGAGAAACACTGATCGATATGCTCATTAAAGAGTTGTGTCTTTGGGAGGCCTGCAGAGGATACGCACAATGCTGCACACAAAGAACACGCATCGGCTGCACTGAAAAATCCTGCTATATCACCACAACGCCATCCGCAACTGAGCAGCACCACTTTTCACCGCCACAAAGAGCTAACTGAGAGTACAAACAAACCCTCTTTTTTACTCCCTCCTGCTCCTTTTTCTCAACTTTTCCTCCTCCTCCTCCTCCTCCTCCTCCTCTCCCACTGCCGCTTCGCTTACCCAGAGATGTAGTTAAAGCACTTTTATTCTGCTTGTGCAGAGGATTTTCCAATCTGTCCGTGCGTCTATTATTAGAAGCTCCCATACATAGCCTGTGTTTCTGTATTGAGTTAACACAAACAGTTTTGCAGCTAGTCATTCTGCCCACACAATTAACCCCCACACACACCAAGGTGCTGAGAAAACGCAGTCTGATATGTTAAATTCTAATTAACTACAGCACCACCGCCTCCACTGCTCTATTGTGCGTGTGCGTGTCACGCAGGTGGGATAGACACTGACAGGTGGAATAAAATTGCCAGTGCGAGGTATCCATCTGTGCAGGATCCACCATATGCATTTCAAAAACTCTGCAAGGTTTCCATGCCAAATAATGGAGAGAGATTGACACTGTTCCATCTGCCAGTGCAAGAGTCTATATTTGAGATGT
The DNA here is from genome assembly GCA_008933995.1 of Datnioides undecimradiatus. NCBI lineage: Eukaryota > Metazoa > Chordata > Actinopteri > Lobotiformes > Datnioididae > Datnioides > Datnioides undecimradiatus. The sequence goes on from WARS01000013.1 coordinate 19,472,156, forward strand.
ATGGGCATAAACAGGGGTGGAGAGATTATTACAATGTCCCACTCAATTTGAAAAGCTGTTTGGCTGAAATGTCCCTTGAGAAGAGGATAAAAATAGTACTGGAGTCAAAAATGGTGTGGAAAATCTGTTCGGGAAGAGCAGTGAGTGGCTCATTCAAGACGGATTAAAAGAGGATGTTGGTCAGAAACAAACAGAACACACTCTGGTGCAAATTATTTGTCGAAAGTAATGCGAAAAACAGGTGCATCCCCAGAATAAAAGAAAATATTTAACAGTTAATTAAGCTCCTTCCTATTGGGCCAGTAATTAAACAACAAGATCAGTACCGGTCTTGTGCTGATATCTTTAATACGAAGCTAGCGCCACCCATTTTTTTGCCAGTTAGCTTAGCCTAGCATGCACAGGGGAGATAAACTCATAAAATGTCACTAATTAAAACATGATATATATGTATATGTTTGATCTGTGCAAATACTAAAGTGTTATTTGCAGACTATATGCAAAATATGCCCATCTGCTCAATGCAATTCAGTGTAATTCCAAATTAAATGGCACAACATATGTCAGTATCTTCTTATCCGACGACCCGTGGTTAAGACTTTGTTAAGTGAAAGGGCGCAGCACGCTTCAAACTCTGCAGTTGTTGCTTCCCACTGTTTTTCTATCCTGCTTATAGTTAGAGAATGATCACGGCCATCTTTAAAAGAAACCAACAGTGAAATGAAACAGGCGGCGCGTAGTGGTCTCATCTGTGACATAACTGTCTCCTTTCATTATGACGGACGGGAATCATAATTCAGACGGCCATCAGACGACCCTGCCAGGTATGAGTAAACCAGCGAGCACTATTTTTTAGGCAACTCTGTCACCGTTGTTTAGTGACAACACAGAACGAGGCGAGCCAATCTTTTCCTAAACTTCACAAAACTTAAGTGCCTAACCATAACCATAGCTCATGTGCCGTGACCACATTCCTTTCCTAACATAACAACACTGTGCAAAAATGTCAAAACTGCTGCCGCTGGACTGAAATAAAAGTGCCAATTGAATGTCGTGCAGGGTCTTGCAGAACTGGCCAGTACTGACGTATCCGTCTGGCGATGGGGTTTGCGAAAGCACAGATCGTTTTGGGCATCGAAGGACAGTCAAAGCGTCTGGTGCCAACTTCAATACTTTGCATTTTTGGCAATTCTACAGACAAATTTTGGCCTGTAGTCAAAAAGTATTGATGTTCAATACCCAGCCTTAACTGCAACAACATAACGTGCATGAAGTGGATCTTCAGAGTTTTTTTATTTTCCCGATTTGCCCCCTCTAATCGCATGCTAATTTATAACTTTCTGTTTTTTTGGTGCACAGCCTGCGGATATTCGAGGCTGTTCAAAATTCAGCAAACTAGAGCGTGATTCAAGTAAATTACCAGGAATATATGTGAAAACGCTGCTCACTTGGAGAAATGACGACCAAAAAAAAAAAAAAAAAAAATCGCCTCCACCCTTGGGTGCGCTGTGTTTGTTTCAGGCCTGTGAGGGTCGATATATTAGGATGGAGACTGGGAGAAGGGCTGCATTTGCGCCTCTGGTTCCCATAGTTGGACTGACCAGCTCCGGTTGCCTGGGTTACTGTATCCCTTGTGGATGGTCAGCTCGCTGTTGCTATGCTAATGAGAATATATCAAAGCCATGAGCGGCGGCGGCTGCCTGTCAAGCGTATTGGTGCATGTGTGTGTGTGTGTTTTATTTACAGTGTGACACCGCGGGGTCACAGAGAGGCCAGAGCTTTTAACATGAAATGTCACGCCAATTAATAATTTGTGAAATTAAGCGTGCGATATCAAACTTAACTTAGGCATGAAGCTGTTTCTAATGGGATTTCTCTCTCTGTGCTGTGTTGCCTCCCCCACCTCCTTTCTCACCTCCCCTACTGACTCTTCCTTTTACTCGCTCCTATTTCATTATTTACACCCCCCCCCCCCCCTTCTCTCCCTCTTTTTGGTGCAGTTTATCAGTTTAATCAGCTTGCGTGGGGAGAGGAGGAGGAGGAGTATGGAGGGAGAGGAGGGAGAAGTGAGGAAGGGGGAGGGGGTGGGGGGGTGACACGCGATCTGCATCATTCTCACATCCTCGTAGTAATGCATCTTTATTAGGCTCCCAACATCAGCCCAGGAGACGAGTCTCTGCTATCACTGTCAATTAGCAGGGGAGCCGCTCGGGGAAACGGCTTGCTTCTCTTTATTAATATCTCCAAACAACCACACAGCACTCAGATGTATAGAAAGAGGCTTTCTCTTTATTAAAACACACTCAGAGCAGCAGTGCAAACCACACAGGAGAATGTCATCAGGCAGTATAAGGTGCAGTTGCAGAGACTTAGGTTTCATTTACTGAGAGAATTAAAAAAAAAGGGGGGAGAAAGGATGAAGGGAGCTTTGCTTTATTCAATGCTGGGACAGATATTACATTATCATTTCATCATGGCTTTCTGGCAATATGGCTTTTTCAATCAGCAGATACAGACATTATTTATTCATGGATGCATTTTTAAAAGGCACACAAGATACAGCATAGCCAATCTCCACAGAGTTGACACAATCAAATATACATGAATATAATATTAGTGTGGGGGTGGGGGGAGGGGCAGTCGGTGGATAAATTAAACTTTATTCATGTGGAGAACAAGGAGAGGAAGTAGGAAAAAAGAGGGTTGAGGTGGAGGACGTTTACTACACCGCGTTTATTCCTCCACTCGCTCCAAGTTTAATTCTTCACCGAGGTTTCTATTCGATTTGTCCGAAACCACTTCTGCGTGTGCATCACTTTCTGTTAGCCTGAGTGACTCTCTAGTGTTGGTGTTGAGCGTGTGTGTGTGTGTGTGTGTGCGCGCGCGTGTGTGTGTGTGTGTGGTCTGGCAGTATATCCTTGCTTTAAGGCAAGTGTCTCTTTAATGAGGCTTTGCTGCAAAAGGAGCTCCCTAGGACTCTTGACGTGCTCTGCATTTCAAACACACACTCTCCTGCAGCACACAGACCACAAGCACATCCTCTCCTCCATCACACACACACACACTCAGAGTACCTCACGGATTTATGTGTGTGTGTGTGTGTGTGTGTGTGTGTGTGTGTGTGTGAGCGTATGCCCCGCCGTGCCAAAGCATTGATTGGTGGCTTCCTGAACAGAGTGAGAGCTTGTCAATGAGAGACAACCTTTCTGATGCAGTATATCTGTCTTTCCCCGCTCTCACTCTCACACACTTCCTTTCTCTTGCCCTTTCTCCTTCTTCCCTCTCCGTCTCCCACTGCGATACTCTCTGACCTCATGTTTATGTATCTCACTATGTCGAGCTGCTCGTCAATGCTACTCTGTCAAAGGTCCCTCCTCCTTCTCCGTTTTCCTCTCTCCGTCTCTTCCTCGCTCGCTCCCCTGCCGCAAAGGCCCAGAGACATGAATAATATAAAAACTCCACAGAAAAAGGAGATTGCATTACACACACTCGGACGCGGACAAACAGGCTGTTTGCGCGTGTTGCTGGGTGGCGGTGAGCTCCGAAGGCTGAACAGAGGTGAATGAATCTGCAAGACGCCGCAAACAACAAACATAAATCCTGTCAAACAGACTCAAAGTCTGGATGCTCAGAGTGAAGCAGCTTTAATAGGCAGGGTCTGGAAAGCGCCAAGCGGTTTGCTATGCGGTCGACGGCTTTGGCCGCTTATTGGAAGGCACGGGCTTTTTATTGGTTTTAGACGATATCAGAGGCTTAGTAAATGTTATGAATGGGCTCAAACGACACAAAGTGTATTTGCAGTTTGAGCAGAGCTGCCAGCACCTCCTAAAGATAGACTCAGCCAGCTAGTTTTCACTTATTTGGGGTTCTGATGAACTCACCGTTACGAGAATCGACTCAAGATGCAACTGGGACGAAGTGTTGTCTTTCTCTGTGTGTGTGTGTGTGTTTATGTGATGCAACTCTTCATTGTTTTTCAAGGAGAACGAGGTGTTCAAGAGCAGATCAGCTCATTAGTGGCCCTGCTGAATTGCTCTTAATGAATGCTATCAGCCTCTAATGAAAAGTATTGTTTTTCAGCACAACTAAATCAAAAGGTGTTTAAAGCGCGCGCTCGTGACACACACACACACACACACACACACTTCATCAATGAGCGTTTGGCAAAGAGGTCTCTGATGGCGACTCAACACCATAGTTACAGGGGCTAACACCCCCTGAGAAATCAAACTCTCATTTAGACCACAGCCACTGCTCAATACCACTGCTCCTTTATCGACCAGCTCCTGTGAAAGTGTGACTGCGGATGACGAAGCGCGTGAGAGGGAACAGGAGGTGGGGCAGGATGAAGTGAAAGGGCCGAGGAAGAAAGGGGGCGAGAAATTGGTTGATCGCCCGTTGATGATGGTGATTCGGGATCAGATATGTGAGACACTTGGCCTGTTTACGACACTCATCCAATCTATCCGGTTGAAACACAGCTCAATGTGTGTTTTTCTTTTCACTTCAAGGCCCGATTGTTGATATAAAATAACACAGCAATGGCAGAAAGTGTGTGTTCGTGTGTGAGCGAGAGCTCAGACAGGCTACAGCTGGAGTTGTTAAGAGTTACGGCGAAGAAAATGCAGCGTCCATCCCGAAGTGCGCCTCCTTTAACCTTCAGCCGCTAAAACCGAAGACTCCGGGAGATATTCGGCATACGGAACAGACATAAATTGGGTTTTCCGCTGGCAGAGCTGCTGCTGACTCTGCTTCTGCTCTTTAAAAAATGTTCTCATTACCCCTATTACATTCTGACACTTAAAGACTGTTAAGCAAAACTGCTGCGAAACCCAAACTGTGGCAGTGAACCAGGTTATATTCCACAGTAGTGTCCCAGTAATGCTCCTAGTGAGTATTTACAGGAAAAAAAGCAGTAAGTAGTGCACTGAAATATATTAAAAAATATATATTAGAGCTCAACTGTTAATTTTGTGGAGCGTCTGCTATTGAGCCCGCCGTCGCACCGAGGCAGCTGAGGTGTTGGTATCCGAAGATCGTTTTTTTCTTGTCACGGGTGAAGGCCAGGGAGAGACACGCGTGGCTCACACAAAAGAGTTCATTTTTGGTGCTTTGATTCTGTATTTGTACTTGCAAGACACATTCAATAGACTCCGAGGCTTCCACAAACGTTAGAAGATAAATATGGGAGAAATAGGGATAATCACGGTGTTTCACCAGTGGAGCAGTAAACACAAAGCGTGAATTATGGTGTAATATAGCAAGAGCAGCCAGCTTGATTATTCTTCTGTCCATGTGCATAATAAAACAAGTTTATATATGTGTTGCTTCTGATTAGTCAAAAGTACATTTGTTAAAACTCGCACCATCTTTCCTATCAGACACTGCTTTAGGATTATTATTATTATTTTGGCTTCAATTCTGGGAACAACTGAACAAAAAAAAAGTAAAATCCCAAACACAACTTTGTCCTCAGGGTGACGGCTGAACCTCTTCATCACCCGGGCCGAGAGCGGGACATTTACCGACACCACCCTAACAGAATTTCTGAGGTGCTGAGGTCCTAAATTTCAATCAGTTATGTCTCGCTGCCGTTCGGCGCCGTCACCGTGTTAAATTTCCAGGTGCAGCTTTAACAGCGATTTATAAATACATTTTACCATCGCTCCTCAAGCATCGACCTCAGCTCTCTAGGGTGTCGGACTTGCTTTTCCATCACAAATAGAGTATTTGGGGTTGGCAGGTGAACACGTACGGAGACAGGATTTGTTGGCGTTGGGGTTTAGGGCTTGTAATGAACATGGCGTAGACCCGAGGTTGGCACAGCAGGCTCCAATCTAATCAGCGCTGCACCTTATTTTTATCTAGACGAGAGGGAGAATTAGATATTTAACGGCGGCGGTTTTATCTTCCAATCACGCGGCTTAGGTCTGCGCCGTGGACACCTTGTTAAGCGCCTAGATGTGTCCAATCAGCCAGCGTAGGTGGGTTGTCAGCGTGAGTTTGTGCATGTGTGTGATTGAATGTGTATGGGCGCTTTTAGCTGGTTAGCACTCCCCAATCAGCGGCGTCTGTGTGGCTGCTTGTGGCTCGCATTGGCGTTTGATGTCTGTAGGCTGGCACAAATTGGCAATCAGGTGAGGCTGGCATGGACGAGGGCCTCTCCTCACCGGGATCCTGACTCCAATTGGCCCCTTCTCTCCTCTCCCATCCTCTCATCCCTCTCTTCCTCTCTCACCAAAGCCGTTTTAACTTGACCCTGACAGGTGCTCCTGACAAAACCCATTACAGTCTCAATTACGCCATATATCTCTCCTCCTCCGCCGCTCGTTTTTATCTCCTCTCCCGGCATCCCTTTCCCCTGTTCCCTCCTCTGATGCTGGTGGGAGCTCTAAGCGGTCTGCGTCGGTGCTTCCCTCCTGACTCTATCACCAGTCTATCAGTGCTGTGCATCTCAGTCCCCCTAATTAGCCATAGAGGGACCATTGCTTTCCTCTTCATTAGGAAAACAGCACAGATGTGTGTGAGGGAAAGAGAAAGTAACGGTAGGACAACATGCTAATGCATACTGGGGGTGACACTGCTAGAGCTGAGGTTTCCAGTCCCAGGCGAAAGGTACAGCAACTGTCATGAATGTAATTGCTGGTATAGGTGCCCTCAGAGGGCGTCACCATTATCTCCATTGATTCCAGTGTAAAAGTGATGGCGACACTGCGGCTGTGGTAGGCAGCAGAGACGTTGGGGATTAAAGGCTGCCACCGGAGTGCACGCACATGCTCATTTGCAACGTCTGCCTCAGTTTTTTTTTCTTCTGTTTTGTGATTTTTGCCTTTATTTGGTATATATTTATTATTATCACGCCAAAAGTCAAACTCATTATAAGTATTATGGCTATATTGTATATACTTAGACTTCTCAAAAACTGATCTGACTGAACTTGTCGCTGTGGCTCCATCACAGGTGATGACTTTGCTGGTATCCTGAAGCGCAGTTCCTCGACTTATATGCATTAGATTCCAGGTTTGATTGTTTATAATGCAACCAAAAATCAAAACGAACTTTAAAGGCCCACGGAGCGGCAGTTCCTGGTGCGTTTGACTACAGACAGCAGAGTTTTGTCTTAAACCTTGTTCTTCTGCATGAGTTGGGTGTTGGAGATTTAACTCCCCAAACAGAACTTAAATGGTGAGAGGTTTAATTGACTTGAGCAAGGCACTATTGTGGATAGGGTTCAAGGTAGAGTGATTGGGAAATACCCTCACACGCTTTAGTTCCCAGAGTTCAGTCTGATTGCAGTCTTTGCTGGGCCAATCAATAGCCACTTGTGCTAAACACACTCTACAGGCACGAGTGCTGTCGTTCTCCCGATCAACAAAGAAGCAAATGAATGACTTTCTGAAAATGTCACACTCTTTCTTTAGACTGGGAGCAGAACATTAGAGTTTGCTCCTACTGGGATCTTTCATGGTATGAATTTATGTATGTACTCATTATGCAGCAAGAGCCTTGAATAGAACGGCATATATTAATATTATAATATTATCTAACATAGCTGTGGTTCAGTCACTTCCTCGCGCATTATACATTCACTTCTTCGCTTTTTTCCCCCCCTGCCGTACCACTTCTCCTTTGTCTTTCCAGCAGTTTACCATCGTTTCGGGAGAGAAGGGGGAGGGCGGAGATGCGGCGGAGGAGACGGGTGAGAGGTACAGGGAGCAGCGAGTGATGAATCTCCCCGCCGTCTGTAACACTCTCCGCTTCGTCGACTCTTCCCTCGTTTCTGACCCAAATCTAATGCGACAGGACTCGTTTTTGCTGTCCCCACCCACACGCACACACGCGCACACACACCTCCTCCCACCTCCCCTCCCCGCCATCGCAGGAGTCGTGCACAACCCCTCTATTTTTAGCTGTTTGTCCTTGAGTTACAATCCCTGAAAATTGCCATGATCCATAAAGGACTGGGTTGTGGTGTTTGAGGGAAAACACACCCCCACCCTCGCTTACCACCTTCAAGTCCGCGCGCGCCTGTGTGCGTGTGTGTGTGTGTGTGTGTGTGTGCAACAAATCGTTACCAATTTCAAGTCTTTCGCCATTACTGGAGCGAATATTCCTCTCATTAAAGAGGTGAAATGGAGGGAGCGTTAAACGAGTGTAACGCCGACAGATCAGGCTGTTCTTTTCTCTGCCCCCCCACCACACACACACACACACACACACACACACACACACACACACGCACTCATCCCCCGCCTCAGAAAGTTATCCACTGTAGCCAATTAGCATGACTGCTCTGTCTAGCATTAGCCCCCCTCTTCCATATCCAACTCTCGCTCTCATTACCATCTTTTCCTCTCTTCCTCTCCTATCCTTCACCAGCCCCTCTTCTCATTCTCTCTCTTTCTCATTAGGGCTGCGTCGTAACACAGTGAATCATAATAGGTGCTCTACACTGTGAAATGGCTTTAGCTTTGTCTCATTTCGCCGCTCGTTGCGGGAGAAAGAGTAAACAGACAATCTATTCCAAGCAGGCACAGACACACACCGACAGACACAATCAGGGCCGTCCATTAATCTGTCGTAAAGCAGCTTTTTGCCCGCCTGAAGAAATCCCTGATATTCAGAGTCAGAGAAAGAGAAAGTGGGGGCTAATCTATGGGAGCTGCCATGCAAGGCCATGTACTATCCACTGATAGTAAACAGATGAACCCGAGGAAAGGAGAGAGTTTTGGGGGTGAGATGCAAAAGACGACGCGTAGGAAAGGACAGCAGAAGTAAAGGCGTGAATCAGGTGGAGGGCCGAAAGGTAGACAGAGGGGAGCAAGAGAGATGGATGGGAGGAGGCGGGAGGTGGGAGCGTAGTGCTGCAGGGGGGTGGAGATGGCGGCACCGAGGCGCATTCTAAGCCCTGAATGTAAATATGCGTGAGGGGATTATCACAGAGTGCCAGGCGGCGCTTTTGGGGCTTTGTTTCCGTGACACCGTGACGTTGGCTTTGTTTCCCTGACAGCAGACGTGTGTGTGTCTGTGTGTGTATGTCATTGTGTGTGTTTGCGTGTGACATCCAGGCATCTGTTTCCTGCTGGAAAAGGTTAATTACATCTCCACTGCCTGACTGGACGTGCCATGCATAATCACACACGCTAATGAGACCTGCATGCGTGTGTGTGTGCGTGCGTGCGCGCCTTTGTCTTTGTGTCTCGATGTGCATTCTGAAAAGGCAGTTCTATAGCAGCTGAATAGATATCTTAACCACTTGTTTCGGGTTCGAAAGTCTATTGTTGCAGCCGAGAAGAAACACAAGCACACAGACGCGCGCTTTCAGAGCCGCACACTCACACAGGTGACAGCTGGAAGCGCACCGCAATGGCATTTTACGGACAGACACTCCACTCCCACCGGGGGACATTAATTGATGGGTCTGCATCGGTGTGTATGCGTTTGTAATTACTTGGCTGCCTATTAATGAGACGGGGATGCTACAGCATCAGAGGAGGGACTTCTCACAAACCCTGTTGCTCATTCTGACCCTTGACTCCTATCTTCACACTCCAGCTAAGACGCTGATTGGACAGCTGCTCGGCTTTAGATTGGGCCCAGCTCAGCGTGAAAACCGAGATGGGCTCCAGCCCTCAGTGGGTGACTTTGGAAATTACTGTACACTTTCTCACTTGGCTGAAGTTTTCGCTAAGTTGATCTGACATAAGCAGGTAGGTGAGGAGGTGCAGAGCTCCGCCGAGCTTTGGTTCCAATTCAGCCTCCGTGGAGCTGCGATTAAGGAGGAGAAGGGAGAGATGGGACGTCGCTGAGAGGTGTGACTGAGAGAAATAATGGATTTCTAGGGCCCCACGTCCCTGCACACCTTATACAGTACACCAGCTGTGGCAAGACATGAATCAAACAGATAAGAAATGTTTTTTTGGAATCACATCAGCAAAAGCAAAGTTCTCAGTCAGCTGCCAAGGGAAAATTAGAGTGCGGCAGGGATGGGTAATGGGGATGAGCTCAGAGTTCACAGGCTTTTATTTTCCTCAATATGATTCATCTCAAGGAATATGGCTCAAGACAGCGTCGCGGTTGGTGAGTGTAGGCAGTTTAAAAAATAGAAAGTTAGTAGAACCTAAAGCCCAAAGTCACAGATACCACTCACAGAGAAACAGTATCTGGTTCAAAAATGCCTAATTAATTCTGAATTTTCTATAAAAGCCTGTGTTTCCTGAAGCGTCTTCACCGTCCCTGTTATAGTACTTTAAAAACATAATATCAGACAGTCTGTACTGAGCAGCAGTAACCCGGGCTGTACATTCCAGGCTGTTAAAGGATAAAACCCTGCTGAAGGTGAGGAGATTGTAGCTGACAGCGCCGCCGTCACACCTCCGTCTCCTGATCCCTCCATTGTTCTACCTCCTCACCCTCCTCTTCCTCCAGCTGCTCCTTTTTCTTCTTCCTCCGTCTGCGGCAGAAGCCGTTCAGGCCGCAGAAACAGGCACAGGTGAAGGGCATGGCCTACCTGATGCACCGCATCCACGTAAACCTGTGGAGGGGAGAGGGGGGCGAGGGGGAGGAGAAGAAGGGAAGCATTAAAACACGTCTCCTTCATCTGGCAATCTGCCCAGACATCACGCCGCTCGTGAGGAGGCTTCTCTCAAGACGTCTTTTGAACACACGCGGATATCTGGCATCAAAGAAGAAGAAAGGGGTTTTCATTGTTTCATGCACACTGAGCCAAAGCGAGTTTTCTAATTAAAACTTCCAACTGAACTCGACGAAGAAGAAATTTTGCATTATTTTGCTCACTTTGATTCACTCTCAGTTTGCCGAAAGGGCTTGCCTGAAGTAAAAATATAATTAAGTGAGCAACTAGCTGCCATTTTATCTCGTGGAGTGAATGCTGAGCACTGATCTTGTTCTCGAAGCGGCTAATTTCAGGACTGAATGGAAAATACACACTGTCAGGAGCGGTCAACAGCCACTGTAATTATCTGAGATTTACAATCATTAATATGAACTGCAGGTGTGCAGCAGGGAGAACCCAGTAAATGTGTAACAGGCCGCTGTTGGTATCGTGCTCGGGTCGATGTGGTGTCTGCTGGTTTCACATTTTTGCAGTGCTTTCAGCAGGAAAGTCAAAGCTGAGAAAGTTGCTGAGCTTCATTCAATAGGTCACTCAACGCACGCACTGCACACACATATACCGGTACTGCAGTAACGATTGGCATGGCGGTCTATTGAACGCTGTCACTCAACCAGGAGAAAAACTCTTTTACCATTAGTCTTCCCCTCACATCTTTCTTCATATCCGTATTTGATTATTCTCTCTCTCCCAACGTGTCTGCCTCTCTCTCTCTCTCTCTCTCACACACACACACGCAGCCAGAAGTAGTCTTAAGGCTCACTAAACTCCCAACGTTAACATTTTTCGCTAGCGTGCTAGCAGCCAATCACAAAGGAGCACTGAGATTAGGAAACGCGAGGTGAAACTGAGAGCTTCATTAAATACCAACCTGAGTCAGCAGCACCAGCAGGCCTGGCTGGGGAGTGTATACTGTGTGTGTGTGTGTCCGCGTGTGCCTAATGCAACTGGGATAAAGTGGAAGAGAGTGGGTGACAAAAAACACAGGCACAGACCAAACATAAAGTGTCTGCATTCATTCGTGTGTGTGTGTACGTGTGTGTGTACGTGTGTGTGGCTTCGGGGATTGATGCGCACTTCAACCTGTCTCATACGGGGGCAATTAGCCGAGCTAGACTGGGCTGCCTGCGAGCAGAGACAAAACCGCCTCAGGCCATGCAGCGTATACGTGTGTGCGCATGTGTGTGTGCGTATGTGTGTGTGCATGTACATATATGCCATTAAACCTCCATGTGCTCTTCTTTTATCCCCCCCTCTGTCATTCCATATATCCATCTAATCCTCGTCTGCAGATCTCCCACTCTGTACCCAATGGCTTTAGACCCTATGTGACATGCCAGAGAAAATCACATAGGAATAGAAAGCCATAAAACACAGCAGCGAGCCAGTCACGCCGGTAGCAGGAGTAAACTTTTCCCTCCGCACAATGATTCGAGTGTGTGTCCGTGTGTGTGTGTGTGTGTGTGTGTGTGTAGCTCTCTCACTTCATGCCTTTAACACCCTCAGCTTGTCTGACAGCTTACAAGGCCCTGCAGAGGATTTACAACAGTGCTGAGACACCTCTCTCCACTGTGTATCCTCCTTGTCTCCTGTGTATCCTCCAATCCCTCCCCTCCTGTCCTTCGATCTCTCCTTCTCTCACTCTCGTCCACTTTCCTCGTTCCCTCCCACTTGCTCGCTCTCCATCCCCAGCCATGCTGCCAGCCATCAGGAGTCAGTGTCTTGTTTTGGTGGTGTGTAATTACTAGGGGTTCTTTCACAGGCGAGCGCAGAGATGAGACAGATGAAAACACAGCCTGCAGACCCTCTGAATTATTAACTGGCTGAAAATGGATGAGTCAACGTTAACAGAGAGAGGGAGAGGGAGGCAAAGCAGCCCACGTGCATCCACAAATACACACATTAATGAACAGCCACAGGCCTGAGTACAACGTGGCACCAGGCGTGAACCAACCATGGTGGGATCCAAACTAGGGCTAGACCGATAGCTCTAGTTAGTGATACTGGCCAAGGAAAAAGGAAATCGGCAATGTACTTGCATTATTTAATACTCTGATAAAAGTTTAACTTATTCTTAATAAAATATTAATTTCAAGACAGCGATATGCCCAAGTATCCCCACCAGCGAATGGCTGGTTGGCTCATTTTGCTCTATCAAGCTGTAACCCCTGTAATTATTGCGACATAATGGCCTTTGATGGGCATTGTCAGTGTTGCATGTAGAGTATATTGGATGTTTTTGGATTGGACATTAAAAATGGCTGCCCATAATAACAACAAACAACAAAATTACAAGCTTAAACATTTAAAAATGACCCTATTAAAAGTCTGAAATGTTAGCTACAGTGCATGAAACCTAAGCCTAAGAAACATTAAACGACTCGGTGTGTGTGGGCAAGCCTCTCTGCTGGTCTTTGACCTTTTGACATTCACACACAGCAATTTCTAGCCATTATACTGACCAATGCATGCACACAAATACTCATGTAAACATACTTTATGTAAGAGGCTAAAATTGGCTGCTAGTCAGCCCAACTAACATCTCGATACTGAATTTTCTTTAGGGAAATATATATAATATAATACTGTAATGTCTAGTTTATGTTATATATGAAATTATATTTCCTCCAAGCTGGTAAGGCTCACATGGACTGGATGCGTACAGCCTAAAATGCATTACTGCGCAGACTGTATTACGCTCGGGGGGTTTGGATCAGGCTCTAATCACTTGGGCTCGAGTCCCATTGTAGTTTAAATGCTGTGTCAGAGCCATTCCTACCCCGAAAGATTCCCAAAACATTGTGCTGCGGGCACACACGTAGTTCGATTTACAGGTAGTTCATTTTAACACGTAATACGGAAGCATTCATAAAAACCCAATGTTGGCTCAGACAGTACAGTATTTTTCATCCTGCAAGTTAGTCACTCTGACTGATTAAGCAATCATGTAATGACCACACTGGTTTGCAGACTCCCATGACGTGCGCAGCTGACCAGGAGGCGTTGGTGGTGACGTTCGTTGTCTCGCTTATTGAAATAGTTCAATACTCTGGGTGCTGGCATTGCTAGGGACCAATTAGCCTGTGTTTATTTCCTTCAAACCTGCTGAACAAAGGGCTGTTTTGCAGTTTTGGAGGGAAATCACTACTTTTTCGAGAGACTGCTCCAGCAACAAGCATGGGAATGGGAAAGTCAGAGAGCTGGAAAGACATGCAGAGATAAGAGGAAATGAGAGATAACAGAGCAGGGTTTGAGAATAAAGCAAGAGGGGCACCATGAGAGAGTTTGAAGCTTGTAGGATTAATGTCAAAGTCATCCATCCTTGCTTTTGGTCCATCTTTTTCAACCTTATCCCTGGGAAAACTTGCTCTGCTTCCTCGTATCTGCTTATATATGTTTATGTGTGTGCGTTTCGGTCCACGCGCGCGCGCGTGTGTGTAAGCTGATTTGTGTCTTATCGAGATCCTCTGTGGAAACAGACAATGTGGTTTATTTGTTATCTTCTTGTTTGGACGGCGAGATAAGGCGATCTGTGTTTGCGTGAGTGCGCTGAAACGTATGAGCATGCATGTATATGAGTGCACGCTCAGACCTTGCGTGTTGTGTGTGTGTGTGCGCAACGGAGCAGTAGATAAGCTGAGTGTTGTGCCTTTGAGTTTGAGTGACAGAATCCTAATGCTGATCCCAATGGTCAACAGCCCAGAGACGTTCCACAGAAAGCTTATTAGACCTTTATCCATTATTTATACGTGACTGCCTTCGGACACACACACGCACGCACACACACACACACACACACACACACGCATACAAAGCTAAAACACTGTATGTGAGAGTGATTCATGCTGACATGTGCCGACTTCTGCTCATGGAATATAAGTAGCCACTGAGAAACCACCCGTCCAGAACGTTTCCTATCAAGCAGGAGACAACTTGCCTTTAACTGGTGTATAAACCAGAACTTTTACCTCACCTTGAATTTTCCGAATCCCAGAGCTCTCGCTTTCATGTACAGTATTTTTTTTTTTTTTTTAGGTCATAATATGCAGGGAGGTGGGGTGGTACACTGAAGAGGCACATTACAGCTCACAGAATTCACAGATTCCTTTTCAAAGAGCAAAAACAAAGTCGCGGAAGTGAGAGGAACGCCCCCGGAGATTTGATTTTTACTTACGTCTTGTATTTGTCGCATCAGCAGCGATCCTCTACTTTTGCCGGGTTCCCTTCATTCTGTCGCCACATACCCACATTTCCCCGTCACTTATCTGATGAGAGTCGAACAAACAGATCGACTCTTCCTCGTTTTCCCGTCGCCATGTCCTGCTTTTTCTGGCGTCCAGCCTCGGTTACGCTCTTTACTATCACAGGAACATTAAAACCAGTGTGTGTCCTGGATTCCTGCACAAAGCTTTTACCTGTATCTGTTGCATTCTTGCCGCCCCTCCCTCCCTTAATTCTACCCACCCTTCAAACTCTAGCTTTACCCTCTCCTTCTTGCTCTCCCTCACTCCCTTGTCCAACACAAAATGCCCTCTGTCCAGCTCTCAGGTAAACCCCCCCTCCACCTCCCGAAGCGCAGATAACCGAGAGGGCTGAAAAAACAGGGAAACAGTTTCTGTTCCAACACAAAGACGCCAACGGTGGGTGGGATCAGGAGGGAGGGAAAAATGGATGAATGTATAGAAAAAGAGAGAAAGGAAGTGAGGAGGGAAGGGGAGAAAGTCGGGGGAAAAACCGATAACGTAGTCAAGAAGTTGAAGCAGGAGCGAAGGACAGAGACTGAATGACGTAGGCCTCAGGTATTTCAATAGCCTGTGTGCCGTTGCATGTGAGTGTGTGTGTGTGTGTGTGTGTGTGTGTGTGTGCAGGTTCAGGTACACTATGGACAGACTGGTGAGTCTCAGTCCGTCCTCATGGCTAATTGTCTCCCAGTCTCAGCGAACAAAGGGCCCATTGACTCGGTAGCACACAGGAGCTTTCTCTCTTCTCCACAGGCCATTGCTTTGTGCTTGTCCCTTCAACACACACACACACACACACACACACACACATTTACCAAATTCCCCCAACGCTCACGCACACACGCGCACAAACACACTCACGCCGCCACTCCACCTGCGCCTGGATACGTCCTCGATACTCAACATCGATAAGTCCATTTTGGCATGGGATACCCTTTGTACCTGGTTTAATAATCACTTAAATTAATATTAAATTTAAAAAAAAGATAATTTTATAACTTTACACTGTTAACATGTTGATTAATTTCTACGAAAAGAGTTGAGTAAAGTGACCCATGTTATTTGAGATGAAAATGACATTTAAACATCCACATGGGAGATTCAGGTGTCTGACGGGGTTTGCTTTGCTTATGAATAATAAAGCTTTATTTAAGTCTTAAAGTCTGACCGTGGCTCAGAGTGAGATGTCATTTAGTTGTGCTTATTAATCATTCGATTAATTACGGACAAAAGTGGCCGATTTGTGTCATTCGTGCTTCATAAATCACGAGTCAATCATCAGAAATAGTTTTTGCTGACTAACTGATTAATCCAGTAACTGTTTCAGCATATGACTAACTCCGAGGCAAAGCTTTGCTGGACTGACTTGTAGGATGAGCTTAGCAGGGTCAGAAAATAAAAAGAAAAAGGGTAAAAGCAATTTTTCATCAGACATTTTACTAATTTCCCAAAACCAACAATCTGACAGTCCTGAGCCTTTCATGCAGTAATTGGACGTGTGCAAAGGTAATTAGAAAGTACTTGAACTTCTCTGTTTCAAGCTCTTTTCTCTATTCTTAACTAAAACCACTTCTGTCGCCTTCCTTTTGAAACAACCAAGTGCAACCTTTTAGTACAAAGGTGTGCAATGTCATATTTTACGAGATCACTCTCATCTCGCCTTTCTCGGTGACGGCAGCTTTCGGCCTTGTCTTTGATTGTGGCCTTCAAGAATGGATAAACACACTTCTGCTGAAGACGTGGTCGGGCCCCTTATAAGAATCTGTTTGTTTCAAGCCTTCACTAGCTTTTAAATCTAATTAAAGTCAATTCAGGTGTGGTCTATTGTATTAGTATTTCTGTAACAGTCTACTAAAGGTGATCTTTTGATGCAGCCTCAGCATCTGCGTTACACAAGAAGAGTTGGCTCCTAACTTCCCCAAGGCTGCTGACAAATACACTTGTGTCGTCCGTTGGCTTTTACAGCTCTCCCTCTTGCTCTCTTGCAGAGTCAGACCAGGACTACGGAAAGCCAACGAGGAGCTCCCGAGGTCTACAAGAGGTACGTTAATTATAACCTCCAGGTTCCCAGTGGGGAATAAGGCTTAACAAGGCCTGGGCAGAGAGCAAGGGGATTATGAGGTCTCACTAGCACTACAACTGTCGGGCCAACCATTGAGCCTCCTCTATGAAGTTATGAACGTGCTGAATAATAATGCTGTACGGCATTGGCAGGGGCCTTTGAGGGGCTGTGAAATAAGAGAGAGAGAGAGTGTTTATGTGTATGTGCTCTTGCCTCAGCAGGTTGGACAGATTACCTGAAACTGAGAGGAGGAAAAAAAAAAAACAGATAGCGAGTGAGAGAGAAAGAAAGAGAAAAGAGGACAGAAAGGTCACAGAGATCTCAGAGCAACGGGGAGAGAGATAGGGGAGACAGATGGATGGAGATAGAAGAAGGAGAGCAGAGGTAGAGAGTACCGTACAAGAGAAAGTATGAGCCATTCAGCCCATGAAAACTGTGTTAAAGGATAGGTTTCTTTCTTATTACAGCCCCTAAATACAATATTAAAGACTAACTGGTCTCTGTAATCAAGCCTGATGCTATCTCTTCTTGGTGCAATGAGGTGACACTGCAAGACATGGAGGACAAAAACCACACCGCCCTCACCTTATTTAAAAAGTACATGCTAAAGTCAAGCTGTGAGCTACACTGAGCCATACACAGTCTCAGTTAGCCAAATTAAGCGGGTCCTCGCCTGGTTAGTGATATCTAGGTTGACATAAGCGTGGCCGACATAAGCAAGACGTCTTCGCTTTGCGGGGAAACAAAGTCCATGAAAATAGCGAGTTGTCTGATCGAGCTCGCCTCAAACAGCCGATCCGTCGCGCTAGCTACAGCTAGCTAGCGAGATATACACCAACCATGTTTGTATGTGGACTACGTACGTCTAGGTTTAATCTTTTGATTATTTTTTCCATGAATCACAGAAATGTCATACAATACTGACATTGTATTGAGTCCCACAGCCCAGGGTGGCGTCTTCAAATCGCTTCTTTTGTCCAACCAAGAGCTCGGTCTTGATTGACTTGTTGGCGTTGGCTACGTGCGCTGCGTTTGTATGTTTATGTGACAGCTCAAACTTTTCACTGATCTAAGAACTCGCCAGGAGCTTGTCCTTTCACCATTTTCTTTCAGTCTTGTCCCTTTTTTCCTATTTCTCTGAACATGTATGAAGTGGTCATTAACCCCGCGGATAAGCGTGAAAGTCTTGCTTTTCAACTCGCATCATCAGGACGATTTGCATCGCCCACAACTACTTTGCATCTTTTTAGCATGCATTTCCTTTCCTCCATTTGACTTCACAATAGAGCCTCATTTAAGGCGAAAGGAGGATGGATTGATTACAGTGACCAATGGCTCACGAGTTTCGTATTAAAATGGAAAAATGCAAACCTACAGAGAAGAGTAAAACAGTTGTGAGAGGCAGAGGGAGAACACAGAATCAGAAGGAGGGGGAACGAGAAGAAAGACGAGAGACAGCGAGAGAGAGGGAGAGAGAGGGCACCCTGCCCTAGTTATTCGCCTGTAAGCTGCTCACAATGCAGACATGGCAACGGACCGTGCGAGGCGAGCGCGGGAGAGGAGATGAGAAGAAGAGCGCAGAGATGGGCAGAGGAAAAAAAGAACGAGGGACAGAAAGTCAGGCCAGAGAAAGGATTAGTGATCAAAGAAAGCCAGCGGCCATCCTGAAAGCCCCCTATGCACACACACACACACACACACACACACACACATCCATAGATTCATAGAGAGAGGGAGAAAATAAGGGAGATTAGAGTTTTTTTTCCACGGGGTAAATCATTTACCTTCCTCCATCCTCTGTGGCTGTGAGAATTAGGACTTTATGCATAAATCCATTTGCATTAGCTGTAGTGTAAATGTTAAGAGGGCAAACACACACACACACACACACACACACACACACACACACACACGCATTGATTGATTATAGCGCTGTAATGAGAATATATGCCAGTCTAACTTTCTCTCTAATTGGTTTCATAGCTTTTTCCCTGGAGAAGTGCTTTGAGAAGGGGAAGACAAAAAAAAAAACATAATATGACATCTACCTTTTCCTCCTGCTGAAATTCCAGGCAGGAAACTAGAAACTTCTGAAATGCTTTTAATTCCTACTCAACCTCCGTCTCCTCCACTATGACGAGTCGCCGATGAAGAGATAAACAATGGACCGAAGATACCAATTAGGCCGTCAAACGGCAGCACAACAATCTTCAGCACTCCTCCACTTCCCAGAGGAGAACTGGTGGGAAATTAAAAAAAAAGAAAACAGCAACAGAGGAAGTGAGGGAAGGGGAAGCTCACGCAGCGATGAGGAGGAGAAGAAAACTTTGCAAAAGCTCACATCTAATCAGGGAATCCTCCTTCTCAATCCTCCTGTGCAGAGAAACACATAAATACACACATCTCCACTGTCAGAGGCTTGACCTCCACAAGCTGATCTCGCTCCTTGGTATTCCATCGCCCTCCCACCGGCTGACCTGATTGGCTAATGACGGCTCATTTATCTTGATGCAGCACCTGCAGTGTCTACAAGGCACGTGTGTGTGTGTGTGTGTGTGTGTGCGTGTATGTGCGTGTGCACTAGAAAGAGAGGGTGTGCGCGCACACACACACACACACACACAAACTGTATATCTCATCCCAGCTAGACGAGCTACATCTATGCCAGCGCTGCCCTTGCTGCAACAGCTTGCACACATCGGTTCACCTCTGGGGAATGACGGAAAGGAGAGAGTAGAGACGGAGGAGAGGATGGAAGAGGTGAAGAGCAGGGGGACAATGATAAAGGAGGGGAAAGGGGGGTAGGGAAGAGAAGGGGGAACAGGGAAGGAATGAAGGAAAGGAGCAGAATAATAGGAGGCAGTGGTAGAGAAAAGCAGAGCAACGTAAGAAAAAAGAGCAGATGAGAAATGAAAAATGAGTGGAGGATGATTAAAAGAATAAGGGGGAGGGAAAAAGAGATAAAAGAGATAGAAGAGATAAAAGAGAAGAGAACGGGGAGAAAAAAACAACCAGAGGAGAGGATGGAGGAGGAAAGTTCACATGAAGGCAAAAGGGATTGATGCATGTTTTATTCACTCACTGCTAACACTTCTTTAATTACCGCAGCGAAATCACTGCCAGAGTGTGATCACTGCGTGTGTGTGTGTGTGTGTGTGCGTGTGTGGGGTCTCTAATATGTGTAATACACAGCAACCACTAATTATCAGTCGGTAGCAAAGGGACAACCTAAGCGAACCTGCAGTGGCTATAAAAGCCCAGAATCCATGATTTACATTTTCAAAACTCCATGTAAATATGATCACTCTCCGCCTTCTGGGTCATTCCACTTCGCATCTATAGCATGAACTCTGAGGGTTTTGGTCGCTAATTAACATTTACAAATGAACGCTGCTCACAAACCGACTGATCGCTATACCACTACTATCCAACTTTTACTTTCAACAGGTCCTCCTGTGACAAATGCCTCACACATGCTCGTTAACCAAAGGAAAAAATTAGACTTTCATACTTGCATCTCAGGCCATTGGTTCTATTATTTATGATATAGCTGATATAAGCTAAGCTAACACCTTACAACATGGCAACATACCTAAAAGCAGGACCAGTGAGGCAGCACTCATGAATGGTCGAAATACCAAACATGGTGACTACATACCATCAGGTTTCTAAGATTAGCTACCATCTTATTGTTATGGTAATATTTAAAGTGAAGATACCCGTTATGTCACTTATAATCGCTAATAATGTTAGCAAAGTGTGCAAACCTATGGCAAGTGCACTAGAAGCTGGACTAAGACTGGTGTTTAAACAGTATTTAAACAGTCTCTGCAGAATGGGAAGAATAGGAAAAGACTGTTTCTGCATGTGAAAACCTTGCAGTCACATTATAAATAATGCCAAATTATCTGCGTTTGCAGATTTTTAGAGGTTCCTTAACCGGTGAAACCAGATTGCTATTCTGCAGCTCTTTTTACCAAGTTAGATTTGGGGATATTGTCACTGTCAGATGTTGTCTAGGTTTCAAACTCAGAAATGCAACTCTGCAGCTAATGTGTGGATATGGCATGAAGCCTGCAAATAGACAGTCGAGCAATTCAAAAAATAACAAGTTCTAATAAGCTGTAGGTTTCTTTAAGGTTTGAATCAGTTCAGATCTTGGTCACAGTTACAGGAAAACAGTGTTAGCTAAAAGATAGAATGGGAATCTCTGTCTCAGTGTGCAATTCAGTCACTTTGGATGCAGAAGCACCTGCTTGACTGCCTTGCTTCGGGGGTTTTCCTGGCACTATAAGAACCTCATTCTACTTCGGTCCGTGTTTTTGAGAGAGAAAAGTCGTTAATCGAGCGACCACATGAGGTTTGCTTGTCAGCAAAATGCGTTCAAGCTCATTAGGAGCTTTGCCTGGGCTTAAAATGTAGAATGCAGACATCAATATCTTTTACTTCAACTTTTAACGACGTTTTGGATCCCAAAGCTCACGCAGCCGTTGCCACCTTCTCACGAGTGCACCAGTTTGACTCCTCTGGAACAACTACACTGCAGCTTATTTTATTTTTATTTTTTATATAATTTGATTACGGCAATCGCCTTGCATGTTATGCCTTACTCATCCCTCTCTCTTTTCCATCTCCACCTCCTCCACCACCTCCTCCTCCTCCTCTCCTTCCTGACTGCAGAGAGAGGAGGGTTTGCATGTATTATGTCTTCTTTTGTTCTTTGTTGTCGGCTCATTGTCAGAAAAAGAGGAGAGAGGAAGAGGGTGGTAAAGGAGGGAGAGGGGGAGAGGCACGTAAAGGATGAATGAGTCTTCATGTGACGTCCGTCCTGACTGTAGGTAGATATTGGAGGCTTCACCCACGTCTAACCCCCCCCACCCCCCACCCTCACATCCCCCCTTGTGCATTATTATCTTTTATTTTCTCTCTCAAGCCAGGTGCTGCTTATCCAGGCTTCAGCACATCTTATCCCACCCCCAACCCCCTCCACCACCCTCACCCCGCTTTATCTCTCACACTGCCGACACAAACTCACACTCTGACACATGAACACACACATTCCTTCAACCTGCTCCTCTGTCTTCCCCCTTCCTCCCCCTCCTCCTTCACGTCTTCCACACCTCCGTCTTTCCGTCCCTCTCCGGGACCGCTGGAGGCAGCCAGCGGGCCATGACCTATCGTATCGCTGCTCTGGAATCAGCCCTGACACATAGACATGGCAGGCAGACAGACAGGTGGGCAGATAGACAGGCAGCTAGGAACTCATCAACTCCAGATCTGTATCTGAACTCCAGTCTTAGAGGCTTAATCCGGCTGCTTTCTCCAGCGCAGCCAGCTACTGTAGCAGCCAAGAGCCGGAACAGACAAATCCATACAGCTTAAACTCTCTGAAATCTTTCAAAAGTCAAGTTCCTACCAAGCAAATCGGGCACTTTAACATCTCCCGTGCTTATTTTTATTACTATCTTGTGGGCGGTGCAGTGCAAATTGACAAAAAAAAAAAAAAAAATCAACTATTTTGAAATCTCCGAAACTGAGACGCCCTTTTGTCCCCACGCCTCCTGTGTCCAGTATCGAGGTCAAAGTGTGTGGGATTTGGGATCGTCTCAGGGTTGCTTTTTCACACCGTGGCAGCATATTCACTCCATATTATTGGCTGTAAAATGGTACATTTGCGGCTAATCTTTGAACTTTTTTTTTTTTTTTTTTGGAGCACAAGTGTTGTAGCTGCTGGCTGTAATGGGAGGAAGGGAGGGCGGCGAGGCAGCCTGAGCCGAGCTCTCCGTCCTGATTTAGAATTAGATCTATTTCTGTTCACCCTCCAACCCCGCCGGGAAATATTTAAATCTGCCGTGGAATGTGTGTATATGCGTGTGTACGACGGAGAGAGCGAGAGAACCAGAGAGGGAGAGAGCGAGAGAAAGAAATACAGTGAAAGAAGTAAAGATCATTTCAGCATATAAACTGTTGCCTGCTTGTTGGAGAATTTGCATTTGCTACCCAGCTTTGGCAGCGTGGTTTCCAATACGCAGTCATGCCAATTAAGTCACTGAAGTCAAATCAGACGGAATAAGAAAAGAGGAGGATAGAAAAAGAGATAGATACATGAAGAGGGGGGGGGAACCGAAAGAGTGCTCAGTGTGAACTAGCGGAGTAAGACTCAAGCCGTGGTCAGTAATTCATAAGCAGAACCGCATTACAGACTTAGCAAAGCTCACCCTCTGGCTACGCACGGGATCAACACTGCGCACACACACACACACACACACACAAACATGCTCATACGCTCACACTCACCCACTCACAATCACACCAACAGTCTGGACGAGAACCGAGCCACAATCTCAGCCCCATATCCAATCATCCAGCCATTCAAATGTCACCGGCAGCACCTTTGACCCCCTGTTCGCATAAACAACACACACACACACACACACACACACACACACACACACCATCCTCATTGTCTCCGCATGGCTTGAGACCCGCCACACACACACTCCAAGGAGAGCTGCAAACTCAACGACAGAGGCTAAAACAATGAAGAGATGTGTCTGTCGGATGAGGAGGGACATCTCACCTCAAGTGGGACCAGCTCCGCTGCACTGTGGTGTAAAGTAGCCCGGCTGCCTGTCAGCAGACACATGTGCGCCTGCAGCAACTCTGCAGCTCGGCGCCGAGGTGTGTGTGAGGACAATGAGACTGGACTGGATGGAGCTAAGCAGCAGTAGTAGGAGGAGGAGGAGGAGGAGGAGGGAGAATGAGGAGGGAGAGGAGGAGGAGATGTGGTTGGGCGGGGAAGGTGAAGTGGGTGGGGGGTGGGGGGGGTGGGGGGGGAGAGACTGGGTGAATAATGAAATACAGCAGAAGAAAAAAAGAAGTGGCAGAAGGAAAAGAAATGTGAAAAGGGTCCCGCTGAAGCAGAGCCCCTCTTGTTCCATGCGTGGCTCTGTGTGTATGGCTGCGTCTCGAGTTTGTAAAATGCGTTTAGGTGTGTGTGCGTGCGCGTGCGTGCGCGTGTGTGTGTGTGTGTGTGAAGTCTCTGGAGGGTCTCCTGTTCGTCACTTGAGACTTGGCGCTTTGCCTCAGAGCTGAAAGTGTAGCGAGAGCAGCTTTACATCTCTTGTAAGTGCCTGAGTGTGCGTGTATGTGTGTGTGTGTGTGTGTGTGTGTGTGTGTTGCCCACTCGATCAGTTAGCCTGTCGCTCGCCAGCATTACAACACATCTCATGTCGTCTTGTCTCAGAAGCTCCTCGAGCCTCCTCGCCGTCCTCCTCATCTCTCTGCCCCTCTCCCGCTCTCTCCCTCTCTCTCTCTCTCCAGGGAAATACCTCTGCAACTAATCTCTTCAAAGGTCTCTCGGCCACTCAAGCTACAAAAGTCCCTCTCCGTTTCTTTCTTTGGGGTTTCTTCTCACTCCGCTTTGCGCCGTAAAAACGTGCAGCACGATCAAGACATCTTTGTCGAGTCCCGAAACTTTATTTCAGTGAAGCGGGTGAACGAAATCAGCCTTCACTGTGAGGTCATTTTACTGTGTTTCTGACAGAAGTGAGCTCTTTTCCTACAAGCTCCGCAACTACTAACACAGGATTGTCTCAGAATAGCCTGACATATATCTTATGCCATCACAAGCACATCACGTGCGTGTCCATTCGCGGCTGAAAGTAGTCCCTAATACTCCAGTTTCCAATACGTTTGCTAAAAACTACAGCGCCCAACTGTTGATAAAAATGAAACCGTGTAAGCGCGAGGACAAAATGCCAAAAGATGCACCGACACCTTGTTGGGTTTTGTTTGTTGTTTTGTCATGAGGCATTAACAGAAATGCAGAATGACACCAGACTCACCCCTGAAAGAGTACACATAAGGATAAGGAGATTCTTTCGGTGTGTCCAGCTCAAACCAACACTCGCATTCACAGGCAGACACATCCACACACACACACACACACACACACACCCTGAGCTCCAGGTGTGTGCGTGCGTGCGTGTGTGTGTGTGTGTGTGAAGTGCAGCCTCAATCCTCCGGCTCAGCCACAGAAAAGCCAATCTCCACATCCAATTATTTGCTTCTCAAAGGCAGACAGATGGAGAGAGGGGAAAAGCAGAGCGAGGCAGAGAGAGACAGACTTCGAGCCGGAGAGAGAGGCTCTTTGAGGGTCCGCACAGGGGGGAGTTAATTAGAATGAAAAAGAAATGGAGGGAAGAGAAAGTCTCTTCTGCGCTCGAGTCCGGAGAATAGTTTCACAATTAGTCAAAATCCCAAACAGAGCCCGTGGACACAACTGAGCAGAGGCAGCGAGCGAGGCTAGAGTGTGTACTCGAGAGAGAGAGAGAGAGAGAGAGAGAGAGGGAGAAGGAGATCAAAACCCAAATGAAAAACGCCAAAAGGGACAGAGGAGCTGAAGTTGTTAGAGAAATGATTGGCAAGAGCATGTTACATGTGTTTTCTGTTCTTATTGTTTTGTGTGTCCGTACCCTCCTGAGGCGAGCGCTGGCTGTCCTGCCTTCTCAGTCCTCGTATTCTTCTTCCAGTCCTCCTTGTCCTCTACTTTTTCTTCTCCCGCTTCTTCCTCTTCTCCCTCCTTCTGCCCGCCACCGTCCGGGATATTCCATCAAAGAAGGGTCCGGCTCGTGGTGGATGGAGGCATCGCCGCGCTCCAAACACACTCCAGCTTTCACTATCTTCTCGTCTTTGGCTCTTTTCTCTGTTTTCTCCTCTCTCTTCTCACTTTCGTCGGCCGGAGCATTTTTCTTTCTTCCCGGCAGCAGTGACACACAGCGTAGGGGGGGTTGAGGACAAGGAGGGGTGGAGAGAGAGAGAGAGAGAGAGAGAGAGAGAGAGAGAGAGGGAGGGAGAGAGAAATAAATAAATAAAGCAGGGAAAAGAGCAAGTGTAGGTAGATGGAACGGCAAGCGGGGAATGACGGGAAGAGGCAGGTGGAATTGGTAGTGACACATCGCGGAGGTGTGTGTCTGCGTGTGTGTGAGTGTGTCAGAGCACGGGGGCCGTCCTTCGAGCCGACACACCACCAACGAGGAGGAGGTGGAGGAGGAATAGATGGATGGATAGATAGATAGATAGATAGGTGGATGGAGGGATGGATAGAGGGAGTGATTCAGCAAGCGTGCCACCTCCTCTCCTCCTCCCTTTCACACACACACACACACACACACACACACACACACACACACACACACACACACACACACACACACACACTTGCTTAGTTCATTATCATTCACTGGATTTCGCCATGACACGCATGGCTAACCTACTCACAGAGACGGAGCGAAGCCCTGAACTGAATCCTAATGGAGGAGAGGGGGAGAGGATGAAGAGGAGGAGGAGGAGGAGGAGAAGGAGGGTGTATCGGGCGAGCAGGTGTCCCCTCTACGTCTATTGTTCCCCGTCAATGTGTGTCTACGTGTGAGTGCATGTTTGGCTCCTTCCAGTGTGTGTATGTACACACGAGTACGAGCACGTGAGCTTTTGCTGGCGGTAAAGTCGCTGAAACGAAGCAGACGTGCACACGTTTCGGCTGAAAGCTCCGCTCCTGTTTTCGCTCTCAGACTGCCGTTAGCCAAAAAAATTTTTTTTCAACTCGACGAGAAAGAGTGTGACAGGGATTTGGTGTTTCCCCGAGAATTTCCCTCTTTGGAAGTTAAGAAGGTGTCTGACACAGAGTTTAGAGTGTAAAATGAGACATGCGACAGACTGCTCAAATCCGTTTTTTTAAATAATTATTGAAAATGAGTCATGAGAACGATAGTTAAGTCGAAACAAGTGAAAGTGGACTCCAGTCTTGTCGGATCAGATTGACAATGTCTGGGAAAAAGGTCTTAAAAATAAAAAAAAAAGGCCCAAACAACATTTCCTGGCAGCTTTTTCATCACTTCCACACAAATTTCACACATTTTGTGACAACAAGGTGGAGTCTGGAGAAGAATATGCCCGGACCTAGGCATGGGATGGGCCGGAGGGTCAAAACCAAAAGCTTATGTGCACACACACACACACAAATTACCCATCTGGGTTAGCCTCATATCCTGCTCTCACCATGCCCACATTCAACTATAAATGGTCAATGCAAAGCTCCACACCAATGATACAAGTAAATGAGGCTGTTGATCAATGGTAGGTTGCGGAGAACGCAGTGAACCAAGAGGACGACAAAGAAAAGGAGTGTTCCCGACACATAAACCGAGGCGCTCTTGAGTGAGGTGGAGGTCAGAAAGCGTATATTGTTAGGGGGTCACAAACAAAAGAAAATACAGTGAGTGGCAACATGTTGATGCTAAGGTTAATGCAGCTTTTGCAACAGAGATGAACTTTTAAAAATGGTCCGATCTCCCTGTGAAGCAAGCCAGAGTTCGAAGAAGGAGGGAGACACTGGTGTGGTCTGATGTCACAGAAAAAAACAGTTAAGTGATGTTTTATTACAGAATTGTGATTTAGAGCCATGTAAAAAACACAGTGGGTTCATATGTTGTTGTTTCGTGTTCCTTTAGTTCTTCTGTTGGAGGTTCCTGGTGAGGAAAGGTGGCCTAAAGCTGCCGCATCGTTAAGGCAGGGTTTCATCATCACCAGCACCAGTGGCGCACCATGCACGTGGGGCAACTGGATTAACTTGAAGATTCAAAGATGGCTTTAAACCCATTAGGTTTTGGCTCACTAGTAAGTGAAGTACAGATGCTGCTGCTGGTTTGATTGATTATGATATAGAATGATGGCAGATGTTTTGTTTAAATTGAATTTAGAGAGGCATCATTTTACAATCTGGCTTCGATTCAACAACTCAGCATAGGCATAGCCAATCTCCCCCTCTGACGTTTGCCGTCAGGTCTGGTTTTACAGATGTATAACTTTTCCAAAGAAAAGTGGCTTACAGCTCTTTCACTCCTTGTCCATATGCGATGGTCATAGATTAGAAACCCTAAAGCTCTGTAGCAATTGTGGCTGCATTATAACACAAATTACATTATTAAGTTATTAATCATTATATCCGTTCGTGTGTACAGGATGCAAACAGGAAGTCATCCAGCTTTGCCATTGGAAGTCCCGGATGTGCATGTCAATACTGGTTGAGTACTGGTCGAGTGCATCCAGTGCTCAATACACTTAATACATTCATAACTTGGACATAACACAAGGTTTCAGAGGGAATGTCCACCGCACCATGATAGCCATGTCTTGTGGAAACCATTGAGCAGAAGCATTTTTTTATTTTTTTTTGCCAATTGGATCATGTAAATTTATTCAGCTTGTCCATTTTAACATGATTGCATATCTTGCTGACAAATGTGCTCTCAGGGCAGCGTTCATAACACTTTTGGTCAACTGAGTTTGACTAAATGTTTACTTCTGATTTTGGAAATGCTGAAAGAGCCTTTGGAGCTGTTTTCTGTCAGTCTCATTTAAAATATTTCAGACATAAGCTCGTTTGCTGTCTTGTCTAGGGTTTAAAATGATACATGATGCCATCTTCCTCTTTGGATGCTAAATATGGAGCTAGAATAAGGAGCTAATTAGCCTAGGTTAGCATAGCAGTTAAAAGCAAAGGGAATACAGCTATCAACGCCTCTTTCTACAGTTTAAAACTCCATTTACCAACACCTCCAAAGCTCACTAATGTTGCATGTTAACCAGTGGCAGTGACTTCCTTGATCTTGGTATCACTGTGAAGATGCCAGGTGACCGATGGACATTTCATTTTTGTACATTTGTAGAGGTATTTGTACAGCCAGCTAGCGTTTTCACCTTATTTGTAGTCTTGATGCTGCTACCAACAGCTTTAGCATACAGACATGCAATTTAACTATCTTTCTCATTGTTATATAATCAGTATTCTGCTTTTTTAACTACAAATCACTCAGAGAAAGACCAAGAATGTTCTTGTACTACAGAACTGTGGTTAATAGAAAACAGTTTGACTCTGTCTGCGGCTACTGTTACAATGCCGTGAACAATCGAATCACATCTTTTTTTCTTTTTTTTTTCTGAATGGGTTCACTTTAATGAGATTACATAGCTGGCAGGCAAGCACCAATTAGGTAGGATTAATCAATTCTGGTGGCAAAATGTGCTCTCCAAGCATGCGTTAAGCACCTATTAAAGGCTGTAAGAAAGGCTAAGCTGTTAATGGTTACGATCTCCTTCTGCTGTTCACCTTTTCTTGACAAGGCTTGCTGAGTGTCCAGACATAGAGTTTACCCTTTTGCTCAGGTGTATAAAGAGGGACTGGACGCCCAGTGGTGGAGCAGGTGAACGCACGCCTCTGGTGTCACTGCGACCACATATTTTAAAACTGCCACTCGTATATTGCAATTCCAGTGAAAGCTCCCATACATGTAATTAGATACGGTACACACTGATGAAATTCAACCTGGTTCAACTCCACAGCATAAAATAATGAGAATCGAACAACTGGCATAATATGTTTTCCCGTTTTTCTATTATTGAAATACTGTATGTTAATTACTGGCAGTAATTGAATCAGCAGTTTAGTGCAAACTAAGGCTGTAATCTTTGTAGATATTTGTTTTAATAATGCAGGGTTTAGTTTGTCTGTTGTTCATACTTACACTGAACCCTATTCTCTGCTGCTGCGATAATTATTTTTGCCCACACAGGGATCATTGAAGCCTCATTTAATCTGAACACACGTAATAAAGGAAATGAAAATGTGTTCATTTTAAAGTACTTCAAGTCTCCAAGTCTTCAGTAATGAGCCATTAATGTCAAATCCAAACCGAGTTTTAACATCTTGAGTCTGGGTCGCTGAAGCGCGAGCAGTCGCTTCGACGTGGACATACTTTACATTCACACTGTGGAGCCATCTACACGTACCGCTGTACACATTTCCAGTATACAGTATGTTGCATCATAACACTGACTTTAATATTTCAGATGGAGTCCTAAATTATTGACCAGATGATGTTCACATTTCTCAAAACAGAGTAAAGTCCAAAACACAACTGAGTCACCAGAACATGGGACGACTTTAAAGCAGGGCTCACTTAACATACACAAGCGAGTTCATGTGAGGTCTGTGTGTGTGCCTCAGCCAACTGAAAACGCACAGAAATGCTCTTTGCACTTGTGTCTGTCATGAAAGGCGCAATTTCATGAAGCAAGTACCAAAATTACACTTCGCTACCCGATGTGCCTGAATACAACCGCAGCTGCACCACTCCAAACAACTCGGTGCACGCAGAATTGTTTTGGAGCCATAAACTGATCAAACAGGTGCAAATGCCACAATAGCAGTGGTGCTGGAGTCAAGCGTCTTTCCCAGGGGAAAAAAACACCCTGGCATATGAGGAGTTGATACAAATCATGTTTGCGGGAGCCACAACCGTGCCTCAAATGAACAGGAGAGTTGTGCAGTGAGCTACAGTACCCAATATTTACAGAAACTCAAAGGTCGTCGACGTACAATCCCAAGGAAAACAACATCACAGCGCTGTCCACGCTCTGTGTTTGCCAAGTAATCTTGGGGAAGTGCGGGATAAAACAGCAACGAGTGCAAAAACCTCTCCTGTCACATGTGTCAGGGCTCTAAAGGTCAACTGCCTGTTGTCGGTCATGTGCCCTCGTGGCTCATCCTGCGCAGATGGGTCGGCTGCTTTCTATTCCACTGAGTTACCCACCCTCAACCTGTCCTCTACACAGGACGTCATGTTCCTGCAGCTGACCCCCACCCAACCTACCTGACATGGAGGAAACTGATGTATTTATTGGTTCATTAAACACAAAGGCTGCCAGTATTTAGCCCCACCCTCAGGTGTTTTAACAGTTTGTGATAGTAGATTAATAATGCATTTGTTTCATGAAGTTACTTGAAATTTGGGGAAATAAACACAAGTTTTCTGAAGTATAAACATTATAATATTACTTTAGGAAAAGCCACGTTCTGAAAGGCTCTAAGTTTTTATTTAAACTGAGTTTTTTTTTCCATTAGAAAAACGCAAACAGTCAGAGTAAATTGGCTGCGCTAGTGTTAACTGGACTCATTTAACCAGTGCCATTTCTTTGGTGTGCCACTTACCATTTTCCCTTATGAACTAAAGGTTTCTGGGGAAAGACAGAACCGTAGTATTCTATAAGTAGGACTGTTAGTACTCTTATTTTAAACTTCTCACTTCTGACTTCGTCCCATGAGGTTTGCTCATACGAGGGTGCCGTGCTGGATCTGGATTCAACCTAACGAATGCCACCTGTTCGTGAGTAGGTGTGCGTTCGTAAGATTCAGTTCAGTAGCATAATTAGCGCTGCCAAAGTGCTATATCGGGCTGCCTGTGGGCAAGTTTCATTAACAAAAAAAATGTCACTCAATAGTAAAAAGAAAGAACTTGTTGGACTCAAAGTCCTGTTGGACATTTAGCAGTGTCCGTAGTGGCATTAGGTGATGTCCCTTTGCTCCTTAAAGACATTTCTAAGAAGGTTTATGAAATAGCAGGTGCAGCTTGTAATAGGTGTTGACCTAGGTGATGACCAAGATGAATCTGACAGCTCTTCAGTGACTGTTTCATTTTGCCACTCATCTGTGTTTGCCCACTCCCTGCACTTTTACACTTTGTTCTGTTCTGATGGCAGACTCCCAGTGAAATCCTGCCCTAAAGTTTCTTTTTCTTCTTTTCTTAATAAGGCTTTGGTGGGTGGTTTCCCTTGTTCTCATTGTGGGTTCAGGGCCGTGGGGTGCCATTTTCATTTACTGTTTCATCATGTAGGCGTTACAAAGCCCCCTGAGATTCTACCAGTTAGTAAGAGCTATAAGAATAGGCTTCACTTCTTTCAGTGCAAACATGACTAAAGCTTTCAGTTTCTCTACGTGATGATGGTGGAGGGAGTCAAAGGCCCCTAAAAAACAATTTGAATGTGTTTATTGTGTTATGGGTTTAGCAAAAACGTTAGATGAGAGAGCAAGTAGCAACATATTCCGTTAAGCACGACCAGGCTGCAATGTTTCAGCCGCATTTTTTATCACCTTCTCCACTCACCATTTGTCTTTTCCTTATCTTCTGTTTTCTCTGCCACCAAGTCGATAACCCCACAGGGGTCATTTAAGTCTCATCTCGTCTGACCTAACAGAATCTGCGCTCCGGTTAAGGAAACAAGTCAGTCACCCACCTTAAATGTTGTCATCTTTTCTTGACTCGTGACACCCGGCGTGGCGATCGGCGTCAGCTTCAACCACCGTCTCCCTTTCAATCACGCTTTCAATTGCAACCGTCTAATTTTCTGCTGCCGTGTCAGTCCGGAGCGGCGATATGAGATTTGTCAAGTGCAAGACCCGGGGAGAACCTGCATCATATAATGCGTAGACGCGCGCTATTTCCTCAGTGTACGGCCTGCAATTCATTTTATAAATGTCAGACGAAGCTTGGCAAGCCATCTAACCCAGCCCGCCCCCACCCCACAGCCTGATGGATAATATTCTTATTAGAGATCATTTTGATTGGCTTCCTCTGCCCTTTTCATTGTCTGAGCGACATGGAGGGAACGGAAGGGAGATGAGATGTGTCTGTGTGTGTGTGTGTGTGTGTGTGTGCGTGTAAATATATATATTTATATATTTATATAGGTGTGTGTGTGTGTGTGGATGTTGAGGGTTTATGTAAACAGAGATTAGAAATGCAATAAACCTGTCACATGGAGAATGCTGCTGTCATGGTGTCAAGCGCTGCGAGCGCACTGTCACTCTTATCTACCTATTTTACACACACACACACACACACAATACGCACATGCACATACACATACTGTACATACACACATTTGGTGTGGCAGGGGGAGAGGATTACAGCTGGATATTGGGCATCTTAAGCCATACCGACTCCCATGTCTTGATGGTGGAGAACAGCACTGTGTGTGTGTGTGTGTGTGAGAGAGGGACAGAAGGTGTGTGTGAGGAACACTGTCACAGTGGCTATGGAACAGGCAGCTTGCTTCCCTATTTCTTATGGTGCCACAGATTATTTCACGGCCTTTCGTCCACCATTTGTGTGTGAGTGTGTACGAGTGGCCCTGCTCTAAGAGTCATTTGCCATGCCTTTGGTTACACAATTGTGTGTGTGTGTGTGTGTAAGTGTGTACGTGCATGTTTGCGTGTGTGCACGCATGTGTTTGAACCATGGCCGAGGCCCTGATGGGTCCCTAGACACAGAGGATGAGTTAGCCTCTGCCCTGGTTTCCATGGCAGCTGCTGGCTTTATTAGACTCTCACTTTAGCCCCCACATACACGCACACACACACACACACACACACCTCATTGTACACTGACAGGGCTACATCACCACCCCACCCCGAGGCGCTCGCATTTTGGAGCAGTTAAGCAACTTGTCAGGAATGAGAGATGGGCGATGTGTGGCTAAATGAAGCGCAATGGAGAAACCGTCACACGATTTCACACTTGAGTAGCCTCCGGCACTGCTGCCGCTCTGCACACGCACACACACACACACACACACTCTCCCACACACACACACAAACACAGAGGCGGGGTGAGATGAGCCTGAAATGAGAGCCATGGTGAACATCAATACAGCCCTCCATATCTACGCTCGGCAAGAACCATTCGAGATCAATATTCTTCAGACCAAACCAATGTCACATTCTGTATGCTACAAGCCAGACAGCATTAGAGCCGCTCCAGCCAGCATCAATCAGCTCTGAGCCATCCATCCAACCACTTACGTGGCTCATAACATGCTTCATAAAGGCTGTAACCACCTCAACTGTCTCTCTCATACACACACACACACACACACTACACCAACATTCAGATCTGATATAATGGTAAATACTGCAATTGGGGATTAATGTACCGCAGGATGTTTAAACAAATCTCAAATGCTTTCATAGCCAAAATACCAAAACAGCAAATGTACCAAACTTTTTGGGAGTTCGTGCATTGGTTAAACCAACTTTAAAGGTGCTGCTATAGGCTTTCTGGACCCATGTCACAATGCTCAGTCTGGACCTGAATCTGTCTGTCAGTGTCTTTAATCCCAGGTATGTTGCAGCACACCTGTTTTACTTTAAGCCCCCTAAACCATTTAGACTTTCAGTCTTATTCCGTGTCCTGTCTTTCCCCCAGTATGTAATCAGATGATTGCTACATGTTGCGTCTGTTGATAATGCTACATATGAATTAGAAAAGTAAACGCTTAGTTAGTTGCGTTTATGAGATTGCATCCAGTGAGGACAATGGGAATTGGGCATCCGTGGGCGTGTTTGGAAGCTGGCTGGCGCTCGTCATCTAAAGCCACTGTGGACCCAATAGATCAGAGGTTAACTGACCCGGAGACTGGGACCTCAAAAAAGGGGTTCAGTACTTTTTAAAATAGATAGATAGAGAGACAGTCAGATGGACTACAAGTACCTGATTGGTTGTATTAGCATGTCAGGAATCGAGATGCACCGTAAAAGAGGCCTCTACAAGGGACTGCAGGAGGACTGCTGCCATGTTGTTACTTATTATTTCAGGTATTTCACTGTTTAATAAGAAGCACCTTAAACACGCTGGGTAGGACCTTAGCTCGATACTAACCTGCTTCAGCTCCTTCTCACCTTAAGACCGATGAGAGGAATTCTCACACTCGTGCTTAAGTGCATCGGTGTCGCCATGGTTACCAGATAATTAAAGCACATATGCAGCATAAATTGCCTCGTATTTCTTCTTTGAGGAGTTCATTCTCTGCAGATTTTTCACCCAGATTAAAAAAAAAAAAAAAAAATCTTTTGGATTCATGTCAAAGTCATGCCTAATACAGAATACTGAGGTCTTCTTCGTTTACACGCCACAAACTAACTGTACCACGGTCTAAGTGGCAGTGGGCCGAGGACACAGCTTAGTTTCAAGCAGTCTGGGTCTGGTTGTTTAGCCCGCACCAGAGCTACAGTGAGCAATAAACCATAAACCATAGCAGGTAAAACAGGGTCACCAGATGATACCTCAGTATAATCATAAAAAAGTTATATATGAGGTATAGTAAAAGTATAAATGGAACGTGGAGAAGTCACAGTTATACATGACATTTTTAATATATAAACAATGAGAACAGAAAGCGCCGGGAACATCTGCATTCGATCAACAAAGAGCAATGAATGTGAGACAATCGGACAGATGTGAGCGCAAATTAGAGGCCGCAGAGAGATTTGCACAACGGGGAGACATCTATTTTCGTGTTTCACATTATCGCGCGTTTGTTGCCCCTTCTCAGCGGTTTACCGAGTAAAAATATGAGCAGCAAACACACAAGCTCAAGAGGGAGCAGTTGAGACCGAGCCAGAGACTTCAGGGGTTGAAGCAGGAGGGGATGGATTACATTTTTATTTAGACAGTCTAGTCCCCTTAAGAATTATACCCGTATTACATGTTTTCCATGAGAGACGGTTTACATCCAACTGGCAATTTTCAGTATCAGTTTCGGATGAGAGTGTTTATGTAGCTGGTGAAGGCAAGAGTGTGATTCATTTGACTAAAGTGCCTGAGACCAACAAACAAAATTGTCTTGTTTTAGTGTTCAATTACAGTGATTATCTTTTTCTAGCCTTAACCATACATTATCCATGCAGCAGTGGCATCGCACGGGTATGTGTTGGTATAATTTAGTAAAAAAAAAACAAAACAACAACAACAAGCAAAACACTGATATTAAAATAGCCGTCTACCAGCCTGTGTGGTATTTTGGTGTTCGGTGCAGAGCATGCTGTACAAAGGTGGGCGAAGTAAAACAAACGTGTTAGGTTCATTTAAATGAGGACGGGCGGCGTGAGTTCGAGGTGGCTGCTTCAAATTGCATCTAGCGTCTCAGCACCAGCTCTGCTTCTGGTGCCACGTCCATCTGCTGCCACTCTGTTGATTATATCAACAGGAGCAAACCGAGTACATGGAGTAATTGTGCAGAAATAACAGAATAGAGCAAAAAAAAAAAAAAAAAAAAAAGCGAATGCACTAATTTAATTATGCACTCCCTAGCAAGTGGATGTTATTAAATCAGAATTAAAAGAATCAAATTTAATGCGTTTAAAACAATCTGCCCTCATCTATAAATGAAAATTCGGACGGTATCTGTTGTTCACAGCTGATTAACGCTGCATGAATCGTTTCTGCCTCGCTTCATGAAATCACTGCGGCCATCTGAAGGCAGCAGGACAGTTTTGATGATGCGCTGGTAAATTCCTGCCTCTGATTTCAGAAATGCTGCGTCAGAGCACATTGCCAGTGCGCATGTGGCCGTCCAACATTAAGTCGCGTGCCAGTGAAAGCAGGCTGCGACGGAATTGCCGCACACGTCTCTACACGACGTCAGGCTGTTCTGTTAGAACTGCAAGAGATGCTGGATAACAGTGGCTCATCAACCCTGTGCCATGCTATTGTTTCCAAAGGCCTGTTTCAAAAACCCAATAGTCTGAAAGCACATTTGTTTGACATCTTGTTACTCCCAAAACAATTTCGCCCATCGCTCTGAAAACTAAACACTTAACTGACATAACTAACTCATTGTAACTCAAACCTTGATCTATTCCTAACCGAGTAGCTTTGATGCCTATGGAAGATCAGCTGATTGATGCCAAAGGTCACCTGACTTTGTTGTTTCCTGCACTAAACATCGCAAACACCCTAAAATATTAAGCGCTAAAGTGTGTTTTTAGAACAAAATGTCTTCAGAGCATTGGGCATTTGTTTTCAGGATAATAGGCTGAGGAACTAATATGATTTTGGCCCAGCGGGACATTTTTTGGACTCTTTATTTTATTTATTACTGTTATTTTTGGAGAACGGGGTCTCAGACCAATGGGCAGGCCCCTGGGTCAGAGCCTCCTTTTGCAACTTTCTTTTTTAGCAGAAAGAGCGGTTTGTGTTTTATTCTCGTAAAAACGAAGGGATGCGATGCAAACATCGCAGATGGAACTGAAATAATGTCAGACCGATGCACTCCTCTGCCTCTGCCTGCAGCTTTGTGTTTACATCGCGCTGCTCTGCACCATCCAGACGACAACATGTTTTGCCAGACAAGCCCGCCGAGCTGTTGTCATCATGTGTCACGGTGATAGGCTCAGCTGTTTCAAGGCGATGTGACCAGTAATGTGACTGGCTGAGAGTATATTTATAAATTAACATACCCTCTGTGCTCCACTACATCTAACTCTTCCGCAATCTACGCTGTCATACCTACACAAAACGAAACAGCAGGGGAGCTTGGGTCAGTGGGCCCAAGACCAACTTGCTCTGAACTGATTCTTGCATCTGTGTGATTGATACAGGGATGATAATGTTTTATGGTTGTTGGTAAAGTTGGTTTCAAATTCAATTTTAGATTCACTAGTTCTGGGCTTTGCAACTAACAAACAACAGTTTGCAGCTAAAGTGTGAGCTGTTCCCATCAGTCTCACTGCTCTACTGAAGCCTTGAATATATGTGTGCCATCAAAACTGAGCTCACCATCCAGCTTTAAGTTAGCAGTGCAGTTTAAATTTAAGTAGGGTGCACGTTCACTTAGTACTGCACACATTATGTATGCTGATCCTTTATGTTAATTAGTATGGTACACAAAATATTGGCTTCTGCTTTGCTCTTTGCACAACGTGTTGGTTCATGATACTTTATTTTTTAAAGAAATAAACCACATTTGAAGGATTTTAATAAAATATTACCCCAACAGCCGTAAAACAATAGAACATTTCAAACAAAGCCACGACAGCTACGACTGTGCAGGTCACCACAACACAGCAGCAACGCACGGTCACTCTTCTGGACTTTCTGGACTGAAATGGAGCCATTGATCATCACACTCCAACTGCATGTTAATGGCCGCGTCCTTCATTTTTAACCTGTTTTGACATAAAGGTACAGGTAAATGATGGAGACCTTTGTCCGGTTAATAAAAGAAATGGCAGTGAATGGACGGCACTCTTTTTCTTGCATCTTTAGCTTCCTTTTCTTTTGATATTAACAGTTTACCAACCTCTGAGAAGTATGTTTTCCCATATTGAAATTGCCACTCACACTTGACCTTAGCATTACTTAATTTCTGCACAGCAAGCGATGTAATTACAGCCCAACCCCCAATTCAAGCATGCTATTATATTCATTTTTTAAATGTTAGCCTATTCCTGTGTAAATGAATTTCTTTTTTAAGGCTGGTTCCTCCCTGATTGCAGGGACCTGTGCTATAACCTGTGTTATTATTCATTATCCTACCGAGGTGTAATTTGGTGAGCTGGCACAAAAAAAAAAAAAAAAAAAACTGCAACCATTTTTTGCAACCATGAAAAAGAAATTCAATGAAAAAAGGTTTTGTTTTCTCACGCCATCCCTCAGATTCACAGCTCACTGGCTTTTCTGCCTGTGTTCCTTGGGCCAATTGGTCCTCGACACACTATTCTACAACCCACCATGGCAATGACCTTCAGGTGTTCAAGGAGATTGATAGGGTTTTTCCATGAGCCCCGTGTATAGCTCTCAGTATTTTTGTAGCTTCTACCTGAATCTCTGCAGTTTTGACCTTAGTTTAATGGCTGTGCTCCTGTTTTTATGTTCAGATATCAGTGTTATTTTACTGTTTATTGATCAGCCATGTTCTGTTAAGGAACTGCCAATACTCATCAAACACGTCGCTGCTTTACATTAAAACACGTCTGATAAGCCACCAGGGTAGAAGTGGAAATCGAGGGCTGGATGCTTCAAATCACTTTATTCAGCTGAGTTCAGAAATTCATACTCAGTAGTGATTGTGCAGTTTGCTCACTTCTCTCCCATTCAACACATTCCTATCATCTACTAAAGCTTCTTCAGTACATTAACAGAAAGTGAAGGCGCCACTGTTCATATGGCTGTGACTCCCTGCAGTTCAGTGGTATGTTCAGCCTGTTCCAAGCTGTCATGTTCGGTTCAGGACAAAACTAACCTCTACAAGCACTGCACATATGGTTAATAGCTCAGCCTCCTATTATTTCAGACAGAGATCAGATTATGAATGTTTCTATGGATTTTGCAGTCTTCTAATGGGCTTTTATGGGTATGTAACACACTGCTGAGCTGACAACTGTGCTCTCTTTCACCAGTGATGAGCTCCACTGTTAAAAGCTACTACACAATATTCAGTAATTAACTTTGCTGATTGACAGTGTTGTCAGTTTGGTTTTAAACATTCGTTGCTGAATATTTATTAGCCCATGAACTGAACATCTCTACAAGTTGAACGCTTTTATTATTGGGAGGAACTAAGAAATGCTGTTACCAAGTTATTAACCAAGTGGAAATTATATTGATATTTGATCAGAAACCAGTGCACCCAGGTTTGATCTTCTTCCTTATAGAGCTGCTCCACCACCACTAAAGGGGTTTTTTCATATCTCCTCTCATTATATCAGTAACTGAGAACGCTGCACATGAATGTGCTCACCGAGTTCTTTAAAAGGGTCTAAAACTGTGAAACGCTGACTATAGATCTCAGCCTATTGACTTGGGCGCAGACAAACACCGGGCAGCCTTGTTCGCCGCCCACCAGAACACCTTCACCTGTAACTGTCAACAATGCCATATATAATTGAGTTTGAACTGCTTTTTATTAAAACTCTTGTCTGTACTTTTTTGCTTTGAGGACGTTATAAGGCATGTCTGCTCCCGCTGCGACTTGCGAGGCTCACCATCTGGCGGGGACACATTTCAGCAGCAGCCTGAGAACACGCCAAATTAGATTTAGTTTGGAGTAAACTGCCGTTTGTGCTGCTACAAGCTGCCGTTTTCTCACTGTTGGGATAACACTAATCACCTGTGATTACGAAGCATACTTCAGGCTAAAAGCACAAGCATGTGACAGAACCCGTGCATTGTGTGACTTGTATCAATTTACTGAGAGATAAACCAGACTTCACGTCGGTTTATGTGAGCATTAGCAAGTGTTAAACTCGGTGATATAAAAGGTGGATAAAGAGAGACTGAGTGGGTTTACCTTCCGCTGCTACCCTTTTTTTTTTTTTTTTTAATCTAAGACAAGATATGCAGGGTGAACACAATTTTAACTATGTATCCACATCCATTGGACAACATAACAATGTCCCTTTCAGCACTCAAACAGCTGCATCCACTTTAATTGTCTATTAAAGAATGCACACTACAGCGCCAAGGTTACATCAGTCATGCTGTATAAACTTTATCCACCTGCATTTTGTTGCTCGCTCCCTCGCCTCCTTCTGTCTCCCCCCTTTCTTTTTTCCCCAGCGCTCTTCCTCTCTCCTCTCCATCAGCCGCTGGTATTCTCATCTGAAAGAGGAGAACAGAGCGCGAAAGAATAAGCACGGGGATGCAAGGACGCGTGGCGGAGAGAATACTAAGCACCGATGGGTGTTAAACACAAAGCCCCTGCACAGACGCCGGTGCGCACACACACACACACGCCCTCACAGAGGTGTATATAAGCACACATTACTCAGCGGCACATAGGCACGAACACATATACACAAACGCACACTCTGCTGGGTATTAGCAGACCCCTTGGTGCGGGTTGAATAGAATGTATTTGTACCTCAGGCTTAAACAGTGAGGATTATGGGGGATACGAGGGGAATGCTAAAGCCAGGAGGGAGGCCAACGACCTTGGTATGGACTCAAAGGGAGGAGGAGGAGGAGGAGCTGGTTGTGGGTGGCACATCATTCAAAATTGCGGTAAACATTGAGCACTGAAAACAATGATGGCCTTGTGTGTGTGTGTGTGTGTGTGTGTGTGTGTGTGTGTGTGTGTGTGTGTGTGTGTGTGTGCTCGATTTGAGAGAAATCAGAAATGTTGTCATCACATATTCGGCTGTGAAGAGTTTCATCTGCCCAAAAATGATGCAACATGTTCGTGCATGATGAGCTTGTGCTTGTTCGAGATTAGCATCAATAATACAGCCATGCCTTTGTTTTTCGCCACTTTTCCTGTGCTTCAGTGTGTGAATGTGTGTGTGCGTGCGTGTGAGAGAGAGAGAGTGTGTGAGTGTGTCTCCAAGCGCAACCACTTTTCCCATTTTGCATGTGTTTCTGTGTGCCCAATTGTGTGGAAACAGGGGATGTATCATATACTTGTTACAAGTGGCCTGACAGAATGCATAATTCATTTTCATTTGGGCTCCTGTAATAGGTTGTGTGTGTTTGTTTGTGTGTGCGCGTGTGTAGCAGCCACTGGGAATGTATTTTTTTTTTCGCTTGGTCTAAATGTTTGAGTGTGCCTGTGTGTCCGTGTGTGTCCGTGTGTGTGTAAGAGAGGGAGAGAGAGTTGGCACATCTGTGTAATAACCTGGGATTGGATGTGTCAGGTCATTTCTACAAGTGTTAAAGAAAGCAGGGAGGACAGACAGGCAATCTGATGAGTGGAGCTGCATCTCAGCTCATCAGTCGGGGGGATGGAGAGATCGTGGGATGGAGGAGGAACGGGGAGTGGAGAGGTGTCGGTAGAATAGCCAATGTAGGCAAGGAAGGAGAAAATGTTAGAGCTCAGGTAGAAGGAGGGAGCAGAGGAACTAAGACATGAGATGGATGAAGAAGGGATGAGTGAAGGACAGAATAATGGGTGGAATACGGAAGAAGAGATAGAAGATGACAATGAAGAGCACAGCGAAGGGCAAAGATGAAAGAGGAATGGCTGACGGAGGGGGTTACAGGGATAGAAGAGGTGGTGAGAGGAGGAGACGGACGCATGGAGAATGTGTTAGACCAAGTGCGTGTCTCAGGCTAACTTGTGGTTTTGACTAACGAGGCTAACATGTCAATATCTTACAATAACAGACGCAACGTTTTGGGTAATTACCAGGTAACTGCAGAGGAACTAACTGGTACTTAACCATTTGTCAGTGAGTAACTCCCTTAAGTGCTTCCCTTCTAATTTCTACTTGATGACTATATAATAGATAAAGATAAGTTACCTGGGAAAATAGATATTCTATATTAATTAATCATTAAATAATAATACTTAATCATTACTTGCTAATAATCACCTAATCATTACTTCATCATTACCTGTTGATTAGTATACAAGAAAGAGGCTTAAAGGCTCAAGTCACGGATGTTCATGAACTGATCATTAACAAATGATTCATTAATGCAGGATCCCCCAGCCTGATCAATAGCAACTCATTATTCTATTATATTACCATATGATCTGCAGTGGTTATTAATTAGGACTTCTTAACCAGTGGTCTCTTATAAATTCATCCCTAATTTGTTTTTCACTCTTTTATTATTTATTTAATTATTAATCCTTAGCTCCAGTTAGCTAAGTTGCTAATTACCCAATAGTTAACTAGCAGTTTGCTTGTCATTTGTTCCCTTGTACCTACCTAAATTGTTGTGTCTCTTATTGTAAACCCAAATCTTATTTTTGTTGGTGGTAACGCCATGCCGTCTCTATTTGTATCCTAGTTTCAGAGAAAGCAGTGTGATTTACTCTGGCTGTCAGAAATGATCAGTTTAACTTTCTTTGTTGCATTGTTTGGTTTGTTTTTGCCTTTTGCTTTGATTTCTCATTTACTCGTAGCTTTAGCCGCTCACCAAACACACAAGACACACACATATTTTGCCATTAACCTAAAAGAAACTGTTAATATTGGAAAAAAAAAAAAAGTCAATCTCGGTATAAACGAAATCTGTGTAACGGTTAATGGCGCAGGTGGAAATCTGTAGTGAATATAAAACAGGAGGCTTTAGAGGGAAAATAAATCATTAGAGCTCATTGGCATGATTTATCTTTAAAACAAGAGGCTGGGTGTCTAACCAAGAGAAGTCCAGATGAATAAAAAGCTGGTCTGAAAGCTGTTCGATACGAAGAATAAGAAAACTACTGACGAAACCCCATCAGTGAGCTTAGTTTTGCATAGTTAAAAAAAAAAAACAAGAATCAGAGGCAGTTGGTTCATTGTAGGAGGTCTGGAAAGTTTTAATGTTGATGAACAAAAATTAAAAACTTACTGACAAAAACCTGAAGCGCCCCCTCACAAGTCCTCAGCATCGGATCGTAAGGTAAAAATAACAAATAACATCAGTCAGCTTTGTTCCACGCTGAACGGCTAATCTGGTGAAAACTGATGAAAAGTTACTGAGGAGGAACTTCACAGAGTGTCGGGCTTATTGTGAACTTTGGATTATCTACTTTGTGTTTTTAGTCCTTTAACCTGTTTGACTGTATGGAGGCAAACCTGCATCATGAGCGTGAACTTTGGCTGCTGTTGGAAGTTTGTACCAGAGGGTGGGAAGGAGGGATGGTGCATAACAGGAGAAGGCTCTGACATGTAACAGATAAAGTGAAGTATCTCTGGTTAGAATACCTCACTCAGCGAGGGCGTACGTGTGTGTGTGTGTGTGTGTGTATTTGATGATAAGGTGAGCTGATCAGTCACCGGAAACTCCCCCGTACCTCCCTCACTATGGACTGTTTAAGGTCACTTCGTCCCCGTAGCAACAGGAACGTCAGTGAACACCCCTCCCCAAAACCCCCGCACGACTCTCACCAAATGCCACCATCTGTGTGTGTGTGTGTGTGTGTGTGTGCGCGTGTGCACGTGATTGTGTGTTTTCTGAACTTCGACAAATGCCACTGACCAGTGACACTATCAAACCAAACAACAGGGTCTTGGTAGGGTTTTCAGATCGTGTTAGGAGTGCTCGTTTTACAGCACCAAGGCCACACACACACACACGCACGCACACACACACACACACAGACAGCCCCCATACACACCTATACACACACACACTCACGCACACAGTGCCCATGTTCTCTCTTCACTTTTTCTCTAGTCTCCTGTTCTGCTTTCTTTAAAAGTTTATAGTGTGTTTTTGTGAGATTTATTACAGCACATGCATGCACGCGCACTCAGACGTCTGAAGGATCCTCAGGTCTTGAATTAATTGGACTTTAGGCCATGCATTTACTTCACATGCATAAATGTGAGTGCCCGCGCACGGTTCCGTGCCCCTTCTCGTTTGCCTGCAGTGACAGGCTCGCCTCTCCTCGCTAATGCTAACACGCCGCTGCTTAGCTTCTAATTAAGATGTATGAGTCACCATGTCTGCATGAGTGTGTGTGTGTGTGTGTGTCTTGTCATCATAGTCTGCCACACATGAATGGTGCTGTCTGCGTTGTGTTTGGCAGGGTTGAGCGGTTTTGCGGCCAGGAACGTTGTCTAATTTAAGATGTCACACACGCTTGGTAGCCCATGTACGCAAGCCTCTCACACACTCACTCTGCTGTAGTAGCAG
Source organism: Datnioides undecimradiatus (assembly GCA_008933995.1). Taxonomy (NCBI): domain Eukaryota; kingdom Metazoa; phylum Chordata; class Actinopteri; order Lobotiformes; family Datnioididae; genus Datnioides; species Datnioides undecimradiatus. The sequence continues at coordinate 19,516,337 of WARS01000013.1, forward strand.
GCAAACGCGCGGCGGCCCAAAGGCCGTACACACAAACAGCCACACTTGTGCCGTAGAACATCTTGATAGATAGACAGTTGGGCGAGGGGGTGTTGATGAGAAACACACACAAATGTCATCTGTTTGCGAACCCACACACACACACACACACACACACACACGCGAGAATGTACCACTTTTTAAAAACACCAACCACTGTGTGCCTTCAGTTCCCTGGCAGGGTGATTACTACTTTTATCATCGTGCTAATCATCAATCATCATCCCACAGACACATGCATGCTGACATAAAGACTCTTCAGCTCTTAAACACACACATACAGTCTGTAACATCCCTGTTAATGGTTTGTGATGTCCCATAAATGTCAGAGCTAAGTAAAAAAAAATATTCATATTCTATAATATATGATATATGATCAGCATCTATATACTAATTCTGGAAGTGTGTAATTCACGGTGCTGTGTGCTACCGGGTAGTTTGTGACAACTAGACAAGTGTACAGTTTGTCTGTTCTGGAGAAAAGCCATGAAAATGTCTGTGAGTGCCAAAAGAGGATTTCAGGGGGATTCTCTCAGTTATCATTAGATACAGTGGAGCAGAGGCAGAGAGACAAAAAGACAGTTCCAAGTAAAAATGTAAGCGAAGCGACGCGGTATTGTTGCTGTTGCTGTCTTTCTTTTGTATGAGTAACACTCGAGGTACTGTAATTGCAGCTTTGTGTTGCTGTTTATTTGAATGAGGACACGTGTCTAGTACATGCTGTATTTGGAGCACCGCTTTGAGCTAAATGCTAATACTGAAAAGGAAATGTTCTCAAACACAACGATGCTGACGTGTTAACGTCTAGCAGGTGTTTCTGTATGTTAGCACCAGTTAGCACGACACGCTGAGGCTGATCTCTATGTTATTAGTTTTGGAAGTTCATAAACCAAAGTATTGGACAAATTGTGATTTTGACGTGATGAGTAAGCTCAATAAAGTCAGGGGATCACCATAGTCATCATTATCTTCTGGGAACTTTAGAGGAACCTCCACTTTGACCACTTTGGTGAAATGATGAACCGAACAGCATCGCTCTTAGATGTGGAAAATGGACGTTATTACAATTTGTGACAGAAACAGCACCAAGAGCGACACCAAAAGTATCCTCAAACAGGAAGTCACATATGGAAGACTCTTCAGATCTGGTTGGGTTCATTGTTCAGTAGCAGATTGCTTACAAGCCAGACTGTTTATCATCATCCACCAAGGGGCTTTTTGTTTCAATTGCTGCTGGGGTTTCTGTTTTTTTTCCTGCCACAAGCTGACTCTAGCCTGCCAGTACGTCACTGTCCGACTGGGAGCCTTTAAACAAATGTGCCCACGCACAAATACAACAAACAAACGCACCTCCTCCCTTTCATTCCATCTTCAAATCTCTTTGCGGCGCGTTGGCCTACTGATTCCAGACTGATGCATTTTCAGTGATTCTGCATTTCAGAGGTAATCGTATGCAAATCAGCAATTCATATTTTTTGTTTGTCTCCCTCTTGTTCTCCATGAGACATCCTACTTTGTTTGCTTGTGTTACAATGTTTAATCAAAGGCCCTGCTGTTCTTCACTGAAAATGCGGGGTGATTTGTGAGAGGTCAGAGTGACTGAAACACTTCACTGGAAGGATGTAATGGAATAAAACGAATCTGCTGAGGAGGAAGTTGTCGATTTGTTGAGCCAACTGATGCTCTGTTGGGCCTTTGCATCTGTTGTCTTTGTGGCTTCCAACTGAGTGAACCTTTCAAATGTTGGAAATCATTTTTAGCACCTACGCAGAAGCAAATGAAAACAGAGAGTCTCTCAAAACTTTATAGCGAGAAGGCTCATTGGTTTTAGCTACTTTCAGCTACATCCCATGCTGTTTGAAGAGACAAATGCGTACACATGGCGACTCTCTAATCTATAAACTGGAGACGAACGGCCGCTGGGCAACCATGTTGGTGTAGAGCACAACCAAGCAGCAAACCCCGGGGCTGAAAAATTAACTTTAACAACTGTACAGCAGGAAAAAACATGTTTATGGCCTGGCACAAAAACATTCTTGGTTCCTACAGCCAGTTTCCCAGTTCATGACAACGGTACGGGGGTAGAGTTTTGTATAACTCACCCGTTTAAACTATTAAACTATATCAAGGCGTAAGTTTATGCATACATAAGGGAGTGGCTACTAACTGTTCTCTGCTAGCTGTACAGCGTGCTCCAGTCGCCATGCATCACTGGTGACGTCATGGTGGCTCTCCTTTAGTTTACTGCACAGTCTACATGCACGACAGGGGCTACCTGGCTACCTTGGTTGCATACCCTTCATCATCTCTTGCTTTACCGGTGTTTTGTCGCCTCCATCATGATGAACAGATATTTTCAGATGAGATATTGGATTGGAAAGAGAAGATTTCCAAAAATATCAAATCCACTTGCTAATGAATTTGTTTTTTGGTTTTTTTTCAGGTGATCGAGCCAAAACCACATTTTATTATTTATTCTGTATTCAAACATAAGCAAATACGAGTATTTTTAAGTTTATTGTTGTATTACTCAACTTACAGGCAATTTTTCTTTTAAACTGACCAACATTTCTTAGCTAGTAAGAAGTAATAGCTTGCCAGTTTTGTGTTATGTTAGGAAATATGCTGTTCTGCTACTCTGTACTTTGATATTATCCCTCTGTAGTCCAAATAACTTCTTTACAAACAGCCTCATACATGATGGCAGTCTCAGATAGCCACTGCCTTGAGCTGGACCAGGCTTGTCTCAACCTTTCTCGATGTCCTTTAAATGCTCTCCGTCCTGTGGAAAACTGGTTTCACTCGAATCAATTCATGATGTCAGCTCAGTGTTCCAATGAACTCTGTTGAAAGCCTTAATGAGGGATGCGCGTGAGACCCGCTGTCACTTTGTAGAGAGGCAGCAGAGATGTGTTTGTGTGTTTAACATAATCCCTAATGACCTTCCGTCCCCTCTGGGTGTCCGTGGTTGTTCAGAGACTTTCAGCATCAATAATAGGGAACTGGGTGTACGAACACCATTAAAGGTATTAAATGAGCAGCAGCCGGCCTAAGTGAGCCAAACCCTTGTCAACTTAACAGGAATTAACAATGAAAAAACACGTGTTAGTCATGTCCTGGGTGAACGGGGTGGGCGCCTGAGATTTAACGTCAAGCTCAAAGCTATTTATTTTATCAATCCTTTGACCAAGAGAGCTCAGAGCCTTGCCGCAGCGTTGTCAACATGCGATATGAATACATAATAAAAAACTATGAAATCGCACGGCCTTATCTGACGAGGAACTGTAGCTCAGTGGAACGATCGTTTTGAATAACAGAGGCACGCTCAGCCATTTTCAAATAATGATACTGGTGCCATCTTTCGGCACCACGGTCGAGCGAACAGGAGACAAAGAGAGGATGTTGACTGAGGAGAAAACAAAGATACTCAAACGCTGATAGAAATAGAAAAACTACACTAAAACCAGAAAAAAAGAGATAAAAATAAATGAAATGATTCCCAGAAATTCCTCCTCTTTTGCGGCACGGCTCTAGTAATTGCAAACTTGTCCGTGACTTTGAACCTGATTGAAACATCTCAACAACCACTGAATGGATTTCCATTTAATTTAATCCAGCTGTAGTCCCCAGGGGATGATTAATGACTTTGGTTATCCGCTGAAATATTCTCTAGTGCAACTGTGAGGCAGGCATTTGTGGTTTTGAATGAAATAACTTGTAATAACTTTTCAGTCAGCACCATCATCAGCTCAAAATCTGCCAAATACTTTCATTTTTTTATCAAATACATGCAAATCCAATGACATTCCCAGCAGCCGCAACTTTGTCTTAGTTTCAGTTACCAGTTGTTAACGTGCTAACATGATAGTGAATGGGGTAAGCTATAAATATAAGTGAATTATAAACGTACGAATTATTCTATACATGCTAAATAATGCATATTAGCGTTGCTATTGTGATCATGTTACTGTGTTGATGTTAGCATTTAGCCCAAAGCTGCTAAACGCGAGCCTCACACACTGCTTAGCTTGGCCGTAAACTGTATGAGATCATGCTGGACTTATGTCACCACCTATATATCTATGCTTACACACGGACTGGTTCAATAAGAGCATTTTAATTATTTTGTTATTGTATGTTGGTTGTGCATTATGAAACAATCGCTTGCCGTTTTATATTAGCGGAACAAACTGGAAACGAAACACTTTGGTTTCTATCAGAGAAGGCTCAGGCACTGTTACATTTGCAGCAAGATGTCTCTCTATTCTGTCAAGTTAGCATATTTTAGCTACAAATGTCCCCAGCTCCGTCTATGGGAGGCGCTTGACATTGCCACTTTGTAACCAATAAAAACACCTGTAAATAGACAGTGATTAATCCAGCTGTCCGGCAAAAGGTCAAACAATTTGAACCCTCCATCTGTCGCAACATGTGGTATTCGGAGGACTTGTTTTCAGCCCCCGACAGACAACACAGTTTTTAATTGAAATAAAATGAGATGAAACTGTCCGTCGGTGCGCTGAGGTATCCCACCCACCAGCACAGAAGTCATTTATAGTCTCAGATAAGTCTCTGGTGGTCTTTTTTCAATTTTGATATTGTGATTATATAGTCAGTATGGATACAGTACGTGCATAAATACCATTGTTGATGTTTTTATTTATTTATTTAATCCCTTAATTAGACACGTAGCCTCACTTACATCTGCAATAAGGATGTAACTTCATGTGTTTTGGAACCATCTGTATGCTGCACAGCAACTGCACCAACTTTTGCCAAGATCAGTGTTAACAAGAGACAAGACAACTATGACCTGAAATTGTAAGATTCATGTTTATATGCAACCAGAGAAAAGCTGCAGCTAAGTTAGTTTCTGCAGCAGAGCCTGATAAATACACAACGGTGTTGCTCCCTTATGTTTGTTCAGGGGGACGACCCTTCCTTCATGTATGCATGATAACGGCATCTGTAATGAAGCGCAGTGCAATGTGAAATAAAGAGTCAAGAGGCATAAAGATGGAGGGAAAACCATGCATACAATATGTTTCACCATAATAAAGCCCAGACAGAATTGTAGAGTGTAAAATGTTATTTTGACTGACAGAAACACATTATGATTGATGGGCGTTCCACGAAGTGAGTCTGGCACGCAGCCAGAGTCTTAAGCATTCATAACCAGGAGAATAGCATACAAGTTCTTCCTGAATATAAAAAGCTTCTTTTTGATGAGCGAGATCCGAAATTCAAAAGCAGACTGATATTTTGCGTAAACATGGTGAGTAGAGAGAACACAGCCTTGTGCCACACCTGCACTAACACTTTGGGGTTCTTGATCTGGAGCCATTGACTGCCCCAGCTCTATTTGAAAGCCGTTTAATGAACTGTTCATCAACACCAACTGCCCATGCTTTTCCTCAAACTCTCTACATAGCTCTACAAGAACTGCAAGCACAGTGTTGATTATTGTCCACGCCGCATTGTTAAGTCCACATGATGCAGCTGTGGTGCTAGAAAATGATCTAAATCGAGATTGCTCCGGCTGTTATGTGTGGGGGGGCCAAAGACAAACCAATAACAACAACAACAAAAAAACAAACTATCCACAAGAGCAGACTTATTCCCATTGGGTCTAGGTGCTGTTCTGGTAGGGTGAAGGGGTGACAGGGTGCAACCTCCATCAGCCAGCCTCCTCCCCAGAGTCTAGGGGCAAGTGAGCAGGGGAAAACCCTGCATCATGCAACATTGAGTAAATGCAGCACAGGCCGTTGATGAAAAGACAAGACAAAACATTTAATGTGTAAATTAAAAATGTAATAAAATGGATCAGCCTTGGACGCCGCCTGCTCTGCACAGAAAACCCAATTTCGTTTTTATTCATGTATTTGTTTTGGTTTCATTTGATTTGTCGCTCTTATTTCCCTCTCTTTCTTCCTTTTTCCATTTTCTTTTCCCTGTCTCTAGTTTATCTGGCTTCCTGCCTCCAAGACCACTCCCTCCACACACACACACACACACACACACACACACACACACAGGAATCCTACACAACAGACTGCCCAAACTCTTTCTAATACGGATAGTCCTAACATTAAGACTTGATTAGATTAGATGTTTTTTGTTTTGTTCAATCTTGTCATGTCTCCAAATGAATTAAGGAGTGGTTTGTCTTGGCTCACTGGTTTTGTCTTGCCTCACAGAATAAGACATAAATAAATGAACAGTCTCAGTTGAGAACCGACTGTGGACCACACTCTTTTCGCTAACGGGACAATTTTGAGATGGAGACAGTTATTATTCACCACCTTTATGTAGAAAAACCACTGTAGACTTCGAGGTTTCTGGTGCTTCAGCTGATGCAAACGGTGCGCTACAGTGCTGCTGCTGTTAAACTAGTACTCAGTCAGACCTTTGACCAGTTTTTACTGTGAAACTCACCTTGACTTTAATAGAAGAATCTGGTGAAGAACCTGCAGATGGAGAACCAGCACTGAAGGTTCTAGTTTGTTTGTTATTGCCAGATAAAACGAAGTCTCACTCATATTTGATTCTTAAAACCATAATTCGGATCGGAGTGATGCATGGAAATGAGTTTTGAAGCATTCGAGCTGTATATTTTCATGCCAAGACAGGAACAAAAAAAATCTAATCTGGCTTTTTTTTAATACGTCAGAGATGGCTGTGCTGTTGCCACCTGAAATTCTCCCTGTCAGCCAGATGATTGGTAGTCTTGGATGTCTTCCAAGCTGTGCTTCTGATAAAAGGAGAAATATTTTAGGAAAAACCAAAGATAAGAAATATGTTTCATTCTAATAGTTTAATTTTTTAAATGATTTTTTTTGTAAATGGAAACGATTAAATGTTCGGCCAGAGTTTTTGCTTTTTTTTTCCAAGGTCGGAGTGGTTCAATTCGTTTAGAAAATGTTTAATGGTAGCTAAAAAGTTTAAAATTTGAATTCTCTGCAATTTTAGGAGCTGTAAAATAGTAGAATAAAATGCTAAAATAGTCACCACCTCCAGGGCAAAAGTCAAGAGCAATTCAAAAGTGGTTTTGGTGGTGAGACAGCAAAGGAACTGATCTTTGACACTGATCAATACTCCACCTCTTTTGATTTTCTGCCAATGAGAAAGATATTGTCCATAAAGTTATTTCCAAAATCTATTATGTGCAACATGTCAACGCTGTTCTCAGCTGATGGAAATGCAGGTTGATATTAAACAATGTAGACCCATTGTGAACAGAAAAGAGGTCGGAGATTCCGTGGAGCAGCATGTAATCCACCGACTGAGCATGAAAATCCCTTAAATTGGAGGATTTCACATGGCAACAACAATATGCATGGCTGCAGTTTAATCTCCCCGTCTGTAATGAAGCAGCCAGGCTCACCTGGACCTCACGTATTCATCCACCCATTATCTATACATGCTTAACCTCTGCAGGGTTACAGGGGACTGGAGCCTGTCCCAGCCCATACCAGACGAGAGGAGCGGTACGTCTGGGACAGGCTGTCCACAGTATCCCAGACCTACTTTCACCTTTTACAAAATTACAATACATGTTTAGTGCTTGAGGACATTGTAATGCTAATTAAAACGGTTTTCTTGAGCTTTTCCGTTGCCACATGGAGTGTTGATACATTCCATTAAAGCAGCACTAATGGATTTCTTGGCAATCCGGGGGCAGCGCAAAAAGCCAAAAACACAACACAGACATATAATCACCTTACACATGCATCAGATACGGAGCAACATTAGCATTCATTTGCAGCTGCAGGCCACCAAACAAAACTATGTCCGACCCTTTTAACAGTAAAGATGGGGGCCTGAAACAGGAAAGAAGTGAGTTAAGCACTTGCTTTATAGAGCTGATAGATGATTCTCTGTGGATTCGTCACTACAAGTCCCCACTTTCAGTCATTTGATTCATTGTTACTATAAAAAAAATACTGATTATTGCAGCTTTAAGATAATTAAAGAATGTTACCATCGTTTCTTGTTACATGTGAATCTACCATCTGGTTATAGATGAGATGGGCACTAGGAACAGATGTTTGAATGAGTGGGATACATAGACAAACTGTGAAAGCAAATGTCAATGTATATTTAGATATTCAGAGAGATATTTGGGGGTTTTTTCTGTTTTCAGGATATTGCACGCTGCGATACCACTTGCAGATGTCTGAGTTCATCAGTTTAAATCTATATGTATATACTGCAAAACAGCTTCCACGGAAAACAATGTATGCAATCAGCGATGTCTGATACGACAAAGCAATTTTGTGAACGCCCGAGTCGGCCTCCCTGCTACGCTGTCAATCAGAGATCCCATTGACACAAAACAAACAAATCAATAATTTATCATTTTTTTAAGAAACACAGGATTTCTGTTGATAGTCCAACTGGATCAATGACAGAACGTATGGATTCCTGTCATGGCTCCGTCATTAATGCCTCTTTTTAATGACAAGACAACTCAATCAGAAATGTCGTGACATGCACAGTAGGATAAATGATTTAGGTTTTCAGATTAATTTTCTACATGAAAGTCATGACCAAGAGAGATGTGCAGCAGGAATAGTTTGACAGAACTGCAATTACCTCTGATTACTTTCCTAATCATAATCAGACAGGCTCCATGTTGTCCGTGACAGGGTTGAACTCAAACCGTGTCCTTGTCAGAGAGCAGTGCCTGATAATGATTGCGGTTATGCCTCAGGTGAGAGAAGATGCGTTGTGTGTTTGAAGTGTGTTTACTTCCCACGATAAACACATCCTCTATCAGACGCGGTGATCAGAAATGAAATTATGAACTTGTTTTCTCTTCTAAAATGATAGGGCCCGAATGGCGCCCATTTGCGTGAATCACCCACATGTTAATTGCCTCCAGCTAGTCTAATACACATGTAAATTCGGTTTCGTAGTTCATTTACAATAATTCCCGACCATTTAGCATCTCATCTGTCCGCCCGGTATTACAAAATGTATCATCTCCAGCCCACTGCAGTGTGAGCATCATGTTGTTATTTTAGGTGCTTTTAGAGATGTTGTTAAGTGGCCCAGTTACCCTAATGGATTCTGCTGGAGACCGGTAAATCCAGCCAACTCATCAGCCTCGCGCACCAACTAAAACTATTGTACCCAGAAGATGAGACTTTCGTTCGAAGTGATCAGCCTGGATGCAAATGATAGGAGAATAATAGCTAATGGTGCATGGCGTGCTTTTCTTTTTTACATTCTGCTGAGGTAATAATGTGGTAATCCTCAGACACTCAGTTTATCTTTTTTCTTCTGTCTCTATCTTTCTTTGGGAAAACGAGCTCATGCAAACATATATTGGAAAATGGTCCCCCCGAAATGAAAAACAAAAATATACATCACGGCGAATCGCCCTTCAGCACTCTGTGATCTGACATTCCTATCTATTGGATGTCGGTGCCTTAGAAAAACCGCCATAAATCACTGAAACGAAAAAAATGAAAGCCTGATGTGACGCTGCTTGTTGAAGTTTGGTTACGTTACAGCAAAGAATCTGCAACTTGGCAAGAATCTGGAAAACATTGTAGTATAGATTAAAGGTAGAAATTCTCTTTATTGTTTTGCAAAGACTTAGACGAGAAGACCAATACCACTTTCACATCTGTCCATTAAAGGTAAGGTTACACTTAGCAGCACTTGGTTACCTCAAGTTAAAAGAAAGGACTACCCTCTCCAAACTTTCACTTTGAGTTCTTAAAACTTGATTACAGATTTAGCAAATTTAAAAAATATTCAGGATATCAGACGTGCAGGAAATAAGAAGGAAAATGCAGCATCAGTGGAAACCTGCAACCTGCGTAGCAGCAACATTTCACCATGAAGCTAACCTGGAGCCCCTCGGATCCCTAAAGACTGTGAGTTTAACCAAGGGAGGGGATGGTTGGATTTAAAAAGGACCTGGCAACACAACAAAGAGTTGAGAAACTCTAAAGGCAGCTGAAACATGCATCAGCACAACAGAAGGTACTTTAAGTTTGTGGAGGAAGACACTGATAATAGAGCGAGCACCTCAAACCCCCAGGCCATCCTCAGCACTCCACAAGAACGGGATTTCCCAGTAGAGTCACTATTATTAGTTTTCTTACTTCAAATATAAGGTCTGAGTGATAAAGGCTGCACGAGCTGAAGGTAAAGTCATGCACGGGAATAAACAGGTTAAGTTTATAGAAGGAAATTATAGACGCTTACTAATTTGGGACATTGAACATTGAATTTCTGTGCGTATTATCTGTTTATATGCTTCCACTACTCTTCTGGTTTATCCTTGTCAGCCCTTAGCAAACTTCAGCTAGACAGCAACGTTCTTCGCAGAGAGCAGAGGCGTTCTTATTGCCATTCTGCCATAAAAACAATTCTTTTTCAGTGTTGGTCTGTTGATGGACTCATAAACATTAACATTGGCCAGTGCAAGAGAGGCCTGTAGATCCTTGGATGTTACCCTGGAGCTCTTTGTGAACTCCTGCTGGGCTCAGGCAGAAGGGTGGAAGCGGCACAAAGCAGCGCCAGCTTCCCTCTGCGCCCATATTAAAACCATTCGGGCTGTTCAGACCGAGCGTGCCACAGATCCAGGCTTCGCGACTGCCTTGCAACCTGTAGAAATTGTCTCCACGCCTGAAATGAAAAGGCATCATCTATTCTAAACAATTTAAATCTATATTTACATGTACATACATATTTCACATTGTCATGTTCAAGGAGAAAGTAAAAGAGACAAGCTGACACACAGAGACAGACGGGAGAGAAGCGACGGCCTGCTTATCCAGGATAACATGAAAACCTTTACGTTATAAATTCACGATATCATCATCAGCTCAGTGTGTGATTAGGGATGAGCAGAGCAGCAGACGCACTTGTTTACCAGTGCAGAGAATTGCACTTTTGGTGTGAACAGCCAGGCTACTGCTGTTGTGAGAACCGACCTGCTGCTGTGCTTCGGCCTCCCGTGTGTCCTCGCCGTCGAACTTCTTGCTCTCGGAGTGATTTTTGTGGTGGGGGTACAATAACGTTTATCTGCCTGACAGTGGATTAGACTCTTTAGAAGTTGTTTTGGGGCTGATCATCAGAGACTTTCTGTCCGAGTACGGCAGCAATCTGTGGCCTCCGTGGTGAAGACCAGTCTTTGATAATAAGGACACAAGTTCATTCAGGAACCAGTAAACTCCAAAAGGTGCAGATACAGCGTTTTGGTTGTTTGTGTTTTGTTTTTGTTTTGACTTAATACTTTGTTTACCCATGTACTATTACCCATAATCCACATATTGAGTTGCACAGTACAATAGTAACTTCCTAAAGTCTTGTTGGCACCATGATGTTGTGGATTACACGGCGTGTAAGCAAATGAGCATATGCGACAAAATATCGATTTTACTTATTTTGGATTAGTATTTTATTAAATGGACTACTTTGCCATAGCAGATACACCTACATTGTTGCATTAAAAATAAAAAATAAACTTGTTTACCCTCCATAAACTCCAACGGGTCCAGAAATCAGCCGCCCGCATCACATCCAGAACCACATCCACCGAACACATGACACCTGTCCTTAAACAGCTCCAGTGGCGTCCGGTCCACCAACGCACAAGATCCTCCCTCTCACCTTCGAAGCCCTCCGCAACCTTGCACCTCCATACCTGTCCGATCTCCTTGTTGCATGCTCACCCTCCCGCACACTCCGCTCCTCCTCGGCCTCCCTCCTGCCCACTCCATCTGCCCGCTTGTCCACCATGGGAACTTAGAGCGTTTATCCGTTCTGCCCCGAGACTCTGGAATACACTCCCGCCAGACCTCCGTACCATAACCCACCTGTTCAGACTTGCATACCCCCCATTACAAACGCCACTGTAGCCACAGTCCTTTTATAGGTTTTGTGGTTTTTAATCTGCTTAGTTCATTTAATTTATTTTATTTTATGCTTGCGTTTTTAAAATCAGTTTTATTAATGTAAGGTGACCGTGAGGGATCTGAAAGGCACCTATAAATAAAAAAAATATTATTATCATCATTAAATCATGAAGTAAATGTTGGTTTCTCTCATTTGGCCTAGCCAGGTTTGACATTTTGTCGACCAATCCATCGTCCCTTTGCAAGCCTGTGGCTCTGCAACAACACATTATTTCTTTTTCCTTCCCCCATTAACAAGAGTTAAGAGACATGTGGGCTTTGTCACTTGACTGTAAACATCAGCCATCGCCGGGTATTTGGGGAAAAGATTGATGCTGTCGTTTTTCTTGGAACAGGGCAGTCTCATCTCATAAGTTAAGAGTCTTTACCTTTACATAATTAGTTATTGATGTTATAGATTTCTGAACAAGATTTATTCCCCACAGTCAAATTCTGCTGCCAAGCTGCTCTGACATGCTGTCACAAAATCAACTCCTGTCAAACACGACATGTAAATCTAATAAACAGTCACAGTCCTCGGTGTCAAACGCATTATTAAAGTGCAGGGAATAATCAGAAATAGAATTTAAAAGTTGGAGCATACGAATATAGACTGAATATAACCAATTACTCAGTGCCATGACAAATAATCATTTCTGTCCCCTCCTCCCGTCAGAGAGACAGCAGGAGCTGGGGAGCCAGCCGAGCTGTCAGATGAGCTGCAAAGAAACAAACATGTTGTTGTTATGAGCTGTCGATGGAGTCTAACGTTGCACCTACACTGACATTTTTCCTTACTACCTTGGTATTAAAGCTGAATTCCCAACTTTTGTTTTCATATTCGTGCCCTCTTCGGTGACAGGAGGAATAAGCATGCTACAAGCAGCACAAATCCAGTTCAGAAAATAGCCTCCTCGTGTTTGCCCCTCCATTAATGCACACGACCACCAGCATCGTGTTTCTAAAGCTGCACTATGAGCATTTTTGTATTAACCAAGGCACAAATGATGTGCACTGCGAAAGAGGTCGCTCGGAGTGATTATGACTGATAATTATTACCGAATTATGCAGTTTCCCTTCAGCTCTGCAGAATATTTAAGCATCTTTCAGTCTGTTGTTTGAGGTTTTCTGGCCAACGGTTGCTTCTTTTGTATATAACTCACAAACTCTGTATAATCACAACTGGGAGGTTAGAATAGAAACTGTTGAAAGGGCTTTTTAAATGAGTGACATTATTATTATTATTATTTTATGTCAGTTTTGATGTCAGTCATACTGACTGCTCACCTCAGATACCTCTTCAATCACTAAACCTGCTGTTTTGTCTGTATTGACATGTTGCTGAACGTGGCAGCACATAGTCTGCTCTCTTCTTCAAACTCATGTTTCTATTTAACTGACATATACTGCAGATTTCCTGTGCTAAGTGTATGTTTTACACGCTAGCCTGTGTACCAGGGCGGAAAGTTAAAAGCTAAATTATAACTAACCTATTAAGACCAAGCCACGAACCACTGTGATCCGATAATTAGTGCCGCCGTTATACTGTTTTCATATGCTGTGTTAGAAATTGAATCAGACTTATTGCTTCTAAAGCCCTGTAAGGTTACACTGTTACACGGAGCAATTTACCATCAATAAGGCCCATAAAATAAAATGATTAGAAAAAGCGCGTCGCCATTGAGGGGAAACGGCACTTTACTGTGAATATCTGATGACTTGAAGCCTGTTTAGTGTAAAGAAACGATGAACTTGATATTTGCGGGAGTCATTTTGTGGACCGCAGGGATCCTCCTTATGGCTGTTTGCAGTGCAGAGGATGGATGGATGCGGTCATGTTACTGATGACTTTGTGTCCTGCTGTGATGAATTCCTCCGCGACTTGAACATTTTAAAAACTAAGGACATAGCAATAAGTTTTAGAGGATTACCGCCCACTGTAATCGAAGGCAAGGAAATTGAGTCGGTGGACAGCTATAAATATCTGCCGCTGATGGCAAACTATGCCTGAAGAAACGTACAGGAGCAATCTGCTCCGGCGTTACAGCAAGCACTCGTTTCTCCTGCAGGAAATGATCCCTTTAATGTGGGTGATAAAAGATGACCTCGCTTCATCAGAATCTTGTTCAATATGTTTTGACATTTTGTATCGCAGGCCGACTTGACGTGATGAGTGTGTATAACTCCGACTGAGGAGAAATACACAGCCAGGAGAGGTTAACTGTCAGACGGGGACGAGGTAATGACATGTTGTCATGTTGACGGTATCTTTCTCCTCTTCAGAGGTCAGCTCAAGCAGAATTTAGCAGCACCAATAGCTGTCGTGGTATGTTTTACAAATGCTATTTCGTTGCGATTGGCTGACCTGCTGGCTTACTTAAATGACGGCTTCACGTTGTTTGTTTGAGCGATACATTATTCATGAGTTTGCACCGCGCTGTTAAAAGCTGTTAAAGCGGCTATAATCAATATTTCGGTAATTATAATGTATCCAATTACAAATAATGCTGTCCCATTGTCAGTGAGCCAAACCGGCCAGTACACTTCAATGCCGATCATTCTCGTTTGTTACAGCAGCTGGTGAAACATTACAACGTTATAATTTTCAATTTACAGGCAGCAGGATTGTTCTTCCCTGCTCTGTGATATGCTGCCATGCCCCGCCCTGCGCGCCATCACGTCTTACACACCTTGAAATAGCCCACATATTTTAGGTTAGCATGCAAGAATGACCCAATCTCTGCTAAAAAAAAAAAACTGTCTCAAGTGTTCTGCATCATCGATTCATTTTCCTAACCAGAATTCCCCAGTCACATAATTAAACTTGCGTGTCTTTTATCTCTAATTATTTGAAATAATTGATGTCCAAGGTTTTCAGTGTGGGTGCACATCCACTCTCTAAAAAGCAGCAGATTTACCTTAATGGATAACTTGACTGACACATCCAAATGGTACTTTTACTATTCCTTCTGCCTGGATTGCACATTTGGTTTGTGCTATAGGGAGACCGTCCTCCCTGATTTCTGATAATGAAATATAACAAAGTCATTTAACCCATTTTAACCCCATGTGACTACACCTAACCAAACCTTAACTATAGCAGTGTAGCGTCATAAACTGACACTCATGAAAGCACTGGAAGGCACTGACAGATGGTGTTTTCCTCTATGTGGTGACGCCTTTATGTTGTTTTAGTGGCTATAGACATCAAATGATTTGACCTCAGCGATGAACTTCTTGCAGTGAGAGTAATTAGGCAAACACTGTCAATATGTCCTTTTGATCTATGCCTCTGCCATGCTCCTAGTAGCTTCGGCCTAGTCCCTTGCTAGTGGTTTCTCCGTCTTTCAGCTCTGGCAAAACCATCATTGTGCCAGTAGCTTAGACCAGATGAAACAGATTTATTGGGCAGTAACAGGCTTAATCAGTATCATGTAAACTTGTTGGGAACCTGCACCCCAGCCTTAAAGCTACTGCTTAAAGCTACTGCTGCTAACCCTCCGACCGACATCTCCATCCCTCGAGCCACGCAGCTAGCATGGCTAAAAAAATAAAAATAAAAAAAATGAAAAACTTAAATTGAATATTCCATTGCGGTCATATCGGGATGAATTCGCCACTGCTAAAAAAAAAAAAAAAGAAAAAAGAAAACACAACAAACTGACACAATCTCAAGAAAATATGCAATTTTGCGGTATTTGTTTGGCAAAGCTAATGCCGCTAATGTGTTGTGGAATTTGTAATAAATCTTTCAAAGCTTAGCTGTGTTTACTATTCCCTCTATCTGTTTAAATTGTGCCAAAATGCTGCTAGCGGTGATAAGGGCTGAACTAAACTACATTAGGGCAGGCTCCTGTGTACCATCACCATCTGTCTGTCTCTATCGCTCTCACACACATTTCTTCCTCCTCCTCTTCGGCTGCACAGAGGTGCTGCTGTCTCTTCCTCTTTCCACCAACTTCCCCTTCACTGAAAGGCAGATGCCTAAAATCAATTGCGCTCACTCAATTTATATCAGCTTAAGTCAACACGGCCGAATGACATGGAGGGACGTGCCCGGCTCACGCCAGTCGAAGCAGCTGCAGCGCTGCGCTCATCAATAACACGGCTGATAGACATCAACTACAATGAAAGGGCACAGAAAATAAGCGCCACCGTTGTATTGTGCATAGATAACAGTATGCTTCATTCCCCTGCGCAGCACTGAGGCAATTCACAACAGGCTATTATGTACACTATCACTTCCACTTGCAGCAGCCACTGTCCTATAAGTGAACCCCGCTGTGGTGACTGTATAATTTCAACCCCTTGGCCAAGAGGAGCTGCATGTGATACACTGTGAGCGGGGCAAAAAACATAAATAGGAGAATCAAGGACTCGGGCTCATTGTGAAATGATTTTTACCCTACCCTGTCTTGACTGAAAACACAAAAAGCAAGCTTCAAGGACAATTTTAATGATGCTTCTGGGAGATCCTTGAAGAAAATATCTTTATAAATCCTCAAGAATCACCGATTTGGAGAAGGATAAAGGTATTATTCCATTAATAAACTCTTGGTTTGCCCATCTGGTTAATAGTAATATTCAAAAACGTCTTTGAAGTGTGACAAAAGAAGAGAGATTTCAGAATCAGTGACTCACCTGCTCATTTAACACTGAACTGTTGCAAAATGCCCCTATCACGACAAGACGTATGATCATGTGATGCTAAATAAAGTGTGTTTGAATTCATGCTGAACACCGGCTCCTCATCAAAGTGACGAGTGTTACAGAAAGCAAGCTCCATTTTGCCTTTAAAATATTCATAGTCATAATGTATTGGCAAACACAAACAGCTGACGCAAGTGTTTGCTCAGGGATATTGGGCTGGAAAGGGAGCAGCATCTTCCCCTCGCGGGAGGGAGAAATTCAATTGAAGGATTTGGAGAAAATCCTGTCGGGTGAACTGTGTCTGCTCCAGTTGCAAATGCAGTGTTCTCCAGCATCCTGTTGTTTCCCTCTGGGCTCCATGTATGTGTGTGTGTGTGTGCGTGTGTGCTTGTTTGTCAGAGAGACTGTGGGGTGAGGGGGCGGGTTATAAAATCAAAGTTTTAAGTTTGCAAGACCTCAGAACCGTAAAGAGAAGTGAAAGTAATAATCATGGAAACGAATGCACGCGGTTTTCCTCCTGTCTCGTTGCGCGGCGGCGATCGAATCGATGACCGCACAGCTGGCATATTTGCTGTTGGACACGACCCCTTTACTCAAACTGCAACTGAAAAGCAAGCCTGCGAGACAGAAATGTCTTTAATGAACACCGCCGAGTGTTATGCGAATGTGGATCCTTCTATGGATAACAAGCCCTTTAATATACTGCAAATGTGCAACCTTTAAAAGCTGCAGTAAATACAAGAACAGCAGACAGCTCCTTCGTCAGGGTTCGAGTTACTCCCAGCTACAAAGACCGTGTTGGAAATATCACCTGATGATGCAAAACTGTCAAACAACCCATACATCCCTCGATCCAATTACGTATGCTTGATTAGACCTCCGCATATGCAGGATTCCAGTATATTTACATAAATAATCCCAACACCCAAGACGTAATTATGACCAGCAAAGTCAGATTTTCACCTGGGTTTACAATTTAAGGTAACTTTAATGAATATTAAGCTCCAGAAGTAAGAAAGCATTCACTCAAAACCACTTTGACATTTAGAAAAAAAGCAAATTACCACAACTCTACAACTTCACCTCGCTCAGCAGGGTGCCTTGTGATGCACTTTACTACTTGCTGGTTTAAATTTGATGTTATTAGTTTCCTTTTTTAGGATCATGGGTTAAACAGCGTGACTCTCTGAACTCGTCAGCACACCGTTCTTTATTCAGCAAACACAATCAGGTGGAGCAAACATGTCATATTTGACCATTTTCCTCCGCTTGTCTATGTTTCTTCCTCATTACATTTGTCAGTAAACAGCAGCCTGAGCTTGCTCTGAGTCGTGGGAACAAGTGAGAACAGGTATGTAATGTACTGATACTGTTTATCAAAGAGTGGGATAACCGGTGGAGGCATCGCTTTTTCAAGAGCGAGACAATCTGGATTGACTTGAAATCATTTTTGCAGCCTTATTTAAAAGGTCTGTCTCAGTTTTGTTTCTTTTCGGTGAGACGATCGGCTATTTCTGTGTAGTTAATGTCATTGTCTGTCAGACACAAGAAGCTTAGCGACACACAAGTTGGAAGAGCTTACATTTATAGGTAGAGGTGACCGTTTTCTTTACTGTAATACAGCTGACTTATAACATATAGGTTTGCAAACGACGATTACCTTAACGCTATGCGTCTGGTTTAGTTTAAATAGTTTAAATAACACTAAATGAAAGTTCCTTGTTTTTGCTTTTAAAGTAAAATTCAGATCAGCTGAATTCTGAGACCGATCAACCAGGCAACTTACGTATATTATAGTTTCTGCATTTACCCAAACACAGTCCTGAGTAAGTGACAAATGGAAGAAGCAGACAATGTCTACCTCAGTGTTAGATATGAAAACACAATTCTGTAGGATCCAATGCAGTGCAGTGAGTGTGGATGATGGGTGACAACACAAGCACAGGGCAGAGGTAAGAGGGAGACACAGTGCTTCTCTTTGTTGTTTGTCTTTGATAAAGTTGAAAAGGAAGATGTGAGGAGAAGATTCGGGGGTTAGAGAAGGACGAGGGAGATTTTGAAGAAATAGATTCCCTCATGTGCGTTGTATTCAAAAGTCAGTATTTGATGTTCTCCATTGAATATTTTATAAGACATTTACCTGCTCAACAGCTGCTTTATTCCTTGTAAAACCGCAGAGCACTCGGACTCGCAGGTGTGAAGCAGGAATCCCAAGGATTTGTGATTTTTCCGTAAAAAGGGTCGTTCTTATTTCCTTGTATGATACCGTAATATCATTAAATACTGTGCTGCATTGGACAAATTGAAAATACAGACTCGCTGGCATGTATGATTGAAACTAAAGGGGTTCTGACACTTGACTTCTTCTGGTCCCATCATCTCTCTGATCCTCTCTAAGTGTGCCTCAGAGCTGACCCAAGGCTTGAGTGAACTCAAGAGGCTGTTTAGGGGCTGTGTAGCCACCCTGGGTATCCAAATAAAACAAACCTCACAATTTGCTGGCCAGTGCCAATGCAGGAAACGCCGTGACCTTTATGTGGCGAGGCAGAAAGTGAAAGTGTGGAGGTCGGAGTGTTGGGTGGGCGTCTAGCGAGTCTGGCTTTCATGCCGGCGAGTGGAGTCGATGTACCGTCACGGGTCTGACACTTGTGCTGAACTGAAATAATCATTCCCGAGCCAAGTGTCTTGCTTTGCCATAGTTTATTTCCCATAACTATCACCTAATTTGACCATATCGTAGTCGCCATGCACAGATATTGCAACATCATTGCTAAGAAATCGGGATTTCATGCAATCCAATCATGACATTTGTTTGCAAATAGGTTGCTGTACCTCACGCCACAAAGTTATATGTAACGCTGTAAGTTAGTTTTTCAGCTGTGTGAGTATATAATACACGTTTTGCGAAACGTATGAAGGCTGCAGGTGGAGGCATCCACATTAAACGCTAACTAACGCTCATCCTTTTATTCTAAAAAGAAGAAGAATAGAGGATCTATTAAAGCGTTAGTCTGGGATTTAAACATATGAATGAACGTCTGTTACATTCCAGCTAAACATTGTTCAGGTTTGTCACCACGGGATCGATCTGTCTCTGTTTGACACTATGGTGCGCTAGCTTGCAAAGATCAGTTCACCGTAGCGACACCGTAGCGACACCGTAGCTACGTTAGCGACAGTATCTATGAGCATGGCGGAAGCGCAACAGTGTTGATGTAATTAGTCTTACAGCCAGAAGGGGGAGGCAAAAGCTGCACACAATAGCTTTAATGATCGATTTAAATTAATCGATTTTTGCATTGTTTAAAAACTGTGAACCATTTGAATCATTTCATTCAGTCAGAAATTCAGGGATTAGAGAAGGATGTGGAAGATCTTCCCTCATGCGCACTCTATACAGGAGTCAGTATTTGATGTTCCTCAATGAATATTTCATAAGGCATTTACCTGCTCAACAGTATCTTTATTCTTCAGAGAACTGCAGAGCACTCGGACTGGAGGTGTCAGCCTGAATGTGGAAGAGGGGCTGATAGGAGCTCCTGATCTAAGACGGATATACCATCCCAAAAACATTTGGCTCTGGCCTGCTGTGTCCTACCAGGCGTTCAGGTTAAGAACAGCACCGCATGGAGAAAATGCAACTGACCACAATGCAGATTTCTTTATGCTGTTGTGAGAACAGATTTGACAAAATCTGCAAAGGTACGAGCGCAACAAACACTTTATCCTCAGCTGAGACAACTGCAGGGTAAACAGGCGAAATACCCTGTTCACATTAAATAGCAATTTACCAACACAGCATCTTGCAGGATGACGTTGCATTGTGTCACAGTTTCGGTTTGACTCCTTTGCTGGATAACTTTCTCTGCTGCGCATTGGCTGCTGTCGTCTCAATGTAATGAATGATGACAGCGCTAATTACAGTCTAGCCACGGCCTAATCCAAATGGATTGAAATCTACTGCACTAATTACTCTGTTTCAGGGATTCCATCGCATACGTTCCTACATATACGCGTACAGTAGAGCAACACCTGCCTACCCACAGTCCTCTGCCGATGCCATTGAAGAGCTTCTCTCGCATTTCTTATTCTGGCTGTTATGTCTGCTTCTAAAAGACTGACTGGCTTTGGAGAGACGCAGAATGCCAAGATATTCTCAGACCTCCCCTTCTCAACAAACAGACACCGAGGTGCCAACATGAGGCTTTCACAATCTGTTTTCCTCTCACACTTCTGTGTTCAAACTGTTTCACAGGAACTCCAGAAAGGCCCGCAGTCGTGCTGGAGCTCCATATAAATCAGAAAGCCCATGGATCTTTGTCTGTCTCCTATGGTTTCAAAGATAAAGCACTTGAAGCTCATTTAATGAAGATGATGCACTTGCACGATTCTTGCATTTTGGGTTGTATGCTACCTGGTTGAATGTGGTCGTTTTAAATTGTGTTGGATGGAAGCATCAGCTAAATAAATGTAAGGTAATGCCCTGGTCCCTGCCTGTGCTCACAGTGAGATAGATAGATCCTGGCTGCCACCCAGTGGCTTATGAACATCATCACAGTTAGTTCATCCATCGTTGAGTACAAAAGCCGTGAGGAGCATGCAACTTGCATCTCACACGCACACAAATTTAAACCTTCAGCTGTTTGACAAACAATTTCCCGACTTCATCGCTTGTCTGGTTTCATTGCAAGTCAACACCCGAGGAGCGATGTGCAAATATATATTGTAGTAACACTTTAAACCCTGACTAGCTTCACCACAGTGAAGCACGATCATTGAGTTTCTGCAGCACTGTACCCATTAGAGTATATTATTTACATTATAGTCTTGAGAAGGTGTGAGGGCCCTTGGCTTTATGAGGCCATCTTGGTTGTTGGACTCCTCCTTTAGATGCACCTCTATGGCTTGCCCTCTCCCGCCTCACTGAGTGATTGGTGTTACCTACTTGCAGCCTTTATAGGCTAGGTGATTATCAAGCTGGGGTCTCTCTGGCTCTCCTGCCTGAAAGGCTGGGGCCTTTCATGGTGCTGTTTTTTGGATTTTAGTTTGGGTTTTTGCTTGTTTTCAATTGACTTTAATAAATTGATTTGCTTATTTAAGCTGTCACTGTGTGGACCTCCCGCTCCCGAACGAGCCGAGCATACATCTCCAGGCACTTTCCATGTAGAGCAGGTCTAGGACCCGATAGAAATGTTTATATTGAGGAATCTAAAAGATGAAAACTGAACAATAAATGGTCATTTTTTTATTATTAGTCCCCACATTTATGCACAGAAGAGACAGTTGAAACACAGACTTTAATTGTCAGAAACTGTCGTACAGCAAATACGTCTGTTAAAAGAAGTGTTACTGTCGCTTTCCTCTAGTCCGTCCATTCTCTTTTGACCTCTCTCATTAACAAGCCCCTTTTTGCCTACAAAACTGCTGCTCACTGGGTGTTTTTCTTTTCTGGTTAGTTGTCTGTAATATCTGCAGACTGTTGTGTGTGAAAATCACCAGGAGATCAGCAGCTTTTGATACTCGAGTCAAACCGCCTGGCACCAGCAATCGTTTCAGAGTCACTTAGGTCACATTTCTTCCCTGATTCTGTGTTTGAACAACAACTGACGGAGCGACTGAGACTATTTTTATAAAATGGAGACTATGAAAAAAAAAATCTTAACCATGCAAAATTCAACTTCACTGCGCTTGGACACAAAACGTGCTCATGGTCACTTTAATAAGAGGTAAATGAGCTCTTGGTCGGCACAACCTGCAGTATATGGAGCTTCTTCGAGTTTCAGTCTTTAAAAACTAATTTCAACATTGTTCACGTTGAATACTGATTTTAAAAGATTCTGCATTTTTAAGAAAAGATTGAAACGTTACTACAGTGTTATTAAAGAGGACTAAAGTATTTGGCATTTTCCAAAGTCTCAGTTCATTCAGTCAGTACAATTCAAAACTGAACTAGAAAGAGAAAAAAGGCAGAATGATGAAAGACAATTTAAATATAAAGTACAATCCGATTGGACAAGATTTAGCTCCTGCAGGGTGTCTTGTGATGAATAAATCCAATGTTGCACCACAAAAATCTCATGTGAACACTGTCCTCTGCTGGACACTTAAGGCATGTGCAGCACAGTTAAAATCTTCACGTTAACACCATGACTGCTTTTATGTTATGCAAGAAGCTGATCTCCATTTGGGTTTAGAAACAACTACAGTCATTGAGCTTTTATACGAATAAAAAAATACAAAAATAGACCCATAGTTCTTGTTTTAGACACATTTTGCACTCCAGTCCATACAACACATGCACATGATGAAAAATGTAATGGGAAATGGACTTTATGGGAAATGCTTATTACATTTAAAGTAGCAATCCTTTTCCTCCTGGTTGAAAGATAAAGATGTCAGCTTTCTGTATCGTACCTAATTTGCCTGTATCTCTAAAAACCGCGACATATTAAAAAGTAACTCGGTGTTATGATGTGACTTTAGCACTTTGGAGACAGGAAAGTTCGTGGTTTGGGTTTGAAATGAGTGCCTCACCGCCTCCCTACTTAATGCTGATGTCACCTGACTTTCACCTCTGCTACTGTCATTATCACTAACGTCACTGGAGGGCTTGGTCGCTTCATCATGCTCTAATGACTGAAGCTGTTATTCCTAATTTGCAGATAATTGTCCGTAAAGATGAGGAAATTGTGTTGGATCTCAGGTCAAAGAGTGCCGTGATCACAGGTGCACATTGACTTTCTATTTTGCATTATACAATGACTATATATAAAGCTAGTTTGGAAACAGTCAAAGTCAGTGCTCATGTTCTTAGTCTGGACGAGAGGACTGGGAAGGCCTGCACACAGCATAGTGTGTCCTTGTGAATAAGAGGTAGGTTGTGTAATACAATCGTTAACATAAACATATAACTTATCAAAACTTCATCAGTTTTTGATGCGCTCATTTGCATCACTCTTGCTTTTCCAGTGGCATCTGTTTGTGATTGCCGCCCTCCCACCTCCCCCCTGCACACACGCGCACCCTTTTTCTCCTTTACTGCTCTCACCTGCCAGAGGACAAGTGCGGATGAGTGGAGAGCTGGCAGGAGCTAGAGGTGGAAAGAGTGAAAAAATAACCTAAAAGAGGGACAGTGGGTGGAGGTTAACTACACTGAGATTGAGGGTTGCGGGAGCTTGAAGCCCATGCGAAAATAGACTTAAACAGTGACAGACAAATGCATCGTGCGCTAACAAACGCAGCAGCCCCGGTGAGAACAAACGCACGATGGAACATGTAATGCCAAATGGAATTAACTGCTCATCAGAATGAGTTTAACAAACATTTAATTGGTTTAAAGACGAAGACACTCCTCATTCCTTGTATATTGCACCGTCTTGTTCGCTTATTGCTGGAAACCATAATATTTCATAAAGCATGCATCATATCAACAGACTGTAATTATAACAGCTATCAAATTGTCGAAAACTTTGATTCTTGTATTCAATTTACCCAAATTAAACAACTGCCCACCAGCCTTCCTTTGAAATAGCCAAAAATCTACCTGAACTGTTCACCTGCCTTATTGAGCATGACCAATTTCCTCCACAAGAGGAACGATAGTAATGGCTCAGATCCAACGCGACCTCCCATTCTTGGGTTTTGCAACCTGGTCCCACACAAGCAAAATCACTAATAACTGTATCTGCTGGCAGAAGAATAGAGTAGCTACATCCAAGGCAAACAGAAACTTACAAATTGCCACAATATTGCATGCTTGGGAACAGTGCAGCTGTACGTGTGGTTGTAACTGAGCTTTCAGAGAAATCCTAAATCTGCATATTTCCATAATTATTTTGAAAATGTTGAAGTTTTGGGGGAATACACCTGCAGTCTTGTTGGGGGTTTGCTAAGAACAGTCGGAGCAGCCACTTCTCTATGCATTGATGCTATATAAATGCCTGGGAGTCCTAGTTCAGCATTGTAATAATGCAATAAAATGTGACCCTTAAAGCACATTTAGGGAAAACAGTGAGACACTTTATGCTAAACTTACTGGATTATGTTTTAAGAAAATAAACTTACTTTGACAATGTTAGTGCACTTTGTATATGAAGGTAATTATCCAAAGATACACGTTTAAACTTCCAAAACTATTGCGTCTATAAACCGCAGTATCTGTCGCGCTTCTTTAGACAGTCTTGGCGCCCTACAAGTAGGCGAGACCCACTCATTAATCTAGAATCATGTTTAAGAGTAACCTCAGTTACGATCATTTGGAAAATGCTCGTCTGTTAGAATGATAGTAAAATGGAAGCCTTTGGGAAACAAGACCACGGCCTTTATCTGGGACAGGTTTTATTATACAATTAACGCAACTGTATGTCCATCAGAAGAGCAGTAGTCGTGTAAAATAAATGAAACTCAGCATTTACTCACATGTTTTTACATTCAAGTCTCGCAACCTCCCCTTTAGTGGTATGCTCTGAATGTAGGCGGGGAGTATCACGATTGTTGTACTGATGGAGTTTGTGCTGTGGAAATTACTATCTCCAAATAAAATGTTCCATGTGAGGTGTTGTAACTGGATACAGGTAGTTCCTCCCCCTCAATGTTTCTCTTTATTATTAATCAGACTTTATTTTTTTGCGCGTTTGCAGGGTATTATTTGAGACCACGTCATCATTTGTAGAGTGGCCTTCATATGAGAGTTTACTGTAATCTGTTGAGGCACTAATACAGACTGAGCACAATAATAGCACATGCTTGACCGTGAACGTAGTGGCTTGTAAACAAAAGACGCGTTTGTGTGCGTGCGCGCCACTCGTCACTGATGAGGTGAAAAACATTGCAAGGTGACAACTTTTAATGCGGAGCAACAGAAAAAATATAGTATAGTATAGTATTTTGGGCCTGTGTGTGGTTATTCTCAGCATCAAAATGTTTCCAAAGGGTCTAGCTGCAGGGACGACTCTTGAGGGCCATGCTCATTACAGTCGGCCCGGTACATCACAGTTTAAAATGTTGCTAGTTTCAAATGGCAGCGAGATGAATGAATTATTTATTATTTTAGACCCGCAAGAGTTGAGCTCTAAAGCTACATTTCTTCTTTGTGGTGTGCGGTGGGGTGGATGTGGTTAAAAGTGTCAGCTGTTGGTGGGTTCAGCTTTTTGGCAGTATGATATTAGTCATTCCTTATTAAACTGCGTTTGTACAGGTCATTACTCTCAATCTCTAGCTTGTTCTTTTTCAGCCACCTCCATCTTTCTTTAATTACCATCACACTTCCCTCCTTCATCCGTCTTTGTAATGCTTCATCCCCGGGCAAACCCGCTGTCTCCCCAGTGTCCACCAATTCTCCTTCCCACCAACAACAACAGCAGGCATCTGTCCTTGAAAGGCCTGAGTCCAAAGCAGCGCCAGACATCCAAAGAACTAGAGTGGATGGTGGTAATTAGTGTCAGCTAGCCTAATTAATGTCAAAGCCCGTGAACAAGGTAGAGCCCTGAAGAAACCACACAGCCCATTACTGTTGGATCCGCCAGCACACAAACGCGTTCAGTCTTCTGTAGGAAGCTGCAGTTCATAAATATTCTGCCGCGGCTAAAGATTCTGCAAAATCAGGGTGCAAACCATTAACAACACCATTCTTGTGAATTGAACTTGTTAAAAAAAAAATTGTTACATAACAGCATGTGTTGCTGCTATCTGGCTTATGTTTGCAGTGAGTGGTAATCTGTCTTTTTAGGTCTTAAATACTCAGCCCCCACAGGATTGTCTGTCACTTTTACAAATACACAACCTCCACGTCTTGATATCGCTGCCTCTGGACCTCCACAGCTTCAATAAGATGATTAAGAGTTACTGAAGAAGTTATTAAAAATATCCTGAGCACTCAGATCTCCAGGAGACATGCGAGTGCCTTAAACTACTAAAAGCATCTTTGCCGTTTGCTGAAGAGTGAGTGGATTTTGGTGTTCTTATACGTCAATTGACTCTATGTGCCCTGTGTTTCCTCACTCCGCATCAGTCCATGATTACTCTAATTATCTTATATGGGCAACTCAGCCCAGTTCAGAGTTAAATCAATTCAGGCCAGATAGGTTCAAATGAACTATTGCTTTGAAAATGCTTGGTTACATGCTAGCTAGCTGAGATCATGGCATAAGAGGAAAGGTGGACTTGTACTAAAAACGTCCTCTGAACCCTTTCCATTTTCCACTCCCTCTTATCTTTCCACTAATTCAACCTTCTAGTCCCCAAAGAAAACAAAAAATTATATTTGATTGTTGATGTAATAAAGATTGCATCCTGCAGGAGTTGTAACATTACCTAGCAGCCACCTCAACAACCTAAACAGTGAAATGTCTAGCAAGTATGCACAGTGCATGAGAGCACGACAGTGAGAAAAACTCATTTGTGCGTTCATTGTTGACTGGCTGTGTGGCACTCTTGCCTCTATCTACCCATCTGTCTTTCTCCTTTTTGCTTATCTGTCAGTCTGTCTGGAATCCACTGTAATCGAACGGCTAACATATCTTTCACCGCGTACGACGGCGAATCCAAGCCGCCGGTCGCCTTTTTAGCCGTTTATTCGCCGCTCTTTGTTCTCTCACGCGTTGCAGCCATCTGCCTGAGCCTCGGCACTGTGCAATCATTCTTCTTTCATCTCTGCGTCTCAAAAGCCGGGATTGCATTATTCATTATGAAAATTGACTCGGTATCAGTGATGTGGGCTTCCACACACAAACACACACTACACACACACACCGTTTACAAAGTGATTACAATTCCTTTTTAGTTAGGAACAAGAGCAAAATTTGAACTGATGAGTACATTACCATAAAATTGTTTTTTAGTAAATTTCAGTTTAATTGTACAGAATTGTTAATTGATAAATTCAATCCAATGTTTAGGTTCATGCAATAAATTATGAATCAGGTTACATAAATAATAAAAGCTTGTTTAATGTGTTCAATTGTTGTTTCACAGGATTATCCGCTGTTGAAAGTGGTTCACCCTATTGTGCATGTGATGTTTGTTGTTGCTGTTTCTGCCTAGAGGTGTCGGGGTGGATCAGATGACTTGCAGTTAGCCTTGGAAAGTAGACAAGCGTAGCTGATTAAAGTCAGGGGGGTTATCAACAAAAAGTGCGCCTGAGGTCGAACAGCTTGGAGATGGCTTGAATCAAC
The DNA here is from genome assembly GCA_008933995.1 of Datnioides undecimradiatus. Lineage (NCBI taxonomy): Eukaryota > Metazoa > Chordata > Actinopteri > Lobotiformes > Datnioididae > Datnioides > Datnioides undecimradiatus. Next base: position 19,544,112 of record WARS01000013.1, read on the forward strand.
ATGCAGCAGCGGGAGTGATATTGCAATAGAAATCCTACCACAACATAGAAAACAAAGATAGAAGTGCGGATATTGAAAATAAAACTAAGAACAAGTGAAGATAATAATCAGCAGCAGTGGCACTGATGGCAACAATGGCAAAACACCAGTGTTGAATATTGGCTCATGCTAATCATTTGCTCATGCGTGTTGGTCTTCTCTGTCTGAAATGAACAAATACAGTCCCCAGACAAGACAGATTGATAGATTGTAGTGATTTGGTTTAACCTCGGGTGTGTAGAAATAATACTTTACTACAAATTAATGCATCGTGTGGCTTCTGCCAAATGACATTGTAGAATTGTAGAGAGTAGTGTGGTTTAACACTGTAGTGTGCCATTGTTTTATTAATTATTTAGTATGACTTGATGCTTGATTTCGCTTTAGCTCACCCATTACTTACCTGGGCAGTTAATTCCAATTAACTGAGCACACAGTCTGCTTGTCCACTGTTTGCCAACACGTTCATTATATCAACTTTATAAAGTTGATAATGTGTCAACATTGTGTTTATAGCCTCACAGCGAGTGACCGGCTGCTTCCTTTCAGTGTGGAGTTTGTATGTTCTCCCTGCAGCTCTGTGCCTATGTGAGTTTTCTCCTGGTGCTCCGGTTTCCTCCCATGGTCCAAAGACGTGCAGGTTAGGTTAAATGGCTTTTCTAAATCGTAATAGGCGTGAATGGTTGAGCGTTTCTGTGTGTCAGCCTTGTGATTGACTGGAGACCTTTGGAGGCTGCAACCCGCCTCTCTCCCCGTGTCAGCTGGGATCTGCTCCAGCCCCCTTAATTTCAGTCTCGTTTCCCTTTTTCTTCCTTTTTATTTCAATGAAACCCACCTGCCTATGACTAATTGAGCTTTACTTTGTTAAATCTCAAAAGGCTCTTGGTTATCATGACTGCTCTGACTGATTGCTCAGAAAAAGAAACATAAAATGCAATAGATCACTAATTTTCCACTGCTGAACTGAATTACAGTGGACAGATCCCAGTATAACCCTTCTTAAGATCTGTTGTGTTCCTGAGTGGTTTAAACAACTAAGCCATGGATTAAATATATTGCCTTTGCATCGCAATGACTCACCATGCTTATTTTCCTGCAGCTAAATATTGTTGTAGACAAAAATGTTATCATGATGTCTTTGATCATCATCATCATCATGAACCATCAGGAGTTAAAAAATCCATCACAAAGATGATTTTACATGTGACGGCGGTGGCAGTTACACAGGATGCTTAAGAACGACGGCAGTAAATACAGAAGAGGAGGACACAACTGTTCAAAGAGCAACCAACACCTTTGCCACTTTAATTTCATCCGAAGCTAAAGCAAATACCAGAGGAGAGCCACTGTTACTGAAAATATCCCCACTGTCTCTATCGGAGGTGGTGCAGCTGTTGTGAGAGAATAGAGGTCTCAGCAGGGCTGAGAGGCAGAGGAAGGTGTGTTTATCCTCCTGCTGAGAGCAGGGCTATTCTGCAGCACTTCATCTCTCACTGCGCTGTTCAATCCGAAGGGGAAACTCCCCCCATCTGTTTCCCTGCAGGCCAAATCTTATTTGGCTGAATGAGACGACCTCTGTGATCCTGGCAGCCTGTGAGGTTCATGTGATGGTGGGTAGCATGCGCACGTCTTCACGTGTGTGTTTGTGTGTGCTCTCTCCGCAGTGTCAGAGAGGCAGTTGTGTAATAGGCTGGACTCCAACAACAAAATGTACATAAAAGGCACAAAGTGTGCCTGTACAGTAGCAAGACGATGGGAATACCCTGTTCTATGCTGTTAATTATTGAAGGACCATCTGACTTCGGTTCTTACCTTTGCTATTTTCTGCTCTATGCATTTTGGTGCGTGCTTGTGTGTGTGTGCTGTTAGCAGCAGCCAGTCTTTAAGGGACTACTACTCTATAATAATAAAAGACCAAAAGCAACTGATTCTTGTCTCAGTGTTGCCTGTGCAAGGATTTGTTATTTCATTACCATAAAATTACCATAAACATACACTGTGTTAAACCTTTACTTAGATTAAAGGCCTTTACGTCCAATGTGATTCGTTTACAAGACACAGGGCTGCTAATTATAAAATATATATCCACTGTATGAAGGAGATCCTAAAGTGGAGCTTCATTCCAAAGGTTCCTCTTACCATCACACGCACAGATGGAGTCACAAACCAGCTGAATGACTGTGCTTGTGTTACACTGATTGTTCGCACTGAGAATTGAAGTCGTGTACTTTCAAAGTACAATTTGGGCACAGCTAAAATGACCTTAGCTCACAATATATATGCACAGACAGAGACAGTCTTAGTTATGTTGTGTGTTCTTTCTTAAAAATGTTAAATTGTGTATTTCTATGGTATTGTGTAAGGAATCTTGTTTGGATCCATTATTTTGATTGTATCGTGTTTATATGTTTGTATTCCTATTTTTAAGCCAATTAATAAAATCGAATGTGCTATTTACTCTTGTTTGAGTAAAACCTCAGTCCCCTCAGTCCACTCATTAAAAAAAAATAAAAAATATACGTGTCCCGTTTTTGAATATTGCTCATCAGAATGTCAAAGATGCTATGAATTAATGACAGATTTTACTTTCCATTCAGTCATCAGAAGTATACTGTAGGTAACAGCTGTAACAGTGTACATATTTCTCAAAGCAACATCCTCTACGCAGTAAAATTTACGTGATATTAAAATGATGTTATTATGATATTGCTGCAAGGGTACAACAGATACTACATAAATATTATGTATTATGGGCGAAAACTAGTGTAAGACATTCTATATCAGAGGTTTTTAAAGTGGGAGGAATGTCCAGAAGGCTCAAAAACAATGTCCAAGAGGCTAAGCAAATGGAACTATTTCATTAGTTATATTATATTAGTTATATCATTTTACTATTTTTTTCCACAACAAACTGCCCTCGTGCTTTAAAAATGCATCTGTTCCATATTATTACAAATTTGTCAGATTTTTTATAGATCAGTTCAAATAAAGATGGTTTTAGTTTTTACCACAGTCAAAGAATTTATGGAATGTTTCCCTTTGATGATGCAAGACATCACATGATGTCATCGATGACATCACTCAAGTTCGAACAGACACTGTAAATAGAAGTCAGAGCAGCACAGCACCACATCTCATACACAAACCCACGCGCGCACGCACGCACGCACGCCCACGCACACCCACGTGCACACCTACTCACACGGAAACGCTCACACACATAAACACACACGTGTCTTTACATTTCATTAGGTGAGCATACTTCCAAATGGCGATGGAGATGGATTCCCGGAATTTATGTCTATATGGACTGAAGACCTTGCTGGAGTGTATTTCTAGAGCGACACTCCTATCCCAACCCTCTGACATCCCACTCTTTTTGACTGAGTATTTGTCAGAGATGACAAGATTTAGAGGCTCCAGCAATGAAGACGATCCCAAAGTGGTTTTGTTCCAGTACCAAGAGCATTGGGGTAAGTTTGAGTTTTTCATTTACACACGCAAAAACACAACAAAAAACACATGAATGTTATTATCTCCTAATGTCATAATTTAGGATTGTGATAGTCATGTCCTGAGCCAATCTGATCAGAGCCACGTTACTAGAATTACTCAAATATTAGGCTACTTATATCGATACAGGCATTTTTTTTTTTAATCACCACAATTGATTTTCATGTATTCAACTTAAGGAAAAAGAAATAGAGACAAATCCCGATATTAATATTGTAAAAAAAAAGAGACAATACAACTTTATTATTAATTAATGCATGATGTTTTAAGTTTCTCCTTGTCTGACATATATTCTTTTTAATATATTTTCCAGAAAATAAATTCTTGGAAAAATTTACGGGATCCATGGAAGGTCAACAATCTTCGCTGGACGTCACACAGACAGCAGCATCACCAAAACTGCCATCAGAGGGAGAGATAGAGGAGGCTTTACAGAGTCTGTATTCTGAAATGGCATCTGACAAAGAGAAAAACCGGGGGAAATTCAGCCAAAAGATTTCCGGAAAAGGTTTTCCCATTGGTTCCCGGCAGAAATCGGCTACTCTTGGATTAGGTACTTCAGATCCTAAACCAAGCGCAGCCACTGTGCCTCCACGTGATTTAAAAACGGATGCTCCTTTCAAAGTGAAGACCCGAAGGGTGTCTTCTGTTAGAGCACCAGGTCACAAAGAGGGTACGGGAACAACAGATGCAACGTTGGAAACAACCTGTAAGCCTGCCACATCTTTCAGTCATCTGAGACCAATACCACCGCCCCGTGTGGTGAAACAGTCACTGAAGATGCCACCTCTCCCTGCAAAAAAAGAAGAGGTCAAACCCGTGCCACCTGCCCGTGCTGAAACCGCTAAGACACGTAAAGTGTCCTTCGTGACAGTTCCCAGGCAGCAGGAGAGTGAAGGAAACCTTAAAATATCCAAACCTGGCACACCAAGACGGCCCAAAACACCTAAAAACGTTTCAGCTCCAGGGTCCAGTCTGGCCAGTGAACTTTACATACCAACTCTACCCCGAAAACCTGCACTACCACCTATTCTTCCGAAAAAAAGGACTGAATCCCCTAAACCCAAGAGAGATTCGTCAGCAAAAAGGGAAGAGGTGGCAGACAGGACCATCACTGAGCCTTCAAGACACAAAACATTAGGACCCCTGAGATCAAAAGCAGGACATGCAACAACTGGTGTACCTGTGCCAAAGAGCGTGAAACGCAGAGATCCAGAACCAGCGAGTACCAGACCCCAACCTGTTAGACCTAAGATTAAGAGACCAGAACAGACAGATGAAACGGCTTTTGTAAATTTCACACAAGACAAGACCGGACCACCAAGGGTTCTGTGGTCCCAGAGGACTATGGTAAAGCCTTTCGCAAATACCACAGCTGTGGGTGGCCAAAGTTCTGTTCAAACTTGGCCACATTCACCGCAAGCCATCCACGTTATAAGGTATAAGCGTCTTAAGGCACAATACTCAACTCTGACACAGTGATCCATAAGGTGGTCAACAACAACATCATCATGGGACATAGTCATCTAGTCCAATGTGATTCTAGGTAGTTTAAAAATTTCATTCCCTGGTCTTTGTTTTGTCACGCTACCCATCAGGTGCCCATTATCCCAGGAAGGGGGTCCCCTCTTGTGCAGTCCTTCTCAAGGTTTCTTCCTCCTTTGTAACTGTTAAAAGTTTTTTGGGGGGGTTTCCTTGCCTTGAGGGTGGGTCTTTATCATATGGGATTAGCGTGACAATGATAGTGACAATGACAACAATAATGGCAATAGTAACGACAATGATAATGACAATAATGATAACGGCAATGACAATGATAATGACAATAATGATGATGACAATGATAATGACAATAATGACAATGGCAATGACAATGAAACTGACAATGATAATGACAATGATACTGACAACAATAATAAAGACATTCAACCAATTGACTTAAAAAAACCAAATTAAAAAAAACAATCAATAAAAACTTAAAACTGCATGAATTATGACAATATTGCATTTATGCTAAAACAAACAAAAAACTATAGTATTGAAATTATTCAATAACACATTGTTAGGAAACCAGATTTGTGAGTTTTACACTAGCAACATGTAATGTGGCTCTAAAGGAAGTTAGAAAAGTCATTAAATTCCACATGCAAGATAAAATATGACAAATTAAACTCAATTTAGAAATATATGAGGAGCTTAATACGTTTGTGATCCAAAGCAGGATTCAATTTTAGAAAATCCTCCACACTGTTTTTCAGCAGAATCCTCTTCTACGTTTACATACTTATTCCATCAACGACATCATTACTGTCGAAATGGTGACCGATGAGCGGGTGACTGCACAAATGCCATGTCCAGTTTATTTTTCCAGATAATATATATGACAACAGCAAGAACTCATTAATTTCTCATTCACGATTAAAACACAAATCATGCAGCAGCGCAGTTGGTTCAGGTCAACTACGAAGCAGTGCCACTGGAAGTTGGCCAGCAGTGAGCTTTGGTCTGAAAAAAAAAAAAAAAAAAATCACTGCCATATGTTACCTGTTATAGCTCTGCAAAAATGTCTTCAGGTCATAGGTTCAATTTAGCAAAAAACACTCATTTTTTTTGGATCCGTTGCAGAGAAAAACAAATTTTAATAGAAGGGAAATAAGCTGTCTAGTTTCTTCATTTTATAAACAGAGTTGTCAGCGTTCTTGGTTTCACGGGGGTGAAGGTCGGTTTTATCAAAAAAGACTTTTAAAGTCATTGTGCAGTCACAGCATTTAATTGTAAATATTTTATTTGTCCTGTTCAGACATCTTTGGCTCAACAGCATCGATAACGTGATGCGTTTTACTTCCGTGCCGCTAACTGTGATGGTTCAACCAGCTTTGGATGGAAAGAAAAGGAATTAGGGAGATAGAGAGAGATAGAGTGGTTTGCTAACCAAATATGAAACAACCTCCTTGGTGCCAGCAGCTCCCCAGGATAGATTTTAATTTTCTGTAATGATGTGTGCTTGTACACTATGTCCCTCTGTGGGTGTGGATGTGTGTGTGGGTGTGTGTGTGTGAGCAAGAGAGAAAAAGAGACAGGGCAAGAAGAGGCAGACTTGTCCTGTACTGGACGACAAGGGCAATCTAATCACACTGAAGATGTTCCAGGCCAGGCTGTTGGCTGCACCTTGTTCGTCGCTGTGTATTATTAAGTGGTGTTTATGTGTGTGTGTGTTCCCTCTAATGATAATGTCAGTCATCATAGTAGCCAAATGCAAAAGGACCCATCTATCAGGTGAAGAATTTATCCTACCAAGCCCGTCTGTAAAAGGTCCGCTAAGGAAAACTCTGCAGCAGCTTGTCAATGCAGTGTTGTCATAATTCACGACAGACTGAGTCCCCCGATTAGACCTCTTATCTAACTGTTTCTGTGGGTTTTGTCAGTTCTGCTTCATGCGTCATGGACACAGACTTTTTTTTTTTTTTAAAATTGACATTGTTCGTGGCTTATCCACTAACCACTCCAGTCAATTCAAAACTTGTCCCGCAGTAGTTTTCAAAGTTTTCGTGCCTTATCCACACCCTTCTGCGCGCACCTGCTCCCAATGTCCTCAGCAACTCTTTGTCCTGTTAGTCTGCCTGCTGTATTATTGACCCACTGCTCACTTATGCTTGTTTGGTCTTGGCCACCTGTTGCTGTTCTCTGCATTTTGACCAAATAAATCTTGCCTTTGCCTGGTAAAAGCAACTAGTAAACACAGTTGCAGTAAACACAATATTAGTAAATGCTAAAGCGCTACCTAGTGCAGATTAACTGTGTCACTTACTGCGTGGCAACATGATTAATGAGTATAGAAAGGTGGCAGCTGAGTGTGAGAGAACACACCGTGAAAAGGTAAAATGATGCTTCCATATGCCATTCCTTGTGTACATATTAAGAATAGCTCTTGACTGACAGGTATGGTGATTTATATAAGCAGCAGCTTTGTTCTTGTGATTAGTCTTGTATATAATTTAGTATCTATTTGTATTCATTACCTCAATGTACCTCTGATGTCTGTTTCAGCTACAGAATGTACAGAACTGTCACACAGCTTTTACTCTTCTAGAAACCCAGAGAAGTTAAAAAATATCATTTTAGATGAACATATTTGCTGTTTTCTATTAAACAGAGCTATATGGATCTGAAAACCCAATCTTAAATTGTGGAACGAATTAGAAATTATCAGAATGTTCTATTTATTCCTCCATTTCTCATGTTCGTGCTGGTGTGATCGAGATAGAAAACATATGCAAAGCACATATTCTGTGAATTTACAACAAATACACAGGCACAGCCAAAGCGATCTGGATGACCATGAGATCTGGATTATCATAATTTCATGGTGATGGAGAAGAAGAGAGGAGAGAAGGAACGACGCAGCCACAGCAGAAAACAGAATTAGATTGATGTGGATGTTTCACCTAACAGTTGGGTCTTCAGACCAGGTTAGTTTAACTGCAAGAAGAAACTAGGAGTTAAACTGACCACGCTGTCTAAGAGTAGACAAAACACAAGAACTTGCTGTCGCCCTACAGGTACATTTGTTGAAATACTGGCCTACCTTGCCTGCAACTTCACTTTTGGCTCACAACAAAGAGATGGAGCTTTATAAAGTCTGAGTATGCAGAATCTATGACCCCAGCTCAATCTTTACAAAATTAAACATGTAAATTCCCATAACTGATGCAGACGACCTCATTATACAGTATTTGACCTGTAATTGTAGCAGCCCCCCTTTGGCCAATCAGTCTTCTTTAGAAAACGCAAAGAGGATCTGTTGGGATGCATAATTTTCTCCAGTTTCATAACATCACAAATGACTGGTGTCTGAATTTACACTGCCATGCAGACGTCTGAATCATGCATAATGTCTCCCCCAGGTCAGATCATAGGTCAGTTCCATTTTAACACAGAGGGCATGTGCAGCCCTCTTTGTGTATATGAGAAACTTATAGTGACCTCAAGTGGAGGTCTGAATAACAAAAGTATAAGTTATACTGATAACGACAGCGACCATGTTGAAAAGGAGCACATCCAGAGTGCCTGATTTCACGGATAATTCCACGGACAGTCTTATTTTTGTAGTTTTGACCATCGCTCCTATTGGTTATCATAGTACTGTACTCACCATCAAGTTAATAGCAACATTGCTGCTGTACAAAGATGCTGGGGTCAACATGTAATGTTAGTTGATCAGGAAGATTGTAAACAAACCAACATTATTATTCTAAGTAAAAACACAGAAAACACAGAGAACGTATTTGGGGCTCAGATGAAGCCTTCTGATCAGTTTAGGCCCAGATTTCAGCTTAGTACGTAGCATAAATACTCAAGTAAAGTACATATACATTAAAATGGCATATGTTCCTCACTTCACCGCTCTGTTGAATCCAACTTTATTGCAAATAAAATGTCTTTTTTAGTCTAACAAAGCATCAATGAATCGCCTGTGAGCAGGTAAACTCACACAGTTTAATGTTAGTGTTTGTAGTTTGTAGACCACTAGGGGGTCTGGATCACCATTGCTACACAATGGGCCATGCGCTCGTGTTACTGCTGCTATTAATCATCACTTTACCAAACACACACTCAGTGACCTGCCACAGCTACTCTTTATATAACCCAATCGGTCTGAAATGTCTGCAAATGGACTTTGATAGCTGCTGACTCATGAGTGCCATAATAGCTTTTTAGTGCTACCTGGAGGGGGAAGGGTTGAATTCTTTAAGTGTGTCTTTGTGACAGAAACAAAGGTCTGAAAAGGGAGCTGAACAATTAAATTACAGGGTTGGAGGTTAGACTCCCACTGAGCTACATGTGCATTGTCATAGTTGAGCTTGTTACTATGCTCACATTTCGCAAAATAGCACTAAACAGTAACTTCAGCTGTTTCTGGTGGGAAAGCTTTTGCAGGTGGTCATATTACTAAACTATGACAAAATGAATTGTTCAGATACCGATCAAACGTATTTATGTCAATCCAAACTCCTGGTGGTGCAAGAGGAAAAGTTACAGGGTGCCAGTGCCGGTCCATCCAGTAGATGTTGCAATACTCTGTTTCACAGAGTGGGTAAAAGCTTTGCCCCCATGGTGTCGCTAGAGGAAAACACAGGGGTGCAGCAAAGTCATAAGAGCAAAGTCATTCTGAATGAAAGTTGAACATGTTTTGCAAATTCAAAGATCAACTATGTAACAGTCAAGACATTTCACTCTGTCATGATGGTGCAAGATCACTTAAGTGCTTAGAATTCATCCTCTGGGAACCATGAATATCACATTTTAACGGTTAATCCATCAAATAGCTGCTGAGATATTTCTCTGGACCTAAGTGTTGGACTGATAGACATTGTCATTGTCACCGCATCATCCCAAATCTTATATGTGAATAATGACTTAAGTCATTACTAAATACAATAATAATGCAGCTTTGTATTAACCTAGTAGAAACAATCATGATTTCCTGAAGCAGGCCTTCCTTCATGAAACTCACCTCTCCTGTTCCTTTGTTTATGGTAATTATCCATACATTACCTGTCAGTTCCTCCCTTCCCCGTGACACATGAGCTGTGTAGCTTCTTGGTGTCATTTCATAGCAGCAGAGCAAAGCGGACAGAACTCAATCTGCCGCGCTGCCGTGGAAAAACAAAAAGTATGGACCGAATTCCCAGCGCCGAGCTAAAATTACTGTCTGGAGTCGCTGTGCTGCTGACACCGCTGTCAGCAGAGGTGGAGATCACACAGTGTCTGGTCTGGCAGATGTAAGGTCGACCTCCCAAGTGCTTTGCAGCAGAAGTGTGAGTTACAAAGAGTTACACTATGTTCCACTCGGGCCTTAAAATACATGTGATAAAGCGCTTTGAAGTGCCTTTGAATTTGATGATCTTTTGTGCAACAAAATGTTCCACTGGACACAAAGTAGCTGCACGTCCTAATAACTCTGCTGCTACAAACTTATCTGTATTTATTTCACGCTATCAGCAGCTGCTCCGTTTGTTTTTGAACTGTCACGCCACTGTACTTATTTCATGCTGATGGAATGACAAACAGGAACACTGTAAAACTGTACTAAGAGGTACAATTTGTACTTCAGCCTACTTGTCTGTGTCTTTTTAATGCTTCATTATATTTCTTCTTCACAGTATTTCAAAGACAAACATCCCACTTTTCACGCCATTGCTTTTATCCAGCAGCAACTACTAGTTTATTTACAGTAACATGTTTAATGCTAAACTGATCTATAAAACTGATCTAAAAGACTAAAAGTTGGGGTTTTTTTTTTAATTGAATCATATTTTTTTTAAATTAAAACTTACCCAACCTGTTTTCATTGTGGTTTCAACAAAAAACGGTTTAATTTTTCCTTAATTCTTGTGAAGAAATTGTCTCAATCCATCACCAAATAGAAAGAAATAATAATTTAATAATTTATTAAAACTGCCATACAAAGACTTTTTTTTTTTCTAAAAGCGAAAACTGGTTAAATTATTACTACACTGACAGAGCTTCCTCGGAGAAAATATGTAATAATAATGTTCTGGGAGTAATAATAATCAAAAATGTCTTCATGGGTTTGACTCGAACAGAATATGGCACTATACAGCCAAACAGAATTTGCTGTATATGTTTATATATATAAACGGTAACTCCACAGGGCCTTTATTAAATATTTTTACTCATCATACTTAAGTATTTTTATTTGTAATTGAACATTCCTTATACTGAGATATTGCACCTTTAGGTAAATGTTTTAAATACATTTCCCACTGCTTAGTTAAACATGTACAGGCCTCACAGACTCTGCAGATGCACTGCAAACACACACGGTATATACATGCATACAAACTTCACATCACATATAAATTATGCACACTCGTGCAGGCATCAGTACAGACACACGCTTAATTACACAAATGGACACACGCTAGTGCAGACTTACAAACAAACACATACTCACATATTCATAAATACTTTTTTATACATTCTTTCATGTAAACAAACACACTCACATGCTTTCATAGCTCTCACTGGTGTGTGACAATCCTGTCAACACCAGAGGCTGGCTTGAGAGGAGGAGGAGGACGGAAAGGAGGGGGCTTGTGCTATGCTAAGTGGTGATTGGCCATTGCCATAACAACAGGGGAGGTCCAAAGTTAGAAATCGGTGGAGGAGGAGCTGCATGCTGATTATAAAACCCTCTGAGCAGCAGTTTGTCCTCTCCTGAGCTGTCTCCTCTGTATCTCTCTGTCTTTCTAATTTGCCTTTCCCGGTATCGCAGTGCTCTGTGTGGAGGACAGAGGAAGGGTGAGCTGTCACAGGGACTCGTGGACAGTTCGGCCCATTCATCCTGTCTTCCTGCCGAGCCGTCTGTCCATCACTGTGATAGAGCTGCCTGCTTCTTGTTGGATTTATCTCTGTGTGAGTGACACCTTGGAAGGCGAGGGAAACCTGAGCAGAGAGGCAGGAGTCTGCTCCCCCCCCTCCTCCCGCTCCATCCCTCCTGTGTGTGTGGATGACCTGTGCTCTTCTGTAAGTAGCTGCGCTGTGGCCACATCCACTCACATTCCTTATTAAGACATGTCGACCTTACAGCAAGGGTCAGGGGAGGCAAAGACAGAGGCGCATGTTGATTGCTGATTTGAGCCTGAACTTTGTTCATTATTATCCGTGTTTCTCATCATCTTGCTGGACATCTCAGGGGGTGGTCCCGGGCTCCAATAGGGTCTACTAATTGGGCACATTAGTGGTTACTTTTCTCTCTCTTTTTGGTCTGAAGCACTACCTCGTGGTTCGACTTTAATTGTACTCAGCATGTATTGAAACTCAGAGGTTAAACTGCAGTAAAATATCACAGTGATGTACAGCGTATTACAGTGAAAACATATACTGCTTCATGTAAAACGTTGGCCACGGTGATTGTTCTGTGCCTCGTGGAAGTCACAGCGATGATTATGCTGTAGTTAACACTTTTTATTTATAATAACAGTGTGATACAGTGGGAGGACAGATGAGACTGCACTGCCTGTTTTGTCTCAATTTGAAAAGTCTGACATGTCTATATCTGTTGCTTCTGTTTGTGTCCACCTCTGCAATAAGAACATCTGAGACCCCCGCAACCACCCGCCAGCCCACTCACTCGTCCACCCCGCTCTTCTCCGATGAGCCTCATGCATTAGTGCTCACATGTAAAATGACACTGGAGCAGTAGTGCCATAGGAGCGGTCACTCAAATATACTGAAGTCTGTCCATAACCACTGTACACACAGCACTGTTTGCCTACTGTACAAGCGCCTGCGGGTGTAATTGGGTGTCTGGTGTGTGAGCGTGTGTGTGTGTGTACTTCTGTGTGTATGCAGTGTACACGTACAAAACTGGTTCCTTTTCCATATCATTGTCATGCATTGTTGAATCATGCTCTGACTGCAGCTTTGCTGTAGTGCTAGCAAAACACTTTGAAATCATGTGTTAAGTCATTGTTCTAATTCTTTTACAGGCTATTTAAATTGCATTAAATGCTTTAAAGAGATATTTTCTTTTCATGCATGCAGCTAGTCTCCCTTTGATGCAGATGTGATATTTGAATTTATTACATTATATATGAGTATAGGGCGAATCCCCTCCTCCAAATCCCCAATTGCCCAAACATGACATAGCAACCATAATCAACATGCTTCTCAACATACTGGAGCTGTGAGCACGGGGCTTTTAGGATCATTAAACAGCATTCATGTGTTCATATGTTATAAAAATGTTTCTCACCTTTCCATCATCAAAAAACAGCAAAGGTATAATCTGCTGTTATGATGTGAGCCTGTTGACTTCAGTATGCCTCACTAACTAATTCACTGTGTAGATCAGTAACCTGGTGTTTTGTCCAAGGCCACTGAGCACCATGACATTACCCAACTATTATTTTGTGTGACTGCAGGTTACATCAGAAATTCCCATCCAAGACCAGCACATTTACCGCAGGGGAATCAGTCTCGGCTGCAACACGCATAATAGTTCACGTTAACAGCTCTGTCCTGCTTCTTATTGGATTTGGAGTAGTTTTGCTCTGACATTAGCTTAAATCTTTCGCTCAAATCGTATTTCCTTTGTGAAAGTATAACATGATACTCATAGACGTACTTGTCCAAGTAACGTTTGGCCTGGAACGTGCAGCTTTAGCCTCATGTGCGTTATCACGTTGCCACCGACAACCAAACACCCTTTTGAAAACAATTAGACCACAAACAAGACACCAACACAGAAAGTTAATTAGCTAGAGCTGATAACATAATATGACATAAGATTATGAAACATTTTGTTCTCACCAACCTCTCTACTATTCTGTTGGTCTGCACCAATCTCGTGTCCTCATTTTGGTTACGTTCAGTCAGCCTATTGGCGCTGAGAGTGGTTGTAACTGTCATTTTGAGTTCATAGTAGTAATCATTTGCCTTAGCAGGCTGCAGCTGATGCATAATACCAATGTTTACATAAGCAGTTTATTGTTGAGTCCGTGATTCATCACACAGCCCCCTGGCTCACTCAGCCATGATAATGTGAAGATAGACCCCCTCCATATTCAACAATGGCCCTGGCACCAGCGCTAAACACTGCTCGCAGAAGAACAAACATTTGGTCAAACACACCAAATGGAAAGCAGTTTGCGTTTCACACAACACCGAGCCCACTCGCTACTGTGATGAAAGGTTAAACGGTTCAGCGAGGAAGCATCTTTTGTGAAAATAAATCCGCCATCTCCATAACCTGAGCCTTCATGGGTCCTCACAATGTCTCTAAGCTATACTGCTAAGGCTGCATTGTAGTGATGAAACCACAAGATCACCAGTTTGTTCAGTGACTGCTTCGTAGTGATGTTGTGTGAAGAAATTATAGACTGGCTGTGTGGGCAAAGGGAGCGTGTTATTTGCAGGTTACTAATGTTACAGAATTTCTAGGTACAGTTGTTTCACTCATATTGCTGCTATTATGAAATGCCAACATTGCGAGTTGTAGCAAGGAACATCGTGTTCCCAGTGCGTTCTTGTCGCTTGCACTGCAACTGTTTATTTGCAAAAATGCACAATAGCAATATCATGGCATTATTGTTCTATTTTCATTGGGCAGTACTTCTCGATATGTCAGTGTACAGTAATTAGACTGGCATTTCCACATATTTTAGCAAGAGATAGTGCAGAGCACACCGATACAGCAGTAACCACTGCAGCCGCCAGCGAACGGGCATGCACACCAAACTGACAGAGCTTAAATGCATTTTTGTTTAATACAAAAGATAAGTTTATACAAAGTGTTTGGCTCACCAAAAGTGCAGGAGTGCATATCCATCATCACCACTGATCTTTAACGGTGCATTGTTTACATGGATGTTACTCGCTTCTGCAGTCTCCTTCGCTGTCTTTGTTGGCACAGTGCTGCGCTGACATGCTAGTGTAACAAAATGATCTTACCTCAAGGTCTACCTACTTGCTTTCACAGCATTCGCGATATAATAAGGATTCACCGCTGGTACGTTTAATATAATGTTTTAACATTGTCAAGTTTCTGCTTCAGCACCAGAACATGGTGCGATACCATCTTTATGTGCATGTGCAGCAGCAACATCCTCCATCCTGTGTCACCGCTGCTGCCAGGGTCGCATTAAATTACTAAAAAAAGACTTAAAGGACCTAAAGTGCTGCCGGGCATGCTTTCCTAGCTCACGCCCTGTAGGCTTCAAAAGCTCTTCACAGGTGGGTGGGCAGTGCATTCACAGCCGAGCTATCCAGCTCATTTAAAATTATCCCCCCTATCTGAGGCTGCCAATGCTTTATATAGAATTATGTTGTTTTCACCGAACACTGGAGAAACACAAATGTTGTGACAGGCTCTGTCTGGCTAGGAGAAGCAGTTCGATGATCGCTTGGACACCCCGAAGTCCAGAATTTGCTTCTCTGGGCAGGAGTGTGTTCGCTTTTAACTGCTCAGTGGTGTGCTTAGGCGCTTTGCATAATTGCAGACCTCTTTCTCCCAAGTTGCCGGTCCAGTAATGCAGCAGCGTTTGCTTATTAGAGGTTAGCTTTGCACCCTGACACGGGCAGAAGCCACCTTGGGAAATGTATAATGTGTTGTGTGCGAGTGTTCTGAGGTAAGCTGTGAGTCACAGAGCTGCTCCTGTCAGAAGCGGGACCATGAGCCAAAACCCCAGGGAATAATCCTAACAACCAACACATCGGAATAATCGCACGCACATAATGTGATGTAAAGAAATCTGACAGATCTAAAGGTCTGCAACACTCATGCAATGTTTTAATCTGCACTATTAAGGTCTGTGCAAATAATTAATTGTCATCGTTTGTTTTGCTTGTTTAATCAAATAATAAATAAGTCATTAAAATTATGTATTATTTAAAGTAAATAACCAAACCCAAGGAGATGTTCTACCAGCCGTGCAGGGATCGTGTAGTAAAACCTTGTCCAGATGTGCTGTTAGCGATTCTGTGTGAAAATTAGCCAAAGTGCCTCTAGATACGTTCCCCAGTCACATGCCTTATTCAAGCCATCAACCTATTAAAGACATTTCCACACTGAGAGAAATGGCACGCTCGCCTGCGAATGTAACAGCTGGCCACAAACCTTGCTATTAATTGAAGTCGAAGTGCTTGCCTGAGGTAAAGCTACCGACGGGAGCAATCAATCCAAGGCAAGTAACGCTAAGAGTAGCTGCTAACGCTACTTCCAGAGTCTAAACTCCAGCCATTTGAAGGAAATACTGAAGGCTTGAGCTGTTCTATTCACCAAGACATGCAACTATTTGTAGATATGTGCTAAATCGCCTGAAAGGGAAAGATAGAAAGCCTTAACATACATAAATCCTACCCTAAAGTCAATGCTATGCATGCAGTCAGGGAGTGATGTCAAGAGTTGCACACACATGATTTGACTGCTATGCCTGCTAATTCCACAAACACGGACGCTTCTGGCATTCGGTGTTTAGAGGAGGAGAAGTGATCGCCAGGCTCGAATAAAGTGTGGACACTTTTTAATGCTATAGTTCACAGGGCTCTGGCTGGACTCAGTATTTCTTTATCTCAGCAGGAAGTTTTCCATACTAATTTTACAGCGCGCCCTTTTAGCCTTGCTTGAGTAATTTCATGCTTTTAGTCACAACAAACAGACGTCCATTAGCCAGAGCCTGTCTGCGGATGATAACTGTCTGTGTTGCTGCTATTTCCTGCAAAAAAAAAAAAAATCCCTCATACTGTTTTTGTTTCTATCTCCTGACTCTTCCCCTTTTTCTTCTGTTGCTCATCTTTCCCATCTCGCTTCATCTCCCTCCCATAAGTACTTATTTTTTTCTATTCTAATGAAAACCGGTTTACATTAAGTCATTCCTCATGTCACATGGTAACATATCTCGCCACCTGTATCCTGACTCGCCCCTGATGTCGCCCTGACTTTAACGGTGTGCAGGTGCATGTTTTGGTAGGCTGGGTTCAGGAGTTGAAAGCCTATTGAGGGAACAGACATTGTCAAAATGGACAAACCAAAACCTCATCAAAGAGGCTGTTTCGTAAAATGGGTTCGACCGTCTGTCCTCTTGATATATGACTGCCTGAACATGCAGTCAGCCTATTTTCAACCTTCATCCCGGAGCTTTAACCTTTCGCCGGTGCTCTTCTGTCTCTAAAGCTGCCTCAAATGTCACCAGGAAAACCCGAGGCAGTGGCTGAGACAAAATGAAGGCTCACTCCACTCACTCTGCTCAGCAGTTTATGCCTTTAAATGCAAACAAAGTATGAACTTGGAGGCACACACTCACTCCCTTGAAACTCCAATTCTATGGACATACGTACATACGTGCTTTGTTTGTTATCTGATCCCATGAAGCTTAATTTACAACAATTATATTTCATGTTTATATTTCAAAGACCTGCAATGTAGACTATTTATATCGTTCATCTGTGTGTTTCCCTCCTCTAGTTGTACCTTTTTGAACATATATATCACAAGACCTCTATATACCACTATAAACGTAATCTGCATGGGGTCTGAGGCTTTCATTTGATTGGCAATCTATAGGTGCTCTGTGGAGATGCAGTAAATGTCCCCAGGATACCTCGTGAGGGGTGTTGTTCGAGCCTCCAGCAGCCCATCACAAGACTGCTAAGGAAAAAGTTTCATCACATGACACATGATTGTGACGCGAAAGATGATGTTAGGTGAATTGTTTGAGGCTGGAAGCCCCGCGGCGACATGGTTAAGGCCTGGTATAGATTAACAACACCACCGTTAGCCTTAAAACTTATCATTAATGTGAAACCAGGCCCAAACTTTGCTGGAACCCAACGAGGCATCATCCAGTAAGCAGAATCTCATAAGTCTAACTTTTTCATTATCTCACTGGCACCTGGAACAACACACATGCATGTTTTAATGCTATTTTAAGCCTGGATGCCCACTGAGTCTGCTGCCATCAACCAGACTGGATAAGCATGATTAAAAACAGATGCATGGATAAGTGATCCAAATTAATCCTCATGCATCAATTACACAAGAATATCTTATTTTAATATATATATATATATATATAAATGTATGAATGCCTGTGATTCTTCAAAAAACAACCACCGTGATATGTGTGGTCTGCTGCGCAAACCACGGTGGCCTGTGATACAATAGGCCGGTCTGATGCTGACCCCGGAGCACTGTTGTTATTCACTCACAGCCACTGGACACAGTGGGCCTACTGTTCACGTGGGGGCAGGGGGTGACATGTAGACAGACCCAGGGAGAGGGACAGAGGGAATTATTGTTGCTGTCAACACTGTTGTCAATTTCACCGTGAGCGATAGCTTCCTTATTGGTGCGTCTCTTAAAGTACGCTGTGCAAAACTCAGAGGAGAAAGAAGCTGGATGAGGAGGCCAGGACAACAATAGGAGCGAAACAAGTGAAGAAAAACATGGTTATGTCAGGGGAGTGTGATGTAGCCCTATAACTGAGCAAATAAGGCAGTGATTGTTGTCTAGCGAAGCCTGACTCCAAGATAAGGAGGGATGGGAGGAAACAAAAGGTCATCTTCATTACAGCTTCGGCCCGGACACAAAGAGGAGAAGAGGAGAGTGTGACATCATATATCTGAGCGTGCGCTTTGTGTAACATGTCATAAAGATGGCAAGCAAGAGTATGCTAGATTCTTCATAATTTATTAGAGGGACTGAGCGAACAACAAGCGCTCAAAGGTTGGTACACACTGCACAAGAAGGATGTCTGGTTATTATCGGTGTGGGACAGGGGAGGGAGGAGATCCTCCTGCATTTTCTTCTATCTCTTAAACCAATGACTTTAGCCTGCACAAAGAAAGGGAATAAAACTGGCTCCTCAATATTCTTTGCTTCCTCTTTAGTCAGACAGTGTTGTTCAAGGAAACTTGACAAAACAGTGGGAGGAGAGTTTTCTCTTCCAAGCTTTCTTGAGAGTTCATGAGAACATATAATCAGACAGTGATCTGAAAAGGGCTAAATAAAGCTCTGGGTGTTATGGATAAACAAGACAGAATCAAATGCAAACTTAATTAATGCAATCGTTGTGTTTTGGTTTGTTTTGGGGTTTTTTTAGTTTCTATCACCTTCCCTCCATTAAAATTAAGTCTAAGGAAGAAAATGATTGCTTCCAGATGATTGGTGTGAGTTAGAAAAGAGTAATGTTGAATGTGGAGGGTGTTTCTTGTAGAGATCCAGCAGTTTTTCAAAACTGTGCCGAGCCTTTTGGCATCATTTTGTTATATTTACCAGCTCACTAACCCCACTGTCATCAGCCCAGCTCTTCCACCGGCAGTCTGCTAAACCAGACGGCAGACGAACGTGTAATATGTAAAGCTGGACGTTTGCTTCTGCTTGTTGTCTTTATGCTCAGCTAAGCGCGCTAGATTAACTAGCTGCATATTTAGTATACAGAGTGAGTGATGATGTTTGTCGAGAACGTGAATGAGCATATTCCACAGCGAGGCAGAGCTATTCCTGCTTTTCTGGCAGATTTATGAAATCTGTATGTGTTGAAACAAAGAAAGGACAATTTCATAATACGTTTTGTTTTTGTCCGTGACACATGCTCTCCACCTTCAGCATAAGATATTATATAAAACGGAACAGGAACTTGTTTTTGATTTCATAGGCTCCACATGCTCCTCGCTGCTTTAGCTTAATCTGTAGCTACAGTTACTCCCCCCATTCAGCTCTGAATGGAATCTTTACCGGTTGGCATTGCACCAACGCAGGTATATGACACCAGACACCAGTCCTGCACTATACTGTGGCTTCAAATAGCAGCGTTTTCTTTTGGCTGTGACTAAATCTAATCTGACTTGTTATAATCGAAGCTTTTGGTCTGGAGAAGAAATGTGGTTACAGTATTTTCCTTTTTTGCATGATTAAAAATATATTTCCTGGAAATGGGAATTGAGCTTTAAAACAGTCTTTTGGTGCAATGTTGTTACACTGGAGACGCTGATTTAAGACCCGCGTCCCGAATTCAGCACACACAGCTGTGCAGGACTTCTGGCTAAACAGTTCACCTGCTGGCAACTCGGGTCATGTTAATATACGTTGCCGTTTTGCAATAGTTCGCATCAGTGGCGCAATTGCTTGCGACGTCGCCATTACATATGTGTGTATTGTTGTCGGAACGTGGCTGGATAATGGCAGCTAAAATTGGATTAGCTGCATTACGGGCTAAACACACCAGCTGTTTAAAAGTGATTCTCTCTTACAACCCTGGTTTCAGTGAGGCAGCACTGTCACCACCATCCATCTCCTTTAGGGAAAATGTGTGTGCATGTGTGTGTGTGTGTGTGTGTGTGTGTGTGTGTGTGTGTGTGTGTGTCTACAATTGTACAAACAAAGCTGTAATTTCAGTCCATATGAACTACTGGAGCACACAGTAATGTAACCTCAGGCCCAAGGTCAGTTTTAGCGCATATGACCCATCACACACATACACAAATGACACAGATGAGTGTGTGTGTGTGTGTGTGTGTGTGTGTGTGTGTGTTTGTGTGTGTGTGCTTCTCTGTATCTCTCTGCATCTCTCCGTCTGTCTGTCTGTCTCGCTCACACACACACACATACACACACACACACACACTGTAACAGCAGAGGAAAAACAAGCAAGGCATGAGGAAAATGAAAGGATAAAGCAAAGATAAGCAATGGGGATTATTTCCTTTTTCCTCACATCGTATTTGTTTTACATTCATTTCTGAGTTAAATCAAGCAATTTGTGTTGTCAGTTTGAAGAAGCACCTTCTTCCATCCTGAAACGTTGCCATGAAAGCTTTATTTTTAGACTAATATGCACGTAATACAGCAATATGGTCATTAAATTCACCATTTAGACACATTATCCTCAGAATCTGTGTATGTACAATATAGCCCAGCACTCTTTTGAGGGAACGTGCCCGGAGATTTATCTGTTACCGACAACAAGCTGCTTTGTGAACAAACCTGGTCCCAAACTTGCACATGCACAATGCATCTTAATGGAGGAGACCATCAGAAGCTACACGAGAGAAATCTGAACACGACTTCTGCGATAAACTCGTTGCTGTGTTGCGACGGTGGTGTGTAGGCTTCCCTCGTTCTGCCAACTGCTGATGAGTGTTTTTCAATGGCCACCGCTCAACACACACAGCAAGCCAGTGGGTTCAGCAGGTGGCTTCCCATCACCCTTTATGTTTTAGCAACAGGCATCTGCTTCCATCCCCAGACTAACCCTACCCTAGGCATATTGTATTGGAGCACTACAAAGCACAACACAAGGCAGCAATCATGTGCACACGTGCACATAGTCAACAGGAAATGTGTCTCCAGCCTTGTTCTGTAGTTTGTGTTATGGTGATGCTACGTCAACGTAAGTGACTAAAGGTTAATACTATTAAAGGGGCTTTATTAGAAATACCTGTATGGTTTCTGACCCCAGAAACCAACATTTTAATATTACATGAGCTCAAATGTGTTGCCCTGAGTGACCTTTCTCTGCGTTCTCACCTTTCATTCTTTCTGTTTCATTTAGTTGTTTTCTGCTTCTCTGTTGTTGCCCCCTCCGTCTTAACCCTCACACAGATCACAGCTTGTGTTGGCAGCCCGTCCCGGCTGTCAAGGACAGGAAGCTGCCACGCAAGGTTTCACTGGACAAACACGGCAGTCGGATGAAGCTTTGGGCTCGCTGTTAATGGTCTGCCGTGACACTGTGACAGAACTCTGTTTTTTTTATAGTCCTCTCAGAGTCATTCATTCATCCAATGTCAACAAACTGGACAAAATTAAAAGAAAAAAAAAAAGTCATTTGGGTTTGAATCAAAGCACGTGCACGTGTGAACCCATCACCCACGATAAGTCACAGTTCTGTCCTCCTGGACCGTAGCTTTTGCCATACATGCAGACAGATTATTGAATGTGTGTCATATTTTCTGACGGCTGTGCCCGCTGACCTGTGTAAAACCACGAGGCCCATCCAAACGACGCCCCGCGTCCTTTCCATCAGCTGGCACCATTCTAAATGAGTACACACGAGGGGAGTGTGCATTCATTTAACCGTAGCTGACATGGGTCACTGGCCCACTGGCATATGGCTTTTTGCTGAATCAAATCCGCTCCTCCTCAACCTCCCCCCACAGGCAACAACCACTCAACTGCTCCGGTTGATCTGGTCACTGGCCAAAATGACAATATTTTGTTTTGCATTGGGCAGCTCTCTCTAAACTAGTTTGTTTAGATATCCTTAAGAAACTGGATTTCTTCTATGTTCCCAAAAGCTGCATTTATGTGATAAAAACCTGATAAAAACACAAAAATACTAAAAAAATTAAAAAAAAGTTGAACTGGCCCGGTCCCAACAGCAACATGAAATGAATTCCCATATTTGAATCTGCACAAATCTTTTGTGTCAATCATTTGGTGAACCTCAACACAATCGCACCTTTTGCCAAGAAGGAGACCTGTCATCACACCGTCCGATGCGAAGGATGCTAGCGTGCTAGCTTACTGGTATTGCATGAGTACTGTAAAGGATAACGGAGACACTCACTTCTCCAGTTAATAGGATGAACCTTGGATATAAAAGGGGAATATTTAGAGTCTACTCAGCTTACAGATGCTTCTTGCTACCATTTGTCTCTGGCTTTCTTGCAAATTTGTTGGCCTCATTTGAGCTGCGCATAGGAACTCAAGTTCTCGTCTAAACGCAGACTAATATTGCAGTAAAGAGAGCCTTTAAAGTGAAGTGCAACATAAAAAAATTAACAGTGGAGCTAAACATGAAAGACGAGACATTGTCCTGCACATGATGCATGTTGCCATGACGCACTGCCCTTTGATATGACAACAAAGGACAACAAACCAACAAGGTCTTGCTATGCTAATATGCTAATCAGCATCATGCCACGTCTGCCTTTGTGTCTTGGCCAGTAGATGTTCTTGTAAGATGAACACAGGCCCAAGTTATTTCATGCTTTTGAAAAGACAAAAAAAAAATTTATTTTAGTCGTGACGACGGTTTTCATAAAAGCCACCAATTCAGCCAGCTGTACAGAGGATGTGACCTTAGTGTCCTGAGTTGTGCTGCAGCTACAGCGCTGCCCGCAGGCGGGTCAGGAGTTGTTTTTCAACCTTTAACAGGCATCATCTTTCCTTTTATTTAAGATTAGTTCATGACAATGTGGTAATACTGGCCCCAGACCTGTTGCAACAAGTGACCTTGACCACAGTTTGCACCTCCAATGACTTTGCGATCTCATCTGTCAATATTGCAGACGCAGACGTTCATGAATGGCCTGAACTTTTGAAGGGTCGCTATCTGAAAAGAAAATCAACGTAACGTCCAAATTTGTGAAGCCACAAACAGAAAAGATGTAAACCCTCATTGAGATGCATGAGAGGGCGAGAGGAGCTGAGAAAGACAAACAGAGATCAAAGACGAGCAGGGATTTAAAACACAAAAAGAGGAGAGGGGGAGCGCCACAGTAGCATGAAGCGTGTTTGTGTCAGGGAGAATCACAGCTACGGGCAAACTGAGATCTGTTGGCACCTCGCTTGGAGCAGATGCGCTGGTGAGACTGTGAGCGTGCGCGTATGTGTTTTCCGTCAGACTGTGCCACACAACCTGAGACCAACTTCCTCCCTTTGATCAAGTTACTGTGCGAGTGATGCCACATACTCCTGATTGTCTGCAAGCATCCAGACCCTTAAATTGTCCACTTCTTCAAACAGACGGGACTTTTGTCCACGAGATAAATGACACACACACACACACACACACACACACACACACACAGCAATCGGGAATTTTCTCACTCACGACCCATGCAATTAAGTTGTTCAAGAGGACAAATGAGTGCAGCAGAGTGAATAAAGAGAGGCTCCCAATCAGAGTGGAGGCCACTGCATTTCTCCTGTTTAGAGAAGAAACACTTCAGATTCTATTTCAAACGTCGGGCCAGAGCAACAGATGAGAGGGGAGCCGGGAGGACAGAGGAGAGGGGCGAAGGCAAGCGAGAGCAAGAGACACTGAACTCAGTGTGAGAAGATATTTGCAGTGCGGTCTCTCTCTCCTGGGCGAGACGCTGCCAAGCAAGTTGCATCCACTAAACGCTCGGCTGGTGGGGAAAAATACTTTGTTTTTACATTAAAGAAGTAGATTTCAAAGATTCAGAGTGAATTCAACACTGCTTGCCACGACCTTGGTCTGAAACATAAACAGGAAGCAGTGCTAGCGCTGACAGTTGCTAGATTTTGAGTAATTTTTCAGTGATATCAGACAAATATTTATATTTAAGTCCTGGGATTTTTCATCTCCAACTGATGCTATCTTAAGTGAGATTTCGCACGGCAAGAATGAGAAAGACTTCGCACAGAGCTCCGGAGACACGTAAAGTTTTCTTTATTTTACACATGCAGGAGTAAACAACAGCAAAACAGACTTTGACGTGTAAAATGAGTGGAGTGGTCCTTTAACGTTTCTGCGTGTGGTGCTGTTTTCTGTGTAAATACAGTCAAGGTTGGCTCTGCTAACTCTAACTAACTACCAGGTTCTCCTTTTGTTGACACCCCACAAAGACATTATTCCTTTCTTTACACATAAATAGCAATAATGTAAATGAAGTTGTTCAAGAACACACACATTGTTCTGCATTTGGTGCACCAACATACGGACAGATACAGTAAGGAATCAAAGGTTACAGCTTCTAACATGCCTCTTCTGATAAATGTCACTCCCTTAGTTTGATGATAATGTCTCTACATTTCATATTAAGTCGGTTTTGGATTAAATGACTTGTACTAGCATCTTCTATCACTTTAACGTAGGTAAAGAATTTCAATAACTGCCTTTTAGCCGGTGCGTGGCTCCTACTCCGCAGTGTGTTTGGACTGTGAGTAAATCAATTGCAGAGTCAAAAACACTGTATCCTCTGGCCCCGCACCAAAAAGTTCAGCCTCCCTCCTACTTGTGTTTATTTAGGGCTTTGTAAACATCATACACAGTAAAAGAGCAAGTTAAATTAAAGATGATTCTCTGTATGTATTTATCTTTTGCGCGAAAAATATTTTCCAGGACGACAATGTCGTGTGTCACAAAATGTATTAATAGCACAGTATGAAGAGCACTTACAGGAAAATACAAGAGAGCATCAGTGAACACACGTGGGAACAGAAGGTCATTTCTCATCTACATCACAGCAATAAGCAGCGTAGTCCTCCCCGGAAAGATCACAACAAACCAAACTAGTAAAAGGACCCAGCGCGGCGCTCAGCTTGTGACACAAAGAGGTCTTTGTACTGTTGTTTTCCACCGCGTTACATGTTTGTTTCAGAGCACAGTGTCAACTACAGCGTACTTTGTTCATTTGAACCCCTGTATGAAACGCACCGGAGGTATTCCTTCGCTGCGTAGCTCTGCCCCGCTGAGGCACCGGGCAAGTGTGCCCTCACAAAGGAGGCCTCACAGATTCTCAGAGGGGAAACCAGCGGCCACGACCGCAAACACACCAGGACTTTAGCCAGCCGTCAGCCTGGTGGTATTGATTTCTCAGAGTGGTGGATATACTGTGAAAAAGAGAGATCATGAAGGGGAGACAATACAAACCAAGAGAATTATGATGTATTGCCAATTGATTGTCAGGTTTTGATGTGTTTTCTAACCAGGTTTATCATATTACTTAACACAACACCATATAAAATGTTGGCTTTCCTGCTTTTACCTGTTAATGCTCTTTTGGGCCACCGCTCGTTGTTTGCTGCTCTTCTACCATCGCCTTTTGAGTCACTTCCTCTTCTCACTGTCCCAGTTTTGATGCACTGCTTGAAAGACTGGGGTCTTAAATGTCAAAAACGGTCGGTGTGCACGTTGCTAAAAACTCTCGACAGCATAGAAAAGAACTTTCTACGTCGGCATGTCGGCACTCCCTAACACATGACACATAGGCAGCTGGTAGCATTTCCAGCACAAACCCTGACATCACAAAGTTTTTTTTTTATTTTAGCTTTTTAGAGGTCATAAAAATAAAATTATCCTTAATGTCAGAAAAAAAAAATCAAAGTTACATCAAAGCCTGCATCTGTTTCATTCTGGATATTACGTAAAGGCAGATGGACGCCCACCCAGAGCCAGGCTCTGCTCAAGGTTTCTGCCTCTTAAAAGGATGATTTTCGTTGTCAAGTGCTTGCTCGTGGTGTGATCTGATGTGTGTAATTATTAGAAAAAAAGTTTATTCTAGACCTCCATTAATAAAATTACACTGAATTGAATTAAATTATTTCAGCGTGTATCAAAATCCACCCTCACAAATCTTGCGGTATAGCATATGAACTATTATTTAGAAATCAATGCAGTGTCTCTGAGAGTCTGTAGAGTGATGGTAATACTAAAGTGCACTTCCTTACACTCCTGTTAGATAACTTCCGTTCCCTGCTAGATAACTTCCACATGTCTCATATTAGTGCGGAACCTTATGTTACATAAATGCAGTCAAGGCAATTAACTTAACTCATATCTAACTGTCAGCTCAGGATGTAATAGTGTTATCAAATCAGGCGCATCAGATGGAAAAAAGAGTTTGTATGCCTACTTTTTGCTTTACAAGGGTAACAATTTGAGGCATTTACACCCAAGTCTGCATTTCAATAAGATGCCCCCATGCCCCCCAGTGAAACTGAACGCACGTTAAACTTATCACCAAAGTATTAATCACAGAGCTTGATGAACATTTGCATTACATATTTAGCTCTTACGTAAATGCATGCATTTCTTCCTTGCAAGTTTCTGTGCAAAACAAACCACCGTTTTAAAATCCAGGGCCCGATCTGACCCGGGGCCAGTCTCACAGACATTTGTATATTCTCTAAGCTTTAAAAGTTAGCCATCCCACCCTCAGGCTAAGAACCATGTTTCCATGGTAACAATCAGAGACACCTGCTGACCGGTGGCACCAAATGACAAAAAAGAGGATGGGTGATAATTTGTGTCTTGCTGTTAATGCTGCGAAGCAAGCGGCGAGAAGTGAAAGCGTTTTTAGAGACCACAGTTGCCCCTTGGAAATATGCAGCACTGAGGACATTGTCAATCATTCCTGATTGCCCAAGGAAAGAGCCTGAGCCTGTCTTTGATGTCCCTGTCAGCTGTGGGATTAATATTATCCACTGTTGCGGCGAAACGTCTTTTCTATTGTTCCATCCCGCTGAATTTTCCCAAGAAAATGTCTTTGTAATTGTTGTTTTCTGTTAGAGTAAAACAAGCCGAGCGGTCTGACATAGCTGCTCTGGTCAGGCAGTATTCGCTGCAGATGAGTCCTACTTGAAATCAAGAACTTAGACAGCTTGTACAACAGATGCATGCAGATAATTATTTAGACTAAATAGCCAGGTTTCTCTAGGGAAACCGAACATTTTCCATTCATTAGTTTTGCAATTGTTGCCGTCTAAGGCACAAAAATAACTCGTGTAGATCTTCTTCATTCTGGTCTTCGTCACACCCCATCTGCACTCACGTCTCTATTGTTTAAAACCTTCAGAGATGACCTGGATATCAAATGTTATTACTCAACCGCTGCAATATACTTTAGTTGTAGTGATACTTAAAATGGATTATCATCACTCATATCGTGGAGGCATTTTGCATGTGTTCTGATCAGATATGTCTGCATGTATGTGCATGTATTGTGCGGTATGTGTACATGGCATGTTCCTGATTGGATTCAGGCAGCCGTCTGACCTGCGCTGTGCAGATATTGCAGCAGCCAGGGTAATCTGACAACGCTCTGATCGCTCAGAGACAGTAATATCCTGATGGGTTATTGAGGTTTAAAAATAACAGTAGAGAATGTGGAGTCTTGCTGTAATTGAACCCATGGTACACGTCTCTTAGCCTTTCCCAATAATGAGTAGAAACACACATACACGCACACACACGCGCACAAAAAACCCATTTCAGTAAAGGAATCGTGGAGTCCCCATGACACCAGTCTCTGCAGCACACAGACCAGAGAACAAGACGAGAACAAAAAGTTGCTGGAGAGTGAAAACTGACTAGTTGGGCTGGCTGTGGTTGTGTAACCTACTGAGGCAGAGAGTATATTGATCAGATGCTTTCCTGCTGCTTTCCGCCTCATTATCAGACGACACAGACGACTGTCTTTGGTCAAGCTGCACATAAAGATCCATCACAGCTGCACATCACACTCGGCAGCCCGTATCATGTCGACCGTGTACTGGGGAGTGTTTACACTTTACCGTCTTTGATTTACGGTGTGCTGTAGGCCTGTTCTGTGCATTATACTGTAGCTGAAACTGTCTTTCTAAATGCTTCGCTTTACAGAAAACCTGCTTTTCTGTGTGGATTTTACTTTACATGGCTGTGTGAAATATATATACGTGTGTGCGTGTCTGTTCAAGGAAAGCATCGCGATGTGTTGGTGCATGTGCTGTATCCATTAATGGATCGATTGTACGTTTCTCGCTGAATGTCGCTCTGTTTCTCTCTCTCTTGTCCTCTCCCAGAGTCTCCTCCTCAGCACCATGAACAAGATGAAGAACTTTAAAAGACGTTTCTCTCTTTCTGTTCCTCGCACTGAGACCATTGAGGAGAATGAGTTCACTGAGCAGATCAACCAGCTCAACATAAGGCACACTCAGGGTAAGAGTTTTCCCTCCTCGTCCATTGGGGAAATGATCCCATCAGAAGGTTGATCATAGAGCTATTGATCAGAGATATCACTGATGAGCATATAATCTGTTCTTTTCTTGAGTATTTGCAAAAAAAATCTAATGTATCTCTATTACAATGCTCAAATTGTGGTGTATATATATCCAGAAAATGACTGTCACCCACTGACAAACTACTCAACTCTGCAATTCTCCTGAGTTTCCCGCAGCAGTTTTCAATTCAAAAAGCCCCGATAACAACAATACACACCTCCTTTCCAGCATTAAATGACTGGCAGACATAGTTAGTAAGGAGCTTTTCACAGGAGTTGATGGAGACGCAGCTAGAAACAGAACTGGAAACAAACTAAAACAAAAAGGAGGATATTGGTCAGAAATATCAGATGGTGGCCACAAACAGTTGCTAATGTTGCGCTGTGTCTGTGTCAGGGTGGTTAAATTGAAGGGACCGTTCATGGCAATGTCAAAAAACAGTTTGTGACTTGAAGGTCTGACGTGGATGAAAAGTTCAGTCTCCAAATGTGTGCGCACACACGTCTAAAACCCCTTTACCAGGCATGTATTTCAGACCTAGCTAAATGCTACAATGCTTCCTGCAATGGAGTGTTGGCCTTGGATTTAAATGTTATCAATCATCCAAACATAAGTCCAACGGACACATGGAATATTTGTGGAAATGTGGGCTACTACAACAAAATCTGCTGAGATTGCCAGCCTTTTGCAGGTATATTGGTTCAATAGGTTTCCAGATAAAGATTATGTAACTCTGCTCTTATCTGAGGGATTGTAGCTTTTAACAGGGTGGCCACATTGGCTAATAAAACCATTTTATAGCTACTGGTTAATTAAGCATGTTGCAAGTCCTAAACCCTAAGCTGTGCTTCCTTGTGTCTTTTGGTCTCAGAGCGAATGAACAGCTCACGTCTAATAATAGAGCACAAACTGCAATCTGGTTCTGGGTTTTAATACCAAATACAAAAGCCTTTCTTCCTTCCGTGTCTGTAGCGGACCCTCACAGATTAACTGGGGTTTTTCCGGCTACGACTGGTACCACCACCGGCGCTGCGCCACTGAGGATCAGCAGGCTTCAAAGGGAAATGAGGGTTATGTTGGGATAAGTAGGGGTAGATAATGCAAAGGGACTGAATGCATTCAGAGCAGGTTTTCAAGCATCGCTGCTTTATTATGTAGGGTTTGACTGTGAAGATAGCACAAAGAGATGGAATAACAATGAACTGGATAAATATATAGTCTATGCACCTTTAGATCGCAGCTACCAGGATGGTTAACACTTTCATCCTACATGATGTTATCACTGTATATTGATGCTTAAGGCTACTTGCTTTAAGGTGGTACAGCTTAGATTTTATGCTTTATATTGTCATTTAATGCAAAAAAGGCACTAAAACATGCAAAGTCAGGGAGAGAAAGGTGTCATGTGGGATGCCAGATCTCTCAAGGTGTGCAAGTCAAGAGCATCGGTATTACAATGTAAGCATGACGCACTGTTATCAAGTGGGTTCATCAGACTTACTTGTATATATAACACTTGAGTCAACTTATCAAATTCAGGCCACTAAAGCCTCTGCCTCCTCTGTAGACACAGAGCTCAGTAAAGTGAGGATGTTTTATTGGACTGAATGATAGAGAGAAGCAGCTGGATATGTAGTTTAACCCCCCAGGAGTACATCTGTCTGCATCACTGTCTGCTCCTGAAGGTCAGGAACGAGGTAACCAGACAGAGAGAGAGAGGAAGAGGCCAACGAAATGGAGACAAACAACTGAGTGAAGAAGAAAGGAGAACACAAAGAGAGACAGAGCGTTTGACCCGAACTCAGCAGCCGTCTGATGTTTACGCTTCCCTATAATCTTTTCCCATTCATCTCTCTTTTCCACCTCGCTCTCTGTGAGGGATTATGTCATGGTCCCACAGTGTTGTGGGAGCAGTGCAGCTGTTTGGACTGGAAACATCATCTGACATTTTTGCAAGGATGTACTCATCACATGCCCAAGAGGATGTCTCACAAATGGTCCATGTACTGTATGTCTCATTTTTGGATCCAGTGGATGTCAAGCGCGATGTTCTGAACGTAAAAGGATGGATTTGCAGTTTTGGTAATGCTGAGAGAGATTTGTCGAGTCGATACACAAACAGAAGTGCAAAAACTACTACTATGGATTAAAGTGGAGTTGTGTTTTTGAACAGTTTTGCAAGATATTGCATTTTGCTAAACTAAGGTTATCATCCTCTTGCTCTGGCTTCACACCGATATGAGCTGTCTTGATCTTCCTCTTGATAAGCAAAGCTAACTTGTCAATGTGTAAATTATATCAAATGCAATCTCAGAATCCATCAGCTGCTGTCTGACAACAATTAGCCTCTGGG
Organism: Datnioides undecimradiatus; assembly: GCA_008933995.1. NCBI lineage: Eukaryota > Metazoa > Chordata > Actinopteri > Lobotiformes > Datnioididae > Datnioides > Datnioides undecimradiatus. The sequence continues at coordinate 19,575,269 of WARS01000013.1, forward strand.
AACAACAGGTTTTGTGCCCTACAGTATAGACAGCACATAGTCAAAGGATGGGTATTCATGCAATTACTCCTGTTTCAGATCGATATATATACACCTATGCATATTTTTTATACTGTGAGTATCTTTCTAGTAATATCTCTAGGCTGTCTTATGGTAATCACTGTACCTATCATGTACCTCCAGAAGTCAGGAATTTAATTCACAAGATTAACTAAAAGCAGGCATTCCTTTCATCCTAATGAGTACCATGAGAGGACAACTGTGCATACAAATCTTATTAAATATACGGCTCGTACTCAGATGAGTTTAACTTCCTCAGTTTCGGCGTTATTGGATTGTCTGATAGCATCGCTCACCTTTAAAAACAAGAGCAGCTGGATCAAACAGGCAAACACAAAGAAAGTCAGTCAGCCTCAGATCACTGAGCTCGATGAACTCATTAGCATCCCCTAAGGCTGCGTATGCACACACACAAGACACAGTAGTGCACAAATTTAACCATACACACACAATTTCATTATTGCTTGCAGATGTTGCAGATTTTTTTTTTTTTTTTTTTATTTATACAAACACAATAATGTGTATGTGTGTGTCCTTTGGGGTAACCAGGACTTACTGCCTGACTAAGCACTAATATATTACATTAGGCAGAATCCCCTTGTTCACTTTCCATATATTAGCCAATTTAAAGCTGTTTTGCTAAGCTCCCATGTAAACGTGCTAATGTAATGCTGAGAGTAATCACATAAGCCACCTTGACACACCAGCGCCCTGATGAGAGCTTCTTCTCGAGCAGGGTTGAAAACAAATTGTGTCTGCAAAGAAACGTGCCACAAAGAATGCATCCTGATTAAAGAGATCGCAAACTATTGAAGCAAATTTCTCTCAGTTCCACGTAAGAGCGAGTTGGTTCAGTCTACAAGTTATCAAATCCCCTTTGCACAAAGTCAAAAAAATTGTATTGCTGCACAGGGGAGATTTTCTTATCTTGGTTGTGTTGACTGGCCGTTGGCCAAAGCACACTGTAATGCCATTTGCTTTTACAGAAAGAGCGCCTTTAGCCGCTGTTCCCATCAATCTGCTTAGATTTGTTACAGTGAAAAGCTACATACCTTTCTTGCAGATAAAGAACTACACAAATGCAAAAACAGCCATGCTAGCAGCCACAGTGTGGCTCCAGCAGTGGCAATATCAGGATGTGGACAGTCGATCCAGTATTTGGTCTAGACTATGTGTTGCAATGAAATTTGGTCCAGACATTTTTGAGGATACTGACTCTGGTAATCCTCCGACTTTCCCTCTGGCACAACCATGAGTTTGACATGTGCAGATTTGAGTCAAATGCGTGGACAGCTATTGGACCTTATGCCAGCCCAAGGATGAATACTTGAAAGTTATCATTGTCATTATCAGGTCATAGCTTGAATGTCTGATGCTTTGTTTCATGACAAAATACCTGCAAGACAAATGATATTCCCATCAGCCTCACTTGTATTTTATGTTTACTGCTAATTAGCAAGCTAACACACCAAACTGCGACAATTACTAACTTGCTGAATGTCATTATTGTTGTTGGTGGTTTGCTAGCATGCTAATGGAAGCGTTTAGCCTAGAGATCCCGTGTGTCTAGCTACAGCATCAACCTTGCATGGGCTTGTTTAGTATTCAAAGCATTTCGCATCAAGGTTTTTAGCACACTAACTCAGAATGACTTTTCAGGTATTTAGAAAATGCGGGTATGTCTCTGAGAAAGGCATTTAACTTTAAGTGGCTATTTTCTGTCCACATGTTTGTAAAATGTAGCCAAGGGGTTAATTTAGCCATCCAAGGGTTATTTCTCCTCTGATTCCCCTGTGCGTCTTTTCCCTTATCACAGTTTCTGATGAAAACACTACAAAAACATCATGTGGCGTAACATATTGGATTGTCCTTTTCTTAAAATGTCTAGCAGGCATCCATCCATATCTCATAGCAATCAGGCACCGTGTGTGTATCTGCGTGTGTGTGTTCGTATCAGTGTCGCCTTTACTGACCATAATTAGCATCGGGAGATCAAAGGGAGACTGTAGCTGTGATATTCAAATGACTAGCAAACAGGTTGTCATTACATCCCCCCAGCCCATTTAGACTGTCAATCAATCTGACACAGAGTGGCCTGTTCTGCAGCGCTGTTAAAAACATCCTGTTAAACTCATCCAGGCATTTTAAAACCTGAGAGCCACCTTGGGCTAATCTGTCTGCCCTCTTTGTCTTTTTATTGTCATTGACACACTTGCAGCTTGTTATTTGAGGTGTGTTTATGAGTTTAATTGGTCCACTCTGTTGAATTTCCGGGCCACAGGTCATGCAGTTAATATTAATTTTAGTGTGTGTATAAAGTGTGTTTGTGTGTTGAGGGGGTGGCTTTTAAGAGATGTACGAGACTTCCTCCTTAACACAGAGACCTGCTTCCCTTGTTAGCCATTGTCCCCATGGAAACAAGGAGTTAAAGCACTTCATGCTTTAGCTCAGGAGGGATACAGTTGTAACACACACACACACACACGCTGGGAGGGTGTCGATGAAATGGAGACACTTGTCCACTTCACACACAACACACTTGCCATACCGGTGAGATGGCCAACACTTTCTATTGAAACGGCAGATCAAACTGCAGCTGAAACCTCACAGTGGGTAGCATTCAAAAGACACCGGCTAGGCATCAAACACACATCGCATACAATGTTGTATGATGAGGATCAAAGTCCATTCTTCCCACACTGGCTGGATAGCTATGGCGGTTCGATGCTGGTGTGTTCACAGTCTAACAGTCTGCCACATTGGCTTCAACTGCCTTAACTGTGAATGCCTCTGAAGTCGTGATGAGCCTTGTCTTTAAAAACAGGTGCTCAGACTTATTTTGTGGTTGTGTTCAGGCCTTTATTTATTTTGTTCAGTAGCATATGCAGTAATGTTTCTTTGGTGTCCAAACCTGAGCAATCACAGTTTTTGCAACAGAAGCTAATATGACAACTTAATGCAGGACTATAGGTCCCACTAACTGTATGTTTGAGTATATTTAGAAATAGTGACGCAAGTTCACAAAACTACACTGTTGCCCATAAAGCTGGAATAAAATATTTTTTTTTACTCTTCTCATGAAATGATTGTGACAACGTTATTTATTCGTGATAGATAAAGTGTATATCTTCTCAAAACTCATCATTGCACCTGGTTAAATGTGATTACTGATGTGTAAAAATAGGAATAAAAGGAGGAATGTGTCTGAAAACAAAATTATTCCAACTTTATGGGCAACAGCGTATAATGTCCCACTCATGGCATGTTGAGTTTCAGAGACAAGGAGAATCTAAGACATTGATCACTGAAGTTGTTCTGATAAGTTTGGTTTGACCCTGCACACCACTGGGTTTTCCTTCACCACTCATTTGTGCATCTGCAAATTTCAGTGATTATGTTTCTCCTCTGGCAGGCCTGACTCCAGACAGGCTGGGGCCCCCATCTCATGATGCCAGTCCAGTGAGTCCTGAGCCAACAACACCGGGAGCTCAGTCTCCATCCCACCTCCACTATCACAGCAAGGCCCAGCACAGGCGTTTCTCCATGGAGGTGAGTATCAGGGGGGTTTAAAGCGCAGAAGGTGGAGGACCCAGGTTAATACAGACATTAAAAATAAAAAGCAAAAAGTAAATTTTGGTCTGCGGTCTCATGCATTTCTTCCACCATAGTTTATATGTTATTGATAAGGCGCTGAGAAGAAACTGTCTTGGTTTTATTTTTCACTGGAAAAAGCCAAAAAAGTCACTCTGACATTGTGGCACAAGTGGTTCTTTCTCCAACTTTTCCCCAGGAGTTATTTCTCCATTTCCACCACTGCCACATCTCACTGCTCAATGAGATGAGTCACCTCAGAAGCTTTTAACCTCCCAAGAGCATCAGACTTCACTTCAGAGTTCATAGTTCCACCTTTTCAGAAAAAGTCCCTGTGGAGCGAGTGTGATTCACTTCAAGTCTCTCTCATACACCGCTCAGTTCGTACCAGACAGTCAAGTGATCCCATGCCAGGGGGGTAGTCAGTGCTCAGGAGGGACTGAAGTGAATGATATCTTCATTCACGCATATGAAACGTATGCACAGCTTTCTAAATAAATATGCTTTAAAAGTTGTAATTAGTGTAAATTAATCAATCTCCCCTGTAAGTGTTTGACGCTGTATTTTAGTTAGCCTCTTTCCCTAATTCATCACCAAGACCTTTGCAAAGGACAGTTCAACCTTCTTGAAAAGAGTCGAAAAGAGTTTAGACCAAAGTCGACTCATTATCTCATTAACATTAACAAGTCTTATTGTAGCGGAAGAGCCCTTCATTAATTAATGACTTCTCAACATTTAAAGGCCATGCACAGACACGATACACCTACACAGGTGATTTCACTTTCGCTTCATCTCTGGAAAATGCTGGTGCGAACAGATTGTGACATGCAGTTCTCAGCATAGTTTCACCCATAGTCTCACCCCCCTCAACAAAGGTGCAGTCAATGGCAAGTAAGAGAACGTCATGAACAAACCATTAGCTCTGCAGTTATACAAAGTCGTAAGTTGTAAACAGGTTGTGTCATTCTCATTTAAAGAGCATAATACATCATTATCTTTACTGTAATCATCAGTGGGAGCATCACTGCATCATTTTTCGATTTGATGTTTTCACAAATGCAGCATGAGACACTGCGTGACATAATACAGCGGGTAGACCGGTATGACCATGTAGCATGAGTTTTGATTGTTGTTTAGGCTCAAGCGTGAATGATGTTTATGTTTTAACTGAGGATTTATAGTCTTAAAAGCAATTCTACATCCGCAAAAGACAGACAAACACACGTTTTGTGAGCCTCTGTTGCCTGTCGACTTCCTGCAGGACGTCAGCAAGCGCATGTCTCTGCCCATGGACATCCGCCTGCCACCAGAGTTTCTCAAGAAGCTGCAGCTGGAAAGTGAAAACTCGCCGCTCTGCAAACCCGTCAGTCGCATGTCTCGACGTGCTTCACTGGTTAGTGCTCTATCTTTATCCTTGTGCTGCGTACTTATCTATCTGTCTGTCTACAATATAATACAATCACTTACACAAATAACCATAACCATATAAAGTGCATGACAGTGGTCAGCATTTCATCTCATATTGACAGCTGTAAAGCTTTTTATTTATCTAACCCTCATATAAATCTCATTTTAGCAACCGCATTGGCACCTTGTTTCAATTACAATCCATTTGATAGATTAGTCTTGAACCAGTGAGTGTCTCGGCTCATGTTACAGAACATATTTCCTCTCTGCAAATTACAAGTCCTCTTATCTTAGCTCCCATTATTACTATTATTTTGGTCCCTTCTATTGTAATTATAATGAGCGTGTTGTTTTCTTTGATATTTCCCCCACTTCTCCATTAAGAGCCATTTGTTTCCTGCAAGGTTGACAGAGCAAACAAGGATTTGTGCTTAATTAACTTAAGAAAAGATTAACTAATACATGCAAATTTGACTTTTGGCTCTTCTATGGTATGATCAGAGGAGAACAGAACAATAACAGTGAACACCGCAACATATGAAATTAACATGTCTTGTTCTTTTTGCATCTAGTCTGACATTGGCTTTGGGAAACTGGAGACATACGTGAAGCTCGGCAAACTGGGTGAAGTACGTCTATATCAAGTAGTCAGACATTCACCTTTTGACAGTTTTGGCTTTTGATGAAAACAGCTGACATATGGCACACTGAGAGACGAGTGCGCTTGCATGTCAGCAGACACCCACTGCTGCCACTGAGCAATATCTTGCAGCTCGCCTCGGCAGAACTTTATCAAAGACTAATAAAACATCTCTCCGGTGTGATATCGACCGCACTCACCAGAAGTTGTCTGCGAGTATTCATTATACTTATCAGGTTTGCTGTGAGTCAAGCTCAGGGGAGATGAGAGTCTGTCAAAATGGGGTACAACACATACAGCTTTGTTTAGACGCCTAACCAAGAGAAGCCATAGCATCCCCATGGGTCAATTTCCTTGCATCAGCTGGGCTTGGCTGGCACGGCTTAAGACAAATAGCGACAACAAGTCTTAAATCTGCATTCACACCATGTGCTCGAGCACGTTGTGCTGTGTAGGATCGCAATGAAATGCCGCGCTGTTGCCGAGGAGCGCTATAGCATTGCACAACAACACGGCCAATCCCTCACCGCCAAGATCAGAGAATGGTTATTGCCTTAAGGAGTAAGGAATGATTAGTGACAGTAGCTGTCTGCGTTAGACTCAGTCACAAGGCTCAGCAGCAGATAACAGTGTTAGAGAGGGAATGCAAAGACACGCTTTTGTTGTCAATTATCATAACCTGCAGTTGACAAAGGCATGGTATAGTGCATATGCAGCAACGTAGACGTTTATCATGTACTACTGTGCCTTTTCTCAGAATCTGTAAGTATTGGTTCAATATTGCAAAGCGAAGATACACGCAGGATGATCGTGAGTTGGGAAGATGAGACTGTGATAGTCGCTAATGAGAAATCCCAAGAATCAGATCCCAGAGAAGTAAATATGCACTTAATTAGTGGATAAAATCAAAGACTGCTCGACACGCCTGCATTATAATGCTTTGATGCTGCTCGTGGATGATAGCGGTTAAAACTTCTAAACTCAGTCACTTCATGGAATTAATTATCTGCTCATGTACTGGGGATGATGATAGTGATGAGAAAGTAAACAGGAAGTAGAAGTAAACAGATTCCAGTCAAATTAACTACATTATTCTATTGATAGTATTTTAGAAAAAAGACACACCTGCTGCTGTTTATGTGCCAGTTTTTCAGAATATGATTTTAACTGGCTGTCGCTCAGAGCTCTGTGTGTGTTTCATGTTCACAGGGGACATACGCCACCGTGTTTAAAGGACGAAGCAAACTGACAGAGAACCTGGTGGCATTAAAGGAGATTCGGCTGGAGCACGAGGAGGGAGCACCTTGCACCGCTATCAGAGAGGGTACACACACGTCAAAGATGTTCAGGGCTCCAGCTGGATCAGTCTGAACTTTTAATACAAGTGTCCGCTGCAGTGTCAATAATCTGTCAGCTATATAAGCTGACATTTAACTTGTGGGCAGAGTTGACTATACATAGCAGCGGCGGCTCACATGTGGGCAGACTGGCCTCATGTTCTCCTTCATGTACTGTACATGTGCTGCTGCATTATTTAATGCATGACTGACAGTTTGCAGCATTGTCAGTCATCCTCTATCTGGCATTAATGAAAAAATTATATGTGCTATTATATACTAAATTAAGTAAGCGAAGATATGTCCAAATCCGTGCTACGTACATGCTCAAACATGCATGCATTATACTAAAAATGATCTTGAGTGTGCAAGGCCATGCACAAATGAGATGGAGGAACTGCGGTGGTGAAACAGCTTCAGGAATAGCTCAGAAAGGAACATTTATCATACTGTGGAAAAACATTTTGCTCTCTCTTTAGTTTTTTTTTTTTTTTTAATGCAGTGGACATCCAGCACTTTGAGTCTTGTGCTATTTTCTCTTAGAGAAAATAGAGTGGGAGAAAATAGCACAATATAAAAATCAGCATCTACGGTACAGCATTACGATGTACTATGGAGCTTGGACATTGCACGTGTCTGCTCTAGGTTGAAGTTAAACCTCAGATGCGATGACATCTAGTGGCACATGATTTCTGTAGGACAAGGCCGTTGAGTTTACAGTCAACTAAACCAAAATTGCAGTTTAAACTGCCGCTAATGAGGAGACAGTAACAGTGTATGAGAGACACTCAAGTTTAAACCGTCTTGAGCCTAAAATTGTAGCTAAGCTGCTGTTAGAGCTGCAGCTCTGGCATGACTTTAGGTTGTTTTGATGCCATTTCTTCTGCTAATGTAGATGATGCTGGAGACAAATTAAAGGTTTGTGGAGAAGCACGGAAATCAGCACAACTCATCTCCCCTTCTTCTGTCTACACAGTGTCTTTACTGAAGAACCTGAAACACGCCAACATCGTCACTCTGCACGACATCATTCACACCGAGCGTTGCCTCACTCTGGTGTTTGAGTATCTTGTGAGTACATCGGCAGCTCGGCATGCAGGTTTCCAAAGGGCGTTGACCTCAGTTATACACATATGAATATGGATACATTTGAGCGTGAACGCTGCGGTTGTTGGTGTCTTTTCAGGACAGCGACCTTAAACAGTATTTGGACAACTGCGGGAATCTCATGAGCATGCATAATGTCAAGGTGAGCCACCAGCATGAAAATGACTCAGCAGGTGTCAAACACTACTGACTCAAGTGACTCCTTTACATCTGTGCAAAGACATAAATAAACCCATATTAGACCTTCACTGGGTTACACTCAAATTCATTTTGTCAAACATTTTGTGTCAGGGTGTTTTGTTTTAAAGCAAAAAACAATTTATACCAATATCACCGATAATAAAAGGCTCACTTTTACATCACACACTGCACAAACTGAAAGACACATTTCATTTCTGGCTGCCGTCATTGTTTGAATAAGGGAAAATGAGTCACAACCTGGGAAGTGGGTTGATAATCTTTTTTTATTGTTCAACAGACGAACTTGTTTTTTTCACCCACATGGTTAGAGAAGTTGGGGGGGATTCTGGAAATACTAATATAGAACAGCAGTAAGTGTTTAATGATCGTCTGTATTTTTGTAAATTTTGACACAAAAACATTTTTAGCTATGTCAAATAGCACTGTAACTCAAATCTAACAAGACTGGGATTTGTTCTAAAGTTATTTTGTGAGGGGGTGAGAGGAGAGTTGGATAGGAGGAGGCAAATTCTGTTGGTTTGGTCAAAGGTTTGGTCAAAGGTTACAGGTCTTTTCCCACCCAAGGTGCACACAGAATAATTTTACTTACTTAATTTTACTTTTTCTCCTGCAGATCTTCATGTTCCAGCTGCTGCGTGGTCTGTCCTACTGTCACAAGAGGAAGATCCTTCACAGAGACCTAAAGCCTCAGAACCTGCTCATCAACGACAAGGGCGAGCTCAAGCTGGCCGACTTTGGTAGGCATCAACACTCACGTGCAGCGTATATACGGACTTCAACAAATGCAAATGGTCATAAAGGCACACACGCACGCTTGGGAATAGAATAGCACGTTTCCTGCCACAATCGCTTTCCAATTATATTTTACTGCCACTCTGAGATCTTCAGTCCTGATTACTTTAGCACCCTTACTTCCTGTATCCTAGCAACTGTGCCCCTCTCTCTGAGTTTTCTCAATTTTGCGCTGAAAGTGGGTAGATAAACCCACCAGTATTTCCCTGACTATTTTCCAACAGTTTTAACTAAAAACAGCATACGAGCTGATTGAGGCACTGTATGAAACTTATTGCATCATACTGTTTGATGCCACACCTGTGGAGACACTAGATCCTTGCAGTTTCACAGGAATTTTAACAGATGCACAAAAAGCAGACATGCTTAAACAGCCTCACGAGAGCTATTTTGCTGCTACTGAGGCCTCGCATCATTTTATCATTGCTATGTTGTGTTGTCCAGGTCTGGCGAGGGCCAAGTCTGTTCCCACAAAGACCTACTCCAATGAGGTGGTAACTCTATGGTACAGGCCCCCTGACGTGCTGCTGGGCTCTACAGAATACTCCACACCCATTGACATGTGGTGAGTACAATACTGGATATATTTAAATATTAATATGCCAGTGCCGCACTCAGCATCTGCTCACTTTGATAGACCAGACCTGCTACAATCTGTCCCGTGGATAATGTTGAGACCATAACCAGCATTATCTGGTTGAGTCTCATGCTCAACATGCAGCTAGTGTGCTCACGTACATTGAAATATGACGCAGGAATCAATGAACTGTGAATATTTGTGTTTGTCAGGTATTTCTAAGAGAACTTTGTGTGTGACTATCAGTTAAAAGGCAGGAGACACAAAACAGACACATCTCTTCCTTGTCCTCACCCAGGATCCTTATACACTGTATAACAATGATGCATCATTCTGCACAAGCTGCAGGAGGACTGTGACACAAAGCCTGTAAGCCCTGCGTCAGGGATAAATGGTGCCTCCTGTGTAATGTTTTTGTTTTGTTGGACATACTTTGTCATGTTAATGTTTTTGGGCAAGTGTATAAGTTTGAAATTTGATCCAAAAGATCCAAAAGCCCACGTGAGTCCATGCTTGATGTCTTTGACTTTCATGGATCTGCTGATGGGTTTAAAGCAACACAGACTTCTTTCCTCGGATCCTTTCAATTTTAACTAAACTGAATTTAATTTCCCTCCGGATCAGGACAGAGTTCATGGGTTAAAACTCTGGGTCCTCTGATCACTACTGTCAGCCCTTAAATGAATGTCTAACAGGTCGAGGTTTGTGCGTGAGTTCCATGAATCATGCATATCTATTAAAATCTCCCAGGTTATTAGCAGAGATATGAGTCACTAGTCATACAGTGGAGCGTAATTCATCTGCATTTGCTTTCCTTATGTGTTGCTCATTAGCAGTTCGCCATGGTGAGAAAACCCTCACAGCTCCGGTAAGCCACTGAGGATTAAACGTGGCTCTCTAGCAACACACCAGTCTTTTCTGAGCTCACCTATCCTCTCATCACACCATGGGGCGCCTCTCCAACACGCCATCCTGGATGGAACAAAAGGCTGCTCTGTGCCCACTCACACCAGACACATTTGCACTTACGATCCGCGCTCTTTGAAGTGTGTGTGTGTGTGTGTGTTTGTTGAACACGACCTCACCACATATTTTATAATGTTGGAGGACTCTTTGTTTTTTGTTCTTTTTTGCTCCTCCTACAGGGGCGTGGGCTGTATCCTCTACGAAATGGCGACAGGTCGTCCCATGTTTCCCGGCGCCACAGTAAAGGAGGAGCTACATTTAATTTTTAGGCTCATGGGTGAGATATCTTCTCATTGTTCCTACAGGCCAAGCTGAAATCAAGTAATATATGAAGGACAGATAATGACAGGGATGCATTTGTGTGTTTCTTTGTCTTCCAGGCACTCCGACAGAAGAGACTTGGCCTGGTATCAGCAGTAATGAGGAGTTTAGGTCTTACCTCTTTCCTCAATACCGACCTCAAGCTCTTATCAACCACGTGCCCAGGTAACAATGAACTGTTCAGCCAGACACATGGCTTTGTGAAGCTGCACAGACCTGATGATGGAGAAGTTACAACATTTCATGAATATATGAAGCAAATGTCATGTCAGTCCAATTCATTGTTGGAGTGAAGTTCCACTCAGGGCCACACACGTGGGCTTGGTGGTTCAGGATAAATCATCTGGTTGCAGTGACTGTCACTGCAAAACATCTCTTCAACCATCTGTTTGTTATTGAGACAGTTTAAGGCTGAGCAAAAAACACTGATCTGCTGGTGGCTCTTCATCAAGGTTATGAAAGTCATTGGGATTCATCTGGGGACCACAAATAGCTGGAGCCATGCTCACCTGGACAAATACCACCCCTCATTTAGTCTGTGTTAATGATTGAATGATTGTTCATCCATGATGATGATGATTAATTGTTTCTTTTCTCCTGCTGCTCTTCCCCTGCATGAATTAGTACCTGACTAAAGAGTAGGGTTTTTGTTTGAGTATACGTTAAAGACATGGCCTTAATCGTCCCTCTTTAGAAACCAGAACCCTTAAGCGAAGCTTAGTATTTGGCCCAATTACTCGTACAAGCTGAGGCTTGGTGCAAAAACAGTTTGGAGTTTAGTGTTGATAGGAGCAAAGAGACGGTTGTTTGTGCCAAGCAGGATTTCATAACAGGGCTTGATGAACTTGACGGCCAAATTCCTGAGACTGTTGAAAGTTTCGAGTAGCTCGGTACAGTTCTGGGCTGCGAAGTCAGCGTCTCTGAAAATACCAACTACATTTTCACGACAAACAAGGAGTTTATCTTCTCGTGACGCTCCCCAGCTTTTGAGTTATTCGGTCTGTCTTTGGAACGTTTCACAGATCTTTGAATGAGAGTATTTAAACATTACAGTGGACGTAGTGGTTTGGAAACATCAAGTACAGCCTTGCAGAACTGCAGGAGTAAGCTGAGAGAGAGCGTTTCTGAAATACCTGGAATAACATTGACAACACATATTAACAATAATTGTGCACTTTCAGAACAAGAGAAAAAAAATAAATGACCACTCTGACAGACCATTTTTCATTTCCTGTTTGAGATACTGAACACAGCTTCATACATTTGCTCCAGCAAAAAAGAGCTTATTTTAGTATTTTAAACTAAAATAACAAAGACACAAATATTTTAAAATCTGTTTCATGGTAGTGTTTTATTAACATTTTTATAGTTGTTTAGTGTTTTTTAACCATATTTGTTGACCATGTTGCATGTTCTAATGCTGCTTCTCAGACTAGAGGTATTCTGAAAATGATTTGGTATCTTCTACTCTTACTGTTAGCTAAATTTAACTTAACCACAAAACTCAGTATTACTTTTAATAAAACAAATTGGGACAAAACCACGTTGTATTCAACTTCACATCACTATCAGCATGTAATTCTTGCCTAAAACTGCTGTCATACTATAAACCGATGTGTTTTCTCATTGCCTCCATCAGGTTGGACACAGAGGGGATCGACTTGCTGTCTGCGCTGCTGCAGGTATAAGACGAAAACACAGTGACCTTCGCTCAGTTTGACATGAGACGGAAATGGACTGTTTAATTTCAGGGATGGTCTAATCAACTGTCTTTGCATTTCAGTACGACACCAGGAGCAGAATTTCATCTGAAGCTGCTCTACGACACTCCTACTTCCTGAGTCTGGGGGATAACATACATAATTTGGCAGACAGTAAGACACGCACTCCCACTCACACACTCACTGTGAACACACCTTTAAAACCTCTTGGGTATATTTGAGGTCCACAGCTCTTGGCAACTCTGGCTGTGAACAGCACGCTGCACTTCAGGCATAAATGTGCTACTTTGCCACCTCTGCTGTGGCCTTTCCTAAAAAGCATAGTTGACTCAGTGTTTTTTCGGTCAGTTTGTCCATTTTGACCAAAAAGTGCATCAAAATTGCACATTGCGAGATCAAAAAAGTCTGAGAGGTCACTGTTTAAAAGACTCTGATTAGTAGCAAATTAAATATTGTGCCAGCTTTTTGACCCCTGCATGGGGCTAATTGTTTCCCTTGTTAACATTTTTTGTCAAAGAATCCATTCATTAGCATTATGATCTATTATTTCTTTGTTGTCACCCATTGAAAACGGTACCACTCTATGTGGTATGACTCTCAAAGGACTCAAAGCCTTGAAGAGGGGGCAGAGAAAAGCACAATATCACCTTTTAGAGCAGATAGCTGACAAAAGCAGACTTGGCAACAATCCAGGAGAAACGAATTTCACTAACAATGGCGCTGTTTCATGTAAGCGATGCTATTGTTAGCATTATTAATTATACCTTTACTTTGTCTGCAATTACCGGCATAGATGTCAGCGGTAGAAAGGCCCTCATAAAGCTTATCAATGTTCCACGTTAGAGTGCAGCATGGGCAGCATATTTCAGTCCAGCTCCATCATAAGTCTGCTTTTTTATTCCAAATATCCTGTATACTACATATCCTACATCCTAGTTCTGATTATCATGTTGCATAATGATGAACTGCAAAACTCACTTGTGCTTCCGATACATGTGAGAACGTAACTTTGCTTTCTGATTTGCAATGTGCAAATGTGTGTGTGCATCTATATCAGATCTGGATTATTCAATGGTCAGTGGTATAGTGGTCCTCTAGAATTTGCAATTATATGATTTTAAGCATGAAACTGACTATGTAGTAAGCCAAGGCCGCAGACAAAGACATGGTTCTCACATAGGGAAGGGGATCTATGATTATGCATGTCATACAGCTCCAATACATGCAACAGTTTTTAAAATCTAAACCTTTCTGAAGGCTGTTATATTGCGTTAGTGCAGTAGTAGTGCCTTTGTTCTGTGCTCTTGAATCATTCATCATTCTTTCTCTCATCTTTGTTGCAGCTGCTTCAGTGTTTTCCCTCAGAGAGGTGCAGCTCCAGAAGGACCCAGGCCACCGCAGCTCAGTGTTTCAGCCTTTAGGTAAGACATGTGCCTGCGATCTCATGGTACAGTGCCATGTCATGCCATCAACACGCCATCATACCCGAATGAGAGGACAAGTCAATGGCCAATGACTTACAGGTTTGGTGAGGTTTATGCACTCAGACTACTTGCTTTGGGTTAGAAAAATAAATTAAGTTCATTACATTTGTGAGTAGGTTACATCAGGTAAAGCCCAAATTTAATGTTCACTTTTCACAACTTTCTTTTGGACTGTTCAATAAGAACGGCAAGCTAAAACCTTCAAACCAAAATAGCGGTTAATAATATCACATATATAGTCTGTAAGTTTCCCGAACTGTCTGGAACGAAGTGGAATAAAATCGAGCTCTGTTTGTTTCCTGACCACAACATCTATAATGGTGTCTGCAGATGCACTTTGCTAATTAGCGGAGCTGTCCAAGAAGCCAGCATGCTGATTTTGTTTACTCTGACACACACACACACGCACACTAAAATACCACAAAGAAGGGTCTCACAGAAAGTGAAAAGAAAATGAGAATATACAAGAAGATGTCTATGAATTTAATGCAGATCACTGGGAGTCATTTTATACTCTAGTAAGCTCTTCATATGCTTAGTAAGTTGTATTATTTTCCTTAAGTAAGACTCAAATAAAGCTTCAAGACCTAACTTCATTATTTGTGAATCATGCTAGAATGTAGCATCCCACCGACAAAGAGCTTTAGAGGTAAAAGCAGCATATCCAAAAATATCCTTTGTCATCTGTGACGGTTAACACTGAATAATCTCCTTATTAAATATTTGTCGTGATTCTCACTTTGTCTTCCTTTAGGTAGAGGAAAGAACCGAAGGCAAAGCATCTTCTAGAGCTCACGGAGGAGGAACAGAAACCCACCGAAAAGACGAGCTGCCTCTTCAGACCACGGCGCGAAGGGCCAACACAGCTCGCCACACTCACAAGCATGCTCACACGTGCACACGCCTGCATGCACACACAAACTCACGTGCGCTCACTCATTTCCATGGCTGCTGACCGTGGAGACACGCAGGGTCTCTGGAAAAAAAAAAAATAAATAATGACTTGACTGCACTTGAAATGATTCCACACACATATAGTACATATTTGCACACATTTGCACAATCAGCGACATGATGCCATTACTTAATTGCACACACCAGAGATTTATAAGCATCCTGCTGACACACACATGCATTTCAGCCCAAGAAAAAAAAAAAAACTTGCCCTCTAAATAAAACTGCTCTCTTATAGCGTAGACATATATACACGTTTGTATAATAGTCATTCAGAACACACCCTGGGCTCTGGCCATCTGAAACCATCATACAGTTGAAGGTGCAC
The DNA here is from genome assembly GCA_008933995.1 of Datnioides undecimradiatus. NCBI lineage: Eukaryota > Metazoa > Chordata > Actinopteri > Lobotiformes > Datnioididae > Datnioides > Datnioides undecimradiatus. The sequence continues at coordinate 19,590,755 of WARS01000013.1, forward strand.
AGAAGTAATGGTAGGATTGGAGGCTGGTGCAGTTTTAAGTAAAGGTAATAAAGTCAGTTCTGTTCCAAATTTTGTGAATTGTTTCCAGAAATTATGTTTCGGCTTGCCTCTTCACCAAGATATAACGACAGGTCTCTGATTTACAGCATCCGAAGGTGCCTCCCAGTTGTAGAACTGTATAAGAGGCATCGCCCTGATTGCACCTCTCATCAAACAGAAACTTTTATAAACAGAAGCCAAAAAGAAGGTTTCTTATTTCTTATTTGGATATTTTAATTAATTATTTCATTAAGTAACTATTCAGTTGTGCTTTATGTAAATGTTACTGACAAGGATGAAAGTTTAAACGTTTATTCACGTATTAGATGAATTATGAATACATTATTTCTGAAAATATTATAATAATACCAGCTTAGAAAACGTGCAAAAGTCCCCTCAGTTTGCTTAAACCTCTACATTCACACAAAGAAAATCTTGACTAATGATAGTTTACTCTGTGAATTCAAGCAAAGATCAGATTTATCTATGATTAAATTATTACATTCCTATTCAAAGAGACCCCAGTATGGCAGCTACGGGTGTGGTACGTCACCTGAAAGTCTTGAAGTTGCACATACACAAAGCAGTCCAGACACGGAAATAGTAGCAACACACTGTTCGCTGACAGTACCTCTACTCACATGAAACAAACAACGAACCTACCATAAAACCCAGCTGCATCATGAATATAACACTCCATTGTGAAATGGATTCATGTCAACGGATTTGCCTTGCTACAGCGCCCCCTGTGTCTCACTCAGTGGGGGTTTTTGTTCCATACAGTGTTAAACAGCTGACTTTCACTCCAGTTTTTGAAGTTGCCTTAGTAAACTGTGCATGATATTTTGGCTTGTGAAGAATCTATATTTGATCTTGTGTAGCTGATGTGTTAGGAGGCATTTGCTTTGTGTGTGTAAATAACTCACTATGAGTGTATGTATTTCTTAGTCTCCTATTTGCACAAACCAGAAGTGTCCTGAAGCCTGATCCCTTCCCTTTGTGTCTTACCCCCAAAAAGCTCCAAGTCTGACCCCAATTTGTACCAAAACCCCTCATCACTTGTCCAGTAAACAGGGAAAGTATAATGTAAAAGTACTTTCTAGTAGCAAATTACTGTCAGAAGGACTCACCGCTATCCCTTATATTTTGCACAGCTCTATTGCACCCATTGCCAGGGAGCAGCTTGTAGCTGTAGAACCACAGCAGGCAGTGTATAAAAGCAAATACAGTGTAGTATATATAGTAAAGAATATATATATCTCCAGAAATATGACGTATAAATTTTCCTATCTAATGTCCTTCACGGTTCCCTTGTGACTGGGAATCCAGAGGTTGTGCTTACGCTCTAGAAGATTAGATGTTCTGCTGACACAAAAGTGATGGGGGCTTGTTGCTAAGCCCCAGACTCCCTCTCCATCTTCACCATCTGAGTCCAGAGCTGCTGAGAGCAGAAAAGAAATGCTGAGGAACTCTCCTGTAAACCAATGACAAGGGGCTGGGACCACATTAATGAGTGGTGAGGTGTGATTAAGGTTGTCTGTTAAATTAACCGTGCAATACGAAAAAGACGACAAAGACTGTGTTGAATACAAAGGTGGCTTCCAGGCATATGGTTGAAACAAACTTGCCCCTTAGCGTTGTATGTTGTCTAACCACATCTGAAGGCAAAAAATGTTTACTGCTCTAAACAGACGAGGGTGAGACATGACAATGGTTCAGATGTAGACTGCTTTTTGTCAAATGCACCCATGTTGTTCCGCAGGTTGTACGCGCAAAGAATGACAAAATAGCCAGAGTCAGGGTCAGAGTTCAAATCTTACTTTCTCATGTTCACACGACCAGCCAGTTGCAGTGAGGTTGCAGGTGCTGGAGAGTCTATCTTAACAAGGTGTGGGTGCGAGGTGATCTGACCAAGACTTTGGTTGTTGACTTCCAAGCCACAGTAGTCTGCCTACATCCACAGGGCAAGGGCTGAGGACAGCTATGTGCACACATGAACAGAGAAATGGCGTGAGAGATGTAAGGGATGCACTTACAATGCTGTCCTGGCGTCTCTACCCAAGAGGTTGAAGTCCCATTCACACCCTGACTCGTGTGACTCTAACAGGGTCAGACACATCCGCTGAAGTGCTTTTCAGAGGATGATCAAAAAGGAACTAAAGCAACCCTTTTACTTCTTTACAGCGCAGAATTGATGGGGTCCAGAAACCACCACAAACACCCCGTCACAGTGCAGTTGGTACTCAAAGGACTCGCCGTATATTGCTCCCCTCCTTCCAATTCGGGTGCTCAGAACACGTATGAACACTTTTAGCCTCTAGATGTGGTTGCACAACACTTAATACTTATGTTGAAGCACACCTCTGTCTTCAGAGTGCAACCTGACTTCCTTTTCCAGGCGGGTGGGGGCACAATAAAACCTTGGCTCTTGACTCTGAGGCCCAGCGCGTGGTTCTTGAGCTGGGCACAACAAATTCAAAAAAATTGCTTTTGATTGGCTCGCTGGTCTTTGGTACCGTTGATCTTCCCAAACACACACTGTAAAGTTATCCGAGAACCATCGCGTTCATCTGTCGCTGCTTTCTTCTTCTACAGCAGTCTTCCTGTTTACTGCTGTAGATAAGTCCACGGTACCCACAACAGTGCCAGAGAGCAGTGGCAAGTCTAGATGAGAGTGCCGTTCACACGAGTATGTACACAACAAATGTTGGGGACCATGTGCAACAACAGAGGAGATCACTGCTGCCACGACTTTCGCGACAGCCATGGTGCCAAATGCTACACATGTTAACTTAGTGGCTTTAGATGATTGGACCCCCTGAATCAAGCGAGAGTCGATGACTGAGACTGTTCAGGAAATACAGAGGTAGAAAAGTTTACCAGAGAGTTGTAGGTTTGATATGTTCAAGTGCCCATAAGTCAAGCACTGCACTCCTAAAGCACTTCACCTTCGTGCACATGCAGGTCAGAGGTGTTTAAGTTTGTGTGTGAGTGAAGAGACAAACGCCGGTGAAGGTTTTTCTACCTCTAAAAGTGAATGCAACTGTCGGACGAATTATGTTTTGACCACCCGACCCTCTGTTCACCTGCCAGTTAGTGCGGGCAAAGGTGGAGGCAACAAGGAGAGTAATTCAGGGCAAACCCGCGGGGGCTTCAGAGGGATGTATCGCTGTGGACGTCACACTTCCAACCTCCCCCCTCCTTCCCTCAGTGGCAGAAGTATTACTGTGTGTTTTAGTTGTGGTAAATTAAGCTATTTTAAATACTGTCATGAAAAACAAATAATATATATATGTATTTTAACAGATGTTTTCATCTTTCTCAGTGAGTTTTATGCTGTTAAAAAAAAATATAGAGCACTGTATTTAAAATGAAATAAAAAAAAAACACAGACAATGTCTAAATGTTTTATAAAAGATAAGTCTAGATTTTGTATAAGATGTGATATTTTGTGTGATTTGTCTACACTGTTATAAAATGAGAAATTGAATGTACTGTGACGCCAACAGGCATAAAATTGATTGAATAATTGATTCATTAATGAATAAATAAACTATTGAAATTATGGAAAATGCCCACCTGGTCAGTGTTGGGGGGTTTTTTTCTGCCTACTCACATAGTTGTTTGTACCATTTTGGGCTGACATTGTTGCGTTCTTTTAGGAAAGAAGTGGTACAATAACATAAATGAACAGAAGATGGTGGTATTGGTCTGTTGACTGTCAGTACAACATGTTCAGTTATTTAAATGGGTGCACAGCTGGTGATACAGGAACCAGTACGCAACTCATAGCAGTGTCATACAGTGTTTCTTAATCTAGAACATACTGTATATCTGCATTAGTGCCGATGCCCATTTGATTGCTTACATTTGCTAAATGCGATGTCAATAATAATCAAGTAGTTTGACAAGACAACACCAAACATTTTGCATAATGGGCACTTTTAAATGGTTGTCCCTCTGGGGTCCTGTCCATTTGATTCATACTTGCAGACTTATTATGTAGACGTTTTTGTCTTTATGTGGCATCTTTTAAACTCACATGTATGACATCCACGTTTCAGCACATACTCAAACACAAGCCTGAAAACTAATTTTGCCAGTTGAATCAAACTAGAAGACAAATTCCACAGGCATCTATAAAATTTACAGATATTTGATATAATATCAGTCTGAAACAGCTACTTTTTTATATTAAAAAAATGTTTCACTACATTAAAAAAACATTTAAAAATGATATCACTCTCTGTTTACACGTAGAGCGATTTTTTAGGGTTTTTCATAAAAAGTTCTATTTATTCTCATTGCATATCACATATCTTCACTGATCTTCTTTCGAGAAAAAACCAACATGAATGATGTAAAAGCAAACATGATATGCTGTGTGAAAACCTCACATCCAGCACTTTCAGTTGGTTTCCTCACCCTGCCTCTATAATGTATAAATAAAGTTGCGTTCCCATTCTTATTGCTACTTCCACTTAAGACAGGGATGTGAGCTCTCCTCCCGCCATTGGCTAACTCGTCTATGACATCACGTCTTCACTCCAATAATGAAAAGTCAGAAAGTGGGTAGGACCCGGTGGACATCAGCCAATCAGCGTCACGAGTGTCAACAGGATAACTCGCACTTGGCACAGGACACCGTGTTGAGTGACTCCTGGGAGTAAGTTTGTTTTGCCCGCTGGCAGTATGTGCAGTTCAGGCAAACATACCCGATATCAGCCTTAAATGAACCGCCGGCATCTTCTCAGGCCTCTGCAGCGCTCAGGAGTCAGACCTCCTCTGAAGGACCGACATGAAGCTGCTGGACGAACGGATCTGGTCGCTGTTTAAGCGCTACTGGCCGCAGACCCTCACCTACTGGAGCGTGTTCTTCAGCTTCGGCTTATGCATCGCCTTCCTTGGACCCACCATCCTGGACTTGAGATGTCAGACCCAGTCCACCCTGCAGCAGATCACCTGGGTCTTCTTCTCCCAGCAGTTCTTCCTGTTGTTGGGCAGCGGCCTGGGAGGGCTTTTCAAGAGAACGTGAGTATAGTGAAGTTCTCGTGAAGTTACTTATTTACCTTATCCATCTAACATCTCAAAAACACATCGGTACATCGCTCTTAATTGTTTAGACTTGCTCATGAAGAGCATTAAGAAGTCAGAAGATGCAGCAAATGAGACCAAAACTCTATGATTGGATGTATAAACTATAAGTGAGTTAATCCTCTGTAACTTTCACCAAGCACAGGTGTTACTATATAATATTTTTATATGGGACTTGACTTTGTCTGTCTGTACCTTTTTGGAACAGAAAATAATAATAATAAATAAAAGAGCAGCGCTTAATGGCTATTCCTAAATTTTGTCACTCTCAATTTTGCAAACCCAGGTTGTAGCATGGTATTTTTTGTATTTTTTTAAATTTATTTCGTATTTTTTATTTACTTATTTGTAATAAGGTCAAAAGATCTAAACGGAAAATGTGTTTTTAAATTCATTTTACACTCAGAGCGGAGGCATCTGTGGGAAACAACAAGGAATAAAGATATCCTTACATGTCAAACAATGTTTGTTTTATAAAATTCGCACTACGTATCAAAGTATTCAGCTCACCTGTGTTCAACATCTCAAAAGCCTGGAACCAAAGCTATTTTTGGAGTCTTTAAAACCAGACTCACTGACTTTAAAACCCAGTAAACTAAATTAAAGAAAGAAAATAAAGAAAATTTTGTATTCTCCACCAAGTTACATACATTGTAGCTTAGAAAATGCATAGAAAACACCATTTAAACCCGAATATGGAAAGATACAATCTGACCAAACACAGAAATACATGAGGAAAATATAAAAAGTTCTGTTGGGGAATAATAATTAATATAATTTACTAAATAAAAAAACTGAAGTAGTTAAATAGCAACGTTGAGCCTTTCGTCTTTGACAGTTAGGCTGTATTCTACATTTGACTGGCAAAGCAACATTCAAATGACGAAGGGCTGTTTCAGGTCTGTCCCCACACACCGAGCAGCACGCAAATGTGTGCGTGAGTGTGGAAAGAGAAGTGCGTGGGGACAGGTGTCCCTCACACAGCGCATGATACACAGCGGGTGTTTTAACATTATCCCAGTGTGTGACTGGATATGTCCCTGTTTGGCACACGTAGACACACGTATTGATCACACACATTGATCCAGTTAACATTATGTCTACCATTTTTCAGATAAAAGATGTGCACTAAAAACCTGTTTACTGATTATTCTCTGCCTCAGTCAAAAAGACTTGGAGCCTAGCATCACTGCGAGGCTGTGATTTGACTTGAATTCTAATTTCAGCCTGCTAGTATGCTAATAATGAAAATGCTAACATGCTGTTGCTAAGTAGGTACCTCGTTCGGAAAAGGGTGGGTACTTAGCAAGTGATGGAATGAACCATTTGTCTGTCACAGGCTAATTTCGACCAATGAATCACACCTAAACCATGTCCTAGCTGCCAGTGGTGACTGGTACAAGCTGCTTTGGTTCGGTTAACTTGAAGCCTGGTAACATGGACGTGATCTCACTTCATCTCCAGTGTTTGATCCACCTGCCTCGCGAGGTGAAGCTTGAATTTGTGTTGCAAATTTCTCGGCAGCTTATCCAGTGTTTGTCGAGACGTTTCACTCATAACCAAAAATGTCAACCTTGATGGTGTTGGAAGTGGAAAAGCCACAGGATTACCAAAGTCAGTAGGCTTCCTCACTTGGGGATGTGACTGTCTGTGCGAAATGTCACGGGAGTCCATGTAATAGGTCTTGAGATATTTCAGTTTCAGTGGTGGGCCGACCGACTGTCGGACCGACGTCGCCATCCCTGGAGTCATGCTGAAAATCACCTATTACTCAGCCACCTACACATTTCTACAATGTGGAGATTGCGGCAACTGAACGTCTTATGACAGACACACACGTAATCTCTCCCCCTTTCCCTGTCTGTCTTTCTCCCTGTATCTATCTATCTCTATCAAACTTCACTTCCCAGCGGGTTCAAGTTACAGCATCCATCCATGTTTACTTTACTTCTTACTTTTAGTGCCACCACTGATTACTGCTACAAAGGCACAGGGTGAAATGTTCGCTCGACAGGCCAAATGCTATGTAGGACAAGGTTAAAAGAGAGTGGAAAGTTGGCAGGGAAGAAGGGGGTTTCAAGGTAAAGATAATGTAGAGGTGCATTGCTGCTTGAGGGCTGTGATAAAGCTACTGGGTAAATAAAAGCTGGTGGAGAAGTAGACTATCAAGGTGACTTTACTGCAGCAACAAGAAGCCTGCAATCCCCTGTTAAGTCAGTTCTAGCACATTCAGTCACAACCAGTTTCATAAGAATATGCTGCACACATGGTCAATGTGTATATATGTATGTATATTACAACATAATTCTGTGTGTTGTGTTCGCTTTCAACAGACTCGTCTCGTCCCTGACGGCCCTCTTCTCCTGCACCCTCATCATCTCACTCGTGTTTACCATCATACCGCTCTGTCACCACATTGTGCTGTTGTCCGTCGCCATGGCGCTCGCTGGCAGTGCCATGGGGGTGATTGACACCATCGCCAACCTGCAGCTGGTCAATCTGTACCAGAAGGACTCTGCCATCTTCCTGCAGGTCAGAGAGGAGAGGGAGGGGAGGGGAAATGACGGCTATGAATATCTGTGTGTGTGTGTGTGTGTGTGTCTGTGTTCGTTTGCGTGCATGTCCTGTGCTGTATATTTAAGAGGGAGCAACTAAGGATGTCACTGTTGACTAATACAATACACATAAGAACTATATAACAATATAAACCTTGTTGACTATCTTTATTGATCAAATGAAGATTAAACAAACTATAAAAATACACATAGTGGAGAATACATGACATGTTGTTTTATTTAAAGCTGCAGTACAGCTACTACTAGGCTGCTCATATCTTTCATTGGACAGTTTCCATTTTTAAGCCATTCATCAAGGTTTTTCAAGACTAGTTTGCCTTTTGACAGCTTACAGTGTAGATGTAGCAAGGAAATGTGGGGAGAGAGAGATCAAATCAGCTGTGCTGCAGTATTAAGGTATGTGTCTTAATCACTGGGCTGCTGGTTCCCTCAATATATAAACTTAAGCAGACCAATGTTTATATCTCCCCCTAGGCCTTGCACTTCTTCATAGGCCTGGGTGCACTTGTTAGTCCCCTGGTGGCTGATCCTTTCCTGGCAGAGGACTGCTGTGTCCTAAGTGCCAACTGGACTGCAAACTCATCCTCTTCCTCGGACCTACAGCACCTCCGCAGCAGCATGGCTGGGCACGGAGCAGCGCTGCAAAACATCTCCCAGTATCCTCTGCACACTGAAGGCGTAGTCATCACCAGAGTGTCGTACGCGTTCTGGATCATGGCTCTTATCAACGTGAGTTCTTGCTAATGCTGCACGTGTCACAGGACTGATGACACAGAAATATATACTTTACACGCCAGTCCAAGTGATTGATTTAATATATTCGCTTAGTGACTTTTGTAGCTGGCAAGTGTCAGGCTAGATGTGCAAACCAGGTGTGGCTGTGTAATTTGACTAAGAGTACAGATAACTCATGACCTGCAGTATCGTGACATGAAGCCACAAGTTCAATTCAATTCAAACCAATTCAGTTTTATTTATATAGCGCCAATTCACAACAGAAGTCATCTCAGGGCACTTTACAAACAGAGCAGGTCTAGTGACCTCTCTAATGATTGTGGTACTCATTACTATTAATTACATCCAACAGTTCCACCATGAGCAAGCACTTGGCAACAGTGGCAAGGAAAAACTTCCTTTTAACAGGCAGAAACCTTGGGCAGATCCTGGCTCTAGGTGGACGGCCATCTGCCTTGACTGGTTGGGGGGAAAGAGAGAGAGAGAAGTACAATATAGAATAATGACAGCAAATGGCAGCAGAGGACATGGCTGTCTTTGACTATGCAATATTCGTAGCTTGAAAAAGAGTTCTCTGCACATCTTCCAGCGATGCATGCAACACAGCTTTAGGAAATGTGAAGGGAAAATAAAGGGTTTGGCCTCATTTGCAGCCTTTAATCGTTTTTATGGGGTGGCTGTGGCTCAGTGTTAGAGCGGGTCGTCCACCTCTCAGAGGATCGTCGGTTCAATCCAGGCTGCATGCCAAAGCGTCTTTGGGCAAGACACTTAACCCCTAATTGCAGCCGATGTGAATGGGTTTGGTTTCCTTAGTTCCGTTCGGTATGAGTTAGTGAATGCTGCCTTGAAGTGTAAAGTGCTTTGAGGGGTCAGACGACTGGAAAAGCGCTATGTAAGTACAGCATTTACCATTTTACTGTGTTTTCATAGTCGGTGTCACAGCCTATGCACCCAGTCAATCATCCCAATACACAAACTACAAATACTGCATCCATCAAGTGCAATATGGATCAAAATGCAGTGTGAGTCCAGTTTTACTCACTTGAGGAGCGTCTGCTGGCTGACACGAGCGTCAAACTAATGCCAACACATTCCAACACATGGAGTTTTTAAAAGTTCTTCCCACTACTTGGTGTTGCGATTAGCATGCCTTGGTAGTTAACAGGGAATATAGCAGATCATAAGAACATATTAAAAAAAAATGTTATATAGATTAAGTAGACATTTTGAACTTTTGAACAGATAATTATAATTCAAATGCTTCATATTTTCCCATGTTCAAACGGCAGAATTCACAAAATTAGACGAGAGATCTCTGCAGCTACGCTAGCAGCTCTGCGCGGCTGCAGTTCAGCCAGTTCAGTAGATCTTTGTGCTAAAGGATAACATCATTATGCTAACATGCTGACAATAACAGTGCTACTGTATGGGTACATTTTAGCAAGGTTAATGTTTAGCATGATAATAGTTTTACATGTTATGACTGATTTGCTAATTAGCATAAAACAGTAACCACAGCAGAGGCTGATAGGAATGTGAACTTTTCCGGGTACGTGGTCTTAAAGGTTTTTGGTGTATAGTAATGAAGGTATGATCATATGAGAATCTGACCAAAATCCAGTTGTTTTCTTAAATGTTCAACCTCTTTTTCTTGCGGGAAAAACGTTTTTGGCTTAAAATTATAGGTATCTAATGACCAGATGGCTCGTTTGTCAATCATTGTTCTCAACAGTTTCACAGAAGATGACCCAAATGAAATATAAAAGGCAGCGTATAATGAAATTAATACTCAGTGTACCTGCTCTTCAAAACCACTGAGATTTATGTTCTTGTTTTCGGTTTTTTACTTTTCGTCAGACGTCTGTATGCCTTAAGGCGATAAGCTCCCACCTCAGCAAAAATACCACGGCATGTTTGAACTGGATCTTTCTCAAGCAGACATTCTTGATTTTGCTTTCATGAGGGCTGTTACTTTGGTTAACAATAGTCTGTTTGTGTGTGTTTATGCAGCTTCCTGTTCCAGCGGCGGTGCTCGCATTGATGTCCCATGAGAGACTGCTGCCTTGCTTCAGCAACAGCCCACGACTGCTTGATGGAAGCTCTCTGTCCAGCAATAGCCCGACTGGGGACAGTGGTCAAGGTAATGCCGGTCATGCGTGTGTTTGTGAGCAGCCCGATCGAACGAAATGCCGGACCTCTCAGCATCTGTCATCTCTCCAGGACACGGGAGTTTATTTGTTTGCTGCAACCCTGCTAAACTCCGGGGTCGTCCTGCTACCTTCTTCATCCTCCATGCTTTGGGTGGGGCCATCCTTTTCATCACCGATGGGATTATTGTGAGACTTCCTGCCGACGCTACACACACGTACACACAGGCAGAAATTCATGCTGCAGCAGTGGCTGTGACAGTTATTCAAAAGCTTCATGCACCCAATTATTGTAATTTGCATCCACAATGTCTCCTCTCTGCGCTAACCTCCTGCTTTATCTCCTACCCCCGCAGGGCTCCTATGCCGGCTTCGTCTACACCTATGCAGTGTCCCCTCCTCTGCTGATGGGTCATAAGACAGCCGGCTGTCTGGACAGTATATTCTGGGCCTCTATCACAGTAGGAAGACTGGCTTTCATCTATCTGTCATACAGATACACACCACCAAGGCTGCTCACCTTCAGTCTGGTACGAACACACATTTAGAGGACAAATCCACCTTCGAGTGATTACAGTAGTCGACGTCACAGCGCAGTGAGAGTAGAACTCGGCGGGTTTTCCGTTTCTTTTTTGTCATATCTGTCAACCTGAGCAGTAATTCTCTATTAAAAGTTGTTCAGCTGTCTTATGACGCTTCTCACCAAATATTTGCACTGGGTGGGAATGTACGTGACAGGGTTAGGTGACATTATTTACAATAATACAATAAGTATACAGACAGAAGGATATATAACCTCAACACTTGAAGACAGAATATTAAATCTATTAAATGTCTGTGCCTGTCAGCTTCTGTCTTTCTTTACATTGTTTTTGTTTGTTTATTTTACTCACTGAATTGTTGCCTTGACTTTACCTGCACGGTAAGAGTAATCTCATATTAGAAATATATTTTAGGCAAAAGGCTCAACACACACAAAAAAAAACGGGTACTGCTAGGAAGTGTTGCCATAGATATGTTTAAAATGTTACATGATGAGCGACGTCGTCTGAGTGCAAACTGTCTGCAGGCCCAGCCTTGTCTCAAAGCCAGAATACACACTTGGGAGCAGCTCGTTATCACCAGTCACGAGAGGGTTGACGCCTCGCTGGTCTGAACAACGCAGTTGTCTCTGGAGAGAACTCTGCTCAGATTAAACGTGCGAGTTCTCCTCCCACCTCAGATGCTGTCACCTGAACAATGGCATTTCATACACCAGAAGTTCACTAGTATGCTTTGAATGTGAGGCTGTAAAGTCTGACCAGTGAAAAGGTTCTCACTTCATCCCAATTTTGGGCCGCAGCTTTTCCAGCCACCATATGCAATCGTGTTGGAGAAGGTCTGGCCAGAGCATTTGAACACTGAAAGCTCTGGTCTCACTTTGGGGCCTGGGTCAGAGATGCTGACTGCGAGCAGTTGTCGCTTTCTGACACCACAATTTTTTGCACTTGACAGCCACCAACAAGTGCTTTTTGTGCCGAAATAGCTCAGTTGGGAGAGCGTTAGACTGAAGATCTAGAAGGTCCCTGGTCTTGATCCCGGGTTTCGCAGTGTGTGTGCCATCTTTTTCTTCGAATTAAGAGCTCACTGTTTCAGGTTCTGCCCATATTGTTTGAACGCGGGAGTGTGTAAGCCTGACCGCTGAAAGGTTCTCATACTTTCATCCTGGTTTTGGGCAGCTGCTCTTGCCTATCGTCGCCATATGCAATCCTGTTGATAAACGCCTGGTCACTTTCTGACACCATTACTTGCACTTGACAGCCACTAGTAAATGCTTGTGTCAAATAGCTCAGTTGGGAGAGCTGCTAGACTGAAGATCTAAAGGTCCCTGGTTCGGATCCTCGGTTTCGCAGATGTTCTGACCTGCTTTTTAAACACACAGCTACTATTTCCTCAATGTTGGTGGCCAAATTGCTGAATCTGGAGTGCAAGCCCAGCCCTGGTTCAATCCCGGGTTTCGGCAGTGTGTGTGCACCATCTTTTCAGAATACATAGCCACTGCTTCCTCAGGTTCTCTGCCCATATTGCTTTAACATGAGAGTTTAAGTATGACTGAGTGCAATCGTGTTTAGAAAGGTTTGGCCAGAGCAGTTTTAGACTGAAGATCTACAGGTCCCTGTTTCGATCCTGGGTTTTGGCAGATGAGCTGACCTGGTTTTGGAACACAGAGCTACTATTTCCTTAATGGCCAAATTGCTTAAATGTGACCATCTCATCATTGAATGATTCCTCACTGATCCCAGATATTATCTCTTGTAATGACATCTCTTACTTCGATCCCAGTTTTTTTAATAGGTCAGGTTCTGCACAGCAAGTTCCTGCTGTATGTAGGATGCAACAGCACACGGACCTCTGTCAAGTCATGGTCAACCTCTCACGCTCTCTGTCTCTGTGTCTGTCTGTGTGTATCTCTCAGGTGGGGGTGATACTGGTGCAGTGTCTGTTGTTGATATTCTACACAAGCACTACCAAGCAAGCTCTTCATTGGTACTTGTTGGGGATTGTGGCATCAGCAGTGTGTTCCCCTCCATGTTAGCCTTTACAGAGGACACACTGGATTACAAAGGTAAAGTACTACATACACACCATCTTGGAAGTCACATACAGGATTTGGAGGATCTTTTGAGTCCTCCAAATACAGAATGACTATCATTAATAAACAATCATGCATATTTAGAAAAACTAGACACGAACACAAGGTACCAACACATTGTTGTGATTGACACTGAGTTGCAGGGTGTTGCATGAGACCTGTAGCCGCGCATCTGTGGAGGATCCTGTGCTTATTTGCACATCGTCACCACTGAGCTCAAAATCTACTAATTTTAGAAGACGTCATCATTGGGTGAAAGCCAGAGGCCAACCAGCATCTTAGCAGTGGAAAAGGTGGTCATCTGTGATGTGAAAACATCATTTCCACACAGTCAAAGACAATACAAAAGTGTGCTCTGGTTCTGGTTATGGATGCCCAGTGTGCACGCTGCTGGACGCTCCATCACACTCAGTGTCAGCAGAGGGGCGCCTGGTTTATAAGTGGAAGCTTAACTGACTTCAATAACACTCCGGGGGACAGCCATAGCATTTACTTATATACAGAGAACTTAGTGACTCTGTCTTGGTAGGTAATTTCTTGTCCCCCTTTGTGTCTGTTAAAGGTTGTGCTACAACTGTCCTGGTGACCAGTGCCAGCACAGGAGAGATGATGCTGCAGGTGCTCGTTGGATCTGTAAGAACAGAACTCTCATTTCGCTTACATCACTAATCCACATTTAGTTTGTCTGTCACGATTCCTTTTGGGTTTCATTTCTCAATATTGTTTCTTGTTTCTCTTCATATACTGACATTCATTTCAGAGTATTGCATGTCCAGCTCAGTTTTGTCAGTAACTTGCCTGCAGCAGGGCATTATCATCCACAAGGATTAGTGTGGCTGTGGCAGCCCACTGTGTCTAAATGCATGAAGCGGAAACAATGCTGTGGAACTGGCCTGGCGGCTGCGCTGTTTTCCGGTGTTTGAGTTTAGAAACCCACTGCGCGCCTATGTGTACCTCTTCCTGCAGGTGATCCACAGTCAGGGCAGTTACGCTTTCCTGTTGTGTTGCACAATAGCGTCATTCATCGGCCTCTGCCTGTTCCTGCTGTTTCTCTATGTCCAGCACATCCACAGATACTGCTACACAGGTAAATACGCGCCATATCGGGGAAAACACACATATGTGGACTTCAGGAATCAAAGTCATGCAAAGAAAATTTGGTACAAATGGCTCCTGAAGCCAGAAACGCACTGGCGTGACATAGCAACAGGAGATGGCGTGCGGACATGCTGGAGGGGATTTGACTTGAAAATAGAACGGCGCTTACAAACACAGCAGAAATCAAAGCTAACGCAGACCGCAGTGGAGCAGGGGCTGACGGCAGCAGCACAACATGCCCGTGCACAGACCGAACGAGGGTGTGAGAATTCATATACAAAGATCTGTGTACAAGTGTGGTGAAATGCGATGGGCGAAGTTAGCTGTCAGTTATCAGCAGCTTTGCACCAGGCATATGAGTTTACTGCCCTGATATAATCCGCTGGCACTTCCCCACAAAGTGGTGCTGACAGCCGGAATCGCGGGCAAAACACTGCAGCTTATCTCTGAAACCACAGAACACATTGCTCAATGCTGCTGCTGTCTGCCTTTGTACCGCCAGTTCGGGGGGGCAACAGAGGGCCCCCCTAGAGAATTCAGAAAACACAAGTGACTATTTCCCCACAAATAAATGAGACACCTAGCATTTTTTTTGAGTATTATAGTTTTTTTAACTTTTTTGTTTTGTTTATGATTCACTTTCTGAAATGTTGTTAGTGGTTATTTCTGCACCTCGGACCACCACATGCTGTATATACACTGTGGTGTTGCAGCAATGAAAATGACCATATTTCCTATGTGTAAAGTTCTCTTAAGGTTTTGTTATGGTAGTTTACATAAGTGTGCCTGTTGTGAGAATGAAGCAAAGGCTAAGATAATGAGGTGCCACATTCAGTACTTCTGATTAACAAAATCACATGCTTGTGCTTTTTTTATTGCCCCATATTGTGACTTCTAATCATCCTTCCCTAATGATATTAATGCTTATATGTAACCACGGAACACATTCGGACTCCATCTCTGCTCATCAGCCCAGTTTATTTTCTGGGGATTCACGCTGCCAAAAACACAGACATGCAAGAGAGAAGTCAGCCGGAGGCTCCCTGATCTGAGGGCTCCTCTCGGCTGGAGGCCGATGGAGAGAGACAAGGCCCATCTAGACATCATGACGCCCCACCCTGTGTCAGAACACAGCAGCTTCATGCTGGTCTTCTAAAAACTCGATCTAAAACTGAACATTTCTCTAACTCCAAAAAGAAGTCTCCCATCAAGCCTGATGATCAACAAAGGGAAGCCTGATGGATGACCTGTGCTCTAATCTCTACCACGCCATGCTAATCATCTCTTAGTGTTTTTAGTCTGGCTGTAGTTAGGATTCCACAGATACTTTAAAATATTGGGCATTGCCCTGAAAGTGTGAAGGTGGGCAGACCTGTGGCGCTCATGTGTTGTATGATCGCCTTTCTGTTTAATAAAAACAAAAACACTGGCAATAATAAATGTAGTTAAAATCTGATTCTTCTCAGTCTGGGTGAGACCTGGCTGATCTGACATCAAGTTACGATGATTTACCGAAAGAATAGCAGAGAGGACAGTTAGATTCATGGTTATTGGGTTCACCTGACTCTGCCATTATGAACAATTCCTTCACGCCACACACACATCAATACGCCTAATTTAAGATGCGTTGAAACATTTGAAAAAGATCAAACAAGAGAAACGGACAGAACACGAGAGCGAGAACTCTGCTCAGATTAAACGTATGAAGTTCTCCTCCCACCTCAGATGCTGTCACCATGAACAATGGCATTTCAGCACCCGTAGTCACTAGTATGCTTTGAATGTGAGGTTGTAAGTCTGACCAGTGAAAGGTTCTCACTTGATCCCAATTTTGGGCAGCGGCTTTTCCAGCCACTATATGCAATCCTGTTGATAAACGTTTGGTCACTTTCTGACACCACAGTTTTTTGCACTTGAGAGCCACCAAAGTGTCGGTTTTTTGCCGAAATAGCTCAGTTGGGAGAGCGTTAGACTGAAGATCTTAAAGGTCCCTGGTCTCGATCCTGGCTTCGCAGATGTTCTGACCTGTTTTGGAAATTCCACAGCTACTATTTCAATGTTGGTGGCCAAATTGCTTGAATCTGGGAGTGTAAGCCTGACCACTGAAAGGTTCTCACTTCATCCCAATTTTGGGCAGCGGCTTCCTGTCATTTGTCAGCCATATGCAATCCTGCTGATAAAAGTTTAATACTTGACACCAATAATTTTGCACTTGAGAGCCAATGAAATGTCGTTTTTGTGCCGAAATAGCTCAGTTGGGGAGAGCCGTTAGACTGAAGATCTGGAGGTCCTGTTCGATCCCGGGTTTCGGCAGTGTGTGCGCCGTCTTTTCAGAATAAAGAGACGCTGCTTCCTCAGGTTCTGTGCCCATATTGCTTGAACGTGAGAGTGAAAGTATGACTGAAAATGAAGCTTTCAGCACCATATGCAATTGTGTTTAGAAAGGTTTGGTCAGAGCAGTGTTAGACTGAAGATCTAAAGGTCCCTGGTTTAATCCAGGTTTTCAGTAGTGACAAAGCCAAGTTTGGAACACAGAGCTAATTATTGCCTTAACCTCTGCCCGAGTTGCTTGAATCTGGGAGTGTAAGTCTGACCGCTGAAAGGTTCTCACTTGATCCCAGTTTTGGTCAGCGGCAACCGTTTCATTCAGAGCACTGGGCAAACGAGCAGTGTTACTTTCTGACACCACAATTTTTTGCACTTGAGAGCCACCGAAATGCTGTTTTTGTGCCGAAATAGCTCAGTTGGGAGAGCGTTAGACAAAGATCTAAAGGCCCTGTCTGATCCCGGGTTTCGCAGGATGTTCTCACCTGCTTAAACACACAGCTACTATTTCAATAGCAGGCCGTTGCTGGAATCTGAGAGAGTGTGGGCCTGACCACTGAAAGGTTCTCACTTGATCCCACTTTTGGGCAGCGTTTTCCCAGGCTGCCGCCATATGCAATCCCAAGTGTTGATAAACGCTTGGTCACTTTCACACCACAATTTTTAAAAATTTTGAGAGCCACCATAACATGCTTATGCCGAAATAGCTCAGTTGTGGTGCTAGACTGAAGATCTAAAGGTCCTGTTCAATCCTCGTTGCATTGTGTGCGCCGTCTTTTCAGAATAAAGAGATGCTGCTTCCTCAGGTTCTCTGCCCATATTGCTTGAATGTGAGAGTGAAAATAAAGCTTTCAGCACCATATGCAATTGTGTTTAGAAAGGTCTGGTCAGAGCAGCAGACTGGAAGATTCAGCGTCCCTGGTTTATCCAGGTTTTGCAGTGATGTGCGTGTTTTTGGAACACAGAGCCACCATTGCCTCAACTCCTGCCCGAGCTGCTTTTGAATCTGGGAGTGTAAGCCTGACGCTGAAAAGGTTCTCACTTCATCCCAATTTGGGCAGCGGTTTTTCTGTCATTTGTCATTTATATGCAATCCTGTTGATAAACGCTTGGGTCACTTTGACACTCATGGTGTTTTTTGCACTTGAGAGCCACCATAACATGCTTTTTTGTGCTCTAAATAGCTCAGTTGGGGAGAGCGTTAGGACTGAAGATCTAAAGGTCCCTGGTTCGATCCTGCTTCGCAGGATGTTCTCACCTGCTTTTGGAACACACAGCTACTATTTCCTCAATGTTGGTGGCCAAATTGCTTGAATCTGAGAGTCTAAGCCATATTGTGACTTTAATTCATCCTTCCCTAATGATATTAATATTATACAAACTACTTGAACACACTGACTCCATCCCTGCTCATCAGCTCCAGTTTATTTCTTTGTGATTCAGCCAAAAACACAGACATGCAAGAGAAGCCAAAGCCGGGAGGCTCCTGATCTGAGGGCTCCTCTGCTGAGGCCGATGGAGAGGGAGGACGGGAAGGCCCATCTCAGACACTGCTGACGCCTCACCCTGTGTCAGAATCTTTGCAGCTGCTGGTCTTCTAAAACTGATCTAAACTGAACATTTCTCTGGACCCAAAAGAAAGTCTTCCTATCAAGCCTGGGATGATCAACAAGAACATGGATGACCTGTGTTTAATTCATTTCTACGCTTTTATTAATCATCTCTGGCAGTTTTAGTCTGTTGTAGTTAGATTCCACAGACACTTTAAAATGATTAAGTATTGCTCCTCTTAGTGTGAATGTAAGCAGACTGTGGCGCTTCATGTGTTGTAAGTAGATAGTCTTCTGTTTAATAAACAAAAACAATTCGTACATGTTTTGGTAGCGAAAATCTGATTCTTCTCAGTCTGGGTGAGACCTGCTGATCTGACATCAGTTACGTATGATTTACTGAAAGAATACAGAGAGGTGATTAGTTAGAGATCTTTTTATTATTGGTCTCACCTGACTCTGCCATTATGAACACAATTCCTCTACGCCACATTAATCAATACCACTTAAGACAAGTAGCTTGTAAACATTTGAAAAGATCAAACAAATAGAAAACGGGACAGATCATACTAAACTCTGTCTCAGATTAAACGTGCAAGGAAGTTCTCCTCCCCACTGTGATGCTGTCACCATGAACAATGGCATTTTAGCACCCAGAAGTTCAGTATGCTTTGAATGTGAGCGAGTCTTGACCAGTGAAAGGTCTCACTTCATCCTACTAGCAGCGGCTTTTTCCAGCCACCATATGCAATCCCATGATAAACGCTATCACTTTCTTTGACACCACAGTTTTTGCACTTGAGAGCTACCAAAGTGTCGTTTTTGTGCCGAAATAGCTCAGTTGGGAGAGCGTTAGACTGAAGATCTAAAGGTCCCTGGTTCGATCCCGGGTTTCGGCAGATGTTCTGACCTGTTTTTGGAACACACAGCTACCATTTCTCAATGCTGGTACAGTGCTTAATCTGAGAGTGTAAGCTCGACCAGTGAAAGGTTCACTTGATCCCAATTTGGGGCAGCGGCTTTTCCTTGCCCGGCTTGCCGCCATATGCAATCCTGTTGATAAACGCTGGTCACTTTCTGACACCACACTTAGTAATTTGAGAGCCAATTATAACATGCTTTTGGCGCCCAAATAGCTTCAGTTGGGGAGAGCTGCTAGACTGAAGATCTGAAGGTCCCTTGCCCGATCCCGCTGGTTGGCAGTGTGTGCGCCCGGCTTCAGAATAAAGAGACGCTTGCTTCCTCAGGTTCTGTGCCCATATTGTTTGAACGTGAGAGTGAAAAGTATGATCAGCACGAAGCTTTCAGCATCACATGCAATTATGCTGAAAGCAGTCAGAGCAGTGTTAGACTGAAGATCTAAAGGTCCCTGGTTTATCCAGGCTTTCAGCAGTGATGTGCTGTGTTTTTGGAACACAGAGCCACCATTGCCTTAACTCCTCTGCCCGAGTTGCTTGAATCTGGGAGTGTAAGTCTGACCTGGTGCGTTCTCACGATCCTGAAGCGGCAGCGCAACTGCTTTCATCTAGAGCACTGGGCAAAACGAGCAGTGTTACTTTCTGACACCACAATTTTGCACTTGAGAGCCACCACCGAATGTTGCTTGTGCCGAAATAGCCTGCCTGAAGGGGAGGAGTGAGACTGAAGATCTAAAGGTCCCTGGTCTGATCCCCGGTTTCGCAGATGTTCTTGACCTGCTTTTGGGAACACACAGCTACTATTTCTCAATAAGTTGGTGGCCAGTGCTGAATCTTGGTAAGCTCATCACTGAAAGGTTCTCACTTCATCCAATTTTGGGCAGCGTTTTCCTGTCATTTGCCGCCATATGCAATCCTGCTTGATAAACGCTATTCACTTTCTGACACCAATAATTTTTTGCACTTGACAGCCACCATAACATGCTTGTTAAAGTCGTAAATAGCCTGAAGTTGGTGAAGCTAGACTGAAGATCTGAAGGTCCCTGGTTCGATCCCGGGTTTCGGCGGATGTTTCGACCTGCTTTTGGAACACACAGCTACTATTTCCTCAATGTTGGTGGCCAAATTGCTTGAATCTGAGAGTGCAAGCCTGACCCATATTGTGACTTTAATTCATCCTTCCCTAATGATATTAATATTATACAAACCACGGAACACACTTCCTGACCTTATCTCTGCTCATCAGCCCAGCTTTATTTCAGATTCAGCCAAAAACACAGACATGCAAGAGAAGCCAAAGCCGGGAGGCTCCTGGTCTGAGGGCTCTCTCTGCTGAGGCCGATGGAGAGGAGGGATCGAAGGCCCATCTGTGACACTGTTGACGTTCCCCACCCTGTGTCAGAATTGCAGCTTGCGCTGGTCTTCTAAAACTGATCTAAAACTGAACATTTTCTGGGACCCAAAAGAAGTCTCCCATCAAGCCTGATGATCAAGCAGCTCCATGGATGACCTGTGTCGACCGACTTACGCTTACGAAATCATCTCTGGCAGCACAGTTTTAGTCTGCTGTAGTTAGATTCCACAGACACTTTAAATGATTAAGTATTGCCCTCTTAGTGTGAATGTAAGCAGACTGTGGCGCCTATGTGTTGTATGCGACGCTTCTGTTTAAACAAAAACACCAGCACAATAAATGGTAGCGTGAAAATTGATTCTTCTCAGTCTGGTGAGACCTGCTGATCTGACATCAGTTACGATATGATTTACTTGAAAAGAATACAGAGGTGATTAGTTAGAGATCTTTTTATTATTGGTTCACCACCTCAAGCATATGAACAATTCCCCACGCCACACATCAATACATGCCACTTAAGACAAGTAGCTTGTAAAACATTTGAAAAAGCATCAAACAAATAGAAAACGGGACAGAACAGAGCGAGAACTCTGCTCAGATTAAACGTGCGAGTTCTCCTCCCACCTCAGATGCTGTCACCATGAACAATGGCATTTCAGCACCTGTAGTTCACTAGGCATGCTTTGAATGTGAGGTTGTAAGTCTGACCACTGAAAAAGGTTCTCATTTTTGATCCCAATTTGGGCAGCGGCTTTTCCAGCCACCATGCAATCCTGTTGCTGATAAAAGCTTGGTCACTTTCTGACACCACAATTTTTGCACTTGAGAGCCACCATAACATGCGCTTATGCCCAAATAGCCCAGCTGGGAGAGCTGCTAGACTGAAGATCTAAAAGGTCCCTTGGTTCGATCCCGGTTGCAGCGTAAGCACCGCCTTTTCAGAATAAAGAGACGCTGCTTCCCTGTGTCTCTGTGCCCATATTGCTTGAACGTGAGAGTGAAAGTATGACTGAAAATAAAGCTTTCAGCACCATATGCAATTGTGTTTAGAAGGGTCTGGTCAGAGCAGTGTTAGACTGAAGATCTAAAGGTCCCTGGTTTAATCCAGGTTTTCGGCAGTGGATGCCGGTGCTTTGGAACACAGAGCCACCATTGCCTTAACTCCTCTGCCCGAGTTGCTTGAATCTGGGAGTGTAAGTCTGACCGCTGAAAGGTTCTCACTTGATCCCAATTTTGGGCAGCGTCTTTTCCAGCCACCATATGCAATCCTGTTGATAAAAGTTTGGTCGCTCTGACACCACACAGTTTTTTGCACTTGACAGCCACCATAACATGCTTTTTGTGCCGAAATAGCTCAGTTGGGAGAGCGTTAGACTGAAGATCTAAAGGTCCTGGTCTGGATCCCGGTTTCGGGCGGATGTTTCGAATCTGCTTTTGAACATCACATAGCTACTATTTCAATGTTGGCAGGCCAAATCTGTTTTGAATCTGAGAGTGCAAGCCTGACCCATATTGTGATCTCCTCAATTCATCCTTCCTAACATATTAATATTATTATACAACCACTTGAACATTACTCCGACTTCCAGCCCTCTGCTCATCAGCCCAGTTTATTTCTCAGATTCAGCCAAAAACACAGACATGCAAGAGAAGCCAAAGCCGGGAGGCTCCTGGTCTGAGGGCTCCTCTGCTGAGGCCGATGGAGAGGGAGGACGGGAAGGCCCATCTGTGACACTGTTGACGTCTCACCCTGTGTCAGAATTGTGCTTCAGGTTGGTCTTCTAAAACTGAACATTTCTGGACCCAAAAAGCTTAGTCTCCATCAAGCTTCCGATGATCAACAAGCAGCTCCATGGATGCACCTGTGTCGACCTCGACTTTACGCTTTTGGCTAATCATCTCTGGCAGCACAAGTTTTTGAAGGCCTGCTGTAGTTAGGGATTCAACAGACACTTTAAATGATTAAGTATTGCCCTCTTAGTGTGAATGTAAGCAGACTGTGGCGCTTATGTGTTGTATGATGTCTTCTTGCTGTTTAATAAACAAAAACACCAGCACAATAAATGGTAGCGCTAAAATCTGATTCTTCTCAGTCTGGGTGAGACCTGCTGATCTGACATCAGTTACGTATGATTTACTGAAAGAATACAGAGAGTATTTCAGTTAGAGATCTTTTTATTACGGGTCTCACCTGACTCTGCCATTATGAACAACTCTCTACGCCACACACACATCAATACACGCCACTTAAGTAGCTTGTAAAACATTTGGAAAAGCATCAAACAAATAGAACGGGACAGAACAGAGCGAGAACTCTTGCTCAGATTAAACGGCGAAGTTCTCCTCCCACCAGATGCTGTCAATATGAACAATGGCATTTCAGCACTCAGTTCACTAAGTATGCTTGAATGAGGTTGTAAGTCTGACCAGTGAAAAGGTTCTCACTGATCCCAGTTTTGGGCAGCGGCAACCGTTTCATTCAGAGCACTGGGCAACGAAAGGTGTTACTTTCTGACAACGCCAATTTTTTGCACTTGAGAGCCACCAAAATGTCATTTTGTGTCAAATAGCTCAGTTAGGGAGAGCTGCTAGACTGAAGATCTAAAGGTCCCTTGTCTGATCCCGGTTTCGCAGATGTTCGACCTGTTTTGGAACACAGCCAATATTTCAATGTTAGGCTGTGTTTGAATCTGGGAGTGTAAGCCTGACTACTGAAAGGTTCTCACTTCATCCCAATTTTTTGGGCAGCGGCTTTTTCCAGCCACTATATGCAACTCTGTTGATAAACGCTA
The DNA here is from genome assembly GCA_008933995.1 of Datnioides undecimradiatus. Taxonomy (NCBI): domain Eukaryota; kingdom Metazoa; phylum Chordata; class Actinopteri; order Lobotiformes; family Datnioididae; genus Datnioides; species Datnioides undecimradiatus. The sequence continues at coordinate 19,614,014 of WARS01000013.1, forward strand.
TCACTTTCTGACACCACAATTTGCACTTGAGAGCCACCATAACATGCTGGGCGGTCAAATAGCTCAGCTGGGAGAGCGATCGGAAGATCTAAAGGTCCTGGTTTGGATCCCGGTTTCAGCAGATGTTTCGACCTGCTTTTGGAACACACAGCTACTATTTCCTCAATGTTGGTGGCTAGTTTCATATTGGTGACTTTAATTCATCCTTCCCTAATGATATTAATATTATACAACTACTTGAACACACTGGACTCATCTCTGCTCCATCGTAGCCCAGTTTATTTCTCTGTGGATTCAGCAAAAACACAGACATGCAAGAGAAGCCAAAGCCGAGGCTCCCTGATCTGAGTGGCCTCCTCTCTGCTGAGGCCAAGGGAGGACGGAAGGCCCATCTGTGACACTGTTGGACGCCTCACCCTGTGTCAGAATTGCAGCTCGCTGGTCTTCTAAACTGAACATTTCTCTGACCCAAAGAAGTCTCCTATCAAGCCTGATGATCACCGGGGCAGCCCATGGATGACCTGTGCTCGAATCTCGACTTACGCTTTTGGCTTAACTGCCCTGGCAGCACAGTTTAGTCTGCTGTGAAGTTAGATTCTACAGACACTTTTAAATGATTACAGTATTGCCCTCTTAGTGTGAATGTAAAAGAGACTGTGGCGCTCATGTGTTGTATGACGCTCTTCTGTTTAATAAACAAAACACCAGCACAATAAATGGTATAGCTTAAAATTCGATTCTTTCTCAGTCTGGGTGAGACCTGCTGATCTGACATCAGTTACGTATGATTTACTGAAAGAATACAGAGAGGTGATTAGTTAGAGATCTTTTATTATTGGTCTCACCTGTCTCTGCCATTATGAACAATTCTCTACGCCACACACATATACGCCACTTAAGACAAGTAGCTTGTAAACATTTGAAAAAGCATCATACAAATAGAAAACGGGACAGAACAGAGCGAGAACTGTGTCATTTCTTTTTAAAAACGAGATTTTACATTTCAAGGTAAGTTGAAGGAAAAACATCAGAAGATACAAATGAAGCAATATGCAAACAATAAGTCTTATAAGACTGGATGGAGGAAAGTTTTTAAAAGAGCTTTGGGGTTATTATCCAGCTGTTTTATAGTTTTTCATCAAAGTTACTGCAAAAATGCAATATAAGCAACCAATTCTATTGGGCTCTATTATAAATTCAAATAAATAAACATGGTGTAGTTGTGCCTGGTGACAAATCATTGCAAATTACTTGATATCTGATGTAAAAGATTTGATTTACCGTATAAAATACGAAGTGCATAATTTGTTTCCTCCCTTTGGGAAAATATACATGTTTCAGTAAGCAAACGTCGACAACATTTCGTCAAAGAGGAAATCTGAGTCATAGAAAAGCGACAGAATCCAATACTACAGGAACCCCAAAGTTTTAAGTGCAAACGTTCCATCACAACATCTGCATGTACAATATCAACACTATATCAAAACACTTTACATATAAAACATAGATTTTGATTTCTCCCCGTAAGGCTTTGATTCCCAAAAATAGCCAGTGCCACCATGGGGCAGCCGCCTCCCAAATACACAAGAGGAAAACAACAAAGAAACACATGCACAAAGAAAACATAATTCAGAGAACCCAAAATAGCGGATTTCTAACTATCTGGCCATTACAAAAATAGAAATTAATCTTAAAATTCTATTGGTGTTAAAGGAAAACAAAAGGAGATTACTCAAAAATGATAAACAGGTTTTATATATATATATATTTATATACTTTGAGTAAATTTGTTATCACAAACATTTATAAGCGGGTTGAAAAGAGACATGGCCACCAACTCTAAAACATGGCCTTATTAGATTTACGTGCTCTACATATGAATCCATGTGTCTGTCTGTATGTACAATTATGCATCCCAGAGAACACCGCCGCACATTTAATACATAAGCTGTGACAGACCACATGAGCTGCGTGTACTCACTCACTCACACACACACATAAACACACACACACACACACTCAAAAAAAAAACAACAAACGAACAAAACAAAACATCCCTGTGAAGTTTTCCTCCAAACCTCTTGGGGCGCTAGTTTGGTCTATGCAAAGATGTGGCAGAAAAACAAACAACAAACGCCGTCATGTAACGTTAGCTGTACACTAACTTTTACATTGTTGAACTCCATCTACTGGTGTGAGATAAACTTGGGCTTGGCTGTGGTAAGGCACCTCATATTGATGTGACGGACTGCAGGCCGAGGGGGCAAATGTCTGTTAGTCGAGTAAAAGTGAGCACGAGTCCCCCCCCCAAACAAGATTCGCTGGTCATCCATCCCTGGGTTAGAAAGGGACACTTGGGTAGAGAAACACTTCAGCGTGTTCTATCCAAGTATCATGTAAACAAGTGTAATGTACAGGACCCACATTTAATAGCATAGATGTGTGGGATCTACCTCTTGAGTCTGTGTCTCAGACTTATGGCTTTAAAGTCAGTTACAAAACAGGTGTAAACCTTTCATGGCTGATCATCTAGAGGAGGGGTTTCAGGGGGAAAGAAGGTGCTTTTAGACCTCCAGAAGGTTTCTACAGTCCTCAGGATTAAAGGTTGGTGTACTCTACATGGCTAAGGCTAGGCAAAGGTTAAAGCTGGGCTGTTACAAGTCCAGCCACTAATATGTAGAGGTTCAGTATGAGATAAAATAACTGCACTGACATTGCAAGCAACTTGAGCGAAGCCAATTCATTTGGGACAACCATAAAAACAGCCGACCTGCACGCAACACAGATCTGAGGTCTGCTTTAGCTCTTTCAGGAACAGTATTGTCTGACTTTAGCTCCAACTGTAGTTTAAGAGACGGTTGGACAGTTTGGAAAATGAACTTATTTGCTTGCTTACCAAAAGTTAGATGAGGAGACGGTTGTCAATCTCGTGTCTGTAAGGAAAACATGGAGACCCCTGTTTCTCATCTTTATGCTAAGCTAAGGTAACCATGTGCTAGCTCTAGCTGCATTTTTACTGTACAGACAGTGGTGTCTGCATAAACTAAACTAACCTCTCGAGGCAACACCAGAGCAGCAGTAAATTCAGAATTTGATGGTTGTTGCTTGCAGAGTCGATGCACAGATCGGGTTATGGCTTCACTTTGTCTCATTTCCGCCTGAAAGCTTACCGGCTGGAGGCAGACCAGGCCACTTTGGCTTTCGGGGCTATTTTACTGTATGCATTAGAACTGTTACATAGAGGCATGATTCAAGGTTCTTATGGCCACAAGTCACGATAAGACAGTCAAGGTAAAAGTCCTTTGGCTGCAGTCAGCCGACACACCGGTGCAGCGAACAGCACACACTCAGGCAGGTGAGGCGAGGTTGAGAGCTGGCTAAAAGATAAAACAGTTGCAGGTAAACATGCAAGTCATTAGGTTAAAACGCTGCCCTTCAACAAGAGTAAAAGTTAAGGACGGCACAAAAAGGAACAGAATCACTGTCAGCGGAGGAGAGCACAGGTTAGGGGCTGACTGATGACATGAAATGGGTCTTTTTTTGGCAGTAACACTGGTGCACGAGAGAGGAAGGAAAATCTATAAAAAGAAAAGATTCAGATATCTGCAACCCCACTGGGCTGAGCGAGTATGAAGCAGACTGCCGCTGCTGAGAGTCCAGTCGACGTGCACGAAGCGTTGCTATGGAAATTCCTCCCTCCTTTTGAATTGTTGCGTCTGAGGATCCCAAAAAGCCAGACGAAATGAATCCATAAGTGCAAAAGGAACGATGGCATCAGCGTGTATGAGTACAGGATAGCATCCACAGGGTGTAAATGTTTAGAAAGAGACTAAATGGGTTACCCTCATCCATCAAACGTAGACTGCCAACATCTAGCCAGACTGTCCCTCCACACACCTGATTGTAGTGTGAACTCTGCGGCAGTGAACTTTAAAAAGCACCGGAGTGATGAGGAATGGCAATGGCTCCCACGTAAATGTCCTGGATGTGGGAGAAGGAGATGGGGCTGTCTGGGTCCAAATATGGTGATGCTGTGGTAGGTGGGTGGGGGGTTCAATCCTATGTCTTCTGAGGGTCTGGTGAAATGGGGCCAGGCGTGTTGGTCCCATCCATACTGTGTACAGGGATCTGGAACTGAGGGGTGAGGACAGACGGGAACTGGAACAGAGAGAATGAAGTGTTAGGGGGACAAATACAGACAAATGCGAGCAGACAGTGGACACGGACTCATGTACTGACTTGGAACAGGTGGGCTCCCTGGCGGCGTGTAGCTGGGCTTAGGGGAGCGACTGGACTGAGCGTGCTCCAGAAGTGGATGTTGGACAGCAGAGGACTGGGAGTCAGCAACAGGGTGGGGGTCTGAGGAGAAAGACAAACGGCCTCAGTGTTATCGCATTAGAACTCAACCATTACAACAGCATGGGCTCCAGCATCTACGAGATATATTTCTTGTCCTGGTGCTAGACTTCCGAATTACCACACACACACACACACACACACACACACACACACAACCGCAACTTGATCAGCAGCTCAAACAATTCAAACGTTGCACCCACTGATAGCCCTTTCCCCCAGCTGGAGAACCAGACAACTAACAAGGGCTGAGTGGGCAGGATTACGAACGGGGAAGCCACCTTCCCACATAGCTGCCATGGCAACAAACGAGGAGGAGTTTGACCATGAATGAAGTGAAAAGAAATGGAAGCTCAGTCACATCAATCACTGTACAGCCACTCTAGATTAAGCCTTAATAGATGTGGACCTTAACAGAAACACACTTTGTGATTAGCAAGATTCATGCAAAGTACGCAGGCAAGTTGTTAGAGTATGCAAACAAAACTCTACTGTCCTAGGACCTGTGGCACATGTGCACATGTAGTGACCATCAAGAAGTAGTCTGAACCCTCCTTCACAATGAGGAGGCAATGCTTAAACGGAATCACTTCAAGAAGACAGAGAAACCAGAGGAGCTGACTGGCAGCCTGCCTGTGGATCTCATGATCAAACCTGACCTGCTGGGGAGCGTCAGAACAAAAACGGCATTGTCTGAACCAGCAAATCCAATATCCTCCTGAATTCAGTGCAGTCGTGCGCGCGCACACAAACACACACACGGAGTCATGTGGTCTGCAAACAGTATTACTGGGAACAATTAAGCGCCAACAAAAACAAGACCAAATAGCCAAGCATTACAGATTACTGCTGTACTGATGCCACCTGCTGGCCAGTATCAGTGAATGCAGAAGTTTCTTTTTTGCAAAGGCAATTTTGTCTTGTCTTTTCTACTTTTGCACAGTCTGTGATGCAAACAATAAACTATGTGACTAAATAAATACTAATAATTAAAAGAACTGATCTATGGCACATCCAAAATGTCAAATGCATCAGTCTCGATAGTCTTTGCTTTGGTTTTATTGTGTGGGTGCCTGGAGGATATTGATAAAAGAACTAGTGGCATTTTAACTTCAGTAGTCAGTTAATATATGTTTTAACCTAACTGACAGCGTCTTCGCTACCAAATGAAGATGAATCCACAGTCTCACCTGTAGCATTGCTGGTGTGAGAGAGGCAGTAGGTAGAGAAGGGCTGCAGAGGTTCATTGGGGAGAAGTCAGAGGTGGTGACCAGCAGGGTTGGCGGACTGATCTGCAGTACTTTCGGTGGCTTTCGTGTCTTTCCTGAGCTCTGAGTGCTGACTGTGGTGCAGCTGCTCACTGAGGACGAACTGGTTTCAGCGTCCACCAAGCTGGTCTCATCTCCTGACAAACCCATGCCGCTGTCCACCTGGTTGACGAGACAGAGTCATTGATTTCTACACGTGTTTCCCTCACATGGTTTTTTTCAATTTGAGTACTTTTGCTTTACATGTGCTGTGCTCTCATATACAGTATATACAATACAAGAAGAATGTGTTTGACTACGTAATATGTTCAAAGCATTACAAAAGGCAGGAATCCATAGTGATCTGTCTTGTATTGCTTATACATGATCAATCACTGGCAGGGTCACAGCCCAATATGAAGTTGGTTAAAAATATACTAAAACAGTTGTGAAAGCAACATCCAGGTGAGGCAACTTACTACAAAAATCACTGTGGAACTGAAAGGTGGTGATGAATTCACAGATAATTAGCACCTTTTAGCATCTTTCAGCTCAACTGTTTATATTTCCCTTCCCCCAAACTGTACTATTTCTGTTGACATGGTTTGGGCCACTGTACACTACCTGCACAGCACCAAAGAGTAGATAGACGCAGATGAGACAAGCTGGTGAACATAGCATTGCATTTAGCAGCTTAAAAGACAGATATTCTCATTGGTGGAGAGAATATTGGACATCTGATGCCCAAAATGAATAATAATATAAATGGGTTTTTTTAAATAATGATATAATGATTAATATCTGTTATAAAGAGGAAACTGCTTGCGACCACATTCAGCATAAAAACAGCCTGTAATGGATAATATGTCAAACTTTTAATTACAGCTTTCTTCCAGTGCCCACAGGCGGCCAAAACAAATTAGCATCTACACTTACTAAGGTGTTATAACTTTGGCTGGCCTTTTACGTTTGATGCTGTAAGGCCAAAAAATACGTTTTCAGGGCTTTTAAAAATCACTTTTAAAAATCGCTTTTAAACTGGCATTGCATGAGATGTGCTTGTATGTATACTTGCCTTCTCCTGCAACTGGGCGTCAGCGAGCTCTGGAGCTTGAGTGTCTGTTGGCTGAGACGATCCGGACTCCATGTCGCTGTCAATCACCAGCTCCTGGGAGGAGTCAGGCACTAGGCTTGGGGACGGGCTGGCAGAGGTCAGGTCTTGCAGGCTGAATGTTGGTTCTGATGGGCGGATGTGCTCAAATGGGTAGATGGACTGGGATGGCAGGGAGGAGTGTGTGCTGATGTCTTCTGCCCTTTGGGGGGGAGCTTGCAGAGGATCCAAGTGGTTGGACATCAGGGTCGTCTCGAGGTCGACCTGGGGAGGTGGTGCTGGTGCTGGCTTCGGAGGGGTGTTTCCAAACTTGATGACGGATGGCAAACCGGTTGGCTGCTGCGGCTGAGGCACCTGCTCCTGGTTCTGGGCTGCGGCAGCGAGCCCTCTCTTGTCGGCCATCTTCTCTGCTGGGTTCTCAATTTTGATGGATTTGAAGAGCTGTCGCCCATTTTGCAGCGAGTTGAGGGTAAAGGAGGTGTACAGGCCGGAGTGGATATAGTCATTACGGTTTGACTGCTTGGTGCTGGAGCCCAGACTTGCTGTGCTACCTCCCAGCTTGCTGCGGTCACCAGATTCACCCTCCTGTAGGGTGCCGTCTACCCTTTTTGACAGGGTAGAGATGCCCCCAACACCAACATCTGCACCCTCTATTCGGGTGGCAACATCTCCTTTCAGGATGTCAGGATAGGACACAAAGCGGTAGACAAACTTCTGACCATTCACCTTCTTTATGATGTTCTGTAAGACACAGAAGGAAAGGTAAAGATGAAATAAAGTTTATGAAAAAGTACATTGCTATCATCTAAGCAGAAATCATACAGTGAGAGCAGGAACAGGACTGTCCCTCATGTAGGATGCCTCTACCAAACAAGCACCAAGAGTAAAAAATAGAAGAGTGAGACCACAGAAAAGCCTTGTGCGTGGGACATCTCGGTCCTTCCTGTCTGTACCAAACTAGCTGCCACTAATGCTGCAGCCAAACATACCAGAGCAGCCCTGCCCAGAACGCCCACAGGGTCAGGCTGTGCTTCTGCCAAACCACAAGCAGAGTGGGAGACAGACAGCACTCTCCCCCTCTTCCGCATGTCACTGAGCAATGGACTTTAAGCACCCAGAGATGCAATTAACTTGTGTTTTGCTTTTTGCTGGTGCACTCACTGGTGCAGCTGTCTGGAGGAAACAGTCCCCTCTGAGCCTCCAGCTGCTGCTTCAAAACATTTGTGGTTATGCAACTTGGGCATCTTGTAATTGGTTTAATTATGACTGAGGAATATAGGCTCTCAAAATATCAGCATACCACGCAATCTGATAAAACTCAGATTCAGTTTTATTTTCTGGAAGTGGGCAGAAATATTGGGATGCTCAAGCTCTTAAGCATCCTCAGAGCTGTACATCTGGAGCTAGCCCATTGATTCGGTGTTAATAGTTACACTAGATCTTTAAAAAGAGATCATAGATGCTCTGTAGTCCATGTGATGCAACCCTCTGAGGTTTTCCAAAATGTTCATTTCTTCTAAAGTGCACATTTAAAAATGATGTATACATAAGTGGAGGAAGCTGCGGCTCACTATAATGTACCGGGCTCATGTATCTCGTAAAAGCCGTCTTGCACTCAGCCAACCCAAGGTTTTTTACAGTTTGGCTATCTAAAAATGAAACGCCTGCTAACAGCTCGTATTCTTGTATTTTTACGTGAGTAATTAAGGCACAGGAAGGTAACATATTACAGTTTCAAATCTTGTAAATTTCTTCATGTTTGGCCTGTTTTGGCTATTTGAACAAATTGCTCCCGTGGTGCCAATATATAGTTTATTTCATTAGTTATATAGCAGAAGCAACACATTGTATAGTTGGCACTGCTATTGGGATAACCATTGCAGGCCTGTGCCGTCTGCACTGTAGCTGCTGGTAGACCACCTCCACTGATTAGGAACCAAGCCTGAGGGCTACACTGAAGTCATCTGTGAAGATGTTCCACAGCAAGCTGTAGTGAAAAACCTAAATACATAAAACAAACCACTCAACACATCTTTTCTCAGAATTTCAGTCTGAGACCTCTGAGGCCTAACAGAAAAAAACATGTTAGTCTATTAAATACTTCAATTTATTTAATTCTGTTACTAACGTCGTGCGTGGGCTATGGCTGTAGATGGCAAATGGAATCAATAGAGAAATAATAAGAAACAGAGACATAAGACTTGAATTAAGGGTCAAGCCAACCAACCACAGTGTGGCCAACCCACTGGTCAGGGGCAAATTTTGGACAACCGAATTCTGCCCACAGGCCGCCATCAGACATCAAAAACAGATGTAAAGGGCAGAATTAGTCAGACCTTTGACAAAGAACATACAAAGAAGAAAAACACATGCTGATTGTTTGGGTCAGGAATAGGGAGGTTTAGGAGTACTGGGAAATTCAATAATCATGTTTCCTCTGGGAATAACAAGGCTGGGTGATGAGAGCAATAACAGCCTAGTTACTATCATACATTAAAGATTCTAAACATGTCTTAAGACAGTCTCTACACTTCTTGCATGATCACCAACAGGAATGGAGTTACATGCCATTGTATGACCACTGGTGATGGGTGAGTGATTGTCCCCACAGACGTCAAACTTCAGCAGAGAGCAAACATCAAAACCGGCGTCAAGCCCAAGCTTCGTGTCCATAATGCACCAGGTACGACCCAGTCTTGACAGTGAAAAGGCCCACAGATGGTGTGTCGGATCAGTCAGCATGCATGGCAAACGTTTTTGTGGTCGCACCCACAGAATTATCACTCCTCACCCGTCATATATGCTAAAATTGGCCACATGGAAATTAAAAGTTGTCTCTTTGACACAGTGGAGGTACTCCACAGGACATCGAGGACACATCACAGATGATGTTTTACAAAGTTATTCGACAGAGCCTCCTGGGAGTGACAGAAGCACCGCAGCTACAGGGGGAGCAGTGTATTGCTGCACAGATAACTACTTTGAAGGCGGGCAAATTAGCTATAGATGCACTCAGAGAACATTTTGATGACGCCTCCAAAAACACTTAAACACACTAACACATTCAAATGCTGAAAACCAACTGCTGTGTACCCAAGAGTGCAATGTGTTACCTTGTCATAGTAATATCTGAGAGCCCTGCTGAGTTTGTCATAGTTCATGTTGGGCTTGTTCTTCCGTGCTCCCCACAGGCGTGCCACCTCCTCTGCCTGCAGCAGTTTAAACTCCCCCTCCTCATTGGTCCAGCAGATCAGCTGCTCATTATTGTTATCCAATAGGAGCTGGAGAAGGAACTGCCACAGGGTGACAGAGTTGTCCATGTCTCTCACTGAAAAAAAAAAAACAAAAAGAGAAAAACTGTAATTAAGGTGGAGTAAATTACCAGGCACATTAACCGCTGACAGTGATGCTTACAGTATAACAACATGTGACTTCATAAACTTAGGGAAACTATCACCGTTGGGCCTATTGCTAGAAGTCTTTAAAAAGCCAAAGAATGGCCTCAACTACGTCTGTTGGATACCTAAACGTGTGGGCAGAAATGTGGTGAAACTGCTGTGAAAATGTTATTAAGAGCAGAGGAATAAGAGGCTGTTTTACACGACCAGGTGCATACCAGGCGCATAGCGTGACGCCGATCCCTCATGTGGTTCCCACATGCAAGGATGATAATGCCACCATACATCCTGCTGAATAAAAGCAGGGCTGGTTTCATTAACAGCTGGATGAAGTCAAACACCTTCCAAGACTTCGCCTTCATGGGAGGTTCTGGAGCCCAGAACCCCGTGGTGCGGTGGAGACCAGTGATCTCCATACACTGATTTCTGCATGAACTTTCCAAGGACTGTTCAGATAGTCACAAATAGCACTACTGCTTCTTATGTTAATTATGGTGAAAAATGCTGTCACACTGTTCACATTAAGCCAATTATTCAAAAGTATGAAAATTACACCTAATCATAAATAAGTATAATTTATAAAATGAGGCACTGTGATGTGGCTGTGGACTAGCTCTTGTCAAGGCCAAACATCTTGTTCACATCTGGCTTTAAAAAAAAAAAAAAAAAGCAGCAAAGCACCATGGCCATGCCCTTAAATGATGTCCCTGAAGTTAAACAGCAATGAACAGTGTGAGAGACCATGAAAGGTTAGGAACCCTGACATAAAGCCAATGTTACTCATAGTGTGGTATAATCATTCTATTTTGAAATTGCATTACCGTAACCAAATTTTAAAATATATGTAATGGGTAGATTCCACAGACCCCCAAATCTCTCTAGAGGTTTTATGGTAAAAAAAATATAAATAAATAAAATAAAATGCAAATATACATTTTTAATTAATAATTAATAATGCAGCAGTATCTGTGGTGTTGCTCTGTCTTTTGTCCCTTTTTTTGTACCTACATTTGTAAATATCACTGATCAAATGACTGGGAATTCCGGCTTCAAATGCATTGTGACCATATTATTTTGACAGCTAGAAGTTCCTGGTCAATTGTAGGTTGTAGAAGACACAGTGACTTGTAAACAAATACATTTTTGAAAATCTTACTTTTGCGTATGCTTCTGTTTCTACAATAACTAGCAGCTTCACCTTGGCTGCAACCTCCTCATAGAACTTTCTTTCATATTTCTGCGTAGCCTGGCTGCAGTCTGTGCATTTCTCAGCTTGACATCCTGTATTAAGATTAAAGACCATTTTCACTTTGGCTGATTGGATCTCCTCTCTGTGCTGTGTGGGCGTGTACATAATTGGCTTGATTGCCATGTCCCTCACTTACATGTTGCATCTGTCAGACGGACACATGTTGAGTCTTTTAGGTATACAATGCTTTCTGACTTCAAAAGAGGCATAATCAAACAAAACATGAAAATCCTGATTTCCTGATTAGCTCTATTCATCAGTGTAGACTGCTTTAATATTCTTAAAAAGTTGAGAAAATTGTACCTTTCCCGCATTGACCATAGAAAGAAAATCAACTCTTATTGCACATTTTATCATTGAAAATCTCTGAAGATAGTCTAATCCAATCTGCACCTGGAAGATACCTAACATCAGCATGGCTAACTGGTGGATCCTACTTGAATGTCTCAAGCAAGTCAACCTAAACCTCTGCAATAATTACAATCCTTCGTGTCATCACCTCAGGTGAAGGGTCACATAATTACATGTTTTCCAGAAAAAAGTGTCATATTCCTCATTTCACCAGGGGAAGGGCAATGAAAACGGATGGCTTGTGTTGTGAGTGACATGAGTATGAGCCAAAAACAGGGACACAGTTGGTATACATGTATATAGTGGGAGTGGATACTATGGAAACATTAAACATTACATGACTATTATATGTCTCATATATAGTATCATCACACTTTGTCTACACAACAGCTTCAGAACTCCTTGTCCTACTGCCTCTCTGCATCCTAACAGCCCCCGGTTGTTTGACATGTACAACGGGAGGAACAATGCATCCCATGAAGCTTCAGAGGCGTGATTCATTTTATATCCGCTAGATCAGGAGGCCATTAACAAGTGTTCTCATGTAATCTCTTTCCGTGTCAACGGTACTTTGGAATCTCTTACCTTATTTACCCTATCTGTAAAAGCACATTTTGCATGACAGCAACTCAGCTGAATTTGTAACACCAGTGAAATATATTGCCTTAAAGCTAGTATTCCTAACAGGTCTTCTTCTCTGCCTTTTAGGAGCAACAGACACTGCACTATACATGGAGGCCTTAGCTTAGTCCCAGGGTTTGTGGATGCAGTTTACTGGGTTTAGTACAGAAAATCATGAGATATAGCTATTTTAGATCCAAAACGACTGTGCTCTTCCCATTATATTTGGAACTTTGATAAGTTGTGCATGCAGGTCAATAAAACGTCTGATGTTTTACTATATCACTTTTAATTTTCTACACTGATGCAGATACTGAGACAATATACACACTAAGGAATAGAGATGTCGTTTTCAACAAACCCTAAATCTAAAACTGTAATATTTGTGTTTTGTTTTGTAAGGACTCCTGAGGGAAATATCTTCCTCCTCTAACTGCAAAAATGTTCCACTGTGTTCACCAGCTAATTGTTAACTGTGTCTATCTGATGTTTGGTGCTGAGCAGGTAGTGTATAAGAGCTTCTCTGAAAACAGCTGCCTGTTGGGGCTGAAAATGATTCTATGAGGGCGGTGAATGAACCTAAACGGCAAACTTGTGGGTAAGACTGCTAACCATTAAGCTGAAACTCTCCATAAGCTTCTCTACAGGGAGCTGCATATTCAGCTAATAAGTCTCGACAGTTTCATCATTACCAGAGACACCGTTTGCTATGTCACATTGATTTCACATTGTCATTTGATATTAATATCATAAAATCAAATGACTCTTCATGCCACACGGAAAAGAGGCCCTCAAACAGGCAGAGCATCTTCATAGTTCATACAAACACGAGACTATGGATCACAGAGTTGTTTGGTGGCATCAGTCCATTATGCGATGTGTGAATGACATCAGTATCAGTACTGTGTACAAATGATGCATCACATCAGTCTCAGGTCTAATTAGTTTGTGTATTTCTGCATTCATAATTAAAAATCTAGATTTCAAACGCAGATTTTTCCTAACACACTTCAGTAATCCTTGATCATGCTTTTAGTCAAAGTCTATTCAATCACACTTGAAGCGCACACTTGGTAATCTGTCCGCATACATGACGATGCAAGCATGGAAATGGATGTGCTGACACAAGTTTGTGCAGTACATACACAAATATGCTGTGCACTGTGCAGTGCTTAAGTTTAAGACACCTCCCCTTTTGGGGTTCTGTGTATAGTGTTCCTGCAATTTGTAACCAAGCGGGTTTTTTTTTTTGTTTGTTTTTTCGCTTTGAGGAGCCACACAAGAAGTTACTGGCACAGAGACGACACCTGCCGCATTAATCCAAATAATGAAATGATGAATGGTTATTGGCCTGGATATTCACATTGTGTCTTTTTTGCCATTTTGTCTACTCATATATGATACAGGCCGAATCTGACTTGCGCTCTCCATGTTTGCATCTGACAACAAGTGTGTGCGCGCGTGTGTGTGTGTAATCTTCTTATGAGGACGAATAAATCTGCCCTGACTCATCCAGACCTGCTGAGTTGGAGACACACCACTCCCCCCCCCCTCTCGATCTCTCTCTCTCACACACACAAACACAATCTGTCCTAAACTGTCATGTTAAAACCGCTGATATCGGGGCAAAAATAGGACAGTGTCAAAACTGCTGCCAGGGAAAAAGATTACCGATGAACGTTATGCAACGTCTGACATTAGCTGTAAACGTTATCTACGGAGCAGTGAGATAACGCTGAGCTAGGTCAAATCAGTCATGTAACATGGGTTATTCAGGCGCTATAAACGCTGGGACTGGAGGGACTGGTTTCCACTGTCCAACAGCCTGGCACCCACACAGAGCAAAATAAAAGACCACTTGTTGATGAATAACGTTAGTTTCGTTACCGTCAAAACGGGATTTCAGCTATTTCTTAACAGTTTAAAGTCACAGTACCGACTCCAAGTGCTACTGCCGCGTTTAGCGTGTGTGTAAACAATGGCGGAGACAAACAAATCAAAGCATTTACGTTAGTTTGCTAACTGTAAGTTAGCTGTTAGCTAGCTTCATGTTAGCCCGTTGCTAACATTACCTCGCTCGTAGAGCCCGCTGAATTTCCGAGTCGTCGAGCCGTGTCAAAATATTCCCAAAACATTGCTGGAAAGCTTTCTAATGTGGCATAGCTCGGGAAACAAATTTCAAAAAGAGTGTCAAGGAAATGCCTGAACATAAAATACATTAAACTGCCTTTCGCTTGTACTGACGATATATCCTTTGAACTGAAAAAAAATGTTGCATTCACTGTTCCCCGTACACCTGAAAATCGAGAACTGTCGAGTCTATACGTGCTATTAGTTGAATTCTGCGCGAAATGTTTTTTTTTAAATTATTATTTTATACTTAATCTTAATGCTTAATACATTTTAGTATGATTTGTATTATTATTATAACAAAAATCGAACGATTGCGGAAACCCAGAGATATAAAATAGAACATATTTAAAATTTTACAGAAAGTATTGTAATTCATGCAGCCTCCGCGGTTTCACCCGTCGATGCAGCTTGCATGTTCTTCCAACTTAAACTTAGATCTCAGCCCCTGATGTAAGAGAAAACCTACCACCTGTTTGCTCGTTGAACATGCGGCTCAAATTTCCGACGTCTCATGAAGTACTAAAATGTATCATCAAACTCACGCTGAGATCACTTCCTCTCTCGGTTCTCCTGTTGTTATGTTTATTATTTAGTGGTTATACAGTTACATTTTGTTCACAAAAATAACAATAGCTGCGTGTGGTGTCTTAAACACACTGCAGTCACTCTTGTGACTTTAATGTTGCTTAAATCGACGGACGTCCAATTGTAATTAGATTACAAAAAATAGATACAAATTTGAGAATAACTTTTTTTTGACAAATTGAGTTAATAAAATAATTATAATTCATAATTGTTTCCATGTCATATTTTCATGCAGATCAGGTAGTAAAAAATGGACGTATAGTGGCTACATAGTTCGTCTTATGTTTAAAAGTTGTACCACCTGCTAATGACTCTCTTTTTCATGAACACCAGAGTTATTTTGGACCCTGACAGGACACTGTTATCTTTTTATCACTTAAAAACAAAAAAAACAAAAAAAACCACAGGCTGATTCCAAGGAAAGAGGTTAATGAATTCATCTAAACAACTCAACTGTGACACTCTCCTTACTGGTTTAACCAGACAAACAACAGAGAGTATCAAGCTCATTAAAAATAGCAGCAGATCAGCAGATTAACATACAACTCTGGTATTAAATTTATGTTATGGGCTCCTAACACAGAATCAACTCATGATTACTCTTACAAGCATCGAATATCTCAACACATTTCTCCACCTCCCCCCAGGCCATCAAGTTTTCTGTTTTTCGTTTTTCCTTTTTTACTGTATTGTAAATCTAGTGAGGCTGCTTGTAGTGACTTTGGTCCGACTCCCTGGACCAAACCTGTCTGATGACCACGCTGTTGGCATTCAAATGCAAACTGAATACTTTGCTCGCATTGAACGTTGTGAGAGTTCAATGTTAAATAAAAATTGCGATGTAAATAAAATTGCAATAAAATGTTCCTCTCAATTTGGAAATTTCTGGAAATTGCAACTAGTGCAATAAATAAACATTTTTGAAATCTAATGATTAAAATCCTCATTGTAGTGATTAAAAAATTAACACAAATTGCCATGAGAAACAATTAATAGTATTTTTTTTTTTTACAGACACCTAGAATCAGTAGGATATATACATATATGCTTTTTCAGACCAACCACCAAGTGGCACCATATCACAGTAGTCACAAACGTCACCCTCGTCTCCAGCAAGTTGAAGTTATGGCACACATTCACATAAATATATGGTTTATTTTGTTTTAGCCACATTGATTAAAATATATATATTGGATCCATACTATTAAGATGGTAAATTTGTAAGCATTCGCCCAATGAGCTCACATGGCAATGGCAGCCAATCAGGGCATAGCATCGGGCCAAATAGAAACACTGAAAAAACATTACAACTATTCAGCTCTTGCAGTCTAAGATGAGAGGGTAAGTATTTATAGACTGGCTGAGTGACTCATCACCGCAGAGGGACAAATCTACAGTGTTTGGATTCAACTTATCGACGTCTTCTGCAAGTCTGCAGTGCGCTCATATTTGTTAGAAGCTGTCCCTTTATTAGCTGCAGAATAACAACAGGCTCTTGTTAAATTGGAAATGTAAGGTTTGTGCAGAAATGGCTGCATGCAGTTTAACTAGTATACATTTCAGTACTTACCATTACATTTAATGCGTAGCTCTAGATTCCAGTCCTGAAGCTTTTGTGCCCAGTGTAATCCTTCATGCAGCTATAGAGATATGACATGGGGTAAAGAAAAGACATCTTAAAGTGACATCTATTGATTTTTGGCCACGTGGTTCCACCAAAAGACGCAGCCTCGACGTTTTATCACCTTCTCTGTTTGTTAGTGCTGACATGTTATCGCAGCATTTGCTATTCGCGCATTCAGCAGACACCAAATATTCACATCCATTCGCAGAAGTGTTTCTGGCCATCGGGCGAAGGTCTTGGTCACTTTTTACTTCTGTTTTTATGTCTCCACACGGAAACTATCTGTCTCTTAAGCTTCTTAAAGCTGCATCACGTTCAGCAGATAACTTTGACTGTATGCCATTCGCTGCCTGGAACTGAGCATGCAGGCTTATCAGAGTCATTATGTTGAAAACAGCCGGCTGCTGCTGCTTGAAACCGACCTGATGAGCCAAAGAAAACTATGAGCTTAAAGAAGATAAAAGTGCTTCACAGAGCTGAATAAGCGATAATTCTCAGTGGGTTCATCAACCAAAGCAAAGTTTTTTTGAAACAACACTTTCATCATCATTTGATCCAATATTAAGAAATATTTATCAGCGGCTTTAAGGGCCTTTTTTTTTTTTCTTTCTCCCATATGAGTGATTATTCAGTTTATTTTCCATCTAGGCCAGAAAAGGGTAGGGAGAGTGAAAGAATTAATCAAAGGGAGAGAACATGTGTTGTCAATAATCGCCTCCTCAAAGTAGTCACTGAAACAGAATGACATTATTGTTCTGTAGCTTTGGTCGTGATGGGAGCGGATCTACAGCTTTTTAAAAGGCTGCTCTGTTCCTCTTTAAAAACAGTGCAGTGCTCTGTCGTACAGTAACCTCTGGTCACAACTGTTGTCAGCTACTCTTATTACATTACAGCCTGCGGGCACATTTCATTTCTAAAAGCAAACCCCCTTCTCCCCTCTGTCCTCCTGTTCCGGCCCACTTTCCCTTCAGACGCCTGCTTTAGCTCCAGTTTGTGAATCACAGCAGCACGACAGGAGTCAGAGGCTGGTATGTTCTCACTAATCATCCCAGATTAACGAGAACATACCAGCGTGTCAAAGAACAGGAAATGAGGAAACACAGATATTTTTTTTTTTTGTTTTGAAGCTGGTCCCAGGTTCCTCCTGGTGCTCCCCTCCGAGCCAAAAACGCAACTGGAAAGCACCAGAAATCCCCCCGATTTGCAGACAGCGCGGCAGCTTCCTCTCTCATTTCTAGAGCATCGCATGAAGAGATATTGCACCATCCTGCAGCAGGCAGATCAGTATTGGGAAGCGATTACAGGATTGAAACCTGCCAGCAGCATGTTTTTATTCGGAGGCGCACCGAGGTGGCCTTGATGTGGTTATCCTGCCACCCACTCTGTGCTGTAATCCCCGCTGTTGTTCAGTGCTGCAGGAAATTCAGATAGGTGTCATTTCACTGAGATAGTCACTGGGTAAATTAGCAGAGAGGAGGTGACTGAAGACACAATGAAAGGAAAGGAGGCCGGTAACTTTATCTGCCTCCGCAGCAAAGCTATTTTTTGCTTTATTTGCTTTGCTTTTAAAGCTATTAAAGAAGGACTGAGTTAAAAGTACAGTCATTTAAGCATCTACGTAAGATTCATTGCACTATGAACCCCAAGTACTTGTTGTAATGACAATACAAAGGTCCTTGATCCTTGACATATACAGTTTAAAAAAACAACAAAAGGCCCAAATTCAAAATGATTTCCCATTATATCAATAAAAATATAGTATATAAAACATATTTGTATGACTAGCTCTAATTCATTTTCATGTAAGCTGCACTTTAATGTTGTAGCTCATTGAGGAGGAGTTAAAACCATAAGGCAATGCAAGGGAGCCATGAGCGGGTGCACTTCCCCTTTAACACATCTTTGTGGGTCTTTTTTTTTTTTTTCTGTAATGTTCCAGAGAAGTGAATGTTTACTCGCTTATCAGCTTTATTAACATGATTAAGCCCCCTTGAGAGGGTAAATCTGATTAATTGTTTTGTTGAAGTAGAATTGAGTAGCATTTAGCTCCAAATGAGAGGAAATTCGATGCCACCTGGGGCAAAGAGGCACCACTTCCAGAAACCCTCGCTCACTGGCCATGATGAGACAACAAGGGGCAGGTTACAAAAGGTTTCAGAAGTCAGTGAACTGGTCGGTCTGGTCGATCACTCCTCTGGATTGGGCTACTGTGAAGATTTGTCACACTAATTATCTACTGAAACCTAATTACGTCTCTTTGCGGACGATCTGAATGAGTGTCTTTATTCTGTCCGTCCTTCCCACTCACACTACCAACCATGCTCTTGGAAAGCACCCATACTAGTCCAGATTTTACACAATGTGCGTAATGGCTGTGTAATGTGAAAGAGGATGTTTGGGTCACTTGACTTTGCAGATCCCCCTCATTGATTTGGTTTTTTCCCCCCAAGCAACACATTTATTACTTTGGTTGACTCTGCGTCATCACCAGTGTGGTCATGTGACCATTAAAGCAACTTTAATCCTTGAAGCTACTTGTAATATAGTTGTCATGTGACCACAGTGGAGCACAAAGCGCATTACCTTTCTCTAAAATGTACTGAATCAGAGGTACAGAAACATTTTTTAAGTAATACACAAGTAGCAAAGAATTGTTTTTAAAGCCGAACTCATTGTTTGGGGTTTTTTTTGGGGCCACTTCAACATTTTAGAGTCTTACCAAGTTGTCGTGATGCATCCAGCAGACACAGAGAGAAACTAGAGACCACCTGTTGACGGCATCCAGTGCAACGCCAGTCTGCGTGTTGACATTCTGATTCACGAGTAGCCTACGCAGTCTGAACAAGTCTGAACACCTAAAAAATACTCAACACTGCTGCTGTGGAAGTTTCTTCAACAGCATCTATCCCCAGGACCACATTTTCCCCATTGAGACACATCAATACAGATTGAAAAGGTTAGAAAAGATACGAATACCACTGTCTTGGCTGTGTGTCTTGTCAGTTTGTGAATATACGACCAGCACTCAGTCTCTTTTTAGCTCAGTTTTCATCTCCACCAACTCCGGAGGGAAACATCTGGCTCATTTGCAGTTAAACGCTCTGCTGTTTACTAGCTAGTCTGACTTGGTCGTTCGGTGAGCGAGGTTATCAGACCTTTTTTTTTTTTTTTCCCTGCTGAAAACAACTTCCTGCTGCCGTCGGAGACGAGGCTGATGACATGGGCGAGACAAAACAAGCTGAAAGAGGACGGAGGCGAACCACAGCGTCGGTCTGTCTCTATGTTCAGTCCCTTTGACAGTACAACAAGCTATTTGTATCCATTATTAATGTAAGAATAAGGATGTGCATGGCTTTACGTACAGTAAATGTGCTTACTTATTACTCAGTAGTGCTGGTCAACTGTTTAGTGTTAAAAATAATGGAAATGGTATAACAAAAACTTCTATTCTGCCCCCGTAACACCTCCTGTCTATAAGCATCCCTCAAATAACAGCAAAACCAAGCATTAAGTATATGAATTTTTTTTTTTTTTGCTTTTATTTTTGCATATAGGAAAATAGCATTTCTGGTATTCAAAACAAAACAAAACAAAAAATAGAGCCTGTGTTTAACCAGATGCACAGACAGGACTGAGAGAGAAACAGAAGAGAGAGAGAGAGAGAGAATTGGATGACGATGATTAGGGAATACAGGTCTGGATGTAGGTCAGTAGAAGCAGCCTGGGGAGGCTCAGACACAAAGACAGCACTGGTTCAGACAGATAAACACGTCTGCCCGTCTGTCCGCTTCCGATGGGTTTCTACATTACTAAACATAGTTGTGTTTAAAGAGCAGGACCTAACGTATCCATGATGCTAAGAGACAAAAAGACATGAGCATGATTGCTGTGTAAATAAATGGCTGTGCACCGCTACATGCAGAAGTGCTCTACGTAGTTTCTCCAAAAGCACCGATGTTGCTCCAGCTACGTTAAGATTGCCAGTAGCCTGTGGTTTGTAGTTGAAAGTGTCTGCTGGTTCGACAGAGACAATCCAGTTATGGGAAGCGTCACGCCGCCTGTAATACAGTCTCTTCGTGTGAAGCACTGGTTGGTTAACGAGCACCAAAGTGTCGAGATCAAAGGATAAATGATAATAGTGCCTGCACCGCGCCGTGCAGTGCAACCTTCCTTAGAAAATATGTTGGGGGGTTTTTTGGCATTTTTATGGTTCCAATACATTTTCTGGAACTGCCATAAGAGCACAACGACTGTTTCCCACTTTCCACGAACACAAGTGCACTTGAGACCAGCAGACTCAGCTTAATGGTTTGTGAATGGGTAGAGTGGGACTCCAAATCCCCAGACCGTAATCAGTCTGACATTCCACAGATTGATCACGCTACAATCAAACTCACATAACAGACCAAAAACCTCTTCAGAAACACGACTGAATAGCTTAATGCACTGATTGAAGATCCTCTTTGATAAAAAAAACATCTATATAAAGGCTACAAGCTGTACACGTTCAGTACATAGTATATAGAGTATGCTAATACAGATGATTGAATAGATGTTAGCTGCCTCTCCAGCTGTTTAACCTATTAGCTTTTCTTGCTGCTATAACCAACAGAGATTTGCTGCGTTGTACAGTAACTGCTACTGTAAAGAAGAAAGAGCGGTATTTCACATCACTTTTGCACCGTCGAGCCAAAATATAACATACAGACCGAGTAGTTTTTCTAGGCCACAGAAGTCGGCTGCACAATGATTTCTGAGAATTTCAGAGAACAAAGAGCTTATAAACTGTCACGCACTGAGGATGTCGTTTTCATGCTCTCACAGGGCCAGAACAGGGATTTCTGGTTTGGCAACCCCCGGTTCAGAATCACAGTTAAATAAGAGCAGTCATATGATAACAGTAAGATCAAGTGAGGTTTTGTGATATGGACAAAGGCATCGATAGAGATCAGGGCATACTGGGGCTGAGAAAAAGGCATACAGGTCAAAACAGGGTGGATTATGATTGGACGAATGCAATAAAAGGCCAGGGTTGGATGCAAAAGACGTCGGGGGCGTTCGTGGCTCGGACAGGTCGTGAAGAGAAAAGCCACAAGTTTAGTCACAAACAAGGCCGAGGGTCGTGGTGAACTGCACCTCTGGAAAACCCACGCATGTGAACACGTCCGTCGCGAGCCTTCTGATCAGAACGCATGGCATAAATGTTGCTTTTACACGTTCAACTTTGCGACGCACACGAACATCGGGAAGCTTTAGGCATGTGGACCCTTTGGCTTTGAGGAAGAAGGGCGATCACATAAGTAGGAAGGAGATTATAGAATAAGAGGGACTCCTATTACTGGTTACCACCCTGCTTCCAACAGCACCTAGTAGCTTGGTAACAGGAACACTAGTGCAAGCAGTGGCTGCGAGAGAGGCCCGTCTCCTGTTATTTGTTTGTGTTTGTGAGTGTGTGTGTGTGTGTGTGTGTGTGTGTGTGTGTGAGTGAGAAGGAAGGCCAGGAAATCCACTTTCTGCTGACTTTTTCCTGAGGTGGCTGTTCGCTCGGTTTTAAGGCGAGCTGCTCAGAAGGAGCACTGAAGAAGGATAAACAGCAGGGAGGAGAGAAAGGAAGGAAACGTATGAGGGGACGATAGCACCCGGCTCTCAAGATTCTTCTGAAAGTTCTGCTCGTGAAGCACCAAAAGTCCTGAGGGAGGTCCCGGACCCCTCCTGGTCAAAGCCAGTCCAGGCTGGGTGGGTGCAAGGGCAGGGTTTAAGCCAGCTGAGGCTGTCACACAGTGGCTCTGATGATCCTGCTGGGCCTGGAGCTGCGGTGGACCTTTGTGTGTTTAGATAAGTGGTCGCTGCGGGCGAACTTCTTCTCGCACAGTGAGCACTCGTACGGTTTGATGCCGGAGTGGGAGCGGCGGTGGCGAGACAGTTCGTCAGATCGGGAGAACCTGGCGAGACAAAAGCAGGCGGATGCAGTGAGGACTAGTTCATTTATCTGCAACGAGCGAACACAGAACCTGTCCCTAGCGTTGACGAATACAGCTAGCTGTCCCACGGTGCACTGCATGCCTGGTTTGACGCCTTTGATGCTGATCGATAAACGCCTCAAATCACAGAGTCAGTAATGGGTGTTTTTCATGTTGGGAGGGAGTGAACGATGGAGATGTTTCAGATATAACGTATGTTTAGTGATGGCAGGATTCAAGGAGACCCTGAACAGGTTTGGCGAATGAACATGCGACCGGGCGTACAACTGATCCAGCGTGTTACATTCAGTTTTAAAATAGGTTTTGAAATGTCTGAAGTGTTGCATGAGAGTAAACCGGCATCACGTTAACAGAAGACAGATATTCCTGTACCGTACTGTAAAATGACTCGGGAACGACTACTCTAGAGTCACAGAGGCCTAATCGACAATTAATTCAAGTAAATAACTAATACATGACTAATATGACTTTTGATTCATATGAAAGATGAGAAATGAATGTCTTTGGGTTGTGGGCTGCTGCTCAGACATAAAAAGACGAGAGCTGAAGAAGTCAAAGTCATCGTGGGCTCTGGAATGGATTACCTGACGCGTGATAGACAACCAAGAAATTAAAAAGATCATTAAATTTATCATTAGCTTCATTATTATCATTCATTATCATTAGCTAACTATGAACGCTCGACATAGTTACAACATGGAGGAAGAGCTCCGTGATGAGAAACGTCAGGATATGTTCTCATTGCTAATAGATTATGTACACTAACGTTACCGCTATATGAAAGGAAAACTATGAGGCTGCCAATGCAGAGAGCTCTGGCAGCAGAGCGCAGGGCCATCCTGCAAAAAAAGCTGATCGCAGCCCAGCTTCTGGTGCAACTCTGTGCGACGACATCCAGGAAGAGGCTGTGCGTGTTCCACCTACATTCCAGGTGGATTGCAACCATTGAGGCGTTATGATGTGCATTCGATGGTGAAGCGCGGTATTGACTGTGTGACCCGTCGTGCGACCTACCTCCAACCACACTCAGGCCAGCTACACGTGTAGGGCTTCTCTCCCGTATGCCGGCGGAAGTGAGCTTTCAGGTGGCTGCTTTTGGTGTACATCTTCCCACAGCCTGGATGGGAGCACTTGTGGACCCTCTCTGTGGGTGGCACTCTGGTCACCCGCGGGGCAACAGCCTTCAAGAGACCACTGCCCTGGCCCCCAACCCCAGTCAGACCCGTGATCTCTAGAGTCCTCATTGTGATGGGCAGTGGGGCGATCTTGACGTACTTCTGGTCAGGTGACTTGATATCTCCACTGTTTAGTGACACCAAGGCGGTGGAGGTGGAGGGCACCTGTGGTGCCAAGAGGGTGAGGTTTTGTCCTGTTCCACCCTGGAGTCCCATGACCAGATGAGTGAGCCAAATCCCACTTTGAGCACCAGCAGTAGAACCCGCTGGGGTCTGAGGCTGGGCCAGAGGTAGGGGCTGCAGCTGGAGGACCAGTGGAGGGCCCAGGAGCATGGGTGGGGATAAGGTGGATGGTGAGGGGTTAACTTGGGCAGAAGGGGAAGGGTCAGCGGGGCTGGGGCTGTTTTGCTCGTTCTGAGGGGTGTTTGGGCTTGAAGTGCAATGGGAGACACTAGTCCCTTGGTCACTGCAGGTCTCTGAGGAAGCAGCCGGTGGTGCAGTGGCAGATGGAGAGTCACTGCATGGTAGAGGGGAGGCCTCCTCTTTTGGGGTCAGCAGCCCCTCTTTTACCAGTTCCATCTTTTCCCTCAAGAACTCCTCTATGTCCTCCAGGGTCGGGGAGAAAGGGGAAGAAGGGTGGAAGGGGAATTCTGGCAGCTTAGGCTCCTGACTTGCAGGCTCCACTTCTCCCTCCGCTCCAAGAAAAATATGCAGACGCGCCCCCTCCTCTTCGTCTTCTTCTTCCTCCTCATCTTCCTCCTCACCGGGGCTGGAGCTGTGCATAGCCCCAAGCTCCCCGGCCTCCGGGCTGTCGCAAGAGGCCAAACTGCCCCCCTCGCTGCAGGCGCCGTCTCCCAGGCCGAGGGAGAACAGGCTGCCGCTGTCCCTGAACAGGTCATTCTCCAAACTCAGCGTTCTGCTGCTGAGAGACACCATTGATCCAGGCCGAACGCAGGAGAGAGGATGTTGAGGAAACACTATCCAGAAGCGGGATCAGAAAAACCTGCAACGGCAACATTGAGATTGGATTTCATTACCCACCACAAAGTGAAAGTAGATGAAGAGCTATTCACTTATCACAGTACACTGATGAATTAAACTTGAGGACGCTGCTTCTTTGACTACAAAATCTACATATACAAGTTGTTTTTTAGATGTTTATAAGGAAATTGATAATGCTTTGCTTATTTCTTAGGGGTTTAAATTGAATCATGTTGATGCCATTGTTTTACAAAACAAACTTTACACACATGTTAATGTAAATCATCACCATCACAATGTAAATAAAACATTTTGTACCATGATATTGACAAAATTGTGTGAACCGATAATGTAGCACGCCCATCGGATCATGACACACCTCTATTGAAAGTCGATAAATAACACTGATGCAGTATTGACTGTTTGGCAGATGTAAGGAGAAAGTTTGAGATCCGTGGACACTTTGACATACAGCCAGACACAGCAGAGCATCAAACCGTCAAAACCTGGCCAAGGAGCTTATAATCAGATGACTGCAACACGGCGACACATGGCATAATGACGATCTCGGACAATATTACCCTTTTAGTGCATCATATATAACCCAATCAGTTAAAATGACCTTTGAAGAAATGAAAACAGTGGGGTCCTGACAAGCACGAACCTTCATCTAAACCCTAAAAGAAGTATAACAACACTCATAAGCAAGTGAATAAATAAGTAAACTGGTGTACAGCTACAATCCTGACACTTAATATTTGTTAGTCCGTGGTAAATTGATCAAATACGACTTTCACAGCGGGAGCACAGCATTAATGAAAATATATCAGGTCTTAAGCTGAATGCCCCCTGAGGCTTTTCCCTTTCTTGCCACGTTACCGCTGTAAGTGACCCTGTCTTGAACCAGCTCTAACCACAAATCACTTCGAACCACTTCATTTTGATATTAGATACCCCCATCTTGGTTGTCTAATGTATGCCCCCGCCCCTTGAAGGAATATTCCCCCTGAGCCTGCTGCAGTACACTGAAAAAAACCTGTACTATATGCTATAATTATAAGAAATAAAATAAAAATCTTAATTTCTTATTTAGGTTCCATAACAACTATTCATATTTGTAAACAGGCAATAGGAAAAGATGCTAAAATGATTAGAAATATAATAGAAACTTCTTTGGTGGTGCACATTTTAAACATATTAAAAGTTAGACTTTAGTGGCTACCGGTGCAGCGGGACCTCTATCAGGCCCGCAGACCTCACATTTGAAACCGTTTGAAGTGTAAATAGATCTAAAAGCTTACGGAGAGAGGGTGGGGGGTGGTAGGGATTCCCCGTTTGCTAATGTAAAGGATGTTTGTTGCTGCTGTCACACCGTCGGGCACATGTTGCAGCAGGGCCTCATACTTTACACTGTGCACGAACAGGGCGCTGGGTAAACACGGCCCGCACTGACGCGCCCATAACCGTATGGCGTGATAAACTAACCCCGAGTATACGATCGGCCCCGTCAAAAGCGCCGTAACAAAACAAAACGCCATCTGACCGTATTTGTGAACGCGGGGCGCTCGACAACAACGGAATCCGCCTGAATGCAACCGCGTCTGTACAGGAATCCACGAGTCTCAAGTTCGGCTGGGTCAAAAAATGTTCTATTTATACTCCTCCGTCTCTCCGGATGATCCGAGCGGGGGAATCTCGGACATTTGGCTCGACCTACCGTGCGTGTTTCGGGGGAAGCTCGGTGGACAGAGGCGGCGCCGTCGATGGGTTTTAATATTTTCGTGTTTTCTTTTTTCCTCCGTCGTGTTATTGTCGTAGCACACTCACATCCCGTCCTTGCCCCGGGTCCATGTTGGCATTCCTTTTCCCAGCGTCACGTGACTGCATCGCTGCACAACTCGGAGGCACGGGTCCCGTTCCGCGCCTTGGATTGGCCGAGCGCGGCGGAGGCTCGCCCTAAAAGGAGCGCTCCCATTGGCCGCCGCTCGATAAATTCTGACTGCCATGTGTTGATGGAGGGATCACTATACCACGACTCAACGGGATACAATGTGGCCTTGTGACGGTGTACACAGCGGGGAGGACAAAATAATGGAAACAGCGTCTAATGTAACAGTTTACTGATTAGTTAAGTTATAAGTTACCAGCAGAACAGCTCTTTGTTCTACATCCCATCAACCTGCAGTTGTTCTTAGAAGAAAGAGGACGAAATCTGCTCAAAGGGCCTCTGACAACATCCTGCTGAACATACTTTTTGGATTTGTGAAGCACTTCTTAGAGGCCTTGTTCAAATTTGATGACATCAAGTGAATAGTATTACACCCTCCCCAGCGCCTGATGTTTGTTATTGTAATGCTGGAAAATGATCAGATGTAATAACTCCCATTTTCGTCCTTCCTTTGTCCCTCCTCCGGACAGAAATGTTTCACAAGACTGCGAAAATGTCTCATAGCTTCACCCTGTTTGGATCAGTTTGAACATTCTTGTATTTTACGAAAGGAAACGCCTCAAAGGCGCCTCAAAGTGTAAGAGAAAGTTTGAAGCATGATTCCTCACTCACAGGCCCACTGTTAACGCGCCAAACCAACTCTTAGAGCCACCACTTGAGTCACTCTTGGAAATCTGTTGCATTTTACTACAAACAAACCAGCTCATTCAATAAAATATGATGCAGTTAGATCACGCAACTACACGCTTTGTCCGTAGAAATCAGTGAAATACTCTTCACGTGAAAATGGAGTACAATGATCCCTGTTTTATAGAGCTCTTTGTATATGTCTAGTCTGCCTTTGACCTGCTGTGGTTTCTCTAAGGCAAAAATTAGTATTCACACTGCGTTTTCCAACTTTTATGCTTATTCATTTTTAAGGAATATGTACAGTGTAAGCATAACATGAACGCATGTTTTATGAAATGCACATAAAAGCTAAATGGAGAACTCATAGTAAAGTGTTGCAGTGACAAGAGGTTGTGGTTGTGATAGAGCACCATGAATGTCTTTCTCATGTCAGTCTTAATAAAACATATTTCATCATACACTTGCATGTATTAAGATTGTATTAAAATGTGTTTTTTAAGGGTCTTTCTTTCCCGTATAGTTGTATTAATAAGTCAATTATATTACCACAAACTAGGTGAACTGGTGTTAGTCTGAGGGCAACGTGGGCAGTTGCCATTTGTTTTGAATCCAGCCTTCATGCAGATCATTAGCTCAGTAACAATGAGCTAATGATCTGCAGAAAACCTTTGTCAAGCGCATTTTTTAAGCTGCAACGTGACGTTTTTCTTTTAACACTTTACTGTAGGGTTGAGACTATGAAAAACAGATCAGTGTCACGTTAGATGTGAAAAGTTTATTGCTAAACCAAGCTGTTTATCACTTTATTACCAGATATTTTACCTATATTACGACAAAATTTTCACATTACTATCACAGACAAGCTTAACATGTTATAAAAAGAAACTTCTCTTGTTGTAACAATATATTATAATCTTGTTACGAAGTGAAACATTCACGTTAAACTGTGATAACGTGGTGAAACTAATGTTGTAATGAGGGAAGGGTGTGATAAAACTGTGATAAACAGTTGAAAAGTGTGATGAGTACACTGGAAAGGATTTTAAAATGCACGCAGTCGCACTGAAAGAATAATAAGTGCAACCCTCTGGAGGTAGCTTCATCTCACTTTGTCATGATTTGGCGCCATTCACATCAAGCTGAATTGAACTGCGCGTGAAATCTTTCAATTAATAACAACGCAATAAACTTTTTTTTTATGTCATTACCTGAATTTGATCCATTTTTCTTTTTCTGGTGTGGCAGCAACACACTTCTGAAGAAACATTGTTATACAGTATTAGAAAATACTTGTCAGTCAAGATCCCTTTTTAATCCCGCGTCCTTGGTCCATGGAAAAGATTTATCCCAGTGGAACGGTTCACATCTGAAATATCTTTTGCATTTATGACATGCAGGGTGAGACCACAGCTTGTAGGGCCACTGCACACTCTGCTCTGTTTGCCAGCGACAATAGGAAAAAGAGTGACATGGCAAATCATGCTGGGACAAATGACGTCAATGTAAAAGCTCACTGAAGGATTGCATGGTGGTGGAACATCAAGGTCAAAGCAATGCAGTCGTCTTCTCCAGGCTTCCGCCAATGAGCTCTGCTCTAGGAACGCAGCGGGAACCATAACTTGGCGTATGAAATAAGGCAGGGTCGTGCCCTGTGTCCCAAATGGCAAACAATAAAAATGAAAAGCATCATAAAAAGTATTGAAAGTGCCCAAAATTAGTCACGGTCACCAACATACTCCAAAAAATAAACTGTATAGACAATAAAATTGCAGTCTGTGGAGCTGTGGAGACAATAAAAGTAACAAGAAAGCTTTGATTTATCTTTATTAGCATTAAAAACATCTAAAACCTAATAAAAATAACAATAATGATAATAATACATCACATTTATATAGCGCTTTACATGACACTCAGAGATGCTTTACAAAGTGACTTGGGTCACCATGAGACAGTGATTAACTGAAAATGATGAAATTCGTTTTAATGTAGGTTGGAAATAAAACTCTTGAGCATTAAATTCCTCTATACGCATCACAGTAGTAACTGTTTGTTCGCCTTATTCAGCAGGTTGCCAGGAGGATCATGTTAAACCAACCAGAACTACAATGGACTTTGCTAATTGGCACATGCTTCATGAAATACTGTATCTTCATCAGTCTGGGACTAATGACGATGTGCTGGTGGTCTGTTGTACAAAGGCGCCCTCTGGTGGTTCCACGAAGCTACTAAAAGTCTGACTCCAAATCATGCAGCAGTTATTGTGTTAACCTTTGTCAATCTGTAATAAACTATTGAAAAGAATCCAGTGAATTTATATTATTTTAGCATTTGTGTATTCAAAAACATCTCAGACTAACGCAGAAAAAAAGACTAAAGTTAACAGTCACAAAAGAGATTGTGAAAACACATTATACATCATATAATATCACAGTTAACTATGATGATTCTGAATTATATACACAGATATAATGCCGCATAGTATAACTCCTGTGGCTTTACTTATGAAATGATAATGTTTTATGGCAGTTGAGGGTGTCGTTGTTGCTGGGTAGCCTT
This sequence comes from Datnioides undecimradiatus, assembly GCA_008933995.1. Classification (NCBI taxonomy): domain Eukaryota; kingdom Metazoa; phylum Chordata; class Actinopteri; order Lobotiformes; family Datnioididae; genus Datnioides; species Datnioides undecimradiatus. The sequence continues at coordinate 19,643,960 of WARS01000013.1, forward strand.
GCTAACTTGCCTTTGCTAACTATGTCGAGCTAATCTCCCGGCCTCTGGCTCCACACTTAACAGATTCAGATGACACTATTATAATTTCTCTCGTCAAATTCACACACACACAACCACAGCTCGCGGTGGAGCAACCCCTGGGAAGCGGGACGTACACCGGAAACAGCTGCTTGTGCACAGCGTTGCAAATAAAATGTCACAGTTGTCTTTTAAATGCAACACTTCCACGTAACTTTAATGAAACAGATGGGCAACGGTGCAGTGTTTGACTCGCCTTGGTCATATGGAGGGTGTCTAAGGTCTCACTGTAGATAAGGACAATCTCACATTGTAAACACTTAAAGGTCAATATTGCCCCTGAGATGTTGGCATATTCTTGTGTCAGAGGTGGAACAATGGTAGGGCAGGGCGTGGAGAGACATTTCTAAAGCGATATCTTATTTATGAACCTAGCTCATATTATCCAGAACAGCTCCAAACAACTGGGACACCCAGCTGGACAGGTGGTTTTATTTTAAGGATTGAATTTTTTTCTTCTTCTATTGGACAATTAGCTTCTTTCAGTTATTACATGCTGGCTGTAACTGATCCTCTATAGAAGCCAAACAGCATATGGATAAGGAGACTGCAGCAAAATGCTCCACGCGAGGAGTGTCAAGACTCCAGTGTGGTTTCTTAGCAACAGTACACAGCAGGATATCGCTCCCTATCACTCACGCCTATACAAGAAAATTAAAAAAAAAAATTATACATGTTTCTGTGCACTGTTTGATTTTAACCTCAGTTGCTCAGCTGTGATAAAAGCATTGCGTTCATTCACATCTCGTTACCGCTGCTGAGAATGTGTTTTGATTTCGCAATGACAATTCAATGCAGCTCTTAAAAGGATTGCCTTATGTATGTTTCGATGTGTAAACACATAAAAAGACAGTGACTGTAACCCCTTCGGCATCACAGGTTACAGTCGTCTCCTCTGCTGGTGTTCTTCATGGAGAGATCGTCAGCGTTGGAGGTCGCCATGGGTGTAGACAACCCTGGTTGAGCAGAGAAAAGCCAGAAGGCTGAAGCAGCAGGCAGAGGCCATGTAAGCCCTCACACTGTTCGCCAGCTGCACAATTGAGCCGAGGCACATTGCCGGCAGCACCTGCAAAAGAGAATTACATTTGAAATGGTTGATCAGGATCACTTCTTTGCATTTAACACCTTAATTGCTCAGATCTTTTTCAGTATAACGTTGATGGGTTTCATTCAGCCTCGGGAATTAGCCCATTTTTGTATCTTGAACAATCCTTGTTAAAACTATAGGCCTCTTTTACTAATTTGACAATGAGACTGAATTGCCATTTTTAAAACGATCATTTATTTAAGGGATCTGAGTTGGGATATTTTGCAAAAATGAATAGCTAGTTGCAGCAGTTTTGGACTAGTCGGTGCATTTAAAAACCTGCCAATTGTAAATTCTGTGATTGAAAATCTGGTGCTGAGGTGATATTAATAATTAATGAATCCTCAGTTTTACATATAAAAATACCTTTTGAGTTATTCTCCTATTTGTTACATGGCGTACGATACTGGAGGTTAAGAAAGCTGATGAAATTCAAGTTGTAATAGATTCATGTTGATGCAAGTTGGAGGAACTTTATAGGTCATAGCCATGACAATGACCCGGACTTCAGCAGATTTTATTCTGTCTCTTTAATTCCTGAATAGATTACAAGCTACAGACATCCTCACAGCTGTGTGTCAGCACGCTATCGCCTATTGCAGAGTTTGCAAGACCTTCTGGGCAGAGGTGACTGACACACTTACTGATATACTGAACCGAAACCTTCAGGCGTACAACAGATGTCTTGTTATCTGCTGTTGGACAAATTCAACACAGCTACAGAGCAAGAGTTCACAGATGATAGCTGCTTAAGCTGTCTTGGCAGCAGAGAGATTGAGTCTGATGCGCAAAGATGCTTCCAAGCACAAACTGTTTTAGACTTGCTAAACAGTGAAAGAGCTGCTGGGTTATACAAGAGTCAGGTTAGATGTCTCCTGAAATGTCAAAGCAGGATAGATGCATTCGTTCTGCAGTAAATCAATCAATAAATGCAAAATCAGTCAGAAGCATATTATGCATACTCAGATGCAAAATGTACATATACTCAAACAGAAGTGTTAAGTTTTAATGAATGCATGCCCAGTGTTCTCGGTATAGCTGATTGATGCATTGGTATGGACTGTATTTAGCTACATGGTGGAATCAAAGCATGCATGTTCCAATCACCCATGTTACCTGTGAGAGCAGGTAGGAGCTCTCAAGAATCGCCATGTCAAAACAGATCCCTCTCTGCGAGACTGATGCGCAATCGGCGTCACCCCTGTCGCCCCCTCCCACAAACAGCGAAACATGGGGTGATCCAGCAACGGAGGCTGCCCCAGGTACAGTCAGTTCACCCCCGTGGCTCAGAGCGTAAGAAGTGGCTGTGCCAGAAGTGACAAGGGGCTCTGTAAGAGCTACATCGTCAGGCTGACGAGGTCTGGGGCTGCACGAAGTGAAAAAAGCCTCGAAGAGAGAAGGAAAGGTAACCAAAAGGACACACAGGACAAAACAATAGGATGAGAATGAGATAAAATCAATGTGATGCTATAATATTTAATCAGAAGTTTCCCTTTGACGGTGATATGATTGACATAAACGCATCCAGAGCGATCTGGATATCAACTTACTTGTCTATTTGAGTGATAGAGGCACAGCAGGGTGTATGGCAGAACCTGAAGGACGCAGAGTGTGTATCCTGTCATGGCCACCATGACAGTGACCGTTACCACATCATCTGAGAGACTCATGACAGTGGTGGCGAATACTAACACAGCTATGCCACTGATGTACACCGCTCGGGTTCCCAGCAGAGCAACCCAGCAGTCCATTAGCAAAGACCACAGCACCGACACCACGCACTGAAGAAAGAGACCCAGACTTGCCGCACGCACTCCTAGACAGACAGAAATAAAGTTGTGATGAGGCGAGCGCATCCAGTGGGTTGAGTTAAACCTGAATGGGCAGGAGTGCTAACCCTACCTTCATCGTAGTGTTGTCGTTCCTGCGACTGTGGCTCTGCACTTGGCACTCCCCGGTACAATCCCTCCCCCATAAAGTCAGCAAAGAAGATCATGGTGCTCGTTAGTGCCATCCAGCTACACATGTCTGCCAGAATCAATCTCCATAGGACTGCTGGCACACTCTCATACTTTGCGTACATCTGAGGTAGCACTGACATACATGCCGATGCGCATCGTGCAACAAGTAAATGCCAACGGGTCAGGAACTTGTGAGAGCAGCATCTGCTGTTCCAGCTTTTCAGAGGGCTACGGGAGACAGTCCTCCTCTCCTCTTTTCTGGTTCTGGTTTCCTCTGGGATAAAGAAGGTGGTGAGGAGGCAGCTGAGTAAGAGGGACGTGAGTAGGGCGAAGACAAAGGCCTTCTGCCCTCCCAGGTATTGTGCTAAGGGTGATGGGCTCCAGTCCACAGCTGGGAGGAAGAACCTGCAGAATGCATAGTTTAACATGAATCTCTGCTAGAAAATACCAAAACTGTGTTCATCTATTCACTGACACTTTTATGATCCTTATATGGCTGACTCATAAGAGAGTAAGTAACTTCAAACTTTATGTGTCCTGTGCTTTATCCACAACCTCAATTTATTTGTAATCTTAAAGGCCCTACGTGTAGGATTTGAACTTTTACATCTTTGGCACCCCCTAGTGGCTGTACAAAGGACACACTCAGGCAGACAGACGTGCACAGCACTGCCCTCCACTCCCACAGATCCAACACAGGGAGGCCGTGTAAGCTTCTGACACTGATCTACTGAACACACATTCACATATCACTGGATGAAATAAGATTTGGTCAGATGAGACAGATTATTGTCTTTTCTCAGAGGATTAACTGTTCATTGATTTTATTCACTTTAAGCCCTCTTTAGAAATGCTAGCAGCGTGGCTCTAGGAAAAGCAATATCATCGCTCGCATCAGTCCAAACTGAAATATCTCAGCAATTAGAGATAGAGGAATGGCTCTTTAGGGATGAATTTTGGTGATGCCAACTGTTACTTCTTGGGAAATGCCTTCAAAACAAATGGCATTCCCATCAACCTCAGCCGTACTTTGTGTTTAATGCTAATTAGCAAACGTATAGCATGCTAATAATGGCAAATAAAGTGATAAGCATCAGCATATTGGCATTGTGAGCATGCTAGCGTGCTGATGTTAGCATAGCATGAACAAATTGTGAAAGGATAGGCCGCCAAGCACAGATGTGTAAAAGGTCCCCAGCTCCTGCTATACAAGATCACACCCAAACCACAATCTTAGTCATTCTGTCTCACTTTGTGAAAGTCTGGTGTCCCTCTGTAGTTGTTTTTGTAGTTGTTTAAAGTCTCTTTGTGATAGGTTTGTGTCTTCTCCAGCTTTTTTGTGTATTTTTGTCATTATATGGTCGCTCTGCAGCTCTTTGTGGTACTTTTGTGTTTTCATATGAAGACCAGTCAGTCCAAACAGAGGCTCTGTGGCCAGCAGGCCTTTTTCAGTAATCCTTCCATGAGTATTGATCTCAGTTCCATGCGAAATGTGGCCCAATGTCAGAGCAGAGTCCAACTGTCCAGCTGGTTGAAAGGAACATTACGAAGCGTCCAGATAAAGTGCAAATACGGGTTTGACATGTGTCACTGTGTACAATGTAAGATGAATGAGGTCAGAGAAACACAGACTTCTCCAACCCCAGTGGAAACTGGAGCCGCAGTGGCTGAATTTAAAATAAAGCTGGTGTGGAACTTCATTCATTAGACTGATTATCAGGAAACAGAAAGGCATAGAGCAGGGAAGAGGGCTAGATAAGACAGGTGACACCTTAAACACATACATGTCCCTAAGGCTTTTCACTTGACACCACCAGTGATGTGCAGCGAGCAACATTTATAATCAACACATGCCAAAGTCACGCGTTCAGAACCAGTTAGGGGAGAGAAGTTTAAAAAGTGCCTTACCCCAGGCATCCTCCAAGACTAGTCATCAGGGAATGAACTGAGAATGCTTTACGGTTCTCCTCCTCCGCAGGGAACTGGTCTGACAGCAGTGCCAATAGGAGGGTTAGACAGGCCTGAGGAGACAACACAGGGCTTACCAGATCACAGCCGCTGTGGTAGTAACAGTAATCTGCTTCCAGGAAAATATCACAAAATCACTTTATTACAGTAAGTCATGTGTCCTATATGAAGAGACGTGAGGCGGTTTTGGTTAGTTCATATAAGAGATTTCTGTATTTGTGGTTGCATCAGAGCTCTGTAACTAGCTTGAAATGGGTGGGGCTTAGCTGGTGAGGGACCAGTCGAGATTGGTTGATTAGTACTTAACATGCTGTTAGCCAGTTCTGTTACCTAACTTAAGTTAAAGGCAGCTTCAAGGTAAGTTGTGTCTGGGGTATAGAGTTGTATAGACACTCCGCAGACACATACTAACCTGTCCACAGAAATCCAGCAGACATACAGCTCCAGCCTGCAGGGCAGCTTCCAACCAGCGGGGGTGCTGCGGGGACATCAGCACTGCCAGGTGCCAGGCCTGGGGTATGATTTGCAGGCCTAGTAAAACTCCGAGGCTCAACATCCAGATAAACGGCCGCCGACGACCAAAGCGACTTTTCCCCGCATCGCTAGCCGAGCCAATCGAGGGTACAAAGATCAAACCCAGAACTGGACTCACCGCTGGCAGAAAGAGGCAGCCAGTTAGTTCGATTAAACTGGTTCTGAAAGTACATTGACTGACCGGTCAGGACTGGGCATGGCTGGGAAAAACATTTAGAAAAAAAACGTTTCTGCAAAGAGAACATTTTTATTTCTGTGATGAGAAATGTTTCACCAATAAGATCATGGAAGACAGACATCAACTGGAGACAGTGTTTGCATTGGACAGGGGCCCTAAACAGGTGCCCAGCCAAGTAAGACCAATTGCTAAATCTCTTACCCAAACTGTAATTGTTCATTCATAGCTTAGCAACCATAGCCAAGCATGACAGTTCTATTAAAGTTTTGCTATCCCTGCATACTACAGAAGTGTGCAAGCATTCAGTAGTCAGTCTTGAAGGTTGTGTATCACCTTCCAGAATCAAAAACACAACAGCACAGCGTGAGGAATGGCTGAAAGGCTGCTGTTCTGCTCTAATGTGTTCTGCAAACACAGCGCGCCTGGCCAGCTTGTTGCTTGGTTAGATCGGTAACTTAAGTACAAGTTCCAATGCTCAGTTCAGTTCTGACACATCTGCTGCCTGCAAGCCGTTGTAGCTTTGGTGCCAGGTGCTTCTATATATCAGAGTTCAGGGTTAGACGAAGGTTGGCTTTGGAGCAGTTTGCCTAAGATGATCACGACAAACTATTAATTGGTTTGTCCTTCTCTTGTGCAAAAGTGTTTTTCTTTAAGATCAGCATTCATTTTGGTTATTTTGGTTCATACTTTGTTGCTCCACTATGTGCATGCACAGTTATTATCTGCCACTGAGTCAAACAGAACATCCAGGCATTTTGAAATAGAAAATCAAGTTGAATTTAAAATGTATACAGTGCACAGTCCTTAGTTTTATGAATAGTTCAATAAGAAGAATGCTCTGATTTGCATAAATAACTCTTAGATCTCTATTATGGTTGTATTTTACAGCGACATCTAGTGGCCACAGCACCTAAACAGCTTCATTAGCCCCCATTGCTACTAGTTAAACTGTTATGTTTTGTGTAATCAGGTCTGTTTGTGACAACCAGAGTCTTTCCTTGCATCACATCAGTACGGGTCACCCTCACTTCCAACAGGTGGTGGGTAAAAAAATAGGTAGCATCGCAATCAGATTGAGGGGATTGTGTTTATCACAGGAGGCGTCTTCTGGGAATAAGCAAATATTGCAATTTAAATATATAACAATTTTTTTTTTTTTTACATTAATATTATTATTTTATTTCTTGCTCACAAGTGATCCATAGTCACAAGTGTGGGCAGGTGTGCTGGTGTTGGGGGGGGAACTCCTGCACACCTGGGTAGTTGTAAACAGACAGGCCTTTATGTAAATGGTAAAGGGGCTGTGTTTTTTATTCAAAATGCTTTACAGTGTTCCTTTCATTCACACACACACACACACACACACACACACACAGACCTGCACACCTGTGGCGGTGAAACATTTGTGCAGCGGCCACACAATCAGAAGCCATTGGGTGCTCTGCATCCCGAACCACAGCTGTCTTTTATCGAGGATTGTACTACACAGGTACTACTCGGAAAATTAGAATATCCTGAAAAAGTGCATGCATTTCTGTAACTCAGCTTTAAAGGTGAAATGTACATATTACATAGACAAATAGTATGCGAATCAATACATTTCAAGCTTTTATTTGTTTTGATTTTGCTGATTAGGACTTGCAGCTTCAGAAAACCTCAAATTCAAAAACTCAGAAAATTAGAATACCGCTTGAAATCATAATCATAATCAGCAAAATGACAACAAAAAATGCTCAAGATATCTCACTTTGCATGTAATGAGTCTATAAAATGTATTGGTTTCACCCTTTTACGTTGGATTGCCTGAATAAAACAACTTTTACACCATATTCTAATTTTCCGAGTAGTACCTGTATACTAGCGTGAGTCGATTAGAGTCCATTAGTCCCTGACAATGAAACCCCCTCCCCCTCCCCCTCCAAGCTGCATTCAGTCAAACTGTCTTTTCACCGTTCTGAATTAATGCTTTGGCTAAAATCGGCCTGTATGAGCACCACGTGATGGCGACTGCCAGACGTAGCAAACTGCAAGACGTACTCTGCCCTTCTGCTCTCGGTTATATATTTTGCTGCTTCAGGCTACGGCTGACATAAGACTACTGTATAATTACATTTATTGATTTCATTCATACACAGTGTTATTAGCTTTAACTAGCTTGAAGAGTGGTGTCTTTGGAGAGAAGTGCTGCGTGTAAATTTATTGGTAGACATGCCCTGAAGGCGACAGTATACTTCAGGAAGGTCAGGAATTAATTCGCTTAACAATGTTGTGCAGCTTTCATTAGCACCCACTGGCTTGAGCGCAAGCATCCTGGGGCATATAGGCTTTGAGTGGCAAAGGACAGCTTTCCCTGTTAATGTAACATGCACTGAGGAACGTATTGTTTCTGTTTGACTACATTAACTATCAGCGCTGATCGAACATGTGCATGAAAAATAGAAAATGTGACATCCTGGTCGGCTTCATGAACACAGGACCATGTGAGCTCAACAGTCTGCTGTGTTGGGCTTGAGGGACCCATCGTGGTGTGCATTAATTGCCGGTACAAATACAACAACTGCTCCTGCCAGGCAATGGCAAGTCGTACCCCCCCGTGTGTTTATCCACTTACCGAGCACCATAGTCATGTAGCGCTCCTCCAAGCCAGCCTGCAGCAACACAGGTGGGATGTAGATAGTTCCTGCAGCCATGCAGGCCTCCAGACCACAGGATAAAGTGTTTGCCATTAACAACTTCCACACCAGGCCTCGCAATGGATTTTCCTCCTGCATCTTGGGTTTGTTCCTTTGCACCTTGCCTCCTTTCTTTTCTTACTGTGCTGCAGTAGTTCGTCCCGGTGTGAAGTTATTGGCACATGTCAACACAGCTTTTGTATGAAAAGGGTTTCCAGAGGGACTCGGGCTGCTGGTAAATTTTGGATGATTCCCATGTCATGATGTTTTGTGCACGTGTGGTTGTCCTCAGAGAACGACAAACAGAGCTTTCTTATTTTTCTTTATTATTTCCGTCGGCATTAGGTGTCGCGCGAGGATGAGCGGCGCGTCCCATCAGAGGCCAGCTTGTAGACATCTTCTGCCAGCGTGGTGTCGTCCTACGTTCAGACAGAGAAAAGCAACGTTTGGCTTCGCTCATCGTGCAGCACAATGGGCCAAACAACGAACAGCCAGTTTGAGAAATACTTTTGTAATGAGTGTCTTGAAACAGAACCACAGGCCCTATTTACACCTGCATGTCTTAATGTGCTGTGTGGATACCTCTGAAGCTAACCGATACACACACTGTATCGCATTTTGTTTTGTCTACACTGAAGCTAAAGTGTAAAAAACAATATATACGTTTTATGTTCGACGTGTTCCAGCCCCGTCCTGGAGTCTCGCCAGCAATGTACAGATGCAGTCCAGCCACATTCCAGCACAACATTTACGAATTCGTTCACGAACATCTTCCCCTGTGTCACAGACGGGGTGACAAAGTCCCACGTAGGCGTTTCAGATGCCTCACTGCAACATGAATTATTGCTCTTTTTCTCAGCTCATCGCACACCCTGCACAGCGGTCTGGTCGATTCTCTTTGTGAAATGAATAACAGCTTTAAGCTTCTGATAAAAGCAGCTGGGATTTGAGGTGTTCGGTGATTAGAAAACAAATACTGTAAGCGATGACTTTAATAAATAATACTGACAAATATGGTCGAATATTTGCTGTTCCGCTGTCAGTTTCTGCAACCAATGACAAAAAACCAAAACGTGCTCACTCAAAAGTGGAAGCACTTTGTTTGACGCGCTTCCTTTATCACAACTCTCTCATCAGCTGCTTATCTTTTATCTGACACCCTGTGTGTCACTTCAGTCATCTATTAAACACAGTGAAACCGCTCTCTGTCAAACATTAATTCACATCAATATACTATTAAGCATTAAGCAGTAAACCACTGGGTGGCTTCCCTTGCCTCATAAAGGCTCTCTGATCTCTCCTCAAGTAGCTAGAAGTGCGTGCAGCGGCTCACCCAGTGTAATCACGTCTTCCTCGGCAGCGCGCGGCAGCATGTGTCTCTGCTCCAGACAATCCCAGTCAGTAAAACCATGATGACAGGACACACGCCGGTGCTACTGAGCGAGGAGATTCTCTGGATCATTGGGGACCAAAGCCTGAAGAGTAAATGACTAGTTTTCCCCTCATGGCCATGGGCGGGCCTTCTGTCTCACTACACCATGTCAGTGGTTCTGTGACAGTTTGAGGGTTTGGTCACACATTACGTGGTGTGTTTTTATTTCCTTCCCTACAAAAGCGCAGGGTGTGACATGTTCATTCAAGTAATTGTAAAGGATTCGGCTCTTTTCTGTTTTCTTCAACAGGTAGCATCAAATGTTGCAGGTTAGTACAACGGTTAATTAAAATAAACTATATAATACACAGGTTCCATAGATTAACCACAGGTTCAGCATAGACATTAGATATCAAGCTCTGCTTTAGGGAAAAGGTTTTAATATTAATATTAATATATTTTAATACAGCTTGCATGTCACATAAGCAATGGATCAATCAACTACAAAGGCCGGACAAGGAAAGAGCATAAACCTGATGACTGAAAGCACACCAGACGCACCGAATCAACCGGTGACCCACAAATCTTTAGAGAGTGGCAAATGTCATGTGTTCTTGTACTGGCAGTTTGCTCGCCACGACAGTACGTCTGGCCATTTATCTACGATTCATCTGTGGCTTAGCTTTGTGTTTGTACGCGTGTGTGTTTAACACTCGGAGCGAGGCGTTAACGCAGCAGCAATAAAAAGTGCCGAGGAGCCGAGACGTACGCGCCAGAGTCGTAGAAAAGGGAAGACGACAGATGAATTCACGCCTTCGCACGTCGCTGCTGGATGAGGAACATTAGACTGTTAGATGTCAGTGTAGAGGGTGCGTCAGCCGGTGAGAGGAGACAGCGCCGTGCAGTACTGTAATGCACAGTAAAAGTGAGCGCTCGCTGGGTTTCTGCTGTTCAAAGTTGCACGATTTGAAGAAGTTTGAGTTACAGCCTGACTTTTGTAAGAACCAGAGTGCATATATTAATAAGACTGAGTTTTGATATAAAGACTGAACCACTACGTAGGAAAATCACACAAACAGAGCAGAGATTACTTGTTTTTTTATAGTTTATATGTTATACGCATCAGTGACTGTATCCATCCTGAACCTCTCAGCGATGTGGCGGTATGGGACGTGACAAACAGGAATCAACTGAGCAACATTGTGGAGCAACAAGGCTAAATCTAGCTAACTCTCTCTTTAAAGCTGCATTGATTGCTTTTTGTTTCATTCCCAGGACACAAGGGGACACTAACTATTAAAACTTTAGATTCCGCTGCTACAAAAATGAACCAACCTAGCAAAAAAACCTAAATAGGAAACCGATTAAATATAAAAATTTATGATTTCACAAATTTAATCCTTGATTTTATTACTGGGCAGACTTTTAGAGTTGCATTTTAAGTTTTTGTGCATATGTGGGAAGAGGAGAACACACTTGCTATGGCTAACGTGTTAGCAAACAACCGCTACACCTCCAAACCAGAGTGGAGGCAAAGCAGTCTGAGCGACTCACGGCAACTTTGCCTGAGTCATGTTTCCTGAGAACGTCGCTGACAGCTCAGCTCAGTAGCCTTGAGCCGCCGGCCTCAGGCAGAGACGAGAAACCGGGGGGATCTGACAAGCTAACTTCTCTCTGACTCCACAGGTCCACGCTGCGGTTACAACTTTCAAGCCTTTGACCTTCAGACCCAACGACCCTGACTCAAGTGACATCACGTGAGGCAATTAATCAGGTTTAACAAAGCTTTATCCACCGCCCCCCCCCCCCGTAAATCACCTGTAAATATATTTCAATGTGTGAATTCAGGTCCATTCCCTTTTATTTTTCACCTTGCTGTGTTTTTGTTTGTCTTTATTATCTTTTTTATTTAAAATCTATTATATTTTCTTCCTCATTGCTGGCATAGTCATGCAGATTCGTCCGCCCACACGTTTTAAAATGAATTAGATCTAAATGATTAAGACACAGATATTCTTTTGTTTGTGTCTGACCCCTGGAGGACCGCCTGTAGATGCTTTTACAAATATGAAATACAATTGCATAGAAACACTAGACTAGGTGTTACCAGCTGCTCGTCTCTCTCAGGCAGTTTGATGAGATTCTGCAGTATCATTTCTCAGATCAGACGATTGCACATTAAAACACAGCGCTACTGAGCGGCAGGCACCGAGTATCGCCAGCCATTGCAAACCGAAGCCGCTGCACAGAGCTCAACGTCACAAAACAAGTAGTTAAATCCGTATAAAAAGTAGGTTGCCTTTATTAGAAGCTGGGAAACCAAAACATTATCAACATCGTTGTTGTTAATACTTTTTTTTTTTGTAAGACCACAATATTGCCATCACCAGCATCATCATCATCATCATCATCATCATCATCGCTTCGCACTTTTTCCACAACATGCAAAAGATTCAAGAGTTCAGCGTTCCTTTTTCCGCACTACTGACAAAAGCTTCTCCACTTGGTCTCCTGTAGGAATCACAACTTGGCTTACATTTACATTGCCAGTAACAACTGAAGGTAGATAGAAAAAAAACATCAAAAACAGTACAACAGAAGAAATCGTAGAATGGATGAAAGAGGAGAAATTCACAGCCTTATGCCATGTGCCCCCTGTGGGATGATCGGAGAGGAGCCTCGTTCAAGCCCTCAGCGCTGTGAACTACAGACAGCATCTGATCCTTCTGCAAACAGAGCTCTCTGAGCTTAGATTGGTACAAACGCCTTTTTCCTATTTGTTTTCTTATTCATATCCAATCATCTTAAAATGACATTAAGGATTGGGTGCCAATTTGGGACCTGAATGTAGAAAAGACACACTAACCTGCTAATAAGGACAGTTGTAAAACAATTGAATGTGCTTCTGAACCGAGGACTAGGTTCGATTGTGTCCTGCACACATCCAGGACTAATTTCTATTGCAGCCTTGGGACGAGTCAGAATTTCTCCTGACAAATGCCTAATAATGATTTTTATGTTCCCAAGACCACAACAGCAGCTTTCTCTTATTTTTATTTATTTTTTTTGCTTTTGACATCAAAACACTACTTATCGCAAAAAAGGACAATCTCACAAGTGCTGCACCTGATCTCCGAGTCACTAGTTTTGAGATCGTTTATGGCTTTGGATGGTCTGCTGATCAATACAAATTGTTGACTTGTTCTAAGCCTAATTTGCTGCTTGTAGCAAAGACCTAAAACATGAGGACAGGTTACATTCTCAGGCCTCCAACGACGTTTTCAGAGCCACTACTGAAACCGAACTCAACGAAAATTAAGGCATTAAAAAGACAAATGAACGGCAGGTATGTACTGAGCTGCTGATCTTTTCTGAGCCTCAGTACCGGGTAAGTCTGAATTTAAAAAAACAAAGTATCCGCTTCCGAATTACTAATGGATGAACGAAAAGCTCAGAGAAACAAATGGACATGGATACCAACAGTAACCGTTAAGCTGACGGGACTGGGAGAAAGGAGGGAGGAGAGAGTGGATGAAAGGACGAGAGTAAAATCAGGGAGGGGTGGCTGGTCCAGCCACCAGGCAGAACAGATTGGATAGGGTCGGCTTTTTTTCTTTAAAATCAAGATACATTTTATTTCTTTTCTTAAAAAACAAACATTACAAAAAAAAATCTGAATAGAGAATTAGAACAATGAACCAACAGGAGAAAAAACGACATTCATTTTTTTAACTCTCAAAAGGAAAAAAAAAGAAAAAAGAAAACATCTCTTCTTGCATCTTTTTTTAAAAAATAAAAACAAAAACAGAGTTGATTTAGCGGCGCCTGGCACAAGGGGTTGAATGCTGAGAAGATGCTGTGGCCATGCGGGGAGGTGGTGGAGATCGCGTGGGGGTGTGGGTTGCTTCACGTAGCACGGTGCGTCATCAAAGAAAGCCCAACATACAACGAAAACCGTTTGACTTAGGCAGCTGAGCGGCCGAGAGACAGAGAGGGAGAGAGAACAAAAAGCCAGACCCTCTTACAGGAAGTACTCCCACAAGCGCACACATTTGAACGAGTACATAAAAACACACACGCGCTGGCTAGAAACATGTGACAGCGGCGGTCCGGCCTGTAGCAAAGACACTCAGCGGTGACCCACCACTCTGCCCGTCTGCAGAGAGGACTGAACTGATTCGGCTGAAGCGGCGGCTGCGAGTGAAACGCCTTGTCTCGTTCTCCGCACAACAAGAGTTCGGGGGGGGGGGGGCACCGATAAAGTCTGGAACGCACGCGGTGATGATTTAAAAACGAAATAAAAAGAAAGAAGCCGCTTTAACCGAGGGAACCGTTTTGGAGGTTTTCAAAAAACGCCGACCTAGCAAACGCTGCCCTGTTAAAACATCCTGGTTTAAAAAGCACAAAGTACCAAAGAGAGGGGGGGGGGAGGCTTCGGCTGTCCGCGTGTTGACTCAACGTCGCTTTGTAAATACAGCGCTTTAGTTACTGATACTGTGAAGCTCCGAACAATACTTTCTGTAATAGCAGATGAGTCAAATAAAACAGGAAAAGAAAGAAAGAGTGCGGCCGGTTGTGTTAGGTCACTGGTGATCCCAAGGGGGGAAAAACAAAAAAAGACACCATAAGCACAAGTGAACTGGTTTGTTCACGCGGAGGACGGATGCTCACTAGCGCTGAGCTCTCGGGAAGGCAGAGATGCGTCTGGACTAAAACGCAGAGCGATAAAGACAGAGGGTGGGTAATGCTGAATGTCGTGACTCTGGTGTGTATGAGAAAAAACAACAAAAAACCCTCCTTACATACACCGTATGGTCACGTGAGCACAATGTCCTGATTGAAGGGGGGTGGGGTGGGGCGAGAAGCGAAACAAGAGAAAAACCCAAACAAAGCACACAAAGTCCAAACCGTTGAGCCAGGCCACCAGGAGGAAAAAAAAAAACCCAAAACAAAGCAAAACCAAAAAAAAAAAAAAAAGAAACAGGGAAAAAAACAAAACAAAAAAAAAAAGAACAACTCTAAACGCAGAGCAACAAAAGAAAACAAAAACATTGAGAAGAGACAGAGAGAGACACGGAGGATGGGCTTCAGCGGGTACCATCTTCTAGTCTTCACCAGAGGGTGCCTCCTCTTCCGAGCCGTCCTCCTCCTCCTCGTCCTCCTCCTCCTCATCTCCTCCTGCGGCCTCCTTCGTCGTTTTGGGGGCGGGGGAGGACTCTTTCTTCTCGACTTCCTCTTCCTCTTCCTCCAGGGGACTCTCGGGGTCCTCCTCTTCCTCCTCTTTGGGTGAGCTCTTCTCCAGGGCCTTGGCGCTGGGGCGCCCCTTCCCCTTTCCTTTCATTGGGCTGGGAGTCACTGTGGGGGGAAACAGATAAATCAATTATTAATAATCAGAGGCTACTGAGCTCAGAACATCCTCTAAAATGAAGAATCTGTGTCTTATCAGTCCAATCAGTGGTTTAATCACTAACAGAATTAAATGGAAGTGACTCAAATTATCTCCCCGACGAATCTACTTACAAGTGGTAACGGGATAGTTCAACATTTTGGAAAATAAGCTTGCCCTCTTTCTTCCGTCTTGCTTAGGGTTAAATGCTCAGCTCAGATTAGTACGAGGACTGGAACCAGCCGGTCTGGCTCTGCGCAGACACTGAGAATCCAGCTTCCTCTTAAAAATCACTAATAAACATTTGAATATCATAACAAAATGCAACACTTCCTGGTGTCCAGGCTTTACGCAAAGCTAAGCTCGTGATATCCTTGTGTAGCTGCGTATTAAACGTCTCATTAACTTTATAAAAGAAAACAAATAAATGAAATTCCAACCAAATGTCGTACTGTTCCTTTAATTAAGTAGTTAATTCAACTAGTCAAACTTTCGTGCATTGTGTATCATTAATTTAAGATGAGAAGATCTCCCAAACACAGTTCTCTGTTCTCATCTCAACGTGCTGTCCACATATTTGATCAATAATTAGAAGTAGCTTTGGATCTGGGGTTAAGTCTTGACTATAAAGGCCAAACTCAGGGTCTAATCCTAATCTGTGTCATCATCCGCCCTTCACTAATTGTCATTTGAATTCACTCCGGGTGCTTGCAGAGCGAACGGACCCCTCACCTGTGGCCTTTAGTCGAGGTTTTGGGCTCTTCTTCTCCTTCTTGTCCGGCCGTCCCCGTCGAATCACCTTCTTGCCTCTCTTCTTGGAGTGACCATAGTCACTGTCATCATCATCCTCCACCATGAAGTCCTCATCGCTGCCAGACTCGTCGGCTGCACGCGGAGAAGAAGAAGACGACGACATGATAATCAACACATAATCAAGACCCGAGATACTCATCACACTCAAAACTAAGTGCTGCCAACTATTACCCTTTTCTCATTGTGCTCCATTTGAATGTTTATCAGAGCACAAATGTGTTAAATTCGGCAGCATTTTACAAGAAAAATACAAAACATTTGGGAAAAACTTCGAGGAAATTAACAGTATATCGTGTAATACAACTCCATTTTTCCTTCCAATCATCTGGGGACCTTTAGGGACCTCTTTGAGGGCCCTGAGCTGCAGGACTGAACCACTCCTCTACAGGAAACATCTGCTACATCAGTGCTGTCATCAGCAACGATTGGTCTGTCGGGGCAACTGCTGGCTTCTGGTGCACCTGTAACATCTGGTGAAGGGGGTGCGTTGAAGTACGAGTGCGCAGTGGTACGTACGATCCATGTAGGACTCCTCTTGGTCTTCGTGTTCCTCGTCCTCGCTGCCTCCATCGCCGAGCAGGATCTCCCTCTGTTTGGACACAGCCTTGGAGGCCGCCTGGCGCACTGTACGCTTTCGACTCACTTCCCTGTCATCATCGCTGTCATCTGCACAGAGCACAGTTACAACAGTGAATCACAGCGTGACAGGTAAAAAAAACAAAACAACAACAACAAACAAGACAACAATAAACAGAGAATAATACATTATTCAAGCTTCACGCTGCTGCTTTTAGCAGAAGTGACAGCAACAAAATCGACGACTCCACTCGTGTCGCACACCTTTAGTGAGTCTACACAAAAGAACCGTGTAACTGAATGGGCGTTTACTGCCTCAGTGTGACTGTCATCAGTTTCTTTTAACGTGATTAGCAACTGCTCGGCACCGCCCTGCTGTTCTTTCGTCCGAGGCGTCAGCAATTATAAAGACCTCTATTTAGCGTTTGCGACGAGCAGATCGTCAAACAGTCGGGAGACATAGTCCCTCCAACGTGTCCTGGGTCTTCCCCAGTTGTACACAGAACATTTGGATAAACATATTTCCTATAGCTTTCGTGGTTGGGCCCAAAGGCAAAACTATCCTTTGGGAAGCAGCTCTCCTGTTAACCAGGTGTGAGTTCTGAGCTGGGATACAATGCCTTTAAATGGGACGAACACCGCCATGATGTGTAATGAAAAGCCACTGCAGGTGAGGCGTTTGTGGTGCGCGCGACATCTGAAGCCCCACGGTGCCAGGTCCATCGCAATTACTGAACACACACACACACAAACGCACTCTAACTGACCTGTAGTTAATTAATGTTAATTATTAATTTCAACGCTGATGATAAAGTAAAATGATAGCAGCCATTTTGGTGGTTTAAACCTATGAAACTGATCGACCGCAGACTTAAATTTACACGTAAATTTAACGTGGATATCGTCAGGAGCCGTCGTTTAGTCACTAAATTGATCACAAAAGACGTGACGGCATCGGCTGCGCACATGAAAGCGATTGATCAATCGGGCTCCGTCAACCGTTTGACTCACGCTAATAAATCAAAGCGTCACAGTGTGCGGGACTGTTGGAGGCGAACGACTCAGTCGGCGACAATCAGCCGGAGCTGTGGGAGGAACAGAGTCATCTGGGAGAAGAGGCGCCCGTCAACCACCCAGCTGAAGTTATTTTAGATGCTAAACTGGCAGAGCATGAATATCAATGGCGCCAATTTCTTTCCGCTGAGCAGCACCGGGCGACAACTATATCCCTGCTGATCGGTCATCCCGTGCATGCTGAACCCTTACGCCACAGAACCAACCAGCTGGGAGACTAACGTTGGCTTGTAACTGGACTATTTTCACAGTGGGGTAGGAGTGGTTTTATTTAAGTTATGGATCTGATCACTTCCTCAGCCACTGCCCCTCTCTGTCAAGATGAATGAAACGTCGTGACTCCTGAGACACGAACCTGCGCGGTGCCGGTGCAAACAGCTGCGCAGATTAAAGCTCATGCGTCTGTTGCCTGAGACGTGTGATAGACTTGCGGTCTGTTGAAGGGGTTTAGTTTATCCAGGGTTCGTTTTAAAGTTTCACGACTGAATATCATTGATCTTGTAACATTAAATATTTAAAAAAAAATGTGATTTGCTTCTTTTTTTTTTAATCGAATCGTCTTTTTACCTGGTTCTAGTTTGTTGAAACAGTAACAAATAACGGCGCAGGGTTGAATTTAAAAGGTTCAGTTTAAATTGCAGTTAGAAAAATCGTGATAAGATGTTTTCTTCCTTAAAATCAATGATGAACTCATGTACTGGTCTTGATGGGCTCTGGGAAGAAATGCCTTTGTGCAGATACTCCTCACAGTCAACAAATCATTTTGACGCAGAACTCACTGACACAGTTTAAACAGAAAAAACTGGATTGTTACCTGCAGCCCGTTTTCTCTTCGGCCCCCTCTTGCTGGGCTTCTCCACCTTGGCTTTCTTTGCCTTTTTCCCTCTTTTTTCTTCATAGTCACTTCCTCCATCTTCGTCGTCCTCCTCTCCAAAGTCGTTGTCTTCATCATCGCTGCCAAAGTCATCTGCAGCAGTGATACAGAGGGAAGTCAGGGAGCGGTCTCTCAGCTGCCCGCTCTAACAAAGCGCCCGAGCAGACCTTCTCATCCAAGTCAGACAACGGACTCGCTTACCTGCTGAATCATTTTTGGATTTGGAGAGCTTGTCATCAGACTCCTCACTGGAACAGAGAGCGGGACGAAACAAAAGAAACAGTTAGAGTTAATAAGGCACAGACTTCAATCTGCATTTCATTCAGCAAACAAATACGCAAACACGCAAACCAGCACGAGATCCGCATCAATGAGCTCCTGGACAAATAATAAAAACACTTTTTTTGTGTGCTTTTGGCGCACATTTGATTGCATGCCTGTCTGCGGTGATTTCATCTGATGGCCACCAACAGCTGCACATCAACAAACAGCCGCTTGTTATTTCACGGAGGAGAAGACGACACTATAGAAAAGGCGATTTCAACGCTTAAAACACACAGACGCCATCAATCATTAAGTTGGGAAATCAGCCTGCTGACCGAGGGACTGCCCACGAGAGCTGGTGGACGACCCCTCAGCCACCGGGAAACTGCTTACTTCATGTTACGTCGAGCGTCTCGATCCAGGAAAATGTTTGATCAGGGACGATTTCATTTACGTTTAGTTACACATTTTATCCGTCGGCTGGCCTTCAAGGAGAAACTGTCGTACCCGGTTGTCCCCCTTTGTACCACTCATCATGTGTAACCCCTCTCTGACGACACGCTTTTGTGTCCCACATGCAGCGCTTCCCCGTTACCATTATATTGGGGGGTCTGTCACCGTCTGTTGATAATAAGCTTAAGCATAAAATAATATTCTTGAATGTATGTAATTAAATTTCCTTCTACGTGTCACAATACAATATTGTTATTAATAACAGTCTTAGTACTAGTTTCCAGCATTGGCTCATGTCTTCTGATGATATGCATCTCTAATAAAAGAGCAATTATTCCAATATCGCAGTGTTGTGATGGTAGTTTCTTACTTTCCTATGACTCACTGACAGTTTTTACTCAGTAGGAGTGAGCGTCGTGGAGAGACTTGCTGTGAATGATCATGTTATATGGTATGGTCATATTCACATGGTCATGTTCATATTAGATCCTGGCTGTAAAGGCTTCCCACAGGTTTTCCAGTGGAAAGCTTTTAATGTGAAGCAGCAGCAGGAAATGTTTGGTTTGCTTAACGCAGTTCAGACATGGTGTGAAATATGGCTGAGGGGTTCACGTAGAGACTGAGAAACACACAGAGGACCACAGAGAGACTTGTCATTTTCAGCTCAGATGCAGAACTTAGCTGCTGAGGATGCAGCAAAGACAAGGATATCACTGGTTGGTCACGATCAGTCCGACTTTCAAGGAGGGCCACAGCAGCACCGCTCTGCATGGCTATCCTATAGACTGCATATCCAACGCTGTGGCGCAGCAGGGGAAACGCCATCTCCGTGGCTTTGCATAGTGCAGCTGAAGTGGACTGATGCTGGGCCCCATAGTGCATCGCAGGTTGCGTGATAAATCGAACGCAGCTCTCCGCCCGGGTGCTCCAGCTGAGTTTCTTTCACTTTGCACTCCTCCAGCTCACACAGCAGCCCAGTGCTGCTACAACACACCTGGCCGTCTCCCCTCCTTAATATGCATTTGATTAACTGCTATTTCCTCATTCCTCTCCCCCCTTTTAAAGAGGCCTAAGAACTCCCCCCAACCCAGTCTTGTTGCACCTGTACTACTAACACCCTGGTGTCTTTGTGCTGGCTTTGTCTGCCATTAGTGGGTTAAACGCAGACGCTGCCGCGTTTCTCAAGGACACACATTCAGCCCGTCTCTACGTCTCTGTAGTCAAATCGTACATAGCACAAGACCGATTCACACCAATGAAACAAATGCCAATACGCTACCCATTCAAAAAAAGAACCATATAATCGACACATTCATCAAAACAAAAGTCTCATCACAGACTGAACGTGTTGACTGACGCTGGCAGTCTACTGCGAAGGCTCACCTGTCATCCTGTGAGTTCTTTGAGCGCTTGTGCTTGGGCTCTCGAGGGGCTGTGCGCACCTTCTTGGGCTTACTGTCGCCATACTCCTCATCTACAGAGAAAGGACAGCGTTTTAAACGTTCACCTGAATGCATCAACGATCAAGGACACCTTAGCTTAAGCTTTTGGTCACACAGGCCAGTAGATATATACATATTTCCAAAGTCAGATTCTTGATCTGCTTTTCAATGCAGCTATTTGGAGGTCATCTATGGAAGCTTGTGTGAAAAACACCACAATAGAAGAAAGCGTGCAAGGACCGTCACGATGGTCTCACATACACTGAGATCTCACACACGCAGCATGGGTTGATCCATTTCTTACAATCAAAAGCCTCTCACTGAGACTCCTGTATTTCATTACTGAGAAGGGGAGAATGAAAGCCTCGCGACAGGCCTCCAGATGCCGATCCACACAACTGTATAAGAACAGGCTGACAAACCTACAGAAATCACCGTGTGTACAGCTGAGCAAACAGGAAATTAAACGATTTTGTTTCAACAAAATGTTTATTACTGGATAATTTTGCTTAATTTGTTAAACTGCACCAAGATCATGATGAAAACAGCAAACAAAAGACGATTTTATCCATTTCGCCGTCCACTCCAGCACAAACCTCCACCCACTGTGACCTCAGCATTAATCAATGATCAAAATCATAATTATAAACTTTATGAAACACAATTCATGGCAGTGCGGTTGTATCAGACTACATTAAACTGTACGAGTGCAACGAATGAAGTGGCTGTTGAGTGTTTACTGAAACACATCTTAGGCCTCTCTTACCTGCATCATCAGACTCGTTGAATTGTGAGTAGTTCACCACTTTCCTGTTCCTGTAAAGACACACACACACACACACACACAGCGTCAGATGACATTTATACCGGACAACGTTACATCACTGACTACACCTGACATTAGACATGTCAGTGGGTGCTGGAAAGATAGGGTGGTAGCAACAAAGCTATTATATGTCATGTCCAGCAGGCAGCAACAAGTCAGCTTGTGCACAACGTCTGGGTTGTGTTGGTTGGTTTGAGGAGCCACGAAATGCCTCCAGCTGGGGGCAGTGAACTGGACACTGGCCTGCCGTCTACGGTTTCTGTGGCTAATTTGGCAAAGTGTACGAGGGAAGCCTCGAGTAACAGCAGTCAGCTTCAGTTCAGGTAACAAACAACTCTGGATGTTGCTTTAATACTACAGAAACACCGACCCTTATCACCTTACCGGTGTGAATGGCACACTTCAACCACTGAAACGGCAACAAAAAAGTTCAAATAAAATGATTTATATCACTAATTTGACACTCGGGTATCTGTTGCAGTGATCGCGCTGGACTGGTGGCACCACAGATCGTCTGCGAGCACTGCCTGGAAAACTATGCATCTGTGGATCCGAACCAGGTTAAATACTGTGCTGGAGCTGTGTGTGTGTGTGCGTGCGTGTGTGCGTGTGCGAGAGTGTGTGTGGTGGGATGCGAGGGGGGAAGGGTAACAGCGCCATAAACTTTTACAAGTACTTAGATTACAACAACACGCGCGCACACCAACACTGACCACAGCAAAGGCCTCAGACATGTGCAACAACAGGCGGTAATGTGGCCACCACGCTTTCCAAACAGCACCATTCAACTCTCTGGGATATTAGACAGCACAATGCTATTTTTCCCCAACCAGCTGTAATAAAGTAAGTCAGTGAACTGTGGAGGAGATGTTGTGTGTATCTGATGGAACAAATCATGATGGTTGGGGCTGTGATTCGGTCTTCATATCCCGTTCCCAACCACAGCTTTCAACCAGAAACTCAAACGGAGAAAAAAGGGAAAACACCACATAATAGTGTATTAGCTGCAAACTGAGTCGGTTAGATAACTTAACTGGATAATTGTCTGAGCAGTTTTTAAGCAATATTCACAAAAATTGTTGGTCTGCGCTGCCCAGATGCTTTTCTTTGCCGTACGCCCTCGACAAACGCTTCAAATAGCTCTGGGCAATCCGCAGTTTCTTTGAGCAGATTGTTCTAATGTTCATTAATCAGGAAACTGTTCGCCGGAGCTGTACACGTCATCAGATTCAACTGGGGGGGAATTACCAGCTCTGACTGCACAACGCAACGGCTGATTGAATGATTGAAAGAAGGACCCGGAGTTACGCAAACTGTTTTGTCGTGCAACTGAGCCGCTGGAAGGAGTCCGCGTTGGACAATAAATAAATAATTCATCAAATTCCAAAGTTGTTTCTGATTGATAGATTTATTGGTTCATTTATATCTCGACTTTTTGACGTTCCACACACATCATGACTTTGTATTCTGACATAATTTACCATCACAACTCCACACCAGACTATGAGCCTCGAGCAAAACCGTGTCTTGATTACTGGACTGATGCATTTTTTAAACAACACAGGCAAAAAAAAAAAAAAAAAAAAAAATCTTTTAAATCTCTTTTCCTGATTAATAGTAGAGGCATGAGCTGATGTTTGGCCTTAAAAAGAAAAAAATGTCTGCAAGTAATCCGCCAGATAAAAACAGAAAACACTTTCTAGTAATGACTAAGCAAACGCGAGAGTTTTCTCTTCTCGGTTTCATAACAGTCAATATGGATCTTTTGTCAGTTTCAGGCTGCAGGTCAGACAAAATAAGCAATGTTAAAACATTTAAGGCTCCGTTTTGTAATAGATATTTGCCTTTTTTTTGCTATTAGCTATTTGTTTGTTTAATTTATCACTGACGCAGTAAACAGCGAGCCCTGATCGTGCTGTTGGATAAATTCTCATAAATACATAGAACAGCAAGATAGCGTTTGTTAAAGCTGCGACGGTATTATCTTCAGCACTAATGTGTGTGCGCAAGTCTCAATTTGAATTAAAACCATTTAAGGGCTGTTAGACAATGATTTGAGGGTGGGGCAGTAATTATGTCCTATCGTTAGGGGAGTTTCATTAGAGTTTTTGGCATAGCTTGGCTTGTATTGGTAGTTTACATGTTTTGTTGTCCCTAAGCTTACACTCCCTGAAATATCCAATAACTTGTAACTTCCTCCATACGTGCGCTGCGATAATCACAAAAGGGACTCGAGCGGGTTACGAAAAGCAGCTCGTGTGCTGACAATCGCGATCTCCTCATTCTCACACAACTGATTCTGAAACTTGTGAACGGTGGCGCCAGGTCAAAAATGGCCGACTACATGTGGAAAACAGAATTACTCCACAGGCAAGAACGTAATTGCCCATTCACAAGGATCCAGTTCGACTTAATGGTGGGACCAGGAGCAAAACATGGCAATATGTTGCCATGGTGACACCATAAAGGGTAAAATAACCCTCATTTCTACCTTTCCGTGCAATTATTCTAGTAAAGCAGCTTGGTCTTAATGTTCTATTGCAAATTTTAGATTAATGTAAAGTTTCCTTTTTAACTTAGGGTCATTCCCAAGTTCCCACATCTTCTCCTTGTTGCGGCGAACTACTTAAAACTCTGTAAATGGCTGTAAATTCCATTAAGGGCCACGGTAAAAAGTTAAAACTGTTTAACTTTTGTTCACGCTGCCAACTTCTTTTTCTCTGCCGCCCTCACCTAATTTTACTGCCCTGCTCTCGTCCACTAAAACGGTATCAGGTTTGCCTTTATTCATCTGTCCATTCAATCCGTGTCAATGCAGCATAGCATGGCACTCGGGCTGAAAACACCACTGCATTGATTTAAAAAAAAAAAAAAAAAAGCAAGTGTGTTGGTTTGGGTATAAGTGAGATGATATGTGATCCGAGAAGACTAGTTTTAGTCAAACAAGTCACAATGTGTCTGTTTTAAGCTTATTTTGTGTTTGTGCCAAGATTTGCCAAACCTGCAACGTTCCTATCAAGCAGCACATGTGAGGAATGTCCACATACAAGATGGAGGGGAATGGATTTAACTTGTTGAGATATACCAACAAAATAAGGAATGAGGGAAGACTGTAAAGATCAAAAACTAAATTAATATTCAGCTTTTGGAACGTGGGCTTCTGCAAGGTTTATGTTAATTTGGACAAACTTATTCAGACCTTTTTTTTTTGAAGTAAGCAGTGACCTTTGAGATGTAATAAAGAAAACAGATGTATTCAAACTATAAATCCATTGATAAAATGTATGTTTAAGATCCTAAGATGAGATTCCCAGCTGACTGGGAACAAATGTGCAAAAATATACACGAAATGAAAGGAAATACTTTCATTTGATATTTTAAAATGAAGCCAAAATTCAAAATAAGTAAAAAAAAAGAAAATCAATGTAAAGCTATGGGTAGCTTCTTGAAGAGCCTATTTAAGAACAGTCCATTGTTTTTTTATTTTATTTCTTTATTTTCTTCTAGTCCTACTTGGTAAAATACCAGAGGAGACATGAGAAAAATGACCAATTGTGTCTAGCAATAAGGGTACGAACACTTCAGCAAGATATAAGGACTGGTCGCAAGGTTATAACTTCACTAACTGCAAAATGAAATATCTTGTCAATAAATTATACTGGATGTAATAAAGAACCATTAGAATTTAAAATCAAGCTCATATCTTTGAAGAAAGACTGGAATAAATGGCAGCCATACTTGTAATGACTCTTCGTTTAACTTGTCTATTGCATTGATGTCTTTCTCTGTGCATGAGTATGCACAAGCCTGTGTATGTGAATATATAAATATATGTATGTGTAGTTGTGTTTGCCGTTTCTATATTGGTATCATGTATTGTCTGACTTCAGTGTATCAGTTAGCAGTCAACAATATCCCGCAAACTGATATTTAAGTAAAATATGCGTTCCTGGCATTGTTTTTCCATCTTTATATGTTCAATTATATACATGGAGAGCAGTCGCCCTGTTTTCCTTGTGCATATTTCTATTGATCCACAAACTACAGACCTACTAAATCGGAATCTGAAGTCAAATAAAATTTGCATAATCAAAGCCAATACAGGACACAAGTTGTGTCTTCATTTTGCAGCATCAGACAGATCGGTTGTGCTTTAATCAAAGTAACCACAACAGATCAATGCCTTCCACAGCTTTGTGTGTTGGGGAAGCATTTATTTCAAATGAGAGGCTGCAGACCTAACATGTATACGCCTGCAAGTTTGTAACTAGCGATGAAAATGTTATTTAAAAAAAAAAGAAAAAAAAAAAGCAACTTCTAGGATGGCTTGATGTGTTCCCACAAGTTTTATGTTCGGCTCTGGAAAGAATAACTGTAACCCATGTGTCGCCTACAACCAACCATTCAGAGCATTGATCCCATAACATCTCCCGAGTATGTGTTTATGTCCATTTATCTACACGTATCTATAGATATATACAAAAATGTACAGACAGGTTATAAACATCAGCAGGCATGCACTCCCAAAATGACGGCATCAATAATAACTGACATTACAGTATACTGTGTGTTAATGGTTATATTGTTTATACATTATATATATAATATTGTCAAAATGAGGCTTTAAAACTTCCGTACATCCACTAAAAACGTATCTAATTCCACATAATTAAAGACGAGACTTGGTTTTCTGACTGACATTTTTCATGTAGATGCCACAAATGCGGCATTTAAACGCCGAGAAACCGCGAGACTTCACACGTGGGCATTATATTAGATTTGATAGCGTTAAAACGCCTTCTAATCAAGCTCACGGAGGTTTTAATTTGTATTAAAAGGGCAGCCTGGAGACACCTCATGCGTTATAATCGCGGTGGGGGGATCTTGTATTGTGGGGGTGTGGTGACTTTTTGTAGTTCTCCGCCTTCCTCTGACATCAGCCAGCAGTGTTAATTTACTGCCAGCGCCGAAAATGTAGATCCGCTCTCCCTGATTTTTTTTTTTTTTTTTTGCCCTTTTTTCCCCAGCCCAGGCGACGACGACGACGACTTTCTATTGTTCGGAAACGACAAAGACGTTTACTTGCAATGAAATTTTAAAAAAATAAATAAACAAAAAATGGGGGAGTACGGCACAGACGTGCCTAGTCTGCGCGGTAACAAGATCAAATCCCAAGGCCGAACACCACCTCCTCTGGTCGGGTTTTTTTCAGTTTTGGTGGGGGGGTATTAGCGTTTTAGAGCCTCCCCTGGATGAATGGGTAGCCATATTCTCATTCTCAGTCAGAGAAGGGAAAAATATTATCAGGCCTGGCACAAGTGAGCCGTAAAACGTAGCTGGTTAAAATCACACCGCCTAATTTTCCGCTTGGCCTACATAGCAGCCAACAATGCACATCATGGACCCGTTTAAAAGCATGATAGACACGACACAGCGGCGGGCTGCGCGTTATCTCCACAAGACATGGCGAACAGTCCACACCGCTGGGATCCATGTTAGAAAAAAAAAACACAGAGGGTGCACACACAAGAAGGGGAAACACACGCACACGCGTTGCCATTATTTTTTCATGAAATAAACAAATTCCCAGCTCATAAAACACGGCATGGTCGAGGCGTGCATGTTATCTGCGATGCCTGCCAGCGCGGTGTCATTATTAACTTACGGAGAGCAGTGGACAGAATTAGCACACCTACCTCACTGGTCTTGACATTTTGCAGGAATACTGTAGAGGTTAAGGATGTAAGAAAAGAGGGGAGGGAGAAGAAAAAGCACGGGGAGAAAAAAAAAAGAAATATAGATTCCCGCTCTGCAAAACACCGAGGGGGAGCGAGGTTGACGCACAACTCCACCGCACGAGCTAGCGCCTGAAAATAAAAGTACGGCAGCGACTTCTCCTCCACACGCAAATATTCTTAATATTTTTTACCTTCAGCTACTCAAAATGGTGAATAAAACAAACTGAAACTGCAGCCTGTGTGCAACCAAACCCCGCGGCCTTGAGGGGTGGGTCCGCCTCGACAAGCACCGCCCCTACGAGGCCCTGAGAGGAGCAGCGCGACACTCCGCCGCTCCCATTGGCTAATTTGAACGACGAATTCGCTTGCTATTGGATGCGCGCGCTGCTTGTTAAAACACTTTTAGCATATAGTTCCCCGCCTTCGCTAGCATGCTCGGTTGAATTAGCACTGTTAAGAAAACAAAAAGAGGCCCTCAGGTTGGATGCAAACATTGAATTCAGTGTGAGTCCCAAAAGACCATAAAGCAATATTGCATTTAGGTTACAACGTGCACAAACATAATGTATATGTAATGATGCAATATAACGTATTTCAGTAATCACATTGACTGGTGTATTGCTGATACTGAGACCAACCTTCTTCTGTTTCACCTGGCAGACTGCTGCAGCATGAGATGCAGGTAGCAAGCAGTTGCATTCATAGCGTTGCAGCTGCAAAGTCGGTAACATGACAGTTGCAGTTTTTGTCAGATTTCATAAAATTAGATCTTCCTTTTTACTCTTCAGGCTGCAATGTGGATCTAATCTAAATGTAATGTAAAAATAATAAATTGCTACTCCAAAACCCCTTCTTTCCCCTACACTAACAGGATAAATGAGTGTTCAATGGATCCAAACGGGCCATGCAGGCCTGGATTTGTGACCCTGTTGCTGACCTGGGTTTGATGCTGGCCTGACGTTGCCCCATGTTGGTATGAGAGGGTGAATAGAAGTTTTATGATGAATTTAGATTTAATATATGGTATTGTACAGTACCATGGTTCTTAAAAGAGTAGCTACCTGGATTTGCTGTGACGACAGAGGAGATGTGTCCATTGCCCCGTGTGTGAGACTGTCCTTATAACTAGCCTCTGAGGCCAAAATGGGATTTCGGATAACAACTCACAACTTTATCATGCACATGACTCATCATTACTCCTTCTGTGCCGTTCAGCTGTCTCTTAAAACCATATATTGAAACAAAGAAGCATACAGAACAAGAAACATGCAGTGTTTAGGGTATCAGTCAAAATCATTATGTAGCTCCTTGTCCATAAAAAAACACACAGTCGTCACATAATAATGTTTTTTTTCAGTATTGATATTGTTAAGTATATTGTTTCAAATTCAACTTTGTGATGTCAGGAGTCCAGTTTATCCTACTGGAAAATCACAATCACAAATACATTTTAACATTCACGGATAAATGTCTTTTTCTGTAATTACCGACGGATGTCACTGCACAGATGACCTGACACTTGTGGATATTGTTGACATTTAAATGTGGGATCAGCATTTTTGTAATACACTCCACAAATGTGTACATGGCATTAAGCAGCTGCGCCACTGAGCCACCAAGGACACATACAGATAACATGTCTTTGTGTCAAAATCGTCTTCTTGAATGGTGAACGCGCTACGAAGTCCAGGGCAAAGTCAGCAGAGTCAGTGAGCTGCAGACAGGGCAGGCTAAAAAATAAAGACATTAAATGCACATGCTCATGATATGGCAACTTATAATATAATGCATCTATCTTTACAGTCATAAACTAAGCTGACAAACCTGTGATGAAATGCTAATGTTAGTGCAAAGTGCTCAATATTACATACTAGCAGGAGCAGGAGTGTCCACATGTTGAGTGCTTATGCTTCCTTAGAGCCACTTTGTCTCGACTCATTCATTAACTTGCCAAAGTCAGGTTATGATAATTCACTGCTAACTCTGCAAAGGTAGGAACTGGCATTGCTTCACTGCAAAAGAGAAAGCAGCACACATTCAAAGTCGCCTGTCAAGCCTGCAGCGTTTTATAGTTGAAATGTGAAGACCTTCAAACTTTACGTTTGTGAGTTTTCCATTGTCAGCTGTCTAATGAATTCACAACACACAGAGAGCACAATAAAAATGTCTGTGTTGGCTTTAAATTAATGTCATTCATTCTCTTTTACTTGCTTGTCACTGTGACAACACACTGCTTACCAAAATAACAAATGGGTATTTTTTCCCAAAGATTGGTGGTTTAAACAAAACACTGTATGGTTCAACTGAAGTGTGCCATCGATTGATCTTGTATGCTCCTATTGCTAAGTCTATTGTGATTTATTTGTAACAATTGCCTGTTTTAAGCCTGTTTCCCTGAAGGTGCAACCAAATGAAATGAAAAAAAACCAAACAGTTTTAATATGCGATGAAACTTATTCATCTTTAGGTTTTAATCAAGATGGTGGCCTATTTGAAATCATAACTCATCAATTCATGTGCTGTTAAAATGAAACTGCCTGCACACACATGAACACACAAACACGTTAGCGCAGGCAGTACAGTGCTCAGCGTTAAATGCCATCAGTCAAAGTTAAATATATAAAAAGGCAAAAAGAGAGGTACAGAAAGTTAATGTATCCCAGTCACAGTTGTATCATTTGTCTTTTGTGGGTCTAAAGAAGTTTAGCATTTCAGTTTTAACAGTGATTTTTATAATCTTAGAGGGTATGCAGTTAAAACATTTGTAGAGCAACAAGCTTCTGCTGAAAAATCCAGTTGAGTTTTGGAGGCTCTGGGTGGAAGTAACCTTTGTTTTTTAGCCTCATTGAATTTCAGGTCCACCCACTCGTGTGGTGAGTTCGAGTACGTCCTGTCAAATTGCAGGCTGTGCTGAGGGCTTGTTTGGAATGTGAGTTATTCCCATCATGCTGTGTGTGTGTGTGTGCGCGCGCGCGTGTCTTCGTTGTCAGTGATGTAAATGATGTAAAGTTGAAAACGTTGAAAACGTGCTGCCGAATCCTGTTCAGAGTCTAAGGTGTTGTTGCTCGGTATTTGGGGAGGTGTGTGTAACGTGATGAGAAACTGCGGTTCAATAACACGCCTCTGTCTGTTTCTGCAGCTCTTTCTGCCTCGCTCTCTCTTTTCGTCTCTCTCTCTCTCTTGCTTCCACATCAGACAGACTTATGTCTCTGCGTTCAGGGATGATGCTGTAGTGAGGAGCAGGTATGTTGCCATGGCAACCAGAGAAGTGACTCTCGCCTTTCTCTTCGTGGCTTCACAGTTGCCTCTGGATCATTCTTCAGGCCGAGCTCTGTATTTTTCAGAATTTTTTTATTTATTTATTTTTTTATTTTTTATTTACACTGATTAACATAAAATGCAGCCATACGTGATCAGCTGGCAAAGCACCACGCCATCTCCAGTCTGTGTAGCACTGCCACCCTGTGGTATAAAACCTAAACAGCATTGCAGCACGTAAACACAAAAGCACAAATACAACCTCATTTAACCCAGACGGTCAAGCAGCATACAGTAGTTTTCCAAATGAGAAAGGCTTCCAGTATATATCCCTACCTTTGCTTTTTTGATGGTGGTGGTTTGTGGTGGAGAGTAATTACTTTTACTCAAGAAACAGTGGGCATTCACTTGAGTACTACCATTTCATGCTACTTGAGACTTCTACCTCATTTCACATCAAGGGAAATCTTTTTTTTTTCTTGCTAAAAT
The DNA here is from genome assembly GCA_008933995.1 of Datnioides undecimradiatus. Lineage (NCBI taxonomy): Eukaryota > Metazoa > Chordata > Actinopteri > Lobotiformes > Datnioididae > Datnioides > Datnioides undecimradiatus. The sequence goes on from WARS01000013.1 coordinate 19,675,003, forward strand.
AGATTAATTTGCCTGCAGTAGTTACTGCTAACCTCATATTTTTCAAACAATGATAAAAATATGCCTTGTCAAAGATTAAACAAATGGTTCTCAACTGTTTTTGCTTGCAGATTACAGAAAGAAAATCAGGTTACGCACCCACACACACACACACACACACACACACACATTTTTATGTACATAGACAGTGCTCTTCAAAGCCTTTACTCTAAATGTTAAGTAAATGTAAGGGTACAGCAGCTCGGAGCCTGGCTGAGTCTATGGCATTGTATAAATGTCAAACAATATTTGTGTTATACCCCTCGCTGCCAGAAGGGGGAAACACCAATGCAAAACCTAAAAACACTTAATTACGGGTACAGAAAAAGTACATTTTCAGGAAAATGTACACTTTTTAGTGTATGTGCGTGCACAAGAAACTTTAAGACACCATTTAGTATCAGCAGTTTCTGACATTCCTGTGTTTAAAAATTGTATTTAAGAGATAAACTACTCCTACTCAGACAGCATAAGTCAGAGGCTCCATACAAATATGATATAAAGCTTCCATGCTTCGTTCTTTAAGTCCATAAAAAGGTAAATTATCTAAAAAGAAATTGCCTTTATACAAAAAAATATTCAATAATACTTACAATTCCATCTGAGATCTGTCGTTCCATTATACCTGAACTACTTATCAATCAATTCAGTGCTTTAACGGCGTTTCACTGTTCACGCTGCTCAAGGTAGAGCTGGTTTTAACTACTTTGCACACAGTTTGCTACATTGGTCCACTGCGTTGGGTCACCACCAAGGATCACAAGATAAATCTGAGTGAGAGATAATCACCGGAGAAAAAGAGAAGAAAAAAACAGCACAAGTACAGATCTCACTTCAAGGACTTTCCTCTGTCTCTGCCAGCTATATGAAATATTAGAGCATGTGACATCACTGTGGCTCACTTTTTTTTTTTTTTTTTTTTTAAATTAAACAACACCATATGACAAGTTTAGAGGGGAAATGTGTCTTTGCTTAAACCGCTCATCTCATAGACATTTGCAACATGGTGCGGCGCCTCAACAAGACAAAAAGCCTGAGTCATGAGCCAGAAAGGATAAGAATTACTGATCATTTTCATGTTTCAGTGCAAAACGTTGCTTTTTAAATAACTCAAAAACTCATAAAACGTAGCGGAGTAAAGTAAATGTTCTACATTATGTCAGTAATATGTAATCATGCATAAAGCTAATTCAAGTTTTCACATTAAAATGAATAGCTGCCGTAGTCCATCTTTTAATCTGTTAATCTGCACAGTTGCTCGCAGTACTGTGTCAGACGATACTGACGCTGTCGCTCGTCCTCCTGTTTCTCCTGAAGAGGGCAATGCAGGACCGCATTTGGCCCGCAGTGTAACTGGAATACTTGCGCGCCAGCATGGAGCACATTGCTAATTCCAGTCAGCCTCTCATGGTGGATGCCTGCTGGCCAAATGTTTGACTCAGTACCTCTGTCTGTCTGTGTGTGTGTGTGTGTGTGTGTGAACGTTTGATTAAAATGTCTCTTGACCTGGCTGTGACACCCTCAGTTGGTGAACTCATTGTTTGACAGTCTGCAAACAACCCGCTGATGCTCTGAGAGAGAAACAGAAAAAGCAACAGGGTTAAGAACTTCCATAAATGAACCTCCTATTCAAAGGCTTATCGTGCCTCCTGGCACAATGATTGTTCTTACACATCATCCTCCTCCACTTTGGAGTTGATTCCCTCATTTTCTCTGCTCTGTTCTCAGATGAGTAGCTGCAGGCAACGCTGAGGATAAGTGGAGCAAGAAATACAGGGAGTGTGAGAGAGATAGATGGAGAGGAGGCTGTGCTGCTTAACTTAATTCTTAACTCGATGATTTATGTAAAACGGGTGCATGTGTAGAGATAGTGCTACACGCAGACAAACAAACCAAAAGCCTCGCCTATAGTCTGCCAACTACATATTAGTTTGCTCCTGTCAGATCAGTAACCATCGGGGTTTAAAGGATCAGTTCGTCCAAACTACAGAAAACCCCCAAACATATTTACTGGATAATCCGCCAGCATGCTGTCACTGTTTTAATCGGGACTGTTTGTTTGGTAGAGAGTTGCTCCAGTGAAAAGCAGTCCTGAGAAACCTGAGTGAGGTTTGCAGTTAATCCAGAGTTAGCTCGATGCTCTTCCCTTGTTTTCCTCACCTGTCAAAAGTCAAAATCTCATACTTTACCCCGCTGAATCTTAACGACCATGCTAAGACGAAGCACGTCCACAGACCTTTATTCCCAGCGGACATTTGGACGTAACAGGTGGAACGAAACCTGTTAATGATGTCATCGCTCCGGCAATCACTGCAGCTCAGATGAACCCTCTGTGAGGGTTTGCTGACTCTGTCTGACAGCAAATGAAATATCTATTAGACAATTTGCTGGGAAGATCGAAACATTTAATAACATTACCTTGTGATGTGCATTTTAACTGTTCGGTTGTCGCTACTGTAGTCGAACATTATATCAACAACTGTGTATAGAGGTCTGTAATGAGGTTAACTTGTTGTCTTTCTTTAATCTTCAATAGAAATGATAGATGAGGAGCTCAGTTTGATGACTTAAACACACTCTCTTAATTTAAAGCGTTCAATATATATACTGAAATGGTAAAACAAGCGCTTTTAGGATATAAAATAGGTGCTTTTGTCTGTTATTTCAGGGTATATATGATTTATAATAGCTACATAATTACCGAGTTTTATATCTCAGCATCAAAATTGCCTGCCTTACCTTCAGGTCAAATCTGATCCTGTTTGCCACTTTCCAAAACATGGACACCATTAGCAAATGCTGCCATCCTTTCCTGCACTGCTTTTGAAATATATAATTCAAAAGAAAAACTATTGCACTGTTATTAAAGTAAACCCACCTTGTAATACATTATCGGTGTGTCCCATCAACTGACCGGACTGGACTTTTTAACACAGAGCCTGGCCGTGGTGCTGTTGTCCCCGCACGCACCTGTGAACTCAGGCTGATCCTCGCCAAGCAGCCGTCTTTTCACCAATATTTGCTTTCTGATTTGATTTCGTTCGCGCCGTCTTCAGTAAAACCTCTCAGTGCAGCGCTGGCTGAGCTTTTCTTCCAGTATGAAGGACGGCTAATGAGAATATCTGAATAGGTCTAGACTTTGAAAAGCTGTACCATTCACACAGACCGCTTGTGACTACTTTTAGTGGGTCAGTCTGAAGCGACGCGGCGGCCGAATAAATGAAATGAAAGGAGCGAGAGAGAGAGACATCACATCCAACTCTGTGCTGGTTTCTCAGAGGAGAACCGGTGTAAACACGGGATTTGTAAACAAAATGAAGGATGAAACAGTCGCTTCCCCCGTTTGACTGAAGTTTCATTATCAGCCTTGATGCCAGAGTATCCTAAACATTATGTTGTGGGTTTAAAGGTTGGAATAAAACTAAGAGCCGAGCGAGAACTGTGTGTTCTTGACAATTCCCCACTCTCTCCCTGAACAGAGATGTGCTGACAGTTGTACGGCTTGAAATGTAAATAGGTCCGACATTAGTATTCAACCGTCATCCCATACTCTGTTTTTGTGTCTGTGCATGTGTGTGTGTATTTAGGCGGGGGGGGGGGTGTAACAGTTGGGAATTGGAGTATTTGATCAGACTCCCCTTGGTTCGGTGTGAATCTCAGTAGCAGGAGTTCATCTGTGGGACAGTCAGTGGCGCTGAGCGCATCAGCTTCATTGCAGTATTGTCAGATTTTGGGCATCATGCATATGTGCGCATCTGTGTGTGTCTGTGTGTGTGTGTGTGTGTGTGTGTGTCGCTGAGAGCTCCAGCATCTGTCTCCTTACATGTAGCGCTCCTCCATCCCACACATTCAATACACAAGATATCACTGCGACATGCAAACACTAAGCCGTGAAACTCCTACGCAGCCAAGTCAGCTTGTGTGTGTGTGCGTGCGTGCGTGTGTGTTTGTATGTGTGTGTGTGTGTGTGTGTGTGTGTGTGTCTTTCCGGGTTCTTTGTCTGTCACATTCACCGGTAAGTGAACCCTTGTCCCTGAAAATCCAAATGACACAGTAAACTGTTCCTGTCACCCATAAATCCAGGCAATTATCCTGTGACACACACACACACTCACTCACTCACACAAGCAGATACTTTGCAGGCACCAACATTTCCAATGTATGTGTGCCAGTGTGTTAATCTGGCACCTTTTATGCCAGTTGGCAGGGAGTAAAGAAGAGCGAGGAGGAGGAGGGATGCAGTTTTTTTTTTTTTTTTTGCAAACTCAAGGCCAGACGTGATCTGTAGCTCTGCAGCTCCGTAAATCCTTTAAAACTCTACACATGAACTCAAATCACACCCACAGATGAATTCATCAAAACCTAAACACTGGTTTCCATCTTTATTGAACTTATTTCCAGCATGTTTTGAAATATGAAAAGAGTGAAGCGGCTTTTTACCTCAGTTTGCAATAGTGAACAGAGATTTTAACTTGTTACATGTTAAAAAGTTTAAAAGTTTGGCTGCAGGGACACATGGAAAAACACACATTATATATAGGTACAATAAAATTTGCTTGAGACACATACTTTTGGGCTTGCGTTGCTGTTGGATCAGCCTCTGTGAACTAGTAACAGCAGTGGTGAAAGAATAATACTTTTAAAATGTAACAAAAATATCTTTTAATTATATACCATACAGGGAAAATACTCCACCACATTTAAAACTTAAATTAAGGTGTGTAATTGACTTTAATGCAATACTTCATACTGAGATGCAGCAGAGCAGTATTATAGAAAGTAAATACAACGAATTCAGAATCACTGCATTGCTCAAGGAACAGGTTTTAATTACGTTTGCAATCCTGACAGTGGTACTAAGTTGTACTTTATTGTGTATGATGGCAAAAGATGGCATGTAATATGAATTTTGTGAAACCACGAGGCGTTATTAATGTGTCCTGTCATGATACGCAGATCATTAAATAAAGGCCCTTATCTTATGATGCAAACAATAATAAAAGTATCAAGTTTGTGAAGTTTGAATAAATAGAGCAAAGAGGAAATTAAAAAATGGACCGTGTCAGGCTGTCTTTACGTAGTGTGGCATATCAATTAATTATTAATTTTGAAAGACATAAACATTATGAAAAGAAGTGATCTGTAGCAATTAGTATTTTGTGACGTAAATAGAAATCCAATTTAAATGTGTGTAAGAGGGATGCTTTTAATTAGCCAAGTTTAATCTAGCTAAATTACGAGGAGATGGTCCTCGTACGGGATGCATGTTAATAAGATCATACAGAGACATGATGATTAGAGTTCTCTTATGGGAACCCCAGTGTTTATAAGTTATTTCTGATTCATATCGGGATAATAACTCAGTATTATTGAGGATACTTGTGATTTGCAGAGCAACACTGCATTCAAGTCACATCGGCAGCATTTTGGCTTGGGGCAATGTCAGTGGTGTTATCAGATATTTCTATCCCCTAAAAGAAACGCATGCGTTGAATATGATGATTTTAAATTTCCATAGTCCTTTCTCATGTTCACTCCATGCCAGGAAATGCTTCCCATGCTGGCGGAGACCTGTCAGACACTGGGACTGTATCTGTTTGTAACTGCTGTCAGATGTTAACAGGGTTCCAGCATGTTGCCTCATCCTTTTGTTTACACTCTCGGCCTATCAGTCTGTGCAGGTACGGCAACAGCAAAAAGACAAATTTGGGTTTTTTGGGGGGGGTTTTTTGCAGTAGAGCAAATAAATTACATTAATCTTCCTTCTGTAAGTATAAAGGTTACAAAGGTTTTACAGAGAAAATTCACAAGTTTCAATATTATGAATGAATCTATATAACTACAATGGGATTGTAAACCCATTACAGTACAAGCGCATGTTTAAGGATACATTTTAAGCTGCATTTCTGTTTTATAAGGGTAACACAATCATTAAAGTTGAAATATCTGCAAAGTATGTTCAGTCTCGAGGGGAATATGCAGTTGCCCTTCAAAATAATTACCTAATAAAGAATTTCTGCCTACTTTTTGAAAAATATATAGTAATGAGTTTGAACTGCTTAATATTCCCTACAGATGCCACTTCGCGTAATGTTTTTTTATGAGTGTGTCATCAGTGAATGTATCGTAACGTGGTGGACATCTAATTTAAGAATAAGAGTCTTTGGATATGGGTAATCAAACACATTACAAAAACAAGAAGCAAGAGTGCTGTAATAGAGCAATGCAAAATCATAAATTAGTCTTATTTTACATTTTATGGACTTTCTATTCTGAATTGCAAGAGAAAATGAAAGAAGTAGCATTAAATCCTATATCACATTAAATAGTAATGGACATTCCAGCTAAATTAATGATAATTAAGAAAACCCATATCCTGATACACAGATTTAGATATAAGTCCTAAAAATCAAGAAAATGTAAACCTGGCAAGTCAAATAAAACAAAAATCAAGAAAAAACCCAGTGATTCCAGTTACCAGAGATTCAACACGAAAGCGTTCACAATGTGAACCTGTATATAACAGAAAATGACACAAATCAAGGAACAGCCCCTCATTTCTTAAAACGACCACATCATACGAACAAAAAGAAAGACGTGACTGAACAATCACATCAGACGACTGTACTGATAATTAAACGGGAAAAAGAACAAAGTACAGAACAAATCAAAAACTAACAACTGAGATGAAACAGTACTCAACATTTGCCATTCACCAAAGCAAAAACAGCCTTCAGCCTCATTACAAGATCGGTCTCTATGCAGATGACACATTGCTGTATATACAAAACTCTTCCTCATCACCAGAAAAAGCACAAGGTAGTTGTTTAATTCTCCAAATTTTCCACTTAATTCATTGATTTTTTTTGGGCAAAATTTACTATTTCCCCTCTAAGAACTGACAGGCGTACTACAGGCACAACCTTGGGAGTAATTTCTACAACTAAAATCTTCCATTCAAACTAAATCAAGCATAAAGGTCATTGACTGAAGTTCTCCTAACTCAACATCAGATTCAGTTTAGATCTGTTCTTCAAACATGATCATGTCCAGAATGTATCATTTAATCCCACAGGGCAAAACAATATTGTTTCTATCAATAAACTGGGTATAACAGTTACGATATCTGCGATTCGATCATACTGACCCCCTTCTTCATGGCTGACTCCTGATTAACTCTGCACCAGGCGATGAACGGCGCAAAACAACTCATTCATTGATAAACATTGTTATTGTTTTTGTGCACCGACGGTGGTTATGAATAATCTTGAATACTTACTCAGTAGTTCCTCATTACTTCATCATTATCTAACTGATGAAGAGGAACTACAGAGGTACTTACTAATGATTCGGAAGTTAGGAAGTTTTTTCTGGTTTGTTTCTCATTCGTTTCTTTGTACTAAAAAATAGCTTTAAAATAATGAATAATAATAACTAGTTGAACTTTGGTGTCTCTTATTGCAAAGTGTTACTTCAGTCTGCAGTACTGTGCACTGTATATCAACAATCAACAATGTGCTTTTGGATCACATTTCAGTGGAAAGCCTGCCTTTGTGCAGCGTATCTAGGACTGACTCAAAATAAGCTACAGTATGTGTGTGTGTGTGTGTGTGTGTGTGTTTGCTCATGGTAATGAAGGAGCGTGTCACCCACTGTGTGAATCATTGATGGATTTTTAATAGTTTTTGGACAACAGTGAACCTCTAAGGCACAAAGGAATTAGATACCAGGCTTTAAGACACACAGAATACTTGTTAGTAAGATACATTCATGTTTTTTTTGTCTTTTATGGAACTTTTGACAACGACAAAATACTTTTCCACCCCGTAAGCTGAGCTCAGAGCCATCTTTGGTCAGTCAACAGCGCGAGTGTCTGTCAACAGGCTCTGAGAGTCAACCACAGCTGCCGACATGCTCTGAGAGTCAACTTTTTTATGGCTGATTATCACATGATGTGCTAAAAGTCAGCATCCGTGTCAACCGGGGCAGATGGCAGCGGAGACCATCGACAATCCAGGCTGAGGGTAAACAGAGGCGGTTAACCCAGTGCATGTGTGTAAAAAGAGAGCGTGTGCGTGCTTAACCCAGCTCTGGCGCCTCTTGATGCTGCATATGTCTCCTCCTCCTCCTCCTCCTCCCATGGTGAGAAGCTCATCGTCAGAATAGCACTCTCTTCCTTTTCTCCCTCTCTCGCTCTCTCCCTCCCTCCCTCTCCCAATGCTCCACACTTGTTGAAGAGCTGTCATCTCTTTCTCTCCTCTCTCCATCCCTCTCCGCTCTCTCTTTCCGCGCTCTGTCATCTTTCCAGCGTGGCTGCAGGGGCGGATCAAAGCCGAGTGGAGGCGGAGGGAGATGGTAGTTGGGAGGGGGGGTGTAGAGAGAGAGAGAGAGAGGAAGAGCAGGATGAAGAGGGAGTATTTCTGTTTTTTTTTCGGGGTGAAAGAGAGGACAGGGTGGCTCTGTGACACACATACAAACCCCCCACCGAAATATGCAGCTATAAGGAACACAGAGGTTTGAGCTGCTGCTGCAGCAGCCATCTGAGGGCACATAGACATGAATGACAAAACAGTCACAAATGCATGTTCTTGATGAACAAATATAAGGCTGAATATCAATATCACAGCGTATTTAACCAATTCAAACAGACACCGTCATTCACTCTGATCCTGTGAGAAAAAGGTTAAATCAACATGGCTGGTGCTCTTCCAGAAGGCATTATCATTACAGATCCGCTTACACACATGCACACACTCACTAGCAGGGGAGGCCTACAATGATGACTTTTTCATGTTCCCACGTGCACGTTTAGTGCAGTTTTTGCTTTCGGCCACAAGGTGACAGCGTTGGATGATCTGACCGCACGCTGTCAGTTTACACAGGATCTCACATATTTGACCCACTAAATCACCTCAGACGAAAATGTGAAACGGTTAATCGTATATATTTGGGTGGCACCGTTTTAGGAGCGCATACGTCACGGTAAATTATAGAAGCCGGCGGTGGCATATTCATGTGGCTCTGTTGCAAAATTCATGGATGAAGTAGAGTCAGTAAAAGATCAAATCCACTAATATTTAACAAAGAAATACATATTTTTTGTGTGTCTGCACATCAGAATAATGAATCTTTGGACACATCAGCCTTGTATTTAACTGGACATTTACTCTTGAACTGTGTTTCAGCCCAATTTTGAGGTATTTGTATTTGCAATTTTTACTAAACAGCATCAAACAGATTAGAAACTGATTTGAATATAACGTATTTGTTCACTGCAGAAATACCTCCCAGTACTTTAAGCCTATGTTTCAGTCCCCGTTCCCTCACAATGTGAAATCCCATCACGTGGGACATTTGGCTTTGTGTTCAGCTTAAAAGAAATGCCACACCAACAATGAAGACAGTAAGAAACAGTGAGTGAAAGGAAATATAGAACAGGAAGTCAAACAATAAAAAGACAGGGACTGTCACTGTGATAACTAAAAGGAGCAAATTAGTTGCTGTGATTTCATTGCAAAGGCTGAAAAATGATTGTTTGACTGGGGAGTTTATACCTGCTCCTTGAAGGAAGCAGCTCCTACTCTTTGTTTAACAGCTGGCAATTATGTTGATCTCACTGGCTATACCTTTATCTGCTCTTTCTACTGCTTACTTTGTTGTTGATGACTAATAGATGACCACCTTGCTGGCTAAAGGTAAGATCTGTACAATCTGTTTTCTGTTAACATTAACATTTAATCTCCTTTGGAAATACAATGTCTGGTTATTTTTCTTTTTTTTCACAGACAGAAACTCAGGTCCCTGATAAGTCAAACTGATCACTTCACGTCCCCTGACAAACGTTTCTCAAACTTCCCTTTCCAGGCAAACTTTGAAAAGACGTGTTGACTCTGATCTTCTGCAGGATTCAAAGACAGTGTCCTTTGTTTCAGTGTCATTGTAGGAGCGCCAGCTGACATAGACACACTCGCTCACCTCGAGTAAAGTCACAAAGACATAATCATTCTCAGATTTAATGATGTGCCTTCATCTTCGTGATGACTCCTGCAGAAAAGGTTTTCCCTCCTGTTGTTAGCGTGTGCCCATTTGTTGAAAGTATTTGCTAAAAGTTCAAGTTCAATCCTAAATATTGCTTGTGTACAAAAGGTAACCTGTAAGAACATGTAAGATGTAGCATGTAAGAACCCATGGACAAGTTCAGGAAAGGAGTATGAGAAGCTTTATTGGGCTTTCACCACATCCAACACCAAATAAAAACCACAAATTAAACTGGCCACTCATAAATGTTTGTTTTGTTATTTGTAGCTAGCATACGGCGTCCTCCTACATTAATTCCATTCTGAAATGATGTTTTTTTGCGTCTGACCTGCTTTAATAAGGTGCGCAAATCAGAAAATCACCGACTTGACACCGAAGAGCAGATTTGTGCACACATTTAAAAAGACATGGCTGGCTATTGAACTGTCGAACTGTGTCTGTGTAATTAAAGAGAAACCCAGTCATTCCTAAATTTAACAAATCAAATTATTCTCTTCCTTATTTTGTTTGTGGCGCTCCAAAAACTCTTACAGGAGTAGCGCAAAGTCTGCGAACTTTATAAGACCACACATGAGGAACTCCTGCTGTGGAGGAGTGTGTGGGGTGACCATTTCAGCAAACTTTATTGCCCCAAATTTGCCCGGAGACCAGTGTCTTATTCGATTGGATGCTCTCAGCCCCCAGGAGGTCTGACACACTTGTTCTGGTCATGCCCTAGATTAGTTATATTTTAGAAATCATTTCTTGATGGTTTTCAACTGCAACTGCCAAATTTGGCACTCCAAATGTACGTGACCTGAAAACAGCTAATGTAGGAGAATGTCATCAAAGTGGAGGCCTGCAGAGGTCTTCTTGCTACACCAGACCCTTCATAAACCCAAAGACCTGAGCTGCGTCGGGCTAACACTGCGACCGCTACTCTCTGAATTACATCCCGTTTAAACTCGTCTGGCTGAAGTAAGTTCAACGTGACTTGAGAGTGAAGCTCAGAGCTGGATCGGCGAGCAGCAAAAACTTCATCTAGGCTCGAAACAGTTTTGAGAAAATGCAGCGGGGGATCGGAAAAGGCCGTGAGAGCGGACCAAACGGAAGTGTCTCCCGACCACACCTAAAGCAAAATGTGTTTAGAGCTGTTATGAATGTAAAAGTTTTTTTCTGGACAGGTAATTATTATTAGCATGTTTTCAAAAGGAATGGGCCCCATCTTACATGAAGGTAAGATTAAACTGGTGTTGGTTTGGATGGCCTGCTGAGTCCTTCTCAGGCCATGTAAAGCTGCAAATCCCAATTACTTTACACTTCAGTTATCTTTTTATTCACTACTGTCACTGTATTGTATCTTTTTAGTATTATTTTCATGTTATTATTATTATTTCCATTAGTTGTATATACATAATACACATATTCAGGGTCTCATAAATAATGTATGATCCATTTCAGATACCACTCACCCAGTGCTTTATGGCCTCTCTGTTTATGCAGTTAGCTGGTGCTCCTCCAGTGCAGCCCGGTCACATCTAAAGTCTACCACACAGCTGATACGCACAGTTACAATGTGTTTTGTTTGACAAACACTCACAAGGCCAATCCAGTTAAGTAAATCTGATAATGTCCAGAGGTGGAGCAGGCATGCGCTTTCTTTCTGAGAGCTCAGTCTTATCCACTAACGGGGGAAACCAAAGTTTTCCAAGACTTGCTCGGAGGAACAAAGAGGTCCACAGCTCCAGTGTCGGCTGCTGCTGTTGAGCATTAGCCTGCAGCTCTCTCCAGGCTTTCAGTGGCAACCTGTCTCACTGCTGGCACGGAGGTATAGAGCTGTCACACTCTCTGACAGTCACACACTGCTGCTGCTGCGGGCTGGAAAAATATGGTGTTAAAAGTGCAACGCAGTAGTGAAATGTGGGCATAATGGGTTTGCTTTTTTTATCTGATTTCTGCTTATTATCTAATATTCAGCCTACACAGTTGTACGCTGTCCCCCCAGTGGGAGCTGCATTATTAAAAATGTGATTACTTGATTGTCTTGAATACTGATTGTTATTGTACACGCTCTGGATGCTGTATGCTGCGAGACGCCTTTGACTGTGCATGGCGGAGCGGGACCGCTGTCGTGCTGTGTAACTAATTATAAATGACCTCCTCGGCAGAATTCGTCTTTTCTCTCTCTGTCTGTGCGTGTGCTCGTCTGTGCGTGTATGTGTGTTCATTTCTGTGAAGGTGGTTACCTCAGGAGCACAATAAATAGGTCAAGGTTAAAAATGAAGAAGGGGACATTAGTGTGTCTCTGCAGCGTCTCTCCCCATATAATGTCCATTAACATCGAGAATGATAACCAAGGCGATAACTTCGCTCTATAACCCGTAATGGTGTCTGTCCTTGCTCCGGAGTGAGCGGGCCGGGTGCTGCGCTGCTGGGGTGAAACTTCTCGCAATCTATCACCTTCTCACTCCTCAACTTAATGTTACACCAGGTGTACTCAAAAGCTCTTCATGAGTTCAGTCAGTCAGAGTGCGGCTGCAAGGACGCGGTGTGATGCATGCGAAGCGTGAAGGCTGGGCAGTATTGACAAAGTCAAACGTAATGATATATTTGACCAAATAACTCAGTATCGCCGAAGTGACAATATTTTGACGATGGCTGCTGGCGCTTTAAGTGCAGGTTACGCTCTCCACGGTACGGAAAGTGTTTCAACCTCCAGCATTTTCTTTCCTTCTCCACACGCCGCGCAAGGACGCAACAGTGGTGGCATTTAATCAAGTGCTGCTCTCGACTTTATTTTTAATTTATTATTTATTTTATACGCCTGCTTCACTAAGAATGTTGTACCTTTTCACTCATTTAGATTCTAGTTACTTTACAGATTGATTTTACATATAGACGAGACAATAGACGAGCTGCTTATAAATTTTAATACATCTTTATAAATTAATGTCGCATTCTCCGCCTCAGTTTTGATCTCCTACTTGTCCAGATCATCCAGCTTTCCCAGTCATCCAGCTTTTATCCCACCTGTCCTGCAGAAAACTTTATTTCCGCCATCCCAGAACCTGACCTTCCCTGCCCACCTGCCCAACTGGTCCCAATGATCCTCATTAGTCTTGGAGTATACGTACCAGCCCATTTCCACCCACGCTCCACCAGGCTGTCACGTTTGCATCCCACCCTACCTTTCCAGCCTTTGTTTTACAGGCCTGACCTTCTGCCGATGATTCCTTTGGATAAGTTTGCCTGCTCCGACTGCCTTCCTGGTTTTGACCCTTTTGCTTGAGGCTAAAAGTCATAGAGTCAGATAGAGGGAGACAGACCTACACACTGTTGGTTTAAAAAAAAAATAGAAGGTGGTAGCACATCACAAGTTTCCAAGGAGGACAAAGTACTCACGCGTCACTTTCTGGGAGCAGTCTTTGACAATAATATATAGAATCAGCCTCGTCTCCATCAGCTGTGGTGAGTCTTACATCTTAATGCATCTTTTAATGCATCTAATCATTTATTTAGTACTATTATGTTTTTACTAAAAGCTTTTGTCTCCCCCCTCTGGCAGTGAGTGTAATTACATGAACATGCTTATGCGACACCATAGGCTCTGTTATACTCCTAGTTGCTTTAGCCTACTATGTAGCTACAGTTGCAACCGCCTTCATCTCTGGCGAACCAGTCATTCCTGGTAGACATGAAATGCATCACTACCAGTTAAACAGCGTGGGACTGCTGTGGCTTTAGGTCACGTTTTAAAAGCAGGGCCTCGCAGTACAAAGCAGTGTTGTTACTTCAGAGAGAATTCAGAGAACAGAGTTTTCCCATCAGTTGTCCACTATTCAATGCATTACAAGGACCCGTATCTCTCTCCGTCATACATGCGAAACATTTTAAGTCATGTTTTTTCAGACTTGGTGATGAAATAAGAGGGGAGAGTGTATGACATATGCTTTAAGCCCACAGAATGTGTGGGTATACGTGTGTGTGTGTGTGTGATTTGCTGTGCGATCCCAGGTGTGTCTCCTGAAAGTTGAAATGAAACCTACACTCTTGCAGGAAAACTATTTTCACAGCCTACAAGTTTTACCCTGACTCCAGGCCATGTCACTTTGAAAAGATGATCCTGTGCAGGCAACCTGCTGCTGTGCTCGCCTCCATTCAGTCGGTGGCAGAAGCCTGAATCCTGCTGGCAAAGGACTCAGAAAGGAAGCAGAATCACTCGGAGGTATGCACTTAAATCAAGTCGAACCTCATTATGTCTTACCTCACCAGTTTGTTTAGCCATCTTCTTCGCTATGAGAGTGTGAAACAGCCACCCTGTGTGGCAGATAAGTCTCTAAATGCCTTCATCCTTTCAGGTATGCCGACTGGGTGCAAGCCACTGACCCGTGACAACCTCTTTAGCCTCCAGGAGTCTCTGGTGCAGCCAAGCAGAAGGCTCAAAACAAATAGCCTTTAATAGAATTTAAATATCTGGAATTAAATTATGCAAAGTGAGTGGGACCCTTAACCCAAGCCCACCCTCTTGCAAATGAACTCCTGACAATAACGGTACAGTATACAGTGGCTGCAGCATTCACATCAGTAAACACAAGTTCTCCAGCGCACAAACCTCAAAAACACATCCCCTTAAATTCTGCCACGTCTTTTTTTTTTTTTCTCCTCAACTTTAATTTTTCTGGACTGAAAATATTTCTTTGTAAGTGCATCAAACAAAATTGCTCAGGGACCAAACTGTACCTTTCCATTTGATATTATAATTATCATCAAAGCACAAACAGTGGGAGCAGTCGTTCTGTTGGCCTAGAAATTGTTTTAAACCTTTATATAGTCACAGCAATATTATTGTTCTAGGTGAATGGGAGTTTCGTAATTCTCAACTTGTCGCAGTCACTGTTGCTGCAACTCCATGATGTTAACATACAAAGGGATCAGAAGAATAAGTCTCCGTTTGACATCAAACCCTTTTCAATGTGCTTGTTTTTATATTCTCTGATGTGTTTGAAAGGTTTTAAAGCAATCTAAAATGACTTTGTTGCACCAATTAGGGAGCTGTGGTCCTGTATAACTTTGCCTGAATGTGTTTGAACAAGGAGCACGCGTGTGTGTGTGTGTGTTCGTATGCGTGCGTGTGTGTGTGTAGAGCGGTCATCGGAGGTCGAGCGATGTCAGTGTCAGTGCTCTCCCTCCTTGTTGACCCTGTCACGGTGACTGCCATCTAAGTGTCTCCATCCGAGCGATGCCGCTCGCGCACACACATCGACACACAAGGATCTGACATCGTCAAGTGCAAGGGCAACAGCACTGTCAGCGTCAAGGGCAAGGCCAGCAGGATGGGCGACTTCAAGTGTCTTCCCTGAGTCACCACTCCACACCCCTCCCCAACACAAACCCCACCCACACTCAGCACCTCCTCCCTCCAGCAGACAGTGGCAGTGCCTCTTGCTCATGAGATTTCCTATTACTTATTTTTATTTTATTATTGTTTAGATTAACTTATCGAAGTGTTGATTTTTGAGGAAGACGACGGCAACACTCACGTGGTTTGATTAACTTTTTAAACTTTAGCTGTTAAGGTTTCGCAGGTTGGAGGTCGTGATTGCGTGAATATCCAGAGAAGACACGAACAGAAGTCGGTTATTTATTCCATAGGGATTTACTGAGGTCATGCAATTTGCAGCCACCAGTTTTACTGTCACGCAGCTAGCGGAGGAGGAGTTATGACTGAGTTCGTACAACTTGAACTTGGACCATCAATAAGCTGTGAAATCGCTACAGGCTGCAGCTAATTTTTCCCTGTTTTGTCGACATTTAAGCGTGTGATCTCAAATTAATCATCCATATCAACAACACTTCCACCTCCACCCGTCCACTCCACTATGAGTTTCTGGACCTGTTTGCTCTCTCTGTTTGTTTCTTCTCAAATTTCTCCTTTTTTGTTGTTTAATGTATTAATAATTCAATATATCATATAGATTAGAACACAGCTATATGTTGGTGAAGTTGAAGTTAAACCATGGTCAAAGCAAATGTTTTGTAATCTTCAGAGTTTAGTAATATCATAGAAATCCCACCACTGAAGTGCACTTCAGCAAGAGCTCCGCTTCACTTGCAGTGGGTGTATAGAAGGCAGTCCCAGGATCAGTCCAGGAGCTGACTGTGTAATGAGCTTCTGTCTTATTAAATCAGGCACTGAGTACATGCAGAAGGCATCCACAAATTTAATGAAAACAGCAACGCACAATTGCGCAGCAACAATTTCTTTTTGTAGATTTAATGCTGAGACAGCTAAAAACGCAACCCTGGGATGCATGTTTTGCCCAAGTTTCATCACAATCTGATAGATTGTATATGTAATGTTGCACATGGTCAATGAACGGAAATGATGCTGCATCCCCTGCAACCTCAAAGTGTCTATAAAAGTAGGACACCTCACATTTCTTCAGTCAGACACTGGGGGCAAAGCAGTGAATAGAAGACTAAACAAATAAACGTTTAACACTTAGAATGTGTTTTACTTCTGGGAAACAAAGTCTTCTGACAGCATCTTTGTCTGGTCTGGAGAAAGATATCACGGTGAACAAAGAGCAAAGACAAAAAGGAAGAATCCATCTATTATTAGACAGCAGTGAGGCTGCACACCATCCGGATATCACACCTCTGCACTTCGAGAGGTTCATAATCATCACTGGAAGCATCAGGCACCAGTGAACTCCAATAGACACATCAATCAGAGCACTTGCCATCCCCCGTTATCCCACTTAGTTACCACCTGCTTATTCTCAGCCTTAATGCTCCTGTGCTTCCGGCTTTGGAAAAGTTTCATTCGACAAAAAAAAAAAGTCTGTGTGGTTGTGTGTTTGTGAGTTTGGGAGGAGACGGGTGTGTGCGTGTGGATGTTCTGGTGAAGATAATGCAGTCCAATAAAGGATTGCTCTATCCTATATTATATCCGCAAAGTTCTTATTTTATCTCGCATTTATTAGCCTACAGGCAGACAGGACTCCGCCACGAGTGAGTGTGTGCACGCGTGCGCACGTGCTCGTGTTTTGAGGGTGATGTATTGAGCCAATCACTGCGTGACGTCTCATACATCACTTTTATTGCAGCGGTTTGGCCCTAACCCTCTTCCTTCCCTGTGTTGCTCAATCTATCCTTCTCTCCATTTTAGGCACGAGCGGCGGTGAAGATAAATAATAAAGTTTTCATGAGACTTTCACATTCTCGGAGACAAAGAGGGCTTGTCAGTGCGCTGAGAGATAGTGTTTATCCCCTTTGACAAGATTTACTGTGTCAAACTATACAAGCTCTGGCTGACATTAGCCTCCTGACCTCTTGTATCTGTCTACAGGTGGGGGTGTTACTTTTTTTGGGGCAGCATTTTGAGCAAACACGATGCAGATCGTTCCATTTATAGCTGAGCTGAAAGCCATAAATAATAATGCCGGGGATCAGCTGCCATGCCTCTCTCTGTGGAATACAAAGTGGGCCTTTTACCCTCTCGCCATATTGTTGAAAGTAAACATTTGAATTTTACAACAATAAACACATCCTTTACTTTCAGGGCTCTATTCTTTCGCTTCCAACATCATAACCGAGCATTATAAATTCCTAATGTGTCTCATTGCTAGCTCTAATGAGTTTTGATGGACTGCCTTTGTCTGGCCAGCCCATATTATTTGGCTCACTCTACATAGCCTTTGTTATGCTAAATAAACAGGCACAAGACTTCTTTGTTATTGCTAATGTCATTGAATAAAAGCGCCATTTCACCGCTAATTGTCTCCTCTAATCTTCTCACAGATAATTGTTTTTATCCCAACAAAATCTGTCTTGGCTCGCGGTTCATCGGCTCGCTGGCCGAGCAGTCCGGTTTTGATTTGACTTCCTCCGATTCCCCGATTGCTCCTCTAAGAAGGCCTGTGTGAAACAACTTGGCTCGAGATTGGAGATCTTTCAATAGTAATTCCTCATTGAGGGATCATTTTCTGGTACATGATCCTGCTAAAGTCCAATTAACATGAGGGCTCAGTGTTCGTTTGGATGTTAAACAGCAGAAAATAAATCCCTCTCAGAAGAAATACACCACACCAAACGTCATATGTTTCAACACCAGGGTAATAATTACACTACTTGTGGTGTTAACGAGAAACGTAACTAATTAAATTAAACGGCACAAGTTACAATACATTTGTTACTGTTTGTACTGACCAGTTTATGATTTAACCTGACCTCACAGTTGCTCAACACAGTTTGCGTACCTTTCAGGCAACCACTGGTTTCAGTTCAGTATTGTTTACTACTCAAAATCAAATTGCTAACACATTGCAGCAAACATTGCAACACTCTTCCAGCAGCAAAGCTCTTAACTGCTTGGCTGTTCAGCAGCAAACCCTGACTCGCTGTCAAGTTGTAAACCTGTAACCTGTGCTGCCAACACATGAACATTTACTGAAAACAGTTTACATGTCATATCATCTGTGAGGTGCCTCCATCACATCGGTGATCGGTGGATGTTGCCTGAAATTTAAGGAAACTCCAGTACTGACCGCCCTCCTGCTGAGTTCATCTTCTTCAAACCTGCTTGTTGTCAAATCATGAAGCCAAGCTCGCCATACATATAAAGAGCCCCTCAATAGCACTTAAGATTAACATGCAGCTTTTGAAACCAGCATCCAGCCACACACACACACACACACACACACACACACATGAAAAACTCAGACACACTTACCTGGCATGCCTAGTCATCTCTTCACAGTTGGTTTCACTTCATTTTAGTGCTACGCCAGCATGAACACATGCACATATACACGAAACACACCCTTGAATGAGCCAAACTGGCAAGCCGCGTTGGAGATAGACAGCAACTTTGGATGTTAAACAGCCACTGAGAACACTCCTTTCCTTACCAACATTACAGTGTGTGATGATCAAACCACAGCACTTGCAGCTCTTGAGGCTGGACTTGATTAGAGGAAATCTGTAAACTAATCCGGAAAGGGGATCCAGGCTGTGCACAGTTCTCTGTTGGTCTCTTGTGAAGTTTTTTTTTTTATTCCAGCTGCCCTTAATTTGACACCATAAAGAATGACAGAGACAATAGCAGAGAGAAAAGAAGCAGGGAAAATTGGCCGTAATGCTTTTTTTCTTTTAAATGATATACAAATGACTTTCAGAGGTCAGTCTTGAAAGTGACAAACTTTTGGCAAGGGTTTTGAAGAAGAAACTGTTTCCGTTTGAGTTTCCCCTTCGAGAGAAGAGAGATAAGAGAGAAATGGGTTAAGAGAGTAGAGGAAAGGAGGGTTAGGATAGGTCAAGAGGGTGGGGAAATAAGAGGAACAACAATAGAAGCAAAAAAAAAAACCCAAAACTGTAAGAAAAATAAAATAAAAGAGAGGAACAAAAGACAAAGGAGACATGAGATGTTGTTTAGCCCACTAAGCCTCTGGGATGTCCCGTGGGTTTAGTTCTTTTTTATTTTGATTTGATCCATGACAGCAGGACAGATCAGTACAAAAGCAGCCATTGCACTGTCGGGTGCTTACTGTGGAAGCAAGCGCTCACCTTCACATGCCTGAAGAAATCAATCGCCACACAAAAGCTGCTCAGAGCTCACTTGTATTAAAGCCTTGGAGCTCAGAGAAGTATCAGAAATCTGCTGTGCGTGTTTAGAGAGCAATTTAAACAGGACATGCTCTTATTTCAGAGGAAGGCCGCGCAAACTTCTGAGCACCGACGCCACTGTTAGGGCTACCACCAAAATCTGCAACATGCAAGCAATGTTTTGCAACATAAGATCTTCTACTTTTGCAGAATTGGATATGCTGCACTGATCAAAACAAACTCCAAACTTAGAAACTGTGTGTAAGTGATTGCAACTTCTGTGAAACAGACCTCTGTATATAGATAGTATTTCATCTCTCCAGTACCTGAGGCAACGCGCCCACACAAACTAAACCTCTTGTACTGTTTTGATGCAGTGCTGTTTTCAGCCTCAGTGTCTGGCAATGCTACTGATGCTGGTATAACCACTTTAATTGCTGCAATTGCTGAGCAGTGCAACTGCTACTATTACTATTATTATTACCAGTTAGGGCTGGTTACTATAACGGATTAATTCACAGTTTTGTTTTTGCATCAAAATATTAAATAAAAATTAATATTTTTTTCTATCAAACATAAATTAATAAATCTATATCTGGCTGCATAAACTGTTGCATTATAATGTGCTCCAGCTGCAGATTACGGTGCGTTTTCATACCCTGACTGCCCAATGCACGATGGAATAAAGTCAGAAAAACTCTAAGAAACAGCAGTGAACCAAACACAAACCCTGTTGGTCCAGAACCTTGAGCCTTGCTTGCCGATAGACCTTCCCCATACTTTTAGTTCCAGGTGTCTCACAGGGGCCGGGGCCGATCAAACTGTGTTGGCTGAAAGGAGCAGGTGCAGCTGAATTGCAGTGGTATTCCCACCACAGACAGAGAAACAACATATATCCATCATTTGATCATCTACAGCCACTAGGAGGTTCAGCAAGCCCCCTGAACTGATGCAAACTACATCTATATATGCTGCCCAGCACTACTACCAATACTAAGATTTCAACCACTAGAGTACTGTAGTGGGAGAGGTTATAACAAGCAGCCGGGTTTTGCAGTTCCTCGTTTCACATTGTGAGGTGAAAGGTAGCTGGAGGAATTCAGGCTTGGATGAGCTCTACTGCCTGAAACAAACAATGAGCGACTATGTTGTAAAAAATTGATGGAAAGTCTAAAATGCAAGACTCTATACAGCAGAGAGGTCAACTATGAGTCTTAGGAAGCATTGTGGTAAGAGCCTGAGACATCTGGTCACTGAGCTTGAAATTCCCTTGACTGCGCTGCTAATGGCCGGAGGAAATTGGAGGTTTAGATGTGTAGAGCTGAACTTCAGGTTCTGCGCTACAGCACTGGAGTGCAACAGAGTGACATAACAAAACCACCTCAGTTTGTTCAAATTCAATTCATAACAATTCAGGTCTTCACACTACCAAATGGTACTGTTATTGATGCTTGTACTACCACTGGTATTACTTTACAGTACTTTCTTTTCAGATTTGTCAGTAGTAATGTTTCACAGTGTTACAGCGAAGCATAACACTATCCTGTGTTTCCAATAGGATTTTATTGTGAATACAGCATGTTCTGACAATTCCCCACGTGATCGATTGTGTGTATTCAAAATACTCAGATGATGTCTGAATGTCTTACTAATTACTTAAAGGTCATAGATGCAAGAATGTTATGCAGAATTTTTGAAAAGTCTTTTGTTCATTTTCGTGCAACAAAACCACTGAGCTAATAATGCTGCAACACTGCTGACAGTACCAAAAATGTACAATTGTTGTAGCTGAGTTTGATGCCATGCATAATCAAGACACTTATTACAAACTAACTTGCTAGCTCCCTAATCCTTTGCAACAACACCAAAATACTTTACATCTGAATCAATCTGTACCACAAGCCTGCTATGCTGCCTCCGATAGATGTTAATGTTACATGAATTTGAAACACTGTCACATGGGTAATCTACCTAATTATTTATAGATAATACTTAGCTAAATGATTTCCTGCTAGCTTGGCTGTATGCCAGACATTGTAGATGGCGGTAAATCATTCAGTGTCATCTATCACCTTTAAACTGATCAAAGCTGCTTTCTTAATTGTCACCAGCAGGTGGCTAATTTTGAGCACCACCTCTTTAATCCTAAAATCTATGAATGATGAAATCTTACTTGAAAGTGAAAAGTGAAAATGCTGACTCATGGTCTAGGAAGAGGTTGAACTGTGATCTAAGGACTGAGACTGAGTCTGTATAACCAGTATAATAATCATCTACAGTATAATACTGTAATACCATTGTGATAACCTTACAAACTTCAATTAAAGCCATTTTACCTTACGTAGCAGCTGTTAAACCTCCTTTCATCCGTTTATATACTGTAAAAGAAACATAGAATGAGAGATACAAAGTGTTGAAAAACTAATTCGAGCAGAAAGTTGAGTCTGCGGCAGACTTGGCGCTTCTGTTCTGTTCGTGGGCAGAGTTGTGCTTGTTAGCCCAAAGACACAGTGGATACCTGCCAAGTAGTGCTGGAATATAGGACAAGTCCCTGGCTCAAATGCTGTTGGGAGGTATGGGTGAAGATGAATTGAATCTGCTGAGTTCACACTAGGCTTACTTGGAACGAGGTTTGTTGGGAAAGTGTCGGACCAAAACTTCATGTCATGAAGTCGACCAGACGACTGCGGCGCGAGATATTACCAAATGAATGAGCATTTCCCTCATTTACATTTTAGGCGTTCAGCCCAGCTTCTTATCTGGGACTTAATAAGTGTGAGAAAGAAGGGGTTCAAAGTCCTTGCTGAGCATCACTTAAACAGCTGATACACTGTTAACCGTTTGAAGACGAGCCACACACAGTTTGAAGATAAAACTGATATTTAAATATTCATTTTTATCGTCATAGAATAGACAAGGTTTTGCAGACATGTTCAGATTTACGTCACAGGTGCCCCCCGATGCTGATCCTGACCTGTTACCGGCTCTGATCTCTTGCCGTGTCATCATCATTGCAGGAGAAACAAAACAATTTTTCCACATAAGAGCAGTGAATTCTGCTTCTTCTTTACTTCTTTCAACTGCGGTTACTCATTTGTTGACCTTTCACTGTGCTCTGCCCAACTTTAGTCACTGTGTAATTTCTGAAACAATGGGTCTTTGATTAGACACCGGAGTAGACGAGCAGATGGCCAACTAACATTCACTCTCATCTTGCGTCCAACCGACTGACAAACCCTTGAAAAAGGGTCTTAAATATGATTTACTCATAGATCACATCACTCTAAAGTTCCAGCAACAATAATACCACATGTTTTAATGAGTTAAGATGGCTAGCGATATTCTAACTCTTTGCCTCGAGGGTAACTGGGTTCATTAGTGTAGACAACAGGTTTGCCAGACATGCCGTGGTTACTGACTTGCATTTTAGCAGATAACTCAACTGTTTCCATTCCTTAAACGTCTGCACGCGTACTTTTTGGTTTCTCTCGACAATATGTCTGTACACGTTGCATTGTGCTGCTGCCAAACTGCCTCCGCTTCTCTATTTGGGTCAAAAATGTATTGAATTAGGCCTAAATAGGTCTACTCTCGTTGGATCTCACTGTCCTTGATTTCCTTTTGAAGTGGGTGTTTCCTTTTTGGTAAATAGATGTAAAGAAATTACGGGCAAGTTTTCTATGTGTCTGTTTCCAGTTTTTTGGAGCGGTTGATGATGTCTGGGTCACATCCTATTGTCGTGCCTCAAAAATCCTGTCTGTAATCATCCTCACTGAACAGTTGTGTGAAAGCGCAGTGTCGTTTTGAAGCACTGACCTATGCGCGAATGCACGGCGACGTGAGTGCAGCTTACAAAACCAACTAATCACATGGATGCTGCTTTTCAAAACTCGCTGGTCTAAATGTGAAACAGCACTGGACAAGACAAAAGCACAGTGGCAGGTCTATAACCATGCTGTCCAGGAAAAAAAAAAGTGCATGAGCTGGTTTTTAAGCACTTAAAGCAATTAGTGCAGAGGACAGAGCCAGCTGAGCCATTGATTACTGTTATTTATAAACCTGACAGCACCCTGATGGGAAGACAAAATCTACCCTCTCCATCTTCTCCACTCTTCGTCCGTCCCTCTCTTCATCCCCGACTGACTCCTCACCTCTCTTCACCTTTTCTCACATCTTCCCGCCTCCACCTCCCCCCTCACTCGTCCATCATATTTGCAACCCTTCATCTCTCTTTCTGCTCCCCTTTCCTGCTGGATCACTTTCACACATTGCTTCCCCATTTAACAAGTAAAAAGAGGAGGAAAAGAGGTAAGCTGAGCTGGAGAATTCCCTCATACACAAAGAAAAAATGTATTTCTGCGTTTCTGTACGACAAGCCAATACTCCCTTAGGTCTGGCCCTGGGCCTCGCAGCAGTCTGGGAATGGCATGAGACAAAGCAGCAAACAACAACAGCCCCTCAGACAAGCTTGGACATTCTTAGGAGATTGTCTTGCATGCAGGTATGCCTGGATGGGTGTCACAGAGTGGGAACGGGGGCTTCAAATCTCTTCCCAGGCTCTGGAGCCAGCAGGCCTGCAACAACGGGGGCATTATGGCCAGGCCCTGGCTTGCTTTGTGTGCCCCAGAGGGTCTATGTCTGGAAGTAGACAAGAAAGTGCAGGTGTGTTAGGGAGTGCAGGTGGAGATGGAGATGTGAATGCGTATGTCAGGGGGAGTGTGGAGGGCTGAGAGAGAGATCAAGGAAGCATGCACAGAATTTCAAAACAGGATAAAAATATACTGCATGGAAGCAGTTCTGCTTCACTGCTCTGAAATATGTAAGACAGCAGCAAAAGAAACCTCCTAGACATTATTAAAGGGATGCTATACTTAAAGATATGTATTTTCCTGCTAATGAAGTAACTAAATATTTCTCGGTGTCCTAGAACAACTTGTTCTGAGAAACTCAAAAAGGGGTGAAAACCTGCATCGCTCCTTGAGGATTGAGATTTGATTGAGGGTGAAATGACAGAAATGACAAATAAACCACAGAACACTGAGGTGAGTTGGGTTTGGTCAAAGGATAAGTGATTATTCTGTATTGTCATCATCTCTAACAAATCATAAGAAGTCCATCCCACAGTACATTTGAACTCGGCTCTTTGGTTTGTGGTAAATCCATTCATCACAGAAACCAGAGTTATTCAGCTATAAACCGCTTCCCTAATTATAATGCAGTCTGAAAAAGCACTGTAGGGTGTTTCATAAATAAAAACATTAATTAAAAAAACTATTTCAAAATGTTTTTGATAATTCAGTACATGCTCAAAACATCCTTGAATGATCATTTCATACTTTGAATGCCTGCAGCTTTATAATCAAAAGACACGCAGGTTTGAACATGCACAGATGATCAGTAACCTGCAATATGCTGGAATCATCGACACCAATAATAACATATTAATAACTAGATGATGGTCCTCATCATATCCTTGGCATTATTAGGACAAAGAAAAGTCGAAACAGGGATAACGGATAAAGTGACAGCTTATCTTGATGAGATGAGACAGACCAAAAGCTGATTAAACTTACATTTAAAACAACAACATATCCTAAAAGAATTGTAATCACTATAAAACGGGCACCAGTGGACGTCGGATGCCCACTCCTGAAAAGGCCTGCGTTATACTCCTCCCAGTATTGCTGTGCAGAGACTGCCATGTCTTGTTGCCTGTCTCCCCACTACTGTTTTCACGATAAAGCCTGACCTTTCACGCTATAACTCCATGTATAAAATGTCAATGCCGCAATTAAAAGAAATCACTGTTGGCTGTTGTTATGAGGCACCCCGTGAATAATCCTGTAGCAAACTCACTTTGTTAATCCAACTGACTTCTTTTTCAAGAGGTTTTGTCAGAATATAAACAAGGATGACTGCAAGAACACAACCGTGAGGAAATCTTGCACAACGGTCGTTTAAAGTGTTTGCACAAACAGCCAGGGCTGCTGTTTGAAGACAGTCTCATACCTCACTGTCACTGTGACAGCAGTCTTACCTGAAATGATTATGCATGTTACACTTGGACTTTGTGGAATCCGCCAGAGAGAGACATCAGTGAGAATTAGAGGAGATGGAGGATATACAAACAGACAAGACAAAAAAAAAAACCACAGTCTCTGAAATTAGATATAACTGGGAGAAGCACTAATTGGTGACAAGGTGCAGCATCAATTACCGAACATCAACGTGTCATCAGTGCGTGCGCCTATTAGAAAGGCTTTATTCTTAAAATAGCACGAGACATCACAACAGATCAGCCAGGGAAAGCTGCTCATTAACTGCTTTGTGTTAGAGCTATTTGGAGCTCTCCCTCTGCAGGGACATATGAACACACCCACACATAACAGGGAAAAGCCCTCTCAAAACCAAAATCTGAAGGGATTGACTCCAAAACGGTACATATTAAATCTGACATTACACTGTTATCTAGAATTCATGTTGGGTATAATATTTCAAAAGTGCAGACGTTTCAGTCCCCTCAAAAGTAAGTACTGTGTCAGTGCTGATATTAAAGTCAGCTGATAAAAGTCAGGAAGCATTTGGGAAACAAAACCCTGGTGTACCTTAATTTTCAAGTTTTGTTTTTACAAGATCACATATTAGTTTATGGTTTTGTATTTATATTTCTGACTTTTCCTTTAAGGCTACCATGAAGATGATTTTTTTTATTAGTGTTAACTATTGGATGGGCTGCCATGAATTTCAGGTACAGACATGCAGGGCCCACTCAGGATGAACTGAAATAACTTTGGTGATCCCTTAACATTTCATCTACCAATATGCTTCTGCTGTTATATTTATTTTGCTTTGCAATGTGGTTTATGACCAGATACATGAAAATGACCATTAGCTTCAGCTGTCATTTGTGTTTAATGCTAATTAGCAAAAGTTTGTATACTATCAAGCTAAAATAGGATCGTGAACATGGTAAAGATCACTCGCTAAACACCAGCGTGTTAACGTTGTGATTGTGAGCATGTTAGCAGCAGCGAGCATACAGTACAGCCACAGAGTGTCACTGCTAATCTGAGATTTTTGTCTTGTTGTCGTAAATACATCACACATTTTTCAGTTTTAACAAAGCGACTTTGTCACAACAGCACATCGCCTTATCCTGCTATATTACAAAAACTTTGTAGTCACACAAAACCCTTGTATTTTGCTGAAACTAGAGTTTCTGGTGTCTAAAAAGATTAGTCTAAAAGCTTAGCTAGGTTAGCTTAGCTAACTACTGTCTTTCTTTCAAAGGTTTCTGTGTTTAACTAGAAAAGATATGTTCTGCGCACTAAAATGTAAACATAAAGCAAATTAAGCTATTTTAACATTAAGTATTTGGTTTACAGGGTGTAGAGAATCAAAAAAGTTAATGTAATAAACCAGATTTCCCCCAGAAACAGGTGGAATCCGAATATATGTCGAGTGTAAGTCTCGTTTTAAAAGATCTGTTTTTCGGGTGTAAATTTCTTTATGCAGTAGCAAACCGACCAAAACTGAACGAAGTAAATGAACACGCTTCAAGTAATCTACTTTGTGTATCTCCTGAAAGTACACAATCAGCTTTAATAAACTATGAATTGCTTTAGTTGGCAAGACTTCAGATATGGCTCCTCTCTCACATCTTGAAACAAACATGAATCGCTCTCCGTCCAAATATCTCTGAGAGAAAGAGAGGAAGACAGGCGCAGACAGAGGTAAAGACAGCAGATGTATGGCAGCGCTCTCACACTTGTCACCATCAAAGGTCACAGTGATAGATCTTACATTTCTCGGGCCCTTTCTTCCCTGTACCATCTCCTCTTCCCTTTCACTGTCTCCTCTCAAAGTTGAGCTCCCCTGCGTCTGTGTGTGTGTGAGATAGAGAAAGAGTGAGAAAGGAAGAGAGAAGTTGCAAACTTTCCTGTGCATGTGAGCGTTGAGATGAGAGGAAAACTGAGATGAGTGTGTGTATGTGAGAGTGTCTTTCTCTGAGCGTGTGTGTGTGTGTGTGTGTGTCAGAGCGAGAGCAGAGCGGGGAGATGAGAGGGGAGTGTAAGCTGTCATATTTGAGGTGAGATGCGGGTTCACACTGAGGTGAGACTTTTCTCATGGGTCTGGTGAACCTGCTGAACGAGAGATCTAAAAAACGTAAAGAGAGGAGACGATGGAGAGATTAACACCGTCCTACAGGCTAACCCTCCCTGTAGGCTCAGTCCATGGCTGTATTCATGCGTGTGTGCATGCTTTAAAGCTGAATTGACACAAGGCTATCCAATACCTTGCAGAATCAAATAATCTGTGAAACGTCCCCGTGAAGAGTTGCACTATTTTACATCCACTAGTAGTTAGGTTCAGACAGATGTAATTTAGAGGACAATGCGTGAAAACTGATCCATACAGCTGCAGGACAGTTACCAAAACCAAACTACTAGCTTCCCGCTAGCACCTGCTCAGTTAAATTGCATTGCTGTCTATTAGCTATCACAAAAATACATTAGATAACGCTAAATCTGCTAAAATCTGACTTTGCTAAAATACCTTTGGTTTCAGTTTTTCTATAAATTGAATAGTATATTTAAATAATTTATTTAATTTAGATTTTGTAGCCCTTTGTCAGATTTTGGATCTAAGCTAACCCCTTTCTTTGTGCTAAGCTAAGTCAGCCAGCTGTTGGCTGTAGTGATAGAGTTAGTACTAATACAGATAATACTTTCTTATCTGAAAATTAGTATTTGTTGCCTTTTGTCAGATTTTGGATCCAAGCTAGTTATTTCCCCTATTCTTTGTGCTAAGCTAAGTCAGCCAGCTGTTGGCT
Organism: Datnioides undecimradiatus; assembly: GCA_008933995.1. Taxonomy (NCBI): domain Eukaryota; kingdom Metazoa; phylum Chordata; class Actinopteri; order Lobotiformes; family Datnioididae; genus Datnioides; species Datnioides undecimradiatus. The sequence continues at coordinate 19,703,498 of WARS01000013.1, forward strand.
GTAGTGATTTTCTCATCTACCTCTAGTTAAGAAAGCAAAGAGGTCTACTTGCCATAAAAATCTCTTTGCAGAAAACTGTATTTCATTCAAAACTCATTCATTCAAAAGTTCATATTTTCATAATTTTAGCCATCATTCCCATTAGTTAGGATAAGGCAGTAAGTACATAATTCTTTATGCAGCTGATGATACATGACATTGACCACACGACTCCTTGGCAGAAGTGGTGCTATTACAACCATCCCTTTGTTACAGCAATCTCTGGTCTCCCCTGCATTTGAATGTAACACGACAGACTTGAGAGTCATCCTCTGATTCAAAAAGGACTTTTTCACAACTTCATAAAGTATTATGATGTCTTTGTGAGGGCGTATGTGAAGGAGTAGACCTTATTATTTATCGCCATCTTTATCCTTAAACATTTTTCTTTGTTTTTTAAACTGCCACATTCTGGGAGATCTGCAAGACACGATGGTTTGAGTAAATACAAGAAGACAAATCAGTGATTAAAGTCAGTTTAGTGACCTGTACTGACAGTTATGAGTGATTCCGTGAGTGAATTCTCATCAGGACAAATACAGGCGACGGGAACAGGCGAGGCAAGGCTCCTCCTGAGCACCACGCCTCAATGAAGAGCTCTTCCCATCTGACAAAGGCCTGAGCACACACATTTGCACAGTTTTACACACACACACACACACACACACACACACACACACACACACACACACAGCACTAAATCCTCAGCTTGTTATTCCCCAACAACATGGTGACCGAGAGACATCACTCCAAAGGGTGAAGAGAGAAAAAAACTAATTTGCTCCAGTCTTTCTGAAAGGTTTTTTCCATTTTGTGTTTGCCCATTTTTCTCTATCTAGTTTTCATGAAATGAGAAAATAATACACTTTGCATTTTTGAAAATAGACAATGGGTTTGGAATTGATTGTTTGGCCTCTTTTCTTTTCTATTTTCCTCAGTTTTTAGTTTTTGGGGTTTGTTCTGTTCAGTCTGTGTTGTTCGGCTCCATCCTTCTTTCTGACATTAAATGGAGATTTGAGTGATATCAATTTAAAAAGCCAGCAGTGATATTTAATATCATTAATTTTGATCATTTGTATGTCTCCAATCAAAAAACTATTCAGAATATCACAAGAGCATCTCTGCAGCACTGCATAAACAATGGGTAAAATGACACATGTCATACATCTGTAAGCTGTTGCCGTGGTGGCGAACCCATTAAGAAGTATTACCCTACTTAATTTGGTTGCATGGCCCACGACTTCACTGTTTTAGTTTAATCACTACGCCCCTATTAAACTCATTTCCAACCGCAGCGAACAGCTGTTTCAAGCAAATAAGCTCTAATTAAATGACTGTATGTTACCAGCATAGAAAAAACAATGACAATGACAATTTGGCAGGTGAATGTGATGTAACAGCAGCTCAGCAGCTAAAGACAAATGTTTCCTCTGGAGCTGGTGGAGACCAAAACAGAGCTAAAAGGCAGTTGATGATGGACTTACACTGGTCAGGGGGTCAGAAACATGAGTCTGAGATTATGCTAATTAGGCTTGTTTTTACACTTTGGATAGAGTCAGGATCGCTTTTCCCCTCTGCTTCCAGTCTTAATGCTACCTGTCTCCCACCTCTAGCTCTGTATTTAAGCCTTAATATTGGTCTCCTCCAACTTACTGAAAAAAGGCAAAAAAGCACAATTCACCAGATTTCCTCTAAAGCCTCATTAATCACAGTTTTGGGCTCTCGGGGACAAAACTCCACATACAAGCTGAAAATCACAGAGAGTTGAAAAGTTGTCATCTTATAAAGCTGATATGACTGATTTCTAGCTTGTTTACATAAAGTACCATTAGCATTCATGTGGAGTTGAGTTTGGTTTTCATCTGCTCCTGAGTGTCTTGCTCTTTAGCTGCCAAATGCTCGACCACTTTCACCAGCTATGTCTATCTGCTGATTCATGCTGGTCAGCTTGGCTCATCAAAGCTTTTTCCTAAAAACTGCTGCCTGTGGTTGCTGGAAACAAGCTTAATAATGGAAATCAGAGTAATGCAAACAGCAGAGCTGATGGTACAAAAACCAGAAATAAAGTGTACAATCAAAGTATTTTATGTATTTTGTCGGCAACTGGTGTGATGCTGTGATAGATTCTCCATAAAATATGCAATTGTACAATCTAAATCCACCTCCTTCTCATCCATCTTTCAATGCTATAACAGATCATATCAGATTTTTAATTAAAGCCCTGCATCGCCTGCCATCAGATCCAATATATAGGTCTAACCCTACTCTGAACTTTTACCCAAACAAATCAAACGATATCTTTTCACCGAGTTTCACCTGTTACCTCAAGCTATCACCTCGTGGGTCAGGTTGAGGGGGGGCGTCCCAGTCAAACTGCTTTGGCTTTGGACCCCCCTCATCTCATTTTGCTTCCATCAATAATCATGCCCGTGTGGTATTACGGTATTTGCGCAGAAGAGAACTCCGCGAGCATCCAATTAGCAACCAACAAAACCAACACAACCTGTCACAGTGGATTATCCCAAAACCTCCCCGCCCTCCATCACCAACATCCCCCCCCTTCTCTTCCACATCACATGCTGGTTTGCTCCACCACCCTATTTACATTTTTATTGGCCAATTATCTCCCTCTCTCCCCAGTCTGTCTGGGAGCAGGGCGCTCAGTAATAGGGGGAATCTCAGCCATTCTCTAATTGAAAGACTTTCTGGGGATTATGGAGAGGTCAGAAATAAAGTTGTTTTGAGAAATCATCAACATAAGCCTTTTCTCCCACTCTGTTGAGGAATATTATTTTTTTTTTTTCTCCGGCAGCTGTTTATCATTGCAGTAGGGTTTTTTTTTTTTCTCTCAGAGCAGAGGGGCTTATCTCTCCTCTGTGAATACTTTAAGTTGGGAGTCTGGAGCTCTTATTACCAAGGAGGAAACGGGAAGGGACAGAGGGATGATAGGACTTTTAGATGGGTGGAATTAGACTTGCATGTGCCGTTCGCTTTTCTCCTCAATGATTCATGCCTCTGATGTGTCATGATGTTGTAGTGGAAAGGTCTGACAACCCCGAGACACGGAAGCCGCACACAAACACGCACCCGTGTTGTTCCACCACGCCTTGAAGGGCGATCCTGACACACGAAGCCCGTGATTCTTAAAAGCAGTAGGATGATATTTTGCAATTTAATTGGTTAGTTTTATTCACCCAGGTGCTTTTTACACCAGGAGGAGAAAGTCGAAGCATGTTTGCAGCCTGCTGGGTCCCTTGGTTTTTGGAACAAATGCGAATAGCGCTAACCAGATGTTATTTAAGGGCACCTGGGGGACAAACTTTTAAAGTGTTTGCCACCACAGTGTGTCTGCTGAAGAAAAAGAACTAAATAAAGTTCAGGCTTTCAAGCAAACTCTATAACATACTGTACTCAGGTGAGCCACAGATTTGGAAACAGATATTTGCTGCTTTATGAATAAATGACTTTGTGCTGTTTTATGCGTATGCGTGTGTCCGCACATGTAGCACCTGGTATGAACCTAGGGAGTCGGCTCAAAGTTTATCTCTGTTTTTGAATAGAGCAGAGGCGCACTAAATAATCTTTAACCACCTCTCTGAGCAGCAGTTTCATCCCATGTTTGCTTCATTAGGCAGAGAGAGAGACAGGAAAGATGGGAGACAGGGAGGGGGTGACATGTGAAAAAGGTCATGGACCAGATTCAAATCCATAACGCCTCAGGACGGCCAGGTTTAGGGTAGAGCCAGACGGACTGCGGCCAGGGCACTGGGTGCCACCTACGCCTGCTGTAATCAGCCGCTGGTGGGCAGATAAGTCATCTTGTCAGTTTAGGTTGTCAGGTGACCTACGTTGGTGGAGTAAGTAAACAAAATAAACAAAAAGGCACCAAAATAATATCTAATAAAGTAGCAGGACGGAGCTCAAAGCCATTGTGTATAAGATTTAAAAAGCATCCTGCTTTACTGACCCTTAGTGGTAGCATTTAAAAAGACACTTCAAGCATGAGATATAGACCCTGAAAGCAACACGGGCTCTGCTGACTTCTATCCAGTTACTCTTGTTTCACAAACATTTAAGACATCAGAAATATGTAAAAGACGCCACAGTCACTTAAAAATCAGTGCCGACTTTAAACAGGCATCCTCCTTTTTTCAGGTGCAGTGTGTTTCCGTTGAGGGGTAGTGAGGTTTAGTAACTATCTATTCTGGTGCAGCGCGTGATGTGGTGAACCCTCCACATGAACGCGCAGACAGAACTGGAGTGGATGCGACATCAGGAGCTCTGTCGAGGAGTTTTTATTAACATAGCAGAACTATTTCATGTTCTGTATATTGTGGCTAATAATAATAATAATAATAATAATAATAATAAAAACAAAACACAATAAGCTTTATTTGCCAAGTATTTTGGGATTTGACTTCTATTCTCATTAGTGTTCAACATAAATATTTACAATAGGATTCAATATTAAAGGTGAATAAGCTTAAACTATTGCTTTTAAATGGAGCGCTGTAATGAATACAGAGGAAAAGAAGATATAATTTATTTATATTACATATGATATGGATCTTGAGTTAACTTATGTATTTTGAGAACTCTTCCCTGCTGGTGCATTCATGGAAGCTCCAAAATCTGAGACTTTCAGAGCAAGAGACAAATTTCTCAAAACATTAAATCAAAAATGAAAATAAATAAAGATGGGTGCTGCGTATAAACACAATCCATGCTAACTGCTAAGGTGAAGAGGCATGAATGAAGAGTGTGAGCGGCAAAACACAAACCATCAGTATTTTTATTGTATAGTGTGACATCAATCAGCGATGCTTTGTTTTCCTGCACTCTTGCTGCTCTCCCCGGTGAATCCCCGTTGTGTGTGTGTGTGTGAGAAAAAGTACTGGAGGAGGGAGTAAGAATGGAGAGCCGGACAGAATAGGGGAGCGGAAGAAAACATGCAAGTCAGTGATAAAGAGTGTGTGTGTTTAAGGTTGTAGTGATTGCTGGCTGAGGAGATAAGTGGACGGAGTTTGCAGCCCAACAAACAGCAGCCATGAGAGGAGCGGAGAGCAGAGGCTCTTGGGTAAAGACGCGTGCTGCACTTAAGAGCCAATTACCCACCATGTACACATCTCCTCCTCCTCCTCCTCATCCTCCGCTATCTCTCCCTCTCCGCTATCCAACATGGCACTCATCTTAGTTTAATGGCCCACAGGGACTCCAACACACACATTCCTGCACACACACACACACACACACAGGCATGTTTGCATGTGTGCAATGTGACTGTGCACACAGATTTCCTCATGATGTGTGTGTTTGCAATCCTTTAATCTCTCCTTTAACTCTCGCTCTGTTCTTTTACTATGTGCCTCCTTCTCTACTCCGCGCACACACGCACACACACACACACACTGGTGCACACTCACACATAGACACACACTCATCTTATTTTAATGCGTCTGAAGGGGAGGCACTCAGCAGCACAGCAGGGGGGCTTCCTGGCAAGTCACGGAAGCACTGAAAACATACACTCCTGCTCACGCTACCACCATACACACATAGAAACACACACACGCACATACACACACAGATACAGTATATGCATACGTGCAAGCACATGCATAAAGAAATACACAAAATCACAATGCGGCCAGGCACACATGCTGACTGTTGTGTTATGCAGGGGACATGCTCCATCACAAGATCGCAGTAGAAAGTAAAAGTCATCCAAATTCCGTGACTGGGAGGCTGAAAACACTCTTACCAGTCTACCAGCGCTAGACAGGAAACTCTGCCAGAGGCTGTCCTGATCTGACAAGGTCTTTTGGTCTTTTCATCAAACCCACTGAATCACGAACACTTGCTCTCGGTCTGCACGGAATTTTTTTTTTTTTTTTTTTTTTCCCCACAATAAAATAATAATAAAAAAAAAAAAGGTATGGTGTAAAATCCGCAAGCGTCTCCCGGAGAAGGATTGTGGCGACATTAAAACGATTATCAAAGCAAATCACAAGGGCATCAATTAATTTACCAGATTTCCAGTCTTTTAGTTGAAACCCTGCGTGTCACTTTGACATTTTTTCACTCCATCTGCCTGTTGTGACTTCATTAACAGCCAACCTTTGATAAATCTGCCTGCTGGAGTGTGTATTCCCTGCTGGCATTTCGGCTTTTTTGATTTGATCGATAATTGCGAGTCCCGGAGTACACAGAGGGGGAAAAAAAAAGCTCGGTCAGTGTTGGAAGAATCATTTTCCGGCAACCGGAGATGAAGAATAGTGATTGTTGGGCCAAAAGGAACGACTACCAGGACAGCCAGTGTCGGTGGCTGTGGCTCCCTCCTAAAGCTGTGTCATGAGGGAAAACCTCACTATGGAGGTAAACATGAAAAACATAAATAAAAACATTTAATATAAAAAGAAATATAATCATCTACAACTTTTTAACTTTGAATTCGATTCTTTTGTAGAAACATTTGTCTTGGCTCTGCGTCCGACACCTCTGCGGGACACTGGAATAAGATATTGGGCAACAGCTGGAAACGGCTGAGTGGTGAACTAAGACTGATGAAACATACACACATATCAGGTTCAGACACTGTGCATTGTGCACTGACAGAACATACATACATGCATAGAAGACGGTGCTTTATAAGGTTACATAATAGGACTTCAAGGTAGTGATCCGAGAGCAGTGTAAAGCTGCACAAGGTGACGAGTCAGGAAGGAATGGCAGTCACTTTGAGCAGCAGTTTGTATATACTCATTTAAGATCATTTGTCAGCATGGCAATAACATGCACAGGAGGGCAGACACTTGAAACAGAGCGCAGGATAATACGCAGTGTTGTGTATGTTAGTAGTTCATGTTCAAAGTGGAGAGTAGCCGCGAGCAACCAAAGCAGTTTATTTCATGCTTGCTCACAACATGTGTGACAGCGGCCCTTGTGAAGTGACGCCTGTGAGCACAATAAGCGGTAAATAACCTGAAGTCATCATTTAACATCTATTTAAATTTTATATTTCAATGCCACTCACTTTTCTACTCGCCTGCTTTTTTTTTTTTCCCCAACTCAGACATGACCCGGCGATGGTGACGCGAACGTTTAAGGCCTCTCCATAAACAGCAGTTTTGTATATTTGGCGGAGAAACTTCTCGCAGTGTCTGACGCTAAGCCTCGGCGCAGTTGTTTTGATCGTTCTCACAGTGGCCAAAGGGGGTGGGGGGCTCTGACAGCACCGTTCCAAATTGCGTTTCTGGGACAAAGCCTGTTTTTGTTCAGCCCTGCATGCGGACAGAGTCACAGCGAGGCCAGTGGGCCGAAAGTCTCATGGTCCATAATCCTGATTTTACACTGTAAACAAACTGGCTGCATTCTGTTGAGATTTGTACCCGATACCGAAATATCAAGCTTATCAGCTGCGGACAAAACTATGCGGTTGGAAATGGCAGACACTCTGATTTCTGAATCCCCTCTACAACAGATAGAAAGTCCAGCAGACAGTCAGGAAGAGTATGGACCCTGTCATGCTATGTATTATGCAAAATCCTGCAGTTCCTGCAGAAAAAAAAAAAAGTTTGTGAGGTTTTTAGAGCAGAACTGAACTGTGCGGAGCGGGACACTGAGCTGTGGTACTGGTGGCGGTCTGTGGCTTTGAGCTACAGTAACAGATGTTTTACCAAGAACACCCAGGGTGCCTGACGGGATGTTTTAAAGGTCACTGTTATTCTGTAATAAGAGGCAGTTCCCCAGAGCTCCGCCATACTGTACCTGTCAGCAAATACCGGACCTGGGGAGTTTAGCTGCAACTACTTTTCACTGAACAAAAGGAAGGCGTTATTTGTACATTTACAGCAGCTTAAAAACAGCAGTGGATGTTTAAATATGAGAAACAAGGGACGGATGTTTTAGAGTGATGAAGATAAAACAGATGTTACTTTCTTTACATTCATTTACCAGACAAAACGACTTAAGTATCTTATTTCATATTTCTGGGTGAAAACATGTGTTTTCAGTCACAGGTGTTTGATTCGACTGAAGGAGTGGGTCCCAAACACGAAGAGTTGAGCGAAAGACAAAGTTGAGAGAAAGACAAAAGCCGACATTTGCTCTCTGTAAAATGCACTGCGCGTAATATGGAAGCAATTCCCTCCAGCAGGCCAATAACCACAATATTTTGCAGATAGCAAAGTTAGCTGATAGCAAGTTGAAGACTGATTGCCCAGTAGATGTCATATTACTATTGGTTTAAATCAGTTAGTGTCACACCGCGGTGAGGTTTTGTCTCGTCTTGGGTTTTTGTCTTGTCATTTCCTGTTTTATTTTGAAAACTAACTCTCCTCTCGTTTCAGGTCACTTGCCCTTCCTCATGTACCACCTGTCCGATTGTCTTCCCTGATTCCCGATTGTGTCCACCTGTGCCTCGTAACCCTCATGTGTTAAATAGTCTGCGTCTCCCTTCGTCCTGTGCCAGTGTGTTTCGTTTACGATCACCCCAGCCAGCGCTTCGTTACCATAGTCAAGATTGTCCTCGTATTGTCAAGTGTGCATCACAGCCTCTTAAAGAGGGATTTTCTGTTAGTACTTTTCATAGATCAGGTTTTGTTTTCTAAATAGATTAGATTTAGGTGTGTAAGGTTTTTTCCCTCCTTTGGTGAGTGGTTTTTCATTTCTATTAAGGATAATTGTAGAAGACCGTTTTCCTTTGTTTGTAGATTTAGGATTAATCCTCCACTCGGAGCGTTTTTTGTTATTCGGTAAGATTCATAGTCTATTGTGTTTTTTCCTCCATAAGGAGTGACCTTTTGTTAGTATATATATATATTAGACGAAGATATCATAGCCATAGTCAGTAGATACTCCTAGAGTAATTTTCATAGCTCTATCACTCTGTTAAGAGACTCCAGACACAAAAATAAAGTCTGCCTTGGTGGTCACAAGATTCTGCGCCTGAGTCCTGTTCTGAGTCCAGACCTGACAGTTAGCTCATGCTGATCCACCAAGCGTCATATTTTTAGATGTGGTTTATTTGCATATATTGGAAAATTAGGGTTAAAAGGACATTTTTCATTTCATCTTGTCAATAACTGTTTATCTTCAAACACCGACTACCTGTGGTCATGCAGCGATCACTAAGCTTGAAACTATCTGAGCTAACGGGCCTGCTTACTCTGCTAGTTTGAAGCAAGCAGCCAAACAGAGTTTCGTCTTCGCTAAATTCAACGATATTAAGAACCAGATGCACAATTTCTTAGTTGTTAAAGCCGAGAGGGAGAGGAGCAGCCCGTGGAGCGTGGACGAGAGAGGATCTGTGATCACTTTCACTCAAAGATGCTCGTCCCGCAAACAAACTGGAGTTCATTTTCATCTCTTTAGCTGTGCAGATTTAATTGCTGCAGTGTTTCGACTCCAAACAGCAAATGAAAACAGCAACAGCGCAGACCTTCTCATTCAGGCGGCAACGTCGTGCACCAGCTGCACGTTTGCCTGTGTGATAACTCAGTCAAACTGATTTCAAAGTGAGACTTGGGTTTCTCTCGTCTTCCTGCTCTCGTCCCTGAACATTAAGGAAGCAGAGACGCAGACTAGCTGCTGAAGTTGAAACAGTTTTTAAATCACATGTAGTGAAACATTTATGTTCAGGTCTCTCCATCATTCATTTATTATGGCTCTGAATTTCCCTTTACATCATATAATGCATCTGACATGCAGCTTTTACCGCATTGCTGTGAAGAGAAGAGACCAGAAGTGGAGAACAGCAGCTTGTAAATGTGAAACAACTGAGAGTGTTTTGTGTATCTGTGCACTCTTATTATCGCACAAGGGTGTGTTGCAGTCGTTTGGCACAAGATGCTAATTTAGCATTTAACCAGCAAATCCTGTGGTAGCTTCATTTAGCTCGTTGTTTTTGTTTTACGGCACATTAAATGTTTGGTTCGGTCTCTCCGCTCTCATATTTCTTTTTACCAAACAAGCTCTTATCAACCAACCTTAAGCACCAAACAGCAAATTTAGCAACTTAACTGCTGCATGTGAATTTTAAATTTGAACATTTAGCAAAAATAAAGAGCCAGACTTTCTGAGCAGCTGATGAAAGCCAGAGTTAAAAGGAACGTGTGTGTCTTTAACAATGCTTTCCAATGAATTCTAATGGACGTGCAATTGGGCAACTGCTAACATGCTAATGTATCAACTGAGTAGCAACAATATGCAAAAGCGACCTTTGCAACTTGATGTAGGTAAAGTAAAATAAAAGAAATTGAGCTTTAAAGGAACAGTTCAGCAAATAAAATCACTTATACGCCTTTTAAGTTGATTCTTGTCTTTATCCTCATTACAGGTCAGCAGCTCGGAGGAGAGGAGGAGCGTAAAGACTGAAAACAGGGTAAAACAACTAAGCCGGCTAAAGATCATTTCCTCGAGAGCTGGTGGAGACCAAAGCTGAGTCAGTCACTGAGGTTATTTGTTTGCTATCACAGTAGCTAAAACCATTTAATAAGGTGATAATATGTCAGGGATGTGTTTTTCGACCTGTGGACATACTCTACCGCCAAATGACATTTGCATGATCAATTACTGCTGCCTTAAACTGATCAGAGACCTGTGAAATAGACCAGACTTTTTGATTATTGGGTGAATGTGAAACATCATTTTTAATTACGTTCAGGTCTTCAAGTTCTCCGTCAAGAAGGTTGTTACAGACTCCTGTGTCGCTGAATAACCCGGCGCAGGTCTGTATGACCTCGCAGCGTAGCTCCGCGCTCGACTAGAAACGCGTGGAGAGCTTTATTGCAAATCACACGTGGAGACAAACGTGGCACGGCTTCATCTTAGCAGGTAATTACTTTCTCGGCTGCGGGGTAAGTTTCCGACGAAGCTCAGCTGGCTGTGATGCTGCAGTCAAAGTCATTTACTGTTATTTAAATGAATCTCTCCATTATCCAGGGTTTTTCAAAAGGTCTGGGACAATATCTGGTGATAGTCATGCGTCACAGTACAAAAGGTAGCAGCTCTTAGCTAGCCATTAATTCATCTCAGCTGGTTGAGGCGAGGGATTGGGAATATTTTAGGGCTTCGTGCAGGGAAATGGAGAGCTCTGCTGCACAGTGTACACTACTTTATGATCATTGAGACGCTGGAATGAGAACAAACACCTGACAACATGTTTCAGGAGAGAGATCTGCGGGGTGCACAGCCACATGAAATACCCTTAAACACACACACACACACACACACACACCGCGTACACGAGCGCGCTCACGCATATGTCCCGAGGTGCTTATATCAGACACAAAAAGAAATAATTCAGGTTTGCACTCAGAATCACCTCTGATAGTCCCCGGCCATGAAATTTCAGCTTTGGCAAAGAGGCAGGCACAAAAGGGGAAGACAAAAACAAATCGCACAAACACACGCAGACACGCATACACCCTCCCGCATACAGGCCTGCCAAATGTGGATTTGGCCAGATATCTGTCTCCCTCGCTCTCTCTCTGCGTCTCACTCTCTATCTCTCTATCAGTGTAAAGACAGCCATGGCGCTGGTGATCGGTGCCTGATGGGCCCGATGCCATGAAGGGGCAGATGTTACACTCTGGTCCTCTCCTCTCTTACATAACTCCTGTTTTATCAGGCCAATTCCCTGCGGTGTAATGAGGCCAATAAAATCAGTGCCTCGTTAGCATACTTATGTAAGCTGAACTAATGAACTGGGCTCAATCCCTGAGCCCGGACCAGAGGTAGAGTATATTCAGGGTTTGTATTTGTGTATGTGCATAAGTATTTCATCAATACTGGCTGAATTGGTAATGAGGTTGTCATGTTTTTTTGTTTTTTGTCAGCCTCTGTAGTCAGAAGTCAGCTCCACTTTGTGATCAAGAGCCATGGAAATGGTTTATGGCACAGTCAACACATTCTCCCTTTAATCCGCTGAACACTTGCATTAGTGAGGGAAGACAGCGAGGCAGCATAGCATAAGCCATCCTGAATGCTTTCCAGGGTGACAGTATGAGAGGGGAGGGGGGGGAGGAAAAAAAAAATTACTGGAGAGGGTGAGGGACGGGTCGAGGAGTGGATGAAGGGGGAGGATCGAGAGCGAGGGGGAGGCTGGAGAAGAAGACAGGGTTAAGCTGGGTGAGGCTAGGACAGAGACAGAGCATGTCAAAGAGAGGAGAGGAGAGCAAGAGGAGGGTGAAAGGCAGAGAAAGGGGGGGGGGGGGGAGTCAATAGGGGAGAGCAGAGAGTCGGGGCTCCTCCGTGGGGGTTTGACTTCACCCCCCGCTGTTCCTTTTGCTGCTTTTTCAAAACTTTATGTCTGGAATCTCACTTCATTTCTTTCATGACATCTTTCGGCTGGCGTTGTCCATGCATCGGTGCCCTGCCCTCCTTCTACTGTCGGCTTTGTCTTCTGTCTTTGCAGAGCCGTGGTGGGAACTCTAGGTGTAGGTGTGTGTGTGTGTGTGTGACTGTGTGTGTGTGTGTGAAGTGTGTCTGTGTTATATCTAAGCTGGAGTTCTAGATAAGCCTCTCCTAAACAGTGTGAGATCGACAGAGCTGAAGGCCGCCAGCTAAGATTAGGAACACCCACCCTCTGAGCAAGCCCTGTGGAAACCACAGGCACACGCACACACACACATACACACACATATGCAAATACATATAAACCACAATAGAAAACACCTTTACGGTACATTTATTCAAGAATTGTACCAAACTACAATTTTAACACACTCCCATTTTATGCTATTTCACACTTCAGCTCCAATACACTTCAAAAAGCGTACTTCTTACAAATAGTGGTCCATTTCAATTTCCATATAAAACTTTGCATATAAAATAAGTGACCAGTGTATGAAATCTGAGGAGATCAAACCCTGCTGCTGTCTATACCATAGTTACGATTAGCTCCATATCAAATTCGTGGTGTTGGGACATATAGAACAACTGACTTGACTTGATTTGAAGGGTCTGATTGACCTTTCTCTCAAGCTTTCCAATCCAGGCATAAAGACGATGTGGCCACTTGAAACTTAGACAGGACTGTTGTAAGCTGACAGAAATAAGAATCCAGTCTTAAATATGTACTTGACGGCTACATAGGTGCTAAAAACTGAGGCATACGTCAGAAAACCAATTGTACAAGCAGCACAGAGGCTAGATTTAAGCTTTATTTTTCACATTTTCAACATTGGATCAAATTTTTTACTGCACAAAATGCTTAAATGACGACGACTAGGAAGCCACGCTATTCTGGGGGAGATGTGTGGGTTGGGTTGCTGATGTAAACTTAAGTAAGGAGCAGGGTAGAGCTTCTAACATTAGCCTTAAACTTCAATCATGTATTTTTCTGGGCTGCCTCCCAGACAGCGCATGTGTCACTCCAATAAACTGTGAAAACTTACATAGTTCTGTCATGCTGTTTGGTTTTGGCAGCAAGAAAAGGTTATTACTGTCTTTTTTTAAAGTCACACGGCCATGCTAATGTTTGCAGCTGCATTCCTCATCCTTTAACATTTTGGTTTCGGAAAAAGGATTCAAAAAAAAAGACGCGGCACTCCAAACTCTTAAGATATCGGGTAGTCTGCTTATTACAGCCCCGTGCACGCCGCTACGGCGTGTTGAGAAATCCAAAGCTTGACAGGCGTGCTGTGTCTAGTTACGGTTGCTAAGCTATAATTGGACAGTAGCTGTTTGGGGGAACGGTCAACTGCTGGAGCTTGAGACTGCGAGCGCTTGAACTATGCATGTTTTATTGCATGGCGATGTTTCAGGTGGTGAACTTCTGCAGCTTTTCTGCAGTGACAATACGAATCCGACGCGTTTCATGTTGGACTTTGCTCCATCCGTCACTCTCTCATCCATTTGGCTCTAAGCAACCAAAGTATCTCACTATTATCACGCTGGAGCTCTCATCTCAATCTAGCATGTGGTGTTACTATTTAAGCAGACCATCTATCAAATGCCACACGATTTGCCACATGCTTTTCCAGTAGTTGTGTTTCTGTAATGCGATTGTCACACACTTTATCCTATTAACAGTATATTGAAGTTTCTTATCTTCTTTTACAGGAAATGCGTTTTATTAAAGCTTATTTACAAAGCTTCTCTGTTACAGAGCAGGTTTACATTGAGGTATGGTGCATACTAAATCAATACAAATGCACACTCATGCATAAAGTATTCACATAACTGTATTAACACATAATGCACTAGGTAACACACACACACACACACACACACACACACACAAGCTATTTTGGTTTGTTTCAAATTTGATGTCGAATGTTCTCAGTCCCTCCCTCGCCTTCTTCCGTTTGCAGTGTTTCCATTTGGGAAAGCAGCGAGGCCCAGGATTATAGTCATCGGAGGCTCGGCTTTATCTTTCTGTTTTAAAAGGGAAGGGGGGGGGGGGACACAGTGAAGAAGAGGAGGAGGAGGAGAAGGAGGAAAAGGAGGCGAGGCGGCTAATAATTGCAGCTGGCTTGTTTTAATTGTGCACCGAGTCCCTGGTGTTTGCAGGGGCCAGTGGAGGGACTGAGACACTGTTTGCACGCATAAACATTAAGCCACAGTGACTCGCGCCCACACTCACACACTCACTCAGTGTTTTCAATGGCTGCCAAGCTGTCAACAATCACCACAGCAGCGAGCATTATGTGCAGCCGTACTGCTGCACCCCCTGCATGGCTCATTCCCATATAGTGTGAATACGTGCGTGTGTGTGTGTGTGTGCGTGCGACTGTGTACGGGATGTTAAAGAGCACGTGTGAGTGTGTGTTCTTTGAGTCTTCAGAACTTGCTGTCCAAAGGCGCCTCTGCCAAGAAGTCAGTGTCAGTGGCCAGCGGTGATACACTGGCCAAACACTAGCTGCCCAGTGGCAACCAAGCATTCAATAAAAATCGTTTAAAAAAAAAAAAAAAATCTACTTTGATTCAACTAATTTGCATAAAGGAGGAGAAAAGTAGCCCTCGCTGAATTTTAAATCTGAGGCCGCCTTTAACCGATCGTCCCGGTCTGTGTCTGTGAAGTTGACCAAGGTTGTGCTGTTCAAAGGGAGCAAACTGCAATCAACCTGGTGGATGAAATCCCCTCCATCTTTAATCAGAAGGGGAGAAGCGTGTCAAGGAAAAACTTTCCTCTCGTCTGTCTGGTTGCACTTTTTCGTCTTTTGTTTGATGTGCTCACGAGAGAGACAACGGCGAGATGGAGTGTGTGTAAGAGGGAGGGAAAGAGAAAGAGAGAGGGTGTGTGCGTGTGCATGAGGGAGAGATTCATTATTCGGATAATGAGTCCATCTGGGACAATATGAGACAGTTCACTTCCCCCGTGGTCGTCTCCAAGCATTCGGGGAGAGGACAGTTTTCCAGCTCGGAGCCAGAGGACGTCGAGCAGCGCCGCGGCCTCGTTAGCATGCCTGCCGACAGACGCTGCCACCGCCGCCGCCGTGCAGGGCTCCATTCAAGAGCACTGTCAAGTGTGTCTCTTCAGGAGTTTCTCTTTATTTACGGGGCTGTGTTGTTTTTGTGCTCTGGTTAAGGCGCGCCCGGTAAATTCAGAGAGTTTTATTCGGCGTGTTTAGTCAGTGTGGCCAGAGCGAAAACAGGAAGTGACAAATCCTGCTTTTCAGTCAAAGCCATGTATCTCCAGAAATGGCAGCTTCACAATAAGTTGACCTTTCTGATTGTTTACTGTGGAGCATGTGTTGAGGTTGCATAACCGGTCCCATTATACACTTATTTTAATAAATACAAATATTACTGGCGAACAGCCGGCAGTGTGTCGGCTCTTCAGACAAACATGCAAAACTGATTGATCTGTGTATGACGATTACTTGACAGCAAATTCCTGACGTTTCCCCAAAACAAACGACCAATCAGGAGGACGCTGAGAGATAGCCTGAAAACACTGGAAAATATCCTGTGAACCCTAACTTTAGGTAGCGCTATTGTGTTATTGATACTCGTAACAATCAACCTGATTGGTGTCGTGGTAGGACAACAACAGATTTTCATTTTAATATCAAAACCTGAATTCCTAGGAAATCCACCTGCTGATCTATCGGTGAAAGTTCAGTGCGTTTATCCAAAAGACCATTTAGTTACCATAGTAACAAATGTGCATGGCAGCACACGGCTGCAGGGATTTTGTTTCAGTAGCAGCTAAAACAGAGCCGTCTTGTGTTTGAGTCCCGTTCACAGTGCTGCAACGTAACTGAGTGTAACTAATGCAGTGATGCCACACCAACTGTGCTGTTTCTGTATCATGTAATGGTACAATACACCTCCGGTTTCCAGCTGTCCCTCATTACTTCTGACATATGAGGTCCAGCAGCGGTCTAGACTAATAATACTCAGAATCTGTATTATTAGTTCATGGGTTTTTTGGGGACACAAGAATGATAAACACATACAGCTCAGTAAAATGCTGCATGACCTGCTGATTTACCCATGCAGGTCCATGATGACATCAGCAACACCGTCAACTTGTGCATGACTCCATGTTTACAACTCATGGTTTATTTTTTAATAAGTCAGTGCGATCGCGAAACAGTCCAGAGGCATTCTGCTCCCAGCACTCGAGCGTGTAAGAGAAAGAAGTCGTGATGAACCCGATTTACAAAAACCTGGTCTATAAAAACAGCGTGTGCCCAAATTAAAACACGTGAACTTTCAATTTAAGTTTAAGAAACCCAATCTAGATGTATTCCTGGGTTCAGACAGCTGCAGCACAGCACTTTCCCTCCTTTGTTTGTATTCTTCGTAGCTTCATGTGGTGCGCCGCTGTGGCGGTGCATCCCAATCGCTGGAATAAACCTTAAAGTATGGATTTTTCCAAAGAGTTGAGCCGTCAATTTAGCACCCATGGCTGATGTGATTTTACCCCAGCTGGGTTTGGCGCTTGCTTCCCAATGGGAGAATCACAAACGTTAATCAATAGACTGTCTCCCTCTCTGACTCCCCCTGTCTCTCTTAACTTGAAAAAACAAGCTAAGGAAAGAGCAGCCTGCTCTCGCTGACATGGAGGTGGGCGGGAAAACACCTTTATGGCGAGAAGTCAGAGCCTTGTAGTCTTTAAAGCACTTTGTTGAATGTGTCATGTCGTGACAGCGTGTTCTGGTTCCGCCTTTGTCTCTCCACCAGTCATGGCGCCGTGTCGTCCTCCTTTTACTCCTTTACCTCTTTCCTCTCACGAGCCAAAGGAACATCGGGCTTGGTGGGCAAGCCCTGCAGGAGAGAAGAAAAGCCGGTAAGAGTGTGCAAGGTCGGAGATAAGTGGAGGTATTAACTTGTGGAATGAGACAGAAAGGGACCAACAGAGATGCACACGCGCGCACGCCTGCCTGAGAGCGCACGCGGCTCCAGTCGGAGCTGCTGCTACAGTAGCGCACGCAGGAAGCACGCAGGGACACTTCCCCTGTCATTAATCACAGTGACAGGCCTTTTGTTGTCACTAAGCAGCTGTGTGCTGGGGAACATTACTCCACTGTTCCTGACTTCACACACATGCATATGCACACACAATACACACCGCAGTTTAATGTACATGCAGGACCATGCGGGAGATACTGCTGGCCTTGATTAAACCCACAAAGATAATTGTTATCTTGCTGCAGTAGTTCTGTGTGCGCGTAGTTTGCTGTTTCTCACAGCTGAGCATCAAGGCAACTCAAAACTAAACGAATCGGGCACTTCTTGAGATAGAACCGGATAAAAGTCGCAGCCCGACTGAAGAGGACATCTATAAAGACAGTACCACACATGACTTTTAGCTAACTTTCAGTTAGCTAGTTAATAAAATACAAATTAGCCAAAGATAATATTGTGTCATCTGCAAAAAACACAACTCATCCCAAGTAACTTACCAAATCCCCATGGCGAGTGATGACCGTCGAGCACGGGTGTTCGACATCTGACCAGCTGATGGTCCTCATGCACAGCCCAGACTGGAACCGACTGTAGTGCTGCAGCCTGCGATCTTTAAAAGCAACATAGGCTGAGTTAGCCCGAAGACATCCGTAACAAGTGTGGTTTCTGTTTAAACACACGGTGATTTCTACTACCTTAATCTCTCAATGCCATTGTAAATTACAAATCCATAATCATCCAATAGTATGGATTTCTGACCCAAATACAGTGTTTTCAGTGTTAAGTTACTACTTAAAGTTGTGAAAGATGATGACAAACTGCAAGAAAACGATTGCGTCTTTACAAAAATGCCTCTTTTTTTTGGTCACTCTGAATAAAATATTGCTCCATCTGATATTTGTTTCATTTTTTATGAGATTCTGAAGTAAACAGCAGCCTGTCACGATAATTTGAATTACATGTGGATGTTTCGAGCCTCATTACCATTTGAGACAGCCTCTCACCAAAACAATTGGTGAGAAACTGTGGATAATGACCATGTAAAACGGCCATTACTTATGAGTGCGCTTTATCATGGTTACGCATAACTTGACCTTTGAAGTGTTAGACAATATGCAATTTGAAATTTCCCACCTGATTCGCCAAACTATCTTCCAAAGCCACACACACTTTGAGGGGTGATTATGGATGCAGCCACATGCTCTGTACCAGTGGTTGTTGTTGCTTTGTCTGTTAAAGCTTAATGAAAGTAAAGCCTATTTTAACAAGACAATTCTCCATGCAGTGAGTTTAATTCAAGTATGGCTGCAGGCTGGCTGACACATTGAAATATGGGTGAAAAAACAAAAAAAACAAAACGTCTGAATGACTTCACTCTCTGCAAGCCTGCAGAGGAAAAAACACTCCTCTCTGACATCCATCAGGCCCGCGGGGCAGCAGAAGATTCGTGACCATAATACCTCCAATCATGAACACACCTACTTCTTCACGTATGTCCTGGTTGCATTGTCTCTTCCTAGAACACGAAAACACTGATCCTGCCTGTGATACATTTAGAAACCCCATGCTTTCCAGTTAAGCATGGGGTTTTGACACTACCAGGCTGTCGATGTCACAGATCTGAACTGTCACCAAGTTACGCCACCTGATCACCATCAGTTATGTGACAACTAGCAGCTCGCAGCAACTCACTGACCCCAAACTTCAGCAGAGACCAAACATCAAACTCCGTGTCGAACCCTAGCTTCATGTCAAGGATCATCACCGAGTAAGACCAAGAGACCAAACTTCAGTCTCAGCAGTGAAGAATCCCACAGGGTCAAAGAAGGAAGTTGGTAGGTCCGGTCAGAGGGGCATACCAGTTGTATCATCCTGCTTTTGTATAGGTGCACAGCACAAATATGTCCCCAGGTATCGGTCTATGAACAGTCTGTGATGGCACTTTGGATCTCCATCAGGATGGAAAAGCAAAGCGCAGGGTTTTGGTTGCACCAACACAAACTTTCCTCCTTACTCACTGTATTTGAGTCTCTTCTCCAAAATAAAATTCAGTTTTGTAAGAAACTGAATTAAAGCTGACCCATCCTGTTTACTTATGGTCTATTAAACACTAAAAAAAAAAACTAAATATGAAAGCATGTGGGCACATTAGTAAAACTGTAATGTAATGGGTGCTGTGGCTACATCGGAAAAGCTGGCTAGCTTCAAGATATTCTGACATATTTCACTTTGTTTTGGGCGAGTAGGCACTTCATCCCAACTGCTTTTAAGATGAACGGAGTAGACCAATACACTGCAATACATTGCACGAAGCACTTGAACACGCACTGATTAAAAAAAAAAAAAAAAAAAAAAAAAAAAGACATTGTTGTTCTACAGGCGGTTATGTGTTTGGAGCTATTTTTTGGCAAATCATTATTTATTCATCTACACAGCAGCTCTGTGCAGCGTCTTCAGACACAATGGCTCTTGTCAGGTACACACGCGGTAAATAGAGGTGAAAAGCAAAAGTGGCCTTACACATTAGTTTTAGCATCTAAGACACGATTCAGCTTGCTTGGAAGCTAGCTGCGAGTGGCGTCGAGAGGCTGCATCCACACACGAATGCCATTCTCTCTCATCTCAGACGTAAATTAATAAACAGTGAAACAGGAAGTCAGTTGTGAAATAGGAAATGGTTTTTTTGGTTTTTTTTTTGGCAGCCATGTTTGGCTTCCATCACACATTAGAGCAGCAGTTCTTATTCAGTTTGCCTCGCGCGGTCGTATTAACGAGCTGATCAAGTGAAGCGGCTCAGTGATTCCAAATCAGCGCCGCACGAAGCCCCGCGAATACAAATGTACACCCGGCCACGTATGTGTCATTTAGCTGAAAGACTGACTTCGGCTGAATCAGTGGATAACTTTGCCACGCGTGGCATGCATGCACACACACACACACACATGCACGCACAGTTTCTCTCACACATAAATGGATTTATAGTGTCGGGTGTTCTTTGTCCTTCTGCTTTATCTCCACTCTTGGCAAACAAATGAATAGCCTACATTCAGACGAGATAAGCTCATCAACTGTATGTGTGTAGTGGTTGTGTGTGTGTGTGTGTTTAAAGGTTTTAGACAGTGCTTAAAGGCACCACGGGTATTATGCCCCCAAGATGCTAAATTTTGGACCCGGCCATTATCCTGCGCATGTGCGTGCGTGCGTGTGTTATCCTGACAATGCTTCTGGGTCAACCCGCTCAACATTGAACTCTAAATGACCCTACCTCCCATGATGCAACACTCCTAGTAACCTCCCACGGATTCCCACAATTCCTACCATCCTTTTCAGTCACGGGCACAAAGATACATTCAGATTCGCCGGTACACACACAAACGCACGCCCGCCTAATGCAGAGATGCTGACACAAACACACACCTCCATCCTCTCTCTGCTGGAGCTGTTTGCTCCCTTTTTCAAAGTGACAAAGAGTTCTCGAGCTGTTTGGTGACAGCCCTTGTTTACCTCCCTTCACTCCCCCTCCTCCCCCTCTTCCTCTCCCTATTCCTCGCGCATTTTTTTTATAAGCCGCCCCTCTGAGAGAGTCTGTCATGGATAAAGAGATCCTCAGACACAGACTAGCATTGAGAGAGGTCGACCATGTTGTCTCCGCAGTGAGCAGCGCAGTACCTGAAGATCTATTTCTGTCCTCCTTGATTCAGGCATGGGAGCGTGTGTGTGCTGCCTCCATGCTGATAGGTCACACACACACACACACACACACACACATACACAGCGGGGCCGTCACAGTTTATCAGCTGCAAAATTTGTCCCATATCGATTCTACGCCTTAAATGAAAACGGGTGCTGGGAGAATCATAAAACTCTGCGAAATAAATTGACATCATTGTTTCCGGCTTGTAAAATGAACCTCAAGGGTGCAAAGACATAGCTTCCTTTAATTATGCTCACCTAGGCTTGCCTATACTCGAGTGTACACACAAGAATCACCTCCTTCGGGCAGGTACGTTTCCTTCAGAAGTGTAAATGAGCGAGGAGATGTGTTGCGAGATGACAGGAGGAGGTGCCTGCAGTCAGCGCAGTCATAAAGGCTTTGCTCACCATTACGGTCCTCCTCAATGACAAGTATTCCCTCAGTAATATTACACACAATAAACAAAAGGTGCTTTATTTATAGTGAGATGTTGAATGTTTGTTCCCCTCCTCTTTATTGCTGATTGCAGTGATATCATATCTTTACAGGAAAACACCAGCCAGCACACAGGAAGTGATGTGTTTTACTCCTCCGGTGGCAGACATAAACAGGCAAGCAATACTTTTGATAAAAATAGTGAAGAAATGGTTTTGGAGGACTAACCCACAGGAGCACAGTTAGTTAGGGGACGCAGTAAAGTTAAAACCAGTGTAACCTGCCTCGGTAAGGTGTTTTTTCCACCATGAGCCTCCATTGGACCTTCTGTGCTCCTTCCCATTGGTTCAGTATTATGTAATGGAAAAGTATGACACTGTCTTCTCTTCTGTTGTTTGTTCTTTTCTTATAATCTAATTCTATGGCCTTATGTTAATAAGAGATAGACAATAAAATGCTAACACGCTAACATGTTATCTAAATGACCTCGTGGGGTTCCTACTGGGTGCAAAGTGTATAAAGTGCAAACGCTTCTTAGGCTCAGGGCTCATTGTGTTCATCATGAACTTGATGTGTTCTTAGTCCATCTGCAGATTAAAGCTTGCAGAAAGGGTTTGTGAGTCTGTGCTTCATTCAGGAGAAACTGCCACCATGCTACCAAAAGGTATTTCCTTATTTAGGGTTTTGATCATGGAGAGCAGGGATGGACTTTCTGAAGCGTACCGTCCATATGTAGTGCGAGCCGGGCCCTGCAGATGGCACTTCGTCATGTTTCGTCCACTGGAAGGGCAACACAAAGGTCACTTTATCATGTCGTCTTGCATGCGGAGCCATCCAGGAGCCATTTTTCTGTAGTTTTTTCAAATATGGGGGCACAGTGAGGACATATGTAAGTGTCACTGCGGACCACAGCACAGAAGAGAAACAAATACTGCTTGTACAAGGCAAATTACAAATTCAGTGAAAGTTTGTAACTCTGCACCAGTTGTGGACGATGTATTGCAAACACTTACTGCCTAACAATGTATCTTTGATGGAAATGCGTGTCTTGGGTGTACTTTGCACCATGTACATTTATGATTTGATGAGTGTGATTTGATACCTTCAAGTTTTTAGCACTAAGCGCTAAAGTTAAGTGGAAGATCGCAGGTAATCTAATCTAAAATGTGACGCAGTTCCGAATGAAACACATTTGTGATGCTATCTCTGTTCATTTTAAAGGTGTAAAAATAGGATCCACCGAGGAAGAAGAGGAAAACTGGAACAAATAAAAATGGAAATGAAAAAAAAAAAAATTAAGTGTAAATAAATAATGATATAAATAAGTGTAACAGGAGCACATCTGGTGTCCCTTACACCCACTGGTGCAGTGGAAGTTATTTTAAAAGGGAAAAAACACATTATGATTTGTGCTCAGGAAGAAAATAATTGCACACGTTAGGCCTTGTGAGTGTTGCTCTGATCCTCACTAACTCAGTTAAAGAGTCAGTAAAAGGGTCAACTGGCCATATAGTCGCATATTATTAATTATTGTTTATCTCTTCTGATGCAAATGACCTACTGGAATATGACGACGACTAAAGCTGACAGTGTACATTCATTCCTATGGGTTTATTTATAGTTTTACTGCTTTTTTGGCGTTGTCTTATCTGCTGTGCAATGTTAGAGATTACCATTAAACTTAGTAATTACAGCCGTGAGTTGTACAAGTTTTGCTACCTACAACTTTCTTTGACCACAAGGGCATAAAGCTGCCAGGACGACTCGGTGCATTTTCATTTAAATATAAATATTTTCACGCACTATAAGCACAACCGTGTCAAAACGTGTTCTTTTACAGTTATTCACTGTCTGTGACCCCGTGTCTGTGGACTGTGTAGGTCAATTTTATTTATGGAGGACTTTAAACTAATAAGCTTGTCACAACGCGATTTACAGAGAACAAGGGCACAAAAAACCAGACAGAAACAGAGAAGAAGAGAAAAGGTGCTACAGGGCAGAGATTATGTATCAGTGTTTCAGTTAGTCCAGTGTCACCTTGTCACATCTACTTGTTAAGGTGAGCCAACACAGGTGAGAATATTTACCCGGGGCAGAACGCAGGGTCATTCTTTAACTCTGTCATCGCAGAAGCAAAAGGTACAGCTTTAAAGCCGCAGAGCAGGACTTTTACAAGTAACCGAATGTCTGTTACACTGCAGCTGCTGGCAAATGAAGTCACACAATGCTGTTTTGGACCTCTCGCAGCCAGATCAATGTCTCTGTATTTCACAGCGTTCAGAGCTTTTGAATCTGGTGTCTGGTGTGACATTCTTGCACCAACACACCGGTGGACATGCATTTTACATAGATCAGCAATGACTGTTTTGCCAAAGCTGAAGAGGGGAGCAACCATCACTACAGTATCTGGTGGGTCATTAGCATGTTGACATTACTTGTGTAGTTACTGTCAGTGCCATAGGGGAGAGACACAAGTATCGCACTATAGCTTTAAAGGAAAACTGCTGCTAATCCGCTCCATTGGTTACGACGATCAGTATGATACATGCTCCACATCGGCTTACATTAAACTTAGCTGTCCACCCTTGATTGCCCGGGCCACTGCAGTTTTTAAAGTTACTTTTTTCCCTGAACAGTTTGTTGAAGTCACTTCCCAACGTTTCAGTCAACTCAGCACTCAATTTAAATCAGAGTAGATTAAAGACAACTGTGATTATCAGCATAAATAAATGCCAAAGGCCTCTAACTCAGTGAAACACTGACTATTTGACTTATATGTACATGTGTGCATAGATGTGTATACGTCAAGTCTGTATCTGCAATGAGTAATCACAAGTGAAGTTCTCCAATGAGGGATTAATGGGGCACTGCTCTTTTGTGTGAGTCACACAGATGAGAATTTTCTGAAAAGTAAAAAAAAATAATGAACTTTTAAAAAACCCAGAAATTTAATTATGCTCTGAAGGTATTTTCAGATTTGACAAAGATTCTTTGAAGCATCCAGGTAAAAACACGTTCTCCTTATTTTCTATGAAAATATGGAATAATGGAGAGTGACGTCACTGCATACAAGAGGTTTTCAAAGTGTGGTGCTGTGAGGGAGCGATTTCAGACAGATACAGCGCGAGGTGAAAGGGACAGGTGCATGCTGGGTTTCTGAAAACAACAGGAAGTCATCGTAGTTTGGCCCACTTGCGAACACAGTCAGCAGTTGGCTCTGCAACAGAGGCTGCGACACACAGCTCACGGAGGTTATGAAGGTACTTTAAAAACCCTTTGTGCCTGATTGCCACAATTTGGGTCAACTTCTTTGAGTCACAGCTCGGTCAAACCCGAACACACAGACGTGATACGGTGCTGCTTGTTACTCCAGCAATTGCCTGAGAGTTGTGTGATAAACAATGAAAACTCGGACAAATGTTAACACTGATGGATTTTGTTTTAATTGAGAAACTAGACAGACTTTTTCAGATATGTCTGAGAAGTGCAAACTGTTTCTGGAAACACCTTCAGAACAGTAGTGAGTGTTGGGAAATGACCACTTTCTCAGTAATCGCTGGTTGATGATTATTATTAAAAAACAGCTGCTTAGCTCTCTGAATCAAATATGATGTCGATATAAAGTTCAAAATGTGGAAGCAATGAATCAAATTTACTGTCATGACTGGGACAAAGTCATTTTTTGGTGTACTTACACTTCTAGGTACTTTTCTAGTTCATGCTGAATCATGCCGAATGCTAATCTAGCCATATACTGACGGCAGCTTTGCATTCGGCTCACATAAGATTGTTGTTCTCATATCAAACAATGAAAATTAATGTATTTCCAAAGCGGTTAAAAGATTATTAAATAATTGGAAAGACGTGCTTTTGCGTATAGTCAGTTTAGATTTAAACTGATAATTTCCACCCACCTCGCTTTGTTTTAATAACTAAATAGTAAATTTCAACATTTTGTTTTTATTTATTTATTTATTTATTTACAGTAGTTTCCCATTTTATCTTCTATATATGTCTCTGTCACTTTACTTTTTGTTTCCGATTGAAGATACAACAAGCAGTGTGTCGCGCAGGCATTCTGAGACCCTCGCTAGCACACATATAGAGGGACCGAAAGACACAAACACACACACACACACACAGTGTCTGACAGGGTCTCAGTGGAGCAGTCCCTGTCAGTCCGTCAACTCTCGGGGTTTCCAAACAATTCAAGACAAGCTTTCTTGGAGACAAGATACAAGACAACTCATCACTTTTGGCTATTCGTCTTTTGGGATGTTAGTCTGCGCTGAAATGTCATGTTCATGAAGAACATAAACCAGGAAAAACAACAACACAAAGCACAACAACAAAGACTTTGGGTCATCATGTTGCTGTTTCAGGGCTAATTCCTGTTTTCATGGAAATTGATTGTTGGGAAATAGCGTGTATTGTTAGAGGACACTTGAGGCTCAGAGGCAGCCTGCTAATTAGGACTAAATTGTATTAGCACAACAACAGTACTGACCCCTCAAAGCCCCCTCTCTCTCTCTCGCTCTCTCTCTCTCTCTTGCAAACACACTTTCTATTTTTCTCAGGCACCAACACAAACAAGAGAAAATCCAGTTTTTTCCTGTACACACTTGCATACAGGAAGTGTGACCTCATTATTGATGCTGTTCCCGGTTAAGACCCTCTCACGGTCCTCGGTGCTCTTGGCTCCTCTCGGCAAAGAAACAAACCGAAAGAAAAAATCAAAATCAAAACAACAACAACAACAAAAACTGGTAAATTACTTTGCAAAAAAAAAAAAAAAAAAAAAATTACAAATAAAAAAATAAATGTAAAGATACTGAGTAATCCTGGAACATCCTCAGTTGATCACCTAATCGTTTTCATATTTGCAGTATGAAATAGTGTCTGTCTGGGGTCCAGAGTCTAGTCTGACCCTGGGCCTTTATTTGAAACAAGCCTTTATTACAGAACCTTCTTTATACTCACCTTCTCTGGCGTTAATTACTAATAAATATAACTATTTTCTCATTCCTCCCTATGTTAACTTGCACTTGTGATGAGCTGTTAATGCAAACTCCAAATCTGCACCACGTATTTCGTCTTGATAAACGGAGAACTATGCGCACGTGCGGCGTCACGCCACAACAACCACCCTGTCGTACTCAGCCGTCGTCCACGCAGGGGACTGCCCTGTTCACTGTGTGGGAGACTGTCCCAGACGCTTCCCGTTTAAAAGCTTGAGGAAGTGGCCCAGCGCCGCACTTTATTGGAGGCGTTTAAGTTGACAAGACATAAAAATGCCAAACCAGTCATGTCGTTCTTCTCCCTGGAGCCTCCCCTCTTGTAAAACTGAAATATACTGATTGAAAATACTTTAAGTGAAGTGCAAATCTCACCTTTGTCTGGCTTGCGCAGGTTCTTGTTGCAGCGGGTGTTTTCCCCCCTCCAGCCACAGGGGATGATAATAATCCCTTTACGGCTTGATGGACCAGAATGAAGCAGAGGAAGCGCCGCGCTCTACATTTTAGCGCTACACTCTAGCATTTTATCTATTAGAATATGTGTTAACATTATTTGAAAGCCTATTTGATTGATCTTACATTTTATATGGTGACGTGCTGTAATGCTAGAAGCTGATTGGTTGTTATGTAAATGGCCATTTCCCTTGCGCGCGATGCCTTAAGGGGATCGCCAGTGTATTTGCTATTCTGTACTAGATACCTGTGACACTGATGAAGGCTTGATGACCGTTTGTCTACTGTAATACTGACTCTTTGTCATTGATGAATGTCATTATAAGTCAATATAATACAACTTATATAAGAGAAATGCATTGATCCTCCTTCATAGAACATTTGCAAATCTGCAAAGTCTGCATCATTAACATTTGTCTTCTCTTCCTGTTTTCCACGTGTTCATGGCGTTGCGCAGTATTAAAATGAAACCTGGGCTTTCCTGTGTTGCTGCGCGTACAAAGATTGTATACTTTGATTTTAAATAGATGAACATATTTATCTGGTGGTCTCATACTTGCATTTTTCGGTTTAAGTAGATAAGAGAATTAAATGTGGCTAGCATCATCAGTGGATGTGTCGAAGTGAAGCGAATGTGTTGCTACGTACCTGGTGAATAGCTGCGAAACAGTGAAAATACACTTAAGTTGCTCTCAGCGAGACGCTTGTGTGTAATCCTCAAGGGCACAGTTCTGCTTCTGATGATAAAACTTCTTACTGGATTAAATTATTGATATTATTGCCTGTGCGCACAAGTCAGACAAGCATGTCATGTATTTTAACAGCAAAACCTGTAATTTGGTGAAACCGGCAGCAGCGGCAGCAGAAAAGAAAGAACTTAAAAAAAAAAAAAAAAATCAGTCAAGCAGCAATCAGTAACATATGCAGGTAAATTAGACTGAATAATCAACGCTCATTACTCAAAGCATAACATACTAATCAGGCTGTGAGATGTCTGTCGACTTGTCTGGGAGAGCTGATTTCACCGCAGTCGACGTGGCTTTGTGTGAGCGTATTTTAGCTGTTGGCTAAACGGGCGGTTCTGACACTTCGCAGCTCTGTTTTGGTCCCGTCTGCTCGGGCAGGCACGGAGTTCAAAGGAAGCATCGCAGAAGTCTGAGCTGAAGGTGAGGCTCATTAAATCTAGCAGACCTGGGTCTTCTCAGAGGTGTTGCCGGGTTGCGTGGTCCGGTTGCCCATAAAAAGATCCGCTCAGAGAAAGCAACTTTTGAAGAAATGTGCTATGCTATGAATATCATAATTAGCATGAATGGGCTTCTGAAGAAATGAAAAAAGGCTCTTTGTCAGAAGAGACAGCTCAGCATCTCCATATGGTCTTTTCTAACTGTTGAGTCCTTGGTGGAAACTAACTTTACACTGTAAAGATTTGATTTCCACTGAGGTCCCTTTTAATGTAACGCACACGCGATCGCATTACATTGCGGCAACGATGTGTAACCAAGCAAAGCACGGAGCAGATTCATTTCAGAGTCTAATAGCTACGACACTGGACTTTAATTATGGTATTTTATTGGATTACTCATTTTCGTTGCTGCTGTCAGTCAACTGTAGACTTGGACGCTGTTGATTGTGAACCCCAAAGCCTCAGTGTGGATGCTGACCACAGATATGACCCTCATAATGTGTAGTAAACTGGATTTATGCTTTTCTGAAGACACCCATAAACGCAACTGTGAACCTACACAGAGAGGGTGTTTATGGGTAACCATAAAGGTCGCTGGCACTTGCAGTGGAGCCGGTGTCTAACACCAAAATCTCGACTGCGTGATGTGTGAACCAGGCAAGTTGAACTCCTCGCGGGAGTCTGCAAAAGAGACCAAAACAAATTAAAATGTATTGAATTTGTAGATTTACATAAGACATTAGGAGTTCTAATCAGCACGCGCACACACCTGTGGTGCGTAATGCATGTCAGAGCACCCGCCGCTTTTGCTATTTTTACGAGCCAAAGCACTGCGAGCGTTAAGAGAAAAAGCGGCAGGTTGATCACGTTCGTTCCTGGGATTGACATCCATCTACTTTGCTTAACTACGTGCTCTGTCTGAATGTGAAATGACCTGCCAAGTGAGGCACAGTGGCAGGAAGGCAGGGCTCTGTGTTTCTCAACGGGGGAGGGAACAGTGAGCGACTGTGGATGCTGCTGGAATTCCTCCATCTGACCTGCCCGAACCCTGAACCATCAAGAAACGGCTATAGAAGGTGTCGTAAGTCTCTGGATTCAGTGCTCTTAACAGGGATATTTATGGAAGGCAAGAAAGTGGGGAGTGCCAAGAACAGACAGTTCCCAAATATGTTGCTGAGGTTTCACCAGTGGGTTTGTCGTGCCTACCAGAGACCGTGGCGTGGAAAGGTTTCAGCTCCAGGGTTTAGGCTTTCTTTACAACCTCAACTCTCAGGTTGCTTCATTGTAAATATAGCAAATGTTTTTCATTTGTATAATGCAAAGCAAACGAAGGACACAATGCATGCATACAGTCGGTTGAAGGGTGCAGATGTAGGCAAACACACAGATCAGTTCGTAAAGGCCGTTTCTGCGTCATCTGTCCAAGTCAAACACCGATTTCACCATGCACTGTGTTGTATTCTGCATCCACACCGTCCTATTTTTGTTAAGCGGTCTCACACACACACACACACACACACACTGTTTTGTTTTGTTGACTGTTTCATGATGTTCAGCCAAACAAAAAAAACAAAAAAACAAAGAAGCTTGTCTCCTTGCTGTCAGGAGGTCGCCGGGTTTTCTACGGGCACGTTTGTGGAATGAGTCGGCAAGTCTGCAGCCGCCCCGCGTCTGTATGATCAAGACTTTCTAAATGTTTAAACAACAACAAAAAAACTCTATGCCTAAAAGTTTTTAGCCTTATTATGCTCTGTGAAAGTAGGAAAACGAAGGAAAATGCCCGAAACCACTGGAATTTGCGGCGTATTGCAAGCCTGGCACATGATCAAATGCAGGACACAGACGTGCTGGAAACAGAGTTGGCGTGTGTTGTTGCATCAAATGTCCGCCTGTCGCTCGCAGTGGCTAAAATTCGCTCAGATCTGATTTCGAGATGAAAATGTGTTGAGTTTAATAGCGAGGCAGGCTTCCGGGCCGGTGCGATATCTCGGAGTGAGACCATGCCAGCTTATGAAAAACCAAAAAAAAACCCCCACTCCTCTCTGCTTCGGCTCTGGACTCCGCGCATACTCTGGGACTGACACCCCCGCCGCCGCCACCCATTGTTTCGTTACGTTATGTTCCAATTACGGCGGATGGGCACGTGGATTTGTTAATACCATACTGGTGTCTGCGTAGGCGGCTGTGTTAACACATGTGCTGTCGGTGCGTATGGTCAGCGCGCGGTCCATATGTCCGCTGTTCGTGACGGCATTTTTCAGTGTTATCTGCTGAGGCTGACTACGCATGTGCTCATGTCCCCTAGGAGACGGCGTGACATATGTGCGTACATGGGCGCATGTAGCTTCCAGGTGTCCGTCTGCAGGGGCCCCAGGGTGTTATCATCCAGTCTGTGTGTATTAGGCGCAGAGTTTGCTCTCTTGCAACCGTCTGACCGCAATATGGGTGTGTGCTGCTAAACTGCACGTCACAGCCGAGGCTTTAGAAGGTGTCCGTGGCTTAAAAATACGAAAAGGGGACCACGGTGACGGTTTGATTAGCAGTCCAAAGTTGCTCTAGAGTTTTGAAGAACTTTGACTTTGTCTTAATTCTCCAACATCTACTACTGTATCTGTAAAAATGCCTAATAACTATCATCCATTATCTGCCACCTGAGCTGTTTTTGACCGCTGTATATTTTGCCCTCATTCTCTGCAGCCTGTCGTGACTCAAGCTTGGTCGTCTCCGTGAGCGTACCTGTAAAGTGCGGCACCTCTGACCCCGGGCTGTGTAAGCTGCAGCACCCTGATAAGGGTTCACTGACCTCCGTGTTGGAGGGCGGAAGCAGAGAACAAGGGAATGACAAGCAAAACAGATGAGGGGATGTAAAAAGGTCTTTGTAGGAGATCTAAATAGTTTCAGGTTCTTCACCGTTTGTCTGTCGCCGTAGCCAGAGAGGACGTGGAGGTGGGTTGAAAATCATCAGGGAGGGGGTTGAGTAGCTTGCATCATCTCATGCTTTATCAGAAGTACTGATCTCACTCACAAATCAATTCTGCGAAGGGGAAGCTGAATCTCGACTATTGGCGCAAACAATTGGCATCTTCTGCCTTTGGTCCTATAAATAACACTTACTTTACCTACAGGCGATACTTGTGTTTGTCCACGTGACTCACTGAGCCATCGCCACAACTGAATGAAATGCATGAATTCAAATTTTATCTATATTATTTATATTAACAAAAAAATAATACTTATTTCCAATGCCTCACTTTATAATAGATACAAATAAAAAACTAATTGTGTGACCGTGATTATTTTCATTAAACACTGGTTCTGTAGTATTATAGTGGCCTGGATGGGCACCCATGCACGGGCATGCACACCCATGTCAATCAAATAAATAGAAGTTATATGCTTTTCCAACTCAACCCCTTCACTTATATAAAAAAAGACATTTTAACATGATCCAATAATGGATACATGATGTTTGGTGCAGAGACCACGTCAAGCGATCCTGGTGAGAATATCAACTCAGTTGCTAACATTAATAGCAGTGTAATAGCGTCGAGCAACAACAGTGCTAAAGGTGCACCTACTTGGTTTTTTTTCTGGAGCTACGATTAGAGTTAGCGGCCTGGACGTTTCGCGATGTCCCAGCGATCCAGAGAAAAACATTCAGACCTCGCAGAGTAGGTCCGTCAGCGAACCTGCACAGCTCACCTCGGCTGAAATGCTCATGGCTGGGATCTGTATCTGGTTTACCGTCGGGGTTTTTGCAGTTCGTGCGGATTCAATTTGTATCGTAATTCTCACAATATTCCATCACTCATTGGGCGCATTAGTTAAGATATAAACGCACCTGGTGGTACCCCTCACTTCAGTCCAAACGAAGACACTATTTCCACTATTTTTAGTGGAAATTTTAGTTTGCACTACTCACATAGAAACAAATGCCCTGCAGCCGTTTCGCACTAAGAGCCTGGTTGAGTGAAACATCCAGCGAGTCCTCTAAATGAACTTTGTAACTGCCATTTTGACCAAAGTATGCTTTGGTCAAAATGCCCCTTTCAGAAAAACCACAAATCACTGTTGAGAAAATGCATTCTGTAATCTCAAAAGGCTGCAGATAGAAGTTTATTTTGTCAAGCCTTTGGAGACCTTTGTCACCAGGGGTACGGTAATAACACATGGCTGGGGGTTTGGGATTGATTCTGGTCTTGTTTACAGGCAACCAGTGTTAACTGTTGTTTTGGACTGAAACAACCAATCAATTGATGGTAACTGTGCAACAAATGAGAAACAAAGACTATCGTAGATTAGCGAGAAGATGAACAGAAGTGGTGAGAATGACAGAACTGCTTTGTACTTACTATAAATGTTTCAAGAAAACAGGCAAACCTGGATAAAGTATGAAGTTTAAATGCATTATGCACATTTAGATGCATTGCCTTTATTTGCCACTGCTTGAGGACGGTGCCGGTAAATTCCATAAACAGCTATAAAGTGAGTTAAAGGAGGAGACAGACAGATAATGCGTTTCTAATAAAACGCCATTATTATTGTTTTAATTGGTGATGATAACAGTCGTCAGGTAAAACGACGTCTTCGAGTGTCGCGGTGCGGCTAGTTAGTTTACAGTTGGAATGAATTCACCAGGAATGAATTTGCTCGCTTTGAAGCGACTCGATTACAGTGAGGGGAACGCGGGCAGAGCCGAACTGATCAAAGAATTAAAGTGAGAGTGGCGACAGAGTCGGTGGCTGCGCTCTGAGCAGCTCTGTCACTACTGCGCTATATTTAGCCAACACACACCAACAAGCCCCACAACAGTAGGCACGCACTGACCCCCACCATCTGCTCGCTCACACACACACACACACACACGCACACACACACACACACATGCAGTCACGTACACAGCCACGCACCTTAAGGTTTTAATGCCAACTGCTGCCCACAGACCCACCCCCACCCACATTAAAAAAAAAACAAAACCCAGGTAGATTCACGTCACGAGGTGGTCTTACACACACACACACACACACACACACAAAAACGCACACACACAAATGAAGGGGACTCCCCACTTTGTTCCCACTTCTATAGAGTGGTTAGTAAATTCTCTCATTATGTTGGATGCATACACTGTACGCGTACACTACAACAACAAGGCTTCCTAAAGACTCGCTGTGAGAGCAGACAGCTATGGGGAGCCATTTTAATGAGCTTGCCTCTGGTGTGTGTGTGTGTGTGTGTGTGTGTAGGTTAAGTCTGTGAATATAATAACACATCTATCACACATTTCTCTCTCCCTCACACTGCCTCAATTACGGTAAAAGGACAAAATGACCCACGATGTTAGTATTACTCTTCACATTTGTATTCATGTTCCCATCCTGACTCACGTTATTATTCTTATAATACCTGTGCCTCGGAGCACTATTATTCACACACTCTTGGACGTTTTATTTTTGAGCGCGGAGAATTTTCCCGCACCCCCCGCAGCCAGAAATGAGAGAGGACTTGACACGGCCGCCTAAACTGAGATGTCACACTGATGCGTCTCTGCGTAGAAAATCAATTACCGCAGATGTGAAAGGTGACTGAGACAGCAGCCGGTGTGATTTTGTTTTTTTTTTGTTCTGGGGATACAGATCTGATTTCTGGTTCAACGCGATACAGTAAAAGAAATCATAGTTTGGGTGTAAAAACACTGAACAAACATTTTGTATCCAGATTTTATGGCAGGTAGCTTTGGGCTATACATCTTAATGCAATGCCATTCATATATAAATGGTTGTTCTTGAGTATAGATTTCATTTTATTCTTTTGGCTCTTTTCCTGAGACTGGTCCTCACAACAAAGCACCCTTTTCTCCTAAAAATCCCTCCGGTCGTGCGTTTCCGGCAGAGGCGTTGACAGAAATCAGTGTTGTTTTTTTTTTGTATGCGTGTGCGTTGCGTTCAAGGGTTCAGAGAGCATTTTCCCCGCTGCATCTGAAAGACCGGAGCGTCGGGGTGAGGGCGACAGTGCTGTTGTCCTCACAGGCGTGCAGCCTATTAGACAGGCAGACTGACAGTGCAGCCTAGTGGTAAAGCAACGGAGCCTCACACATGAACACACACACACACACACACACTGCAGATCAGGGACAAAACAGCCACAGAGAATAACGACGTCTCCCCGAATATGACGCATGACCCTCACTTTTGCATGTTTATGCGCGCACGTCTCGCCTGCTCCGCGCTTTATTGAGACATCGCACGTAGGCACACGGCTCCCCTATAGATGCTGTGGAGGAAGCATTATAAACTCACACAGAAACCCCTGTGTCTCCAGGCCTGAGGGGGGGTGGAGGACGGGGTTTGGCAGGCGCAGCACTGCTTCAGTTTGGCCAGGACACTCATCTGAACTAACCCTCCATCCCCTTCGCTTAGGAGGCCAGCTGCATGTATGCTCACACTGAGTATTCAGGGACATCCCTTACTTCCAGTCTTAAATATTTCGTAGGATGAGTACAACTCTGTTTCTCCTCCTCGTTGTGTATGCGTGCGAAGTAAATCAAGCAGACCGGGCAGTGATGCTTCAGCAGGAGCAGCCTTGTCGTGATGGCGAGCCGAGCGGTGACAGTGTTGCGCTGCCGTGTCCCGGAGCTTACAGGGCGTACAGTTCGGTTCAGTGCGGGAAACCCAGGACGGCACCGGCGCGGTCTGACCTCTGAGCAGGGGGCAGAGAAATTTAGCATGTAGCATGTAGCATCACCACGGTGACAACTTGATAATCATCAAAGGGTCAAAAAAAAAAAAGACACAACTCTTAAACATGTATGTATAACTTGCATAACTTTATTCACAAAGCATTTAACATATTTAGAAACTAAATATGCCAAACAACATCACAGTTATTAGCATTATTTACACTATTATTAGTAGTAGTAATAGTTCTTTCTGTTGTTTTTGCACCAAATAACTCTTCCGAGTAATTTATGTATATTATAAGTAAATATTGTATAATAATTGTAGTAGTATTACTTGTAACAGTATTTATGTAGTTATATAAATAGTAGTAGCATAGATACCAAATAATAATATTTACTACTACTACTACTACTACTAATAATAATAATAATAATAATTTTATAGTTAGTGTCAACAGCAGTCGTATTTATTATTATTACATATTATTATTATTATTATTAGTAGTAGTATTATTATTATTCGCAGATATGCACACTTTTTACCATTGTCAGGCTTAATCCTAAATATTGATATTGCTCAGCTTAGTACCACATTAACATTTTACTGCAGTTTAATTACTACTAATTACTTAAATTTAAAACATATTTACTAGATATGAGAATGCTTATAGCTGCAATGCTATGTTGCTTGTGTGGTTGTAGGGTAAGCACAGCTGTAGCTGTAATTCAAAACCAGTTAATTACAACGATATCTGTTTAGTGGTAACGCAGTTTTCTTTATAAGAACTTGATGATTTGCATCAGGAGAACAGAGCAGCCCTGATGGACTCCTGAGGTGCGACTGTTTTCTCAACAGCAGACAGTATTAGTTTCACATCAGTTTACTGATTTTCACTTCAACAAGGCTCAGGTCACTTTTGCAGCAGTGTGTGTGTGTGTGTGTGTGTGTCACTGTGTGTGTGTGTGTGTGTGTTCTTGTGTTGCAGCCTGACCAGACTGAAAAAACAATGGATCAGGACAGGTGCTGTGATCTGGCACATTTGCAGAGTTCCCGACCGTCACATAACTCAATATATGATCACAGTCCTTGAATAACAGACAAACAGACACAGCCGCACATTGCACACATATAAACACACACACATACAAACTATGTGAGGACATTTACTGCACCTGGACATAATAGCTTTATAAACACAATACAGGGGATCGATAACCGATCATTGTCCTTGAGCCTCGCAGACATGCTGCTTTTTTCGGTTCATCCCATCAGCCGGGAGCATTTGCTACTACTGGGTAGGTGAGAGAGTGTGTGTGGGGAGGAGGGCAATGACAAATGAGGGTAACAACAGAGAGAGAGAGAGAGAGAGGGAGGGATGCAGTGTGCCAGCTCATGACCCAGAGAGATAAACAGAAAGTGAGAGTTGGCCAGGCAGGTAGGACGGGAGGGTGTGGCAACAGAGAGAGCATTTAGTGTGCAGCTCCGGCCGACGCCGCGCCTAATTGGCTGGTGAGATTCCCCTTTGACAGACGCGCTCGTCCCTCCCCCCCTCCGGCTGCCTGCCGAAAGTGTATGTATGTATGTGTGTGTGTGTGTGAGGGAGCCGGCAGACTGAAGCGAGGCCACAGAGGCAGGCTCTAACTCCAACCCAATGAGCTCGCAGCCCTCACACTCACACACACACTCCTCGCACACGCACACACTCACACTCTCCCCGGCGCTGGCTCTCGCTTCAACCCCTGGGACACAGAAGAAGAAGAGGGAGAGGGAGAGAGAGCGAGTGGCAGAGAGGGGAGGGAGGCGAGGGAGTAAGAGAGGAGAGGAGGGAGAGAGGCAGAGGGGAGACTGGACGGGTGTGTGAGGGAGAGCACCATGGCCGAGATCTGGGGCTGGCTGCGGCGTTGCTGGCGGACTATATCACTACAAGCTCTGGGGCACCGTGAGGAACTAACAGCAATGAAGGTAAGAGGTGTGTGTGTGTGTGTGTGTGTGTGAGTGCATGCGTTTCATTTGAACAGACAGAGTTAAACACTGCATATCCTTGACAGCCGGGATTAACTTCACACATGTGAGCTCCTGGAAAACACACAGGAGGAAGCTTACTGGCATGACACACACACACACACACGCCAAGACACACACATGTAGATATTGCACACACAAACACAAACACAGATACAGAGACTTAGTCGGTGTTTGGCGTGGTCATAACCCCGGGCATGACATCAAAGTTTTCTGCGCAGCAACTCAAAGAAACTGGGTGATGTCACGCTGCAGGTGTGTCCGGGTGTGTGTGTGTGTGCGTGAACTCATTTTGACATTGCTCATATTTGCTCTCGGTTGCGGTCAGCTGCAGTTACGGGCAAGACGTTCGTTGTAAAGTTAGGCAGGACGTGAAAGTGTGTGTGAGCGCCTGCACTGTTTCCATGCTGTAATGCGGATCCGAGGTGAAGACCTTATGGATCTTCGCTTTGCACTCAGATGCATTTTCCTTTGAGCTCCCTAAACGCCTAACGTAGCGAGCACGTAGCGTTTCTGTTGCTCACGCCAGACACACACACACACACACTTTGCTCCCCTTAAGCCCAGCCTGAGTTGAAGCCATTTCCTCCCGTCTCTTCATTTTCTACCACGAGACGTGAAAACTGTTATATCACTTGTTCAACTGACAACACACACACACCACAAAAGTCCCCCGGCACCTGTCTTTGTGTGCGTGTCTGCCTGTGTGTGTGTGTGTGTATTTGTGTGACAGGGTCCTTGACATAGGTCCGGTCTCGGGAGGCTGAGTGACAGCAGTGATTCGGCTGTTAGGGCCTTCTTGGCCCCGACGGCAACATTCAGCTTACCGGGGCTGCAGGAGTGAGAAGCAGCAGAAGAAGGAGAAGAGATAGTGGGGGAAAGAGAGAGATCAGTGCTTTGGTTCAGGTGGGATCACCTCGGCAGTGGAGAGGTGAGGGCAGCCACTTATCCTGTATTAAGCTGTGTAAAGTCGGGATGGGGGAGTCGAGCCGCCTCAGGTCAGACAGAGCAAGAGGCGAGGACCGGCATGCAGACAAGGCACAGTTGGTCCAACATGTGTGTGTGCGCTGCAGTGTGTGTGTCGCCTGGTACATCACATTTACAACTCCACCATTAACATCCCGTGTTATTAGCACGTCTAGTTTATTGCCGCCTCCTCCCGCTGCCCCAAGCCAGACCGTAATTCTACTTTGGCTTGACTGCGGTTTTAACATGTTTCCTCGTCTTTGCTAAGCCAATTACTCAGCCTTTGCCCTTGGCTGATGAATTTTATCTAGTGCGATATTGTGATGAAGCGCTATCAAACGACTTTATTTTTGGCTGTCTTGTCGTTCGTAAGAATTAGATCTGGAGGTCTTCTACAGAACACGGAGGGCATGAGCCGCCTGTATCCAGGGGTGTGAAAGTTACGAAAAGTGGATTATACTGTCTGCAGGTGTGGAATCAGTGTTCGCGAGGAAAATCCGCAGGAGGTGGACGTGTTATTAATCAATCAGTCGCCACACAAAACGCATTATAACAAGACAGAGAGTCCCACTTATCTTTTTCAAACGGATTACTTGTTACCAACAGTGCTGGATCTTTGGAGGCAACATATGAGGCTCCTGCTGCGAGATCAACTGGTATCGAAGCGGGTTAAAGTCACACGCGACCTGTGATGCCCTGCGGTTCAATCGCCTCGCTTCTAACATGAAGAAAAAAGCACAGCTTCGTATCGCAGCCCCCCTTGAAGCAAATACTCAGATGTCATGTGTGACGCTAAATGAAATCCCATCCTGCTGATGAGCTTTTAATCCGAACTCGTGAAAACAATCACAGAATTGTTTTGATGAACACTTTGATTGCTCTCAGAGTCCTTCAGGTTAGGATTGGAAATTAATGGATATAAGTGTCGGTAATAGGCAAAGCGACTGCTGAATGGTTTTCCGGCCTCCCTAACTCTCTTTTATTTGTTCTATCGTGAGATTAAACCTGCAGCTTTGGAAACAAACAAAAAAAAAATAGTTCGTCCCATTTAGTCATTTAACATTTCAATCAATGGGATTGAATCAGCTGATTTCTATCCACGTCGGTTCACCCCAAAAAAGAAGTCACCAGAGAGTTGTGAATATAATCGCTTCCCTCAAAATTAGATTTTGCTCTGATCCCCAAACCACTAATCTAAATAAACGCAAGAAAAACAACCACCAGCAAAAAAAAAAAGCTGCGAACTACCCCTTTTTTGATGTGATTAGGGTCAAATTGTACTGCTTTCTCCAAGCAAACAGTTGACGCCTAAATGATATCTGATTGGCGCTTGAAAATGATAGCGCCTTTAAAATTTAATTTCTCGTTCCGGTTCGGGTTGAGGACTGGCTTGGAGGCCAATTATTTAATATTACGTACACGAAGAGATAACCTTTGGAACTTAATGAAGAGTCGAATCAAATTACGAAGATCAGGCGTTGCTCAAGAAAACCACGCGAGTTTGACTCGACAACGCAGACACACACGCGGCGCTGCAAACAGAGGTTTCACCATCAAGAGCACTCACAAAAAGACAGACGCCGCGACTCAGTGTCACACGTGTATTTGATGCACGAGAAGGGGCCACGGCCACCATTTTGTTTTTGTCCCTTGTTTACGTTTGCGGTCCTGCTACTCTTCCAGTCCACACAAATATACCGACCAGCGCGCTCACCATGTGTGTGAACATTTACGCTGTTTTTCCACGCCGGGCCACTCCAGGTGTCCTTCAGACCCTTTCGAGTGTGTTCTGGCGTATGCCGTATGCATGTGTGTATTTGTGTGGAATAATGAGACCAAGAGAAGTCTGGTCTCGATGCATCTCACATTTCATAACTTGTTTGCGCGTTTCCTCAGCAGAGCACGTGAAGTGTTGAATCTTGAACCCGGCTGTGTGCCTGAGAGACGGGTGATTATTAAGAATCAGATCGCCGCTTATTTAATGGAAAACAGAGGAAAAAGGAGGAGAAGCTGCTGGAAACAGGGTTAGACCAGGAGGGATGAAGCAGGCCTATGTTACCCATTATCCTTCATCTGCAGGGACGCAGTATAGCCCCTGACAAACTAATGTAACGCCTTACTTTCTGTACGGAAGTTCAAAGCATCAAGACAAGTACTTTACTATCAGAGCTAAACACTGAGGAATATTTAATTGCAAAATGTATTTTTCTTATAAAGTAAAAAGAAAAAAAGTTTTTTTTAATGGTCTATTTTGCACTTAAGTCTTGAATTTAAAGATTCATGGTTTTTCATAAAATTTGGACAACATTGATAAAACTCCAATCCCCGCCGCAGCCTTTTTGCATATATTGTCATTTAATCGACCTTTCTTTTTGCCTCACTCTCCCATTTTTTTCCTGGTGCTTAATAGTGTAAAACTTCAAAAAGGTTGGAAAACATTAACTAAATATGTTTTATCAGTTTTAATCAGTTCATATTAGAGGTGAGATGTGAGACCATCACAAATCTGTTTTTTTTATGTATCTAAGTGCTAAATATAAACTTCAGTAGCATGTATATTTATTTATTTTGCCTTATCGCTGGTGTGATGGGAGACTAAGTGCGCAGAAATTAAATAAATAAAACATAATAAATATAATTTTGCCTTCAAGAAATAAAGGATCTTATGAATAAATACAGGAGGATATATAAAACGGATCATAACGCTAGAATAAGCCCGCACATTTTTAAATTTCCTCTTAGGGCTAATGATGAAATGTTGTGAAATTTCACAGGCGCTTCTTTGTTTCAGTTTATTTTGCTTCCAAATTATCTATTTAGTTTTGGACACCTAAGCCTATACCGAGTCCATTCACGCATACATTAAGTTAATATTATTCATATTATTATTTTTTCCATATTGCATCCTGTACTTATTTATATTTATATATATATATATATTATATATATATATATATATAGCACTAGCTGTCGTGTTTTCCAGCCACACAATCCCACAAGTTTTATGTTTCAGGCACTTTTCCTGGGTGACAGCGAGGATCCAACAAACATGACACACGCGTCCTAGAACCCGAATCTTTGTTCTTGTGAAGTCGGCGCCGCGGTGGTGAAAATCCTGCGTACGAGCGCTCAAAGTATGTGGCGCAAAAACAGCGTTTTTTTAAGGAAACAGCGCTGAATCGGGGTCGTTTCCGGGGGTGAAGATGGCGACGTTTGATTTATTGACACAAAAACGCTGTTTATCGGCGTTTGAATGAAGTGAAATGAAGACCAAATCTCCAGCAGCTCCCACGTTTGTTGTTGCGTGGACTGAATCATTCGGCCGCAATGGAGGTGGTGGTTTCCCTGAGCAGCCCCCTCCTGTCTGCGGGCACCGTCCCTGTTTCAACTCCTGCACGCTGTTTCACACCGTCGCATTCCCAGCGAGGATAGAGAGCGTTCCTTCAGGTTGTTGTTAGTACCGTGGAACATGAAAAGACCCATGCAGAGAGCAGGACTCGCTGCTAATGAGCAAACTGTAGGTGGATGATTATTACCACATACCTCTGCTGCAGGAGGACCAACAGGGGGAAGAGACACAGAGGCAGGGAACGATGAACAGCAACAAAAGATTCCTTTCCTTTTTCTTTTTTCCATTACTTGAAGATTTGAACATGTAATTTAGAAGCAACAAAATCCCGGGGAAAAACAGGTTTTGGGGAGGGAGAAGTTGAAAGGAGTTTTTCCTCTTTGTGCAGGAAAAAGGCAAAGACAAATTTTTTTTTTTTTTGTCGGTGGAAAAAGAAACAGTGAGGCTTTTGATTTTGGTCGGCTCAGTCGCTGCTGTTTATATCGATCCCTCCACAGTCAATAGGGTACCTGCAGCATGTTTAGAAACATCACACAAAGACTGCGTGCGTGAGAACTTGTCATAATTAATAGCTCGGAAAACAGACGCTTCTTTTATAGAATACAAAGTCAAAAAACCAAGCTGTTGTGATAAGCGCTGAATTTGCTAAAGTGTGTAGTCCTTAGCGTCTTGCTCAAGGACACTTCAGGAGACTCGCTGACAGGGAAAGATGCCTTCCATCACCGCGTCTCATATTTCAGCTCCGAAACGCGTTTTATTGAGCCGTGGAGCTGCCCCCGTCTCCACCTCCTCACCGCGCAGGGGCGGCCAAACTATATCCTAAAGTCTCGCCCGTCAAGAATCGATCACCGGCCTCATCATCTGTCAGCGTGTTCCCCTTCGCACAAACACTCTCTCCCTTTGTTTGTTTTGGCCAATCACTTAGAGCTGTCAGTTCCGTGTCAATAATAGATAGGGGAGCATTAGGGGATGTGGTAAGGCTTTAGGGAGGTCTGTAAGGGTTTGTGCTTCTGTTCTAGCAGAGCTCCGTATTAATTACTCATGTTCTCACCTTGAAACTGTGAAATAATCGTCGACATGTGAGCTTTATTAATCGCGCTTCGCCGGCAAATGGCTGCAATTTACTTCTTTGTATCACGTTGGAAGCAATGTTAGCAGATTCACTCCTCACAGGTCATGTCCGTAATTATTGAAATTGTATTTTTCCTTGGCTCTTGACCCCATTTCTCAGTTTCGGTTGCCAGTGTCATCCAGAGAGGAGGGGGGCGAAGCCTGTACGTGCAACGTTGTGGGAGCGCATTAAAAAACCAGAAAGGGCGTGAACCTTTCCCTCCGCCTGTCTGCTGGTTTGTCTCAACACAGGTTGCTGTCGGCTGGCCGGCTGCTCCCCTTTTTCTCCCCAAGGCACCGGTCTTTATTGAGACATCAGCCTTGTTAGCCAGCTGTCGACAGGAATATAGAAGCTACCAGATCAATACAGTCGGGTCTGCCAGTCCTCCCGAGCTGCGGCCAGAGGCAGGCGAGGCCTCAGAAAGCAGGGGCCTCTCTTGAGCCCTTTCCACCCATTAGCAGGACCTGATGCTGGGCTGGCCGGAGTTCAGCAACCCTTGGGCCCGCTCTGCTATGCTCTGTGATTGGGGCTGTGTCGTTGGGTAATTTATGTTTCTCCCCTCTTCTTGCATGTGGGGTAGAAGATCCCTCAGTGGGACGGCTGAGGATAAAGTGAAAGAGTGAGAGACAGGGAGAGAAGGTTGCAGGCAACGCTTGACAGCTCTGTAATGGGCTGGTGTTGTGGTTGTGTTAGCACATCCCTCCTGGAGAGAGATCTCTATGATGTTCCCTTCATGGGGACTGATGAATGACGGAGATCCGGCGCTGCAGCAACAGCCTCCTCTCCTCTGTTACAGACAGTCAGAGGAACACAGCGAGTGTTAGAAACAAAAGAGAAGCTGTGTGATGAAGGGATACGCCTGCAATGAGAGAGAGAAAGAGAGAAAGAAGGAGTGTGTGAGACGGTCACGGGGAGAGAATAAAGTGAGATGAAGACGGGGAAAGAGGGGGGAGGCTGCTGTCTCAAATGCGCCTCTTCAACTTCCATCGGCGGCTGTCTTTATCAACACCAGCGGAGAGCGTCTAGCTGATAATTTGCCGCTCTCAATTCCCTTCAATCCATTAAAGGATTTAAATGTTCATTAAGTTTAATAGAAGCCCAGCGAAGGTCTAATATGCTCTGATAAACGCTGGCAAACCTGCCAACCTGTTCCAATAGCTGCGGCAACAAAGAACCATCCAACTAATAAGGTCAAACTCAGAGTTTGTGCTCAACTCACTTTGCGAATAGTGTTTCCTCTGAGTCGCAGCAGCTCAGGCGGCAACGAGCTGAAAGCAGAATGCGTCACCTCGTCAGCGAGTCCTCTAAACTGAACAGCAGGTTATTTGTCATTGTTCTCCACAAGTACAGATACTAGCATTTTCTTTTTGATCTGACTTCTCGTTCAGCAGGACAACAACGATTTAGATATTTTCTGATCCACCGGCTCTGTCGTTTAGCTGTGGTTAGGTTCAGGCGAGTTAGGGGTACTCGGTTCAGGTTTAATGCTCATGGTTAAATGAAAACAAGGATGTAAACAGTGATCTTTTGTTCTTTAGTGCAGCGCCACAGTCAAGGGGGGGTAGCCAGGGTGGCCGGTTGACTCTACTCGTCTTATGATTACACTTAATTAAGATAAAACATTTCAAGTTAGTAGTTTTACCACAGATAGAAATAAACAGTTGTTTATTGTTTGCTTCTTGTTTGTTGTCCAAGTTGAGTTCTTTGAAACAAGTGGCTGAAAAGAGTTTGGTGAAACGAGGGGAAAAGGTCAATGTGCCATCGGGTGGGTCATTAGCCACAGTTGCCGCTGTCGCTAAACAAAGTTATATTGTCTCACTTTTACAGCATATAAAATTATTCCATCTATTGATATTTGCATATAAAAAGCTCATTACCCATAATTCAAGATGGTTTCCTTATAATACTCATGAGCCTCTCATTAAGAAATCACTGTTGCTTGAGTAAATAAAGTGAAGTTACCCGAAAGCATCCAGACTGAATCACGCTCATGCTAGCATGCTAGCATGCTAACACAAATAAACTCAGCCTGACCGTGTATGTGTCTCACCCTGCGCTTGCACAGTGTCGAAGTCATTTGCTTTGTTCACCCGAAGACCTCCTAATGTCGAGGTGGAAAGGTTCTGCCTCTTCTTCTGAGAAACATCTAATCATATGCTGTTTTAGATATTTGAATAGCCAATGCATTTCTATGAGGGGTTCT
Organism: Datnioides undecimradiatus; assembly: GCA_008933995.1. Taxonomy (NCBI): domain Eukaryota; kingdom Metazoa; phylum Chordata; class Actinopteri; order Lobotiformes; family Datnioididae; genus Datnioides; species Datnioides undecimradiatus. The sequence continues at coordinate 19,748,009 of WARS01000013.1, forward strand.
TACATTCACATGTGAAATGGGAGAGCAGAGTCCCCCTCCGCCCATGGCATGAAAGCAGGCGCTCATGTATGATGTAGCGAGCCCCAAACCGACCGTGATGCAGGCTGATGGATCTCTTCGGGGGGCCTGTTTCCATCAGGAAATAATGTGTTTTACACCCAGTAATCTGTCCATATATCACAGGCCTGATGTAATTAATATGTGGCGAGGGAGGGGGGCGGGCACAGATAACTCATTTCTCATCTGATGAAAATCCAGACACACATGTAGACCCAATCCAAGTAGATGCACGCAGGCCTGCACGTATGCGTTCATGTGCTCGCCCTGTTACACACACACACACAAAGACAAACACTTCGTCTAACCAAGTTATCTCTGTTGGGACGATATTAACGCCTGGTATATGTGACGCATTAGTCTTAAAGGGAGCGTAAGCATTCATAATGTGTTACTTATATTCACAGATAGGGGAGAAAGAGAATGGGTAGAGAAAGTGAATAAATCAAATGACGGGTATTTTGGTGAAAGGTTTGTAAAAGTCTCTTTCAATGTCTTGCATCAGCACCGAGCCTGCGAGTTAACCTCCCGCTGAAGTAACCGCAGCGTTTAGCGTGGAAAAAAAAAACCAAAACACTCTCCCCTTGTTTGGAGGACAGGACTGTTTGTGCAGCAAATGAAGCCTAAAAAGAACCTTTGCCTGTCCCGACCCGCTGACTTTTACAGCGCACTATCACTGTTTTACACCAAATTCATCATTACCCTCAGACACATCCAGAGCACAGGGCAAGACATGAAGCGTGCTTCTAGATCCTTTCGTGATATAATGTCTTTCTGTGAAAATAGCTCGCAGAGGTTAGAAGAAGTTGGGAGAAAGAGGGGGAAACTGTAATTTTGCATGTACAGAGCTCTGCAGAGCCATTGTGCCACCTGCAAGTAATTTACTTTATCTATTACAACTTGTAAAAATATGTTTTTGTTCATCTATTCTCTTTAAGCGCCGCAACCTTTGTGTATTACCACTGCGAATGGATAACAAGACTCAGATCTTATGAAACTTGAAGATAAACGGCTGATGCTGGCAAACTGCCATAAATTTGCTTGCAAGTGAGGAAAAAAGCCACCGATATGTAATAAATAAATGTCATCCAAACTGCAGCAGTGGCATCCAAAAGGAGGAGGAAGACTAAAGTCATACAGACAGGCTGAAGATCCTGCAGACAAGCTTTCCACTGATGTTTAATGGGACGATTCAGTAGTGTCTCACCCACAAATGGAGCCAAAGCGGGGAGTCCAAACACTTGTTTATTCTCCTCTCTGTTCTCTGCCGTCTTCTGTCTTCTGTTCATGCCCGTCTCTTTTAAATGCACGAAGCTAAATTCGTTCATCTACTCACACTCAAGCTAGATTAACAGCAAAGCTTGTGTATCCCTGCGAGGCCGGGGACTCTGCTCAGTTGCGACGACAGAGGAGGGGAAAAAAGCTTAAGTTAGCACTGCAACTCTTCACACGCCGACACGTCGCTCTGTGTGGAAAACAAACACATTAATGCAGCAGCGTGTCATCACATGGCGTGTTGAAATTCATGCTTTGATACTGAGTCATGCACCTCTGTTTTTTGTTTTTTTTTTAATCCACAGACTGATTTATTTTAGTCGATGCAATTAACGGTGGCAGTCAGTCGGTGCGTCGTGTCGTGGCGTCGCTGCATGGACAGCCGGTGGCTGCATGACGGCGCTCATTCAACCGGACGGCATCAGGACTTTACCCTGACTGGGCTGCACAGATACGCACACAGACGAGAGCATGCAAGATAATGTAGGGGAAAAAAAGTAAAAATAAGTCATACTGGGGCGTCAAATTAGGAAAATACGGTAATTAATTACATGCTTTGTGATTAATTGATCGAAATGCATTGCATGGATCAAAATTTTGCCATCAAAGGTTTTTAAATATATTGTACTTTAAATGCAGTTTGGTGGATGAGCGAATCAGTGGGTAGTCCCAGGCTGAGGTAGAGTCTCACCGTAGCATCAGGGGCTATGCTCAGTCTGACCTCCGATCTTGCAGCTAAGTATTTTCCTACTGAGGTGACACGTCAGGCTAAAACTCCTCTGGCTGCATGAAAGTCCGTCACTGTAGAAGCTACACAGAACGGTGCTCCTATCCACTGTACACAGTTGTATGTAGAGTCACATGATCACAGGCTAAGTTAGCTAAAACATTAGTTCATATAACACGATGTAGACTACTTGTTTTGATGGCAGGCAGAGCTTATGGAGCGGGGCTGCGAGAGGTCACTGCGCAGTGGATGAAGAAGAAGTGGCTCCAAAGGGAGAAACCACACTGATGCCATCAAGGTCAATGATCTTAGCCATATAAACTAGAAATATGATACTATTATAAGATGATGATAGATTTATACACATAGTAACAGACATTTGTGGAATATATGTGCCAAACCTATACTTTATTAATATTAATAAATGGTTTATATGTTGCAACTCCCTGTCTGCACTCAGCTACAAGCCCATTCATTCGCACGTTTCCTAAAACAGTGGATACATATATACAGTATTTAGTATATTACAGTCAGTATTTAAGGATTGCATATTATCTTAACAACTCTAATAGAGGACAGATGACTGAATAACAGACACGTTAGGCGTGCGTCATCTGAAGAATATCAAAAACTCTCTTGAATGCTCAGTTGTTTTGGTTTTTCTTGCGTTAGCAAGGTATTAGCGGCGCAGCACCGAGTAGCTAAATGGATAATGACTGATTATCTCACTGAAGGAAGGCCTACTGCGGTTCAACATCAGTATCATGTTGTTCTGAGCTCGACAGGAAAGAAAGACCGCGCCAAGTCAAGGTGATTACAGAAAGGTCTACAATAGCCTCTGTTGAAATCCTTTAATTGTATTTTGATTTACATTTTTATCTTAAATATATGTTTCTTTGCAAAACATCAGTCCACACCCAAATGCTAGGACCCTCTGCTTAACTGGGAAAAAACTACTACACCATTCATATTTCCTGTGTAACTTGAGAAATTGCATTACATGGTCATGACTGTTTATGGTGGAATGCATGGCCCATATTTTCCTATGGTGTAGCTGTGGATGCTGCAGACTCTCTTTAAACATGCAGACCTCAGAGCAGAAATAGTGATGTGACCATGGCGCGTTGGATGCACTGACTGACAGTAATTATCACCATTCATCATTAAGCGTAAGCCAGGGATGATAAGAGCTCTTTATGTAAAATGTCAGCTCACTGAAATGATGAAAATGATTAAAGGGCATCAGTGTGAAATAGAGACATACAACGCCGCACAACAGCTGAAACAAGCTGACAGCGCGGCGGCCTACGGGTGGAACATCCACAGAGTGGGAAAATAAATAAAGAATAAAAGTAATTTTATTTATTAAAGAGAAAAGCAGAGCCAGAACTTGGCTTGTGCAGAAACATCACAAAGATCTCGGGGCTGCAAGTCGAGTCTGTATTGATAAAATATCACTGTCGTCTTGACTCAACTATTCTCTCTGCTCTATCTCGCTCCCTTTCAGTTCAGAGCGCAGCTAACCTCTGCATGAACTCTCTCCACCATGAATCAATAAGTTGAGGCATACTTTGTTAGCTTTTGCACCAGCAGGCCACGCTAAAAGTCAGGAGCTCTGTTCTGTTCGGCAGGTGTTGCAGACAACGTCAACCCAGATCTCTGTGGACGCTACGGGCCACAGAAATCACACTCTGTCATCTGCTTTCAGACTCTTCTGTTTCTCCTCCAATTGTTTTCAACTCCCGTCTTCCTTTCTCACTCTCCCCCCTCTCATTCTTTCCTCACCTCACCTCTTTACCTGCTCTATAAATAGCTCTGCGTGCCTCTCCTCCACCACGTCTATACCTCTCTGGATGTTCTCCCAGGGGAAACAGGCAGGCCTGGGCAGCAGTATAGCCTGCTATTCACTCCTCTCCCCTGGGAAAGGATGAGCCTCGCTGGCCCGGAGCATCCTCCACCCTCCATCATGCAGCAAACACGATGCCTTGCAGGGATATACAAAGCAGGGTCCCATGCTCCAGCCTGGGAGCACCTGCTAAAATAAGATATGAGGGATAGTGCCAGGGTGCGTTGGCCAGCGTAAACTGAATCATTTCGACATCACTCCAGCAGAGGAGCAGACACTCCACTGCCCACTCTTTCTGACCTAATCTTGTAATTTTGGAAAAGGGTAAACTGGGGCGTGTTTGCAGTATATTCTGCTGGGTTTTTTTGTGTTGTTGTTGTTTTTTGGGGTTTTTTTTTTCCCGCTAGCAAAAGCGCTGTCTCTAGTGCATTTTGTGCTGATATTATGGAAAAAGTTGCGCGGTGCACACTTCCATGCTTCATTTCCATAACAATTTTGGATGCTCTGGCAGTGATGATGATGTGTGCTGTTGTGTCTCCAGTGTAAAAATACTTGTAGGTTACAGGAAGAGCAGATGCATGTACGCATGTTGCAACGCAAGTACCACTTTTTGGATTTCTTTGCATTTTGTTTCGCAGTTTACAGCTCTAGACATGCAGTTAGCTAACTGTGGCCACGGTTATTGAAAAAGCATTTATTGCCTGTTTTTCAGTAAGTGAAAGGCAAACGCACATCCACAAATATTTTGCATGCACAACAAACACGTACACCAAAATCAGAAATAAATAGCTGCATTTCATTTCAATTAGATCACAAGTTAATTATATACAATGATATGTGGCCATAGAGTACCTCTTATTTAGCTTGACAAGGGAAGGGCACATCAGTAAACTCATTAGAATTCTGTTCTGTGTTTGTTGTCTCCTTAAACATCGATCTCGCAAAATCAAAGAATCAAAAATGTATGAGCCAGGTAACGATTTCATCAAAAAAGTATCAAGCGTGTGACAGAGTCCTATTACTCTGGGATAATGCTGGAAACAGTTTAGTACACCTAACAAATCAAGTCTTCAATCCCTGTTCCCTGTCTGCCGGAGTTCCCGAGGGGACGCCGCCGCGCTGAATGGTGCCCATTTTGCGGCCTGTGGAGTCTGCAGAGTCCTCGAGGACTCACGTGAATGTAATGTCAGACTTGATTTGTTCCACTTACATTTGTGAGGGATTGCTTTTATTCTGGAATTATCCCGGAACAACCGGGAAAACTGCACCAGGCGTCGCTTTTTTTTTTTTTTTTGACAAAATAGCAGCTCGCGCATTTTTAAAATTGTCATTTTCAGACTTCGCTTGGTCAGTCGCAGTGACCTGATTGCTGCTAAACGTGATTTATTGTATTTGTGTATTAGAACATTTTCACCTTTTCCTTGCCTGTGACCATCTGTGGCTCAAACATGTCTTCAATGCGGCGGCACTGTGTGTTTTTATGCGGCTGCTGCTCTAAAAGCACCAAACATCAATACAGCAATGATAAAATCCTACTTGAGAAAGCTTAGTGAAACGTGCTTTAGATACCAGAAGTACTTGTTCTGCAGGACAATGTCCCCTGTGACTGACTGATGTATTAATTACTAGACTGGTAAGACACGTGCAAGTACCATTTTACTTTTGTGGTTGGTTAAGGTGGAGATAGTTGAGATATATCGTTATGTTGTTGAGTCCAGTGGTTCCCAGTGTGGGCGTTGGGCCCCTCCAAAGGCCGCGGTGGAGTGAGGGACTTGAGATGAAGAAGACTTGGAATTTGTTGAATAATAATAAAGCTAGGCTGCTGTTCCAAGGTGAACAGGGTGACCATTTTCAGTCTGCCTTGGCAAGGAAGCGCATTTTTTTGGGGATCTACTGTAAGACGCACAATGCCGTTACCTTTTGATTCTTTACATCATACCACGGCTGTGATGTCAAATCCTCAATGAAAACCAAACAACACAAAACAAAAGCAAAAAAAAAAAACAACCAAAAAACACCCCAAACATCATTTTCTTCCGGATATGCTGAAACATGTACGTGCTCGTGTGCGTACGTGTTTGTATCTGTGTGCGTGCTCCTGGCTGGTTACTGTTGTTTGCGGTTGTTGGCTCTGTTTACCACTTTAAACCTCTAAAATCTCATTCTCTGCACTCACCATGCAAACAGAGGAGAGTTCACAAGGAGAAGATGAAAAGTTGAAAACAAAGTGATTTTCTTGGAGTGGGGGGTTGGGGGGGTGGGGTGGGGGTGGCGGCGTCTGCATCACAGTGTCATAATAAGTCTCTCAGCAGTCTTCTCCCTCCATTCGTCTGTACTGCTTTCTCTGCACCAAGGACAAAATGCTTACACCACAATGGAGACGGAGGGGAAAAAAAGAGGAGCCTCTGGGGAGAAAAACTTCAGGGAGAGTTTGAAGAAAGATGAGACGAAGAGGAGGAGGAGGGAAGAAGGTTAGTGTAGGTGTAGAGGTAACAAGATGAAGTTTTAATGATCCCTGTGGGGAAAATAGGCCACTGCTGCAACAAATAAGAGGATACTTCAAGAATGAAGGGGGAAAAAAAAAAAAAAGTAAGAACGTCAACAGCAACAGCACGGATGAAAAGACGCAAACGCAGAAAGGCAACACCACTGACCGAACCACGAGTTTAGCCTGACATTTTAAATTAGACATGTAGAGGAGTGGCTATGAGACAGTGCGGGCTGAAACAAAGGCAGCTGAGACAGGTAATATAAGTAAATCCGCCTGTGCTGCATGTGAGCATGAACCTAAAACATTACAGTGTCTTCTATTGTCGTGATTTACATGTCAAATGAAGGTAAAGAATTGGGTTATAAAGAAAAATAAAGTGAAATCAAATAAAGCAGATATGCGCAGAAGCCAAGGACAAGAAGGTAGAAGTACATTAAATGCAAATACGAACAGAGACTGATTGCTTAAAGGGTCAATTCACTCCTGCTGCATCACCGGCTTCACCGTTTTGTGCCAACCCTCCACAACGGGAACGGGCTTCTTTCAAGTGTTTTGGTTTCCTACAATAGTCCAAAGACATGCAAGGTCAGTTGGACGGGAGACTCTTGTGTTTCATCGATACCTGACGCACGTCTAGACTAACACCTGTATATTTAGATGGACAACCTCACATTCAAGAAAGCGCGACGTCAGGGATCGCTTGTGTCTTGACGAACAAACTGACGGTGGGGATTTCACAATAGCATCAATGAAACTATTGAAGCCCGTGCGCCATCCTTTAAAAATGGTAAAAAGGACCGATGCAGTATTGTGTGTTCATCCAAAGCCTGGTATATCTTATTCCCCTGGGCCGCAGCAAAGTGGCTCCCGCACTTTTTAAGACACCGGCACCCATTCAAAAGAAAATATTTTGTCAAGGCACCATGGGCCACCCAACTCTCAGTACAGCGACACGCAAATGAATGCACTACTGGGCAATATGTTGGAAATATGTCTGTGAACTATAGCAACGGCTCAGATTGTGGCGTCTTTGGACTGTGTTGACAATCAGCTCTGCGTTCACTGTCAGATCTTTAGCTCTTCTGTTTTGATTCAAACCATAGCATGAAACATAGCTAATGTAAAAAAAAAAAAAAAAAAAGTACAAGCACTCCGCTGGTTGTACTGGCTGACACGTCCCTTTATTACCATGAACACACACACACACACACACACACACTGTAGTTTATTTTATTTATTTATTTATTTATTTAACTATTTTTTTTTCTTCAGCGGGAATCTATATGACTCAGGGTTGATGAGGAAGGAGAGAAACAGCGAAAGTTGGTTTTTCCTGACAGCAGCAAGAACGTCCACGTTTTTGTCTACAGAAACTATTAATTCCCTGTCTACACCCTCAACCAAGTGTAACAAGCTGCCGCCACACAATGTCAAGGACTCTGTCAGCATATCTGACAAACATGGCAGGTTGAGCGCTTCATTGTCTTCGCCTTCTTGTTTAACCCGGTTAGTACAATGGACTCCATGTCTTGTTGTGATTATTGTGTCGTTGCCGAAGAGCCGTTTTGCTTTTCATCATTTTCCTGCATGTCTGTGACCTGCATGGATGCTCTCGTGGGGCCGTCTCTGCAGCACAGAAAGTTGGACGTGGACGGTGTTTGGCTGTGCTGAGATTAGTGACGAACAGCTGTGGTTTCCTTTTTGAATTAATGTGTTAGAGCAGCTCACGCAGACACCGACTGTATGAGACCCCGAACACTCGTCACAGATGAAAAGGTAGTGATCTGTGACAGATGAAACCAACAGTGACTTCACCCCTTGTGGAGGAACAACATTTAATGCACTGCCTGTGTTTCGTGTGCGCTGGGCTGCGTGAGTAATTTTGATTCTGGTTCAGGTTTTGCAAACATTTAAATGCATTGAGGTCATATTTAAATTTCATTTATTTTTAATTCAAAACCCCCTCAAAAGCAATATAAAATCGCTTTAATAATTCAAATAATTTGTAACACAGTATAATGGCGTTATAAACACACAAAAGGATGTTTTTAAATGTTTATTAACACATGTTCCACTTACAGTTTGTGAACTTGTGAATAGTAATTCTTACCTAAAGGTCCACTTACTAAATTTTCCTGCATTTCATGGTCTTCATCAGTGGATGCAGTTTGTTCAGTTTTTATGGAAATTCAATTCACAAATGGTTAAAATACGACAAACAGTCATAATAAAGAAGTCCGTTAGATCTTATATCCACATAAAATGAACAAGTGTTTATTTACTGGGTATTTGTTTAATGCATTTTAACAGTGGTTTTAAAACTTGAAAGTTTGATTTATAAGAGCATCTTGTTAACATTAACGGCGAGATTTTAAATAGCAAACACAAACATGTTGTGTAGCGGGTGTGATCCCGGCTTAGAGTTTGGTCCCATGTGTTGTGGTTTATTTACAGCCCATTTGTCATCCAGAGAGCCACACAATTCGGTTCCCGACTCCGTTAAATGAAGAGGATTACTGACTGCGCAAACTTTCCAAAAGTGAGTTGAGAAACATTTTTTTTTTTAACTGACGCTGTTTACATCTCGTCAAACACAAAGCCGACTGGCTCTTTGGGGAAACCTGGCTCAACCACAGTGAACGCTCCACCTGAATGAAGATGGGATAGGTTTCAACAAAACAAAAGTGCACAAAACAAAAGTAAGTCACCCACGTACAAAAACCAAAGATGAGTGAGGGGAAAATGTATTTCATTGTTTTTTTTGTTCATTGATTTTTATGCTAAATTTCAAATCAATATTTGTACATTTGACTTTTTTAACAGCCATAGTAGCAGCACCACTCTATGAAAGGCGACGTTGGTCTGGTGGTCCATCACTTTGGTCCAGACTGAAAGCCAGTTGATGGGTTGCAATCATTTGTACAGGATCCAGCTCAGGGGATGAACGTTCATGACTTTTATTTTAGGTTTAAGCAATGTATTGATGTTAAATCAATATCATAATATTGGATTAGATGAAGCCTTTTGGTTTTTGGCGATGTGATTTTCTAAACTGCTATGGGTCTTCTGTTTTTATATTATATTATATATTTTTTGCACATTCATGCTGAGATACATGGTCAAAAATTTAGTTTTTGATTGGACATTTGTTTTTGTCCAAATCACTCAGCTCTACGATCTTCAGACTGTTCATCTCTCGTCATTATCAAGTCCACATTTTAATCTCTCTCCAAATACCATCAATTAATAACATCTCTGTTTGCCTTAGATGTAGTTTGTGTTTCACGCTAATGTTGCTAATGTTTTCATGCTAACTAGCTTAACCTAACTCTATAAACATATTAAGCAATATACTTGCAAAACAATGCATGTTAGCTCGTCACTGTGACCATGTCAACATGCTGACATTAATATTTAGCTCTTAACACTGCCGTGCACAGGAACAGCCTCAGTATGCTGCTACCCTGGTGGTAAACTCTTGTCAGTACAAACATTAAACCAGTTGGTTGTTCTTGGCAAAATTTGGATCAAGTATCTCTAAAATCTCGGTCTACAATTCTGGATATGTTCTTTGTAAAGCCATGATAAATGTGTTTGCTTCTAGTAAGTGACATTGTTACCATCCAAAATACTTATCAAACAGGCATGTAGCGCAGTCGTTCCTGAGGAATCATGGTCCTGTTTTTCTTATTTTATGGTTTCAATCTGGAAAGAAAAAAAAAAAAAAAAGCTTGAAGGGACTTAAGCGCCCGCCATGCTTGTGTACTTGAGTGTCCTTGTGTGCAGCAATAACATGATCCACTACCTCTGTGCTCCTTTCTCCTCCATTTGCTCACACGCACCAAATTAACAATTTTGCGAATCAAAGGAGTCATTGAACACCCTTACCGAAATTCTATTCCACCTTTCATTTCACATGTCTAATTTGGTTCGGCACACTTCCCTAAACCCATCACTAGTCATCATCAGCATTAGTGTTTGGGAAAAAAAAAAAAAAAATGTGAGAAATAAACTTGCATCTGCGAGGAGGAGAGGAGAAAGGGGGGATGAGGGTGATGAAAACAATTATTTCAAGTCATTTTGTATTGGTGTGTCGCCGCCTTGAATGAACAAAGGCTGAGGGTGTTTTTCTCTTTTTTTTTGAGAGGTAGTAATTTATGTGGACTTGCTCTCGTAATTGGAGAGTGGGGAATAGGCGTTAGGACTGTAAAGCAAATGCAAAAACAAAACTAGAAAGGACAGAAGACAGCCGTGTGTGTGTGTGTGTGAGCAAGGAAGGGAGAGGGAGTTTGGTGTTTTGGTGGAGCTCCTCTCATCTCTGTGAAGGCTTTTATCGTCTCCTCTGGTCGCGGCGCTGATGAGGAGCTTTACAGGCGGCGAGAAGAGAGAGAAGGAGAGGCTTGTTAGAGGAGGGAGGTGTTGATGAGATAATTACACAGCTGTCATAGTCCCTGTCTGGCCCAAGAGCTGTGCCATCAGCGCGTATGCGTGCGTGTTTGTGTGTGCATACATGTGCCGGCTGTCTATGTGTGTGTGTGTGTGTGTGTTTGTCCACGTTTGTCAGGGTGGACACATGTTTGTCATTCTTTTCCTTAAAAAAAAAACAAAAACAAAACAGCACAGTGCACATTTTTGATTGCCGTGGCATGTTGTCTCCTCTCCGTGTGCATGGGGAAATGTATGTATACCGTGTGTGTGTGTTTTGACACTTGGTGTAGAGTAATGGCTGCGCTTTTTTCTTCTGAAAACGTATGGCCATGTCTTCTGGGGTGGAAATGAGGCTTTGAGCATCTGCGCCATTCTGCCATTTCCTCCTCCTCTGTGTTTGTGTGTGTGTGTGTGTGTGTGTTTTTTTTAAGGCAAATGTTGTTGCTGCAGGCAAACTCCACTTCCTCCAAGACAGCCCATAATTCTTCCATGTTGACTCCAGACATATACACTCTCTCTTCCAGCCTGCCATGACCACTGATAGGGACAGGTAGAGCGTGTGTGTGTGTGTGTGTGTGTGTTTGTTTGCCCACCACAGCTTTTCCACAGCATTGCCGGGCCTGGCTGATTTGATACATGCCGCGACATGAATGCCGGGCCGCAGGCGTCCACACACCCACTAACCTACTGGCCAGATTGAGTCGCGGGACGGGGAGGGAAAAGTAATGGGGGAGGAGAGTTGACCACCGCCCTGGGAAATATGTGGCGCGTCTCTGAGCGAGCAAAAACAAGCTCTCAAGTTGGCGGACAGCTTTTTCATTTGGCGCTTTCTAAGATGTGGAGGAGTGCCGGGTATAGAGGGCAGGAGAGAAATTGGTGGAGGTGGTGTTGGTGTGGGGACGTGTGGAGGGCTGGTATAGGTGCTTTGTGTTTCTGTTATGAACAGAACGCCGTGAAACAGGAACAAACTCAATTTCAAGCCCGGAGTCCTTGAGGAGAAGCACTGGGTCCCTCCCTCCACCCCCTCCGCCAAACGAAGCCTTAACCTGTTCACTGCTGCACAAACGTTTTGTGGTGGAGCTACAGAAGCCTCTGACTTAGAGCTGGCTCTCATCATGGAGTCGTGAAGATCAGCCAGTCCTCCTGAAGAGCGAGGCTTGTTTCGGTCCACCTGTCTTGCTTCTTGGTTTGTGAGGCGCTTCTTTAACTCTGACAATTAGGTTAGAAGAGTCAGCAAGAAGCAGACTGGAGGTGTGACGCGGGGATTTGGGCTACAGTTGTGTTTTTCAGCATGAGAAGAAGTGCAACAGGAGGAAATTAAAAAAAACAAAACAAAGTGCTAATTACTGCCTGACCTCTGTTTTATTCACTCAGTTCCTGTCACATTAAAGCAAAGCACCAGACACGCCACTAAACCCTGTCGCTTGTATACAAGTCATAATTCAGACACCAAGAGCAAATTAGATAAATGACTCCCAACCACCTTCAAAGACAGAGGGATTTCTCATTTTAGTTGAAATTAAACGAATGCCACTGGGAACGGCTCGCGCATCTTCACACGGTCTGCCGTGGCGATAACACACCGCCTCACGTGTTTTTTCGGATTCAGGGAGGGAATGTATTTGTCCCTTTTTCATGTCCTTTAATAATAACAGTATAGCAGAGCAAAATTCCCTCGGTGCGTTGAAGAATTATTAAATCCACTTGCGCCAGTACGCTGCTTTCATTATGTCACTTTGGTGGGCCGATGAAGAGCACTCAGAGGAGTGTAATTGGCGGCATCCATTTGTGACCTTGGCTAGAGTGCGAGGGGCCATCGCATCATCAATACGAGACGACGGGATGTCGGCGCCCTGAGGGAGGGAGAGGTAGAGCGAAGGCTGGTAGATGGGGGAGGGATGGATGGAGGGATGAGAGGATGGTGGCACTGCCATCTGTCTATGTGTTCTGACCCACTGCCCTCCTCAGCGGCCCAGTGCTCAAATTAGGAGGAGTGACACACCAGCTAATTGCAACACATGAGTGTTTGTGTGTGCATGCGTGTGCGTATGTGCGTGTGTGTGTGTGTTGCTGTGTTGGTGTGGGAAGCAACAGTCTTTGCACAGAGAAATCAGAAGATCATGAGGTTCCTCTTGGCAAGAGTTTTATGGAAAAATATTCCCTTCTTATTAGCCTAAATCATGAAGTGGAGCTGCAGCAGACAAGAGCGCTCTATCCCCATTACCGTGCTTTAGACTCATCCTGTTTGGCTCCATGAATTGTGGGTGTAGACACTTCTTGACCCACAGGAAGTGACAAATTAACACTTCAGAGCAAAACACAAAACTCTCTCCAAAACAGCAGCAACCGAGCAGCGTTTAGTGTTTTTAGATTTCATCTCTTTGGTGTGCTTATGTGCAATTTGGTAAACGGGAGCATCCTGCGCGCAGTTTACTGTCACATTACAAGGGCACTCCCCATTGTTGTTCATTATTTTCAGAGTGGCTAACTCCTGCTACTAGGAGACACCAAACTGTCACGCAGCAGCTAGACTGCCTGGTGCAGTAAAGTGATCTGCGTCTCCTTTTGTGGGCACCACTTTTACCTAAACAGGTGTTTTCAATTTCCAATTATTCTGGCTAATTATAAGTTTTTTTAGGCTGAAGGTGGGCAGAGCTGTGCTGGGAGTTTGTAAAGTCACCAAGTTTTAAGTAGGTAAAGCTCTGTGATTTAGCATTTTATGTATTAATTCAATGTGTTGATGGCCCACACAGCTGAAGGTATTCCTGTCAGAATCAGTGTTAATTTGTATTAAGTGCTTATTAGCAAAAGATGGTACGTTACCTCCCTGAACTAATATGATGAACATGCTAAGCATTTTCTTCTTAACAGCATGCTAACAATGTCTTTGCCAGCGTGTTAGCATGTTGTCAACATTAGCTATAAGATTCAACTGAACTGAACTGACCTGACATCATGTAGGTGACACAACTTAGTAAAGAAGTTTCTTACTGGAGGAACATGACGTTGCTCGCGTCTACTGAATGTCTAAGTAGGCAACTGCTTGCACATATGTTAACCCATTATCGAAGGCAGTCAGTTATCCTCCTTTCTAGTTGCAAACCTTAATGCAACTTTAAATTCATGCAATGGTACACTGAAATAAAGCCAGGACGTCACTCTGTGCTCCCACAATCCATGGAAGACATGTAATCAGGCAGAAGTGAAAACACCTGTGGGAGTGTACCACGGCTGTGTAGATACTATGAGTGCTTGACTCCGGGATGTTATCAGCGGATGTCAGAAGTCACCTGTCGGCTGAACTGTGTGGGTCATTCTTGTCTAGTTCGAGTCTGATTGCCTGGACAGTGCTGTTTTTCGATGTCCTTTCAGTCAAGTTAACTTTAACAAACACTGAAAAGAAGAAAAAACAGGAGATGAAATGTCATGATTTCTTTTTTGTTAGTGCTAATGAACAACAGAATGTCAAATATTGGTTGAACTCTAAGAAAATGTTGCAACATTTTCTTGTTGACCAAGGACTGACGCTTCACAATCCGAGTGCGTGTCTGGAAACTCATCAGTATGATTAAAAAGTACAAGGACGTGAACTTTGCCGGCTGAGGGGGAGGAGGCCAGGCCTTGCAGTTCACTTCCTGCTTCAAGGCAAAAAAAAAAAAACGTTGGGTATTGTAGCTTTAGCATGCAGGAGAGACAGACGGAGAGCAAGTGTCAAGACAGAAAGATGAAGGATGAGAGATGGAAAGCTAAGAAGTGTGAAGTGTATGGTTAAACTCATTCTAATGTGAGGAACATCACTCCGTTGCTTGACAAGCAGCCCTGGGGCAGAGATCACATTAGCTGGGAGAGGAAACACACACACACACACACACACACCTGCTAAAGCAGAAGATATGGACACTGCCAGTGGGTAGAATTAGTAGTTCGCTAAGTTATTCATCCACTTTTTCCTCATCTATCCATCCCTCTTCCTTGTTATATCCTGCCACTCAGACTCAAGGTGTGTTCAGACAGAATGTGGGGTGAATTTTAGATGCTCTAAGATTTAATTTGGAGTCAATAGAAAGATGTTAGCGGGCACAAACAGATTCAAATTAGCTTCAGGGAGCATGAATAGAGGTAAAGAGGCGTTGGCCAATTGCTGGGACTTAAATATACAGATTTTGGAGGATAAATAAAAGAGCGACAGAAAGAAAAATGGTTTCTGAGACCTGTCAGTGGCCGAGATGTCATACAAACCCTAGCAAAGTATACGTTAGCTAGGTGTAGCTAACCATTACCGGCTGTTGGGATTAAAAAAATGTGGATCACACAAAAATTTCAGCAGTCGAATTCGTGTCATTTGTCTTAATTGACACCTATTTGAAAGCCGTTAAATGTGTCTGTCACCTGAAAAATCCCTAAAATGTATTAATGAAGGAGTGGAATGGTTAAAGCAAATTTAAATGGAAACAAATGGCTACAGGCTGCTTTGCGCTGCAGATTTACCGGTAAACACTTTGTTTCCTGTTCTATTCTGAGCCTGGACCGCTGAGGTGATGTCCCAGCTCTGAGGGCTCCGGGGGTGAACCAGGTCAAGGTGACATCACACGCTGTGACACCTGGCTCAGAGTTGCCGCGACGACCATCCCGCCTCATCAATCACACGTGTCAGACAGGTGTATGCGTGTGACTCTGTAGGGGTGCCAGTGCGCACAGAGGATGGTGATGAAGGACAGGATGGATGGGGGAGGCTGGGAAAAACAATAACTTAAAGTTCATCACTTACCTCCTCTGTTGTTGTTTTGTTCTCTCCCTCTCTCTCTCTGCAGTGAATCTACTGGACACGACGACGATCACAGGAGACTGGGGCTGGCTAACGTATCCGTCACATGGGGTAAGAGCAAAATATCCCCAGAGGAATTTATCCGAGCATAAGAGGATGAGACAAACACATTTTTTAAGATTAACTCTACATAATGATGATGAGGACTACAAATGTAAAATCAACATCCAGTCGATATCAGCACATTCGCTGGGTAATACTGTGTCTCCGTGAAAACCCTCCTGCACGAATTTCCACTACAAAGCGACACCTGTTGCAAACATGTTCCTGTTTTCATCCCATCTGAAGCCGTGTATGGCAGTGATTTTTCCAGTTGAGGTGGGAACGTGGGCTTATTAAACGGGATCCGGTTGTAATGCCGACACCACAGGCTAATTACGCGTTCGTCCGTTGCAGCCAGACAACTACACGCAACGCTCACCTCATTCCAACATCAGCTGCGACATCGCTTTGAGCCCCCTCCGCACAGAAAGGTGTGAACCACAGAACGGGGGGGGAGCCTAGGCCCCAAGGGGAGCAAGGAGAGAGGGAGGTGGAGGGAAGAGGGAGAAAGATGAAAGAGAGCGAACGAGGTGACAGCGAGGGCACGGCGTCGCTACATTAGCATATTGTAATGCCACATGATGATGCCTGGGGTGATGAATTAGGACTCCAGCCGTGATCTTTATAGCAGCGAGATGCCACCATGTCCCCGGCTCCCCCGGCTGTCAGTGAAGTGGTAGAAACATTTAACTCACCTCCGGCCCACACAACAGAAGGCGGTGTGATTGAACGTCGGCCAGGAGGAACAGATGGATTGTCTTTCAAGTCCCGAGAAAAGAGCTGGAAGAATTGGATTAGAGTTTTGAGCGAAATGACTCCTTCTGTGTAAAATCAGCGTGAGAAGTGAATCTCCTCCGTCCTGACAGGCGCCGTTATAACATCTAGATTACATAAACTCAGCCTGTGGTGTTTCATTTAATTGGCTCAATATGCCAAATGTATTCACTCCTAACTTGATGAGAGACAGTTTTTCACACTGAGCTCCTGCACATGAAATGTTTGATTGAATGGATTTAGAGCCAGAGCTCAGCTTTGGGGCATTGTGGTCAGGTTACTTGCGGGAATGCGTGTTGTGCAGAATAGCAAGGATCTGAGGAAGGTGAAACAAGCTGTGTGATGTTTTTATGCTTGCCAGGCAGCTTTTAGAGTGACACAATCCCACCAGGCACGGATATGTCACGTTTTGGCTGCCATGCGGCGGCCACGCTGCTGTTCCAAACAAGGCGCGTTGCAGAGTTTCAAGAGCATCCCAGAAGCAGCTCTCCATTCTTAAACATGAGCTTACTCTCCTTTTGATGGAAGCCGCAACAAGCTGCACGGAGCCAGTCGAGCTGGGCAGGAAGTCAGACTCAGGCACGACAAAGAGTGTCCTGTGAGTTTTTTCAAAATAAAACAACCTTGTGCCCATTCCTGATTGACAATAAATGAAACCATTAACCTACATAGTTTCGTTATCCGTATTCAAAACAGAAAAATGTAGAACAAAAAAACAACAACAACAACATGTCAACAATGTCCAAGCAAGTCAAGAAAACAAAACACCCAGCTCCTGAAATGAAGCCGTGAGGAGGAGGAGGAGGGAACACAACTGCCAGAATCAACATTATAGCGTCGTGCTTGAAAGGCTTGTAAGCATAAGTCTGCAGCTGAGAATACCGCCCTGCCGCTGGGCCCTGCGCTCAAAGCCGTGAGCAAAGTAGCTCTCAGCGAGGTCTGCTTTTAGTTCTTCTGATTGCAGGTGTGGACTTTGGAAGCATTAAGGGCAAAGGTGTATCAGCAGTACTTTGAGCACTATTTCAAATAGCAAACTTTCCCATCATGTCCTGAAACTTGAAAGCGTGTTGCATTGCAAGTCTCGCCAAGAGGACCGCCATGACTGTGACTACTATTTCTAATATTTATATTTAGAGTAAGATATGATTTAAGATGTGATATGTAATTTCGTTCATTTGTTTCACTATTTATCAAAAAATGCTGAAACATTAAAAACACACAATGGAAAAAATAGATATACCTACTTCAAGTAATACTTCACAGTAATACTGTGTTAACTGTGCCTTTGGAAACAACAACTGCACTCTGAGATTTATTAGATTTTACTGATTTTACACCTTATACAAACTTATTTAAGACTGTTTGTGGTGCTCTGAAAAAATCTGATCTAAAATTACATTTCATTTCTAGCATATGTTGGAATTGACCAACAAAAATGCAGTCGATTTAATATTGTTGCCTCCCTTTAACACCTGAGCCTGTCCTGTAGGTGCTTCTGCCCATTTTTCCAGAATACCTGAAACTTTCAGTGCCTGGCAGTTAATTACTATTAGCTGCATGTTAGAAGAGCGTGACGACAGGTGAAAAACACAAAGAGTTTTAGTGAACAAACAACACTGCAGTTACACATGAATGGCAGATTTTGCATGCTATATTTGAAATTTAGAAAGTATAAAACTATTTCTAATAAAATTCGAGTGCCTGTGTCTCATAATGTGCATAAACAGGCCATAAAATGGAAACTTTCTCCACCGCTGTGTGTGTAGTGGGAACAAAGCAGCTGCTTCGCGGGCTTCCGGGACATTCGCAAGTGAAATTACCGTAATAACTCCATTTTGGCTGTAAAGCGCAATGTCTCCACTTTGAGAAACTGTGACGTAATTACTGTAATCCAAAGTGCGCTTGAGCAAACGTCTCGCCGGCGACACATTCGGAGTTATAGGGTTAATGTTTTATAAAAACCATAACTCAAACCCAATTTGTGGGTTTTCGATGAAAGGGTTTGAGACAAAACATTTTAAGTTATTGTTCACGTTTCTTTTAAAATTCCCTCAGAGTACTTCTGTTCTCTTCTATTTAACCTCAGCAGGTCTAAATCTAATTGTACCATGCAAACTCTCTCGTCTAACGGTGATCATTCGACAATGCCTAGGATAAATAGTATAGCAGGTTAGATCTCACAAAAGAGAGCTCATCATTTGTGTTATGTATCTTCCCTGGAGTACAGGGTGGTACATCGTGCACCACCTCTGAAAATGAATTAACTCTGTTAGTCAAGTGTTCTTTTCCCTCCAAGGTTTTACGCTATTGTCTCCACTAGAAGTGCATGAGGACAAAACGCTTTGAGGTACGATCATGTGAAACGTGGGCTCGAGAGGAGCCGACTTCTGAATAACGTCTGCGAGCTGCGGGAGATCAGCAGCATTTCTAGCTTTCGGGTAGGTTTGACATGTTGAGATCAAACAGTCACCATGCACGTTGCCATTTAGTTCATTCAACAACAAATTACTGCTCACACGCAGAACCAAGACTGCTTGCATTGTGACAACTGACATCGATTGTGAGCACTTTGGCAGTCGTGTGTTTCGGTACATAGTGTTCGTTAGAAAGAGCTCCTCTTGTGCAGCGTGAGTAAGTCCCTACACTGAAGGAGCTGCTGTCCTCAATGTGGGAGGTTTGATTTTTCTCAGAGCAGTAAAGTGCCACTGTAGACTGGGTATGTTTTGAGCTTGATAATGATGCATTCAAAATGATTCTCCAGCAAAGCCATCAGAACAGCAGCAGCACTTCATTGCTGCGAGCCCGCTCCTGCTTTCAGCTTTTCCTTTCTTCGGCCACGCTTACTGAAAGCCAGAAAACCACCAACGTCTGATGGGTTGAACTCCCTCATTTGCGCCTCTGAAGGCAACATTTTCAGCAGAGGATAGATTTGCCGTAAACCTTAATGTATCTATTGCAGATCAAGCTCTGACGTAGGTATTTTTGATCTACTTTCGCGGTGTGAGATTCCCTTTCTGCGTTTCCACAGACAGTATTTCCTTGCCGCGGCGTGGCACAGGGATGCAACCTGGCAGCTGCATGTACTTTTGTTGCTCCAACCAAACACTGGCAATAAGTACTCACTCAGCTGCCAGGTAAAGACTCCCACTTCGTTTGGCTATTGGACAATCTGCAAAACATGGATATTTTACTGCCTTATAAAGCTGTTACATCCAACCGTGTTACCAAACAATCCCTTTAAACATACCCGGTAGACACAGAGCAGCTTTTGCAGCGCTTGTATGATTTTTATGGTGACTTTAACTCTGATTTACACACAAGTCAATAGGTCGACTCCCCTGTGAAAAATATGTCTCTTCCTCTGCTACATGTTCTGCTAAATGCGCACTACAGTTAACAATCACATTGCGTGTGAATCTTGAGTTCAGATAGGCATTTTCACCGAGTTAGACACTATTTACAATGCGACTGACATGCAAGGTGCCTCAGACCGCGCATATATTTGTGTGAGTGTATGTGCGCGAGGGAAAGAGAGAAGAACACACCGCCGAGAACCTCGAGGGTTTTTTTTGATAAATGGATGTTTTGACAGTTTCTAACTCTCTCACACTTACACACACACACACACACACACACACACACTCACATATAGTCCACATATAAGGTCATTTTTTTTTTTTGCCATCCTGACAGTTTACAGTGTTATGAATGTGCCATGCTAGCAGCATCAGTTTTTCTGCTGCCCTCCGCCCCGGGCAGCAGCGGCAGCAGCAGCAGCTCTTTGATGGTCTTAGGTCGAGAAAATACAACTGCAGTGGAGGGAAAAGATTTCTGTCGCCCGGCGATTATGTCACACAAAGCTGTTATCGTTTCGGCGCTGAGAGGGACTTGTGTATGCGCGATCCACAAAGCAGGGGGAGAAGTTCGGATCCCGCAGTTTCGTGTGAAATGTACTGTTACGTAACAAATACATTAAGCCCGGCTCGGTTATTTTTTTTACATTGCAATGTTGTTCAGCAGGGGACACACATGTCACTGCGAGCAAGCAAGTAAGGCAAAGGTGTGTGTGTGTGTGTGTGAGAGAGAGAGAGAAAGAAGGAGAGCGAGATAGAGAGGTTGCCCACGGGGAATACAAGAGGAATAAGTGTCAAGTCCACGCTGGAGGAAGATGGATTAAAATTGGCAGCGTGTAGTTTCCTGAACGTGTAGACATTTTCAGACAGGGAGACAGGGGGTCGAGGAGAAAGGGGGCATGCTGTATCGCGTCATTAAAGCTGAACCCCTCAATACTTTGATTTTAAGCATTATTTCTGCTTATGTGCAACATGAAAGGGCTCATTCGTAGTGATTGAGCCACGCAGAATTAGCAAAGCACCGTGCGGCGCTCTCTCAGCGTGCAGCGCTCACGTAAGCCTCATATGCAGGAAGTTGTTAGGAGCAAATCTAATGAACCCACTGAACAGGACACTCTCAACGCAGAAAAGCAAATGGACAAAGTTAGCAGCTAGCTTGTAAATACGCTGCGGCGTAGAGCAGATTCATCAGGAGCTGGTGGAGACCAAAACAGAGCTAAAAGGGAGACTGAGTATCAAAGTCAGACAGAAAAGACCACTGAAGGTTTCGCTGTGTCTGCTTGAAACAGTCAGCAGCCCGCTGACAGGATCACTGCAGCAACCTCATGATGCCATTTTATGTCTGATGAGTGTGTCCTGATGCTGAAACACGCGTGTATTAATCTGTGCCTAAAGAAATGAGCTGTTTCTCTGTTTTGCTGTCTGATAGACTGGAATAGCTCGAGCCTTATTCTTTAACAACCACAGCAGTAACTGAAGAGGAGCATGCACAAAACATACACTGTTTACATGAGAGGAAAAGAGAGACATCGCCGAGGTGTGAGCGTGTACTCCTGGAGAAATGACAGCGTGGAAGGGAACGGGTAGCGAGACAGAGCGAGAACAGGAAGAAGAATATTTTAGCGATGTTGCAGCCGGATTAAAATGTTTCCCGGAAAATAGCTGAAGATTGTCAGCTTGCACTTATACTGTTCAATCAATGGTATGTGTGTGTGTGTGTGTGTGTGTGCGTGTGGGTTAGGTCTTTATTAGCAACCTGACCTCTCCCTCTATACGAGTCTCGTTTAGATGACATCATGACAGATCACGTCTTCGACTCATGGGGCTTCTTTCCATCCAATTTATTCAGGCAATGGTTAGGATGCCCGTGGGCTGTCCCAGGAGCATCTTTCTCTGTTTTTCTCTCTCTTACTCCCTCTCTTCCTCACACACACACACACACACACACACACACGCACGCACTCTCTCACACTTTCTCTCAGAGCTTGTCAGATAGGGCAGGAAGACTTCATTATCCTCCAGTCCGATCTATGTTGGCCATGACAGGTTCATCCACCGGCCACCCCACAATCGATACAGCTGACAGTACAGTGTGTGTGTGTGTGTGTGTGTGTGTGGTGATGATTAACGTGGGCCATGGAAGCCATGATGCGGATGAGCAAGAGATGAGCTGAAGTGTCAAAAGCCCACAGTCTGTTGCCATTACTAACTATTTCCCGACTCCCTCTTACTTTCTCTGTCTGCCTCTCTCTCTCTCTCTCTCTCTCAAACACACACACACACTCACACACACACACATACATTTTGCATATTACTATCCATGCCATCTGACAGCGCCTTTCACTGCTGGTGCTTAAAGATGAGTTTTATCTGAAGCCTGAACAGGCCAACCTCGGACCTGTGGGCGTCACGCAGGTCAGCCACAGTGCAGAGCAGCTGGATGGCAACACGGTCCTATTTTAAACGGATATTTTTAGGTTCCCCACCAAGTACGGGAAACTATATTTCCCTGTGGGAGACTTCTTTTAATTTCAGCCTCAAAATAGCAGATTTTTGTCAAATGCCCCCAACAGGCAAAAGTATTTTTCTTGCCACCGTCGCCAAGCGCTCGCTCGTAGTGGAACTGTTGGATGTAATTAAAAGCAATGAGTGTGGCCTGTTTGCAAAGTGCCCCGAGATGACTTCGGTTGTGATTTGGCGCTGTATAAATAAACTGAATTGAATTGAATTAGACAAGAAATTGTTCATCAGCTGCATTAAAACATCTCCTCCGTCATCATGAACACTGAGTGGAACAGGCTGTTAACAGACAGTCGCTATGATAACTATGATCGTTCAGGCCTGCAGACGCACAGCGCCGGCCGCTTTCATACCACAGCATTGTAAAGCTAAAGCCATTTCTAATTGACAGAAGCGACAGACGACGTGTGAAAGAGTTATTTTGAGTAACAGAAGACACTCATTAATGGTGACCAGCAGAATTCCTGCGACAGCTCGTTAACGCACTTCAAAACTTTCAAGTCACCATAAACATTATTTTAATATTTCCATTTAATCACATTACCGCTTGTATTTGAGAGGTGTAGTGCTGCATTTTGCAGGAACTGCACAACTCTGCCGTGCTTTTTCAGCTCTAAAGAGCTTTAAAGCAGCATTGTCCTCACTGTTTAGCTGTCAGGTCTGCAACTTTCGCTTTTTCACTTCGCTGTTACAGCTCCAAAGAAAAGCAAAAACCCACTGTACGCTACTTGCTCAGCACCACACAGCAGGTAGACAAGGTTTGCAGCTTGTTGGTGAAGCCTTTAGTGACTGAAGAGCAGGTTGTTTTCCTCAGGAATTGTTAAAGACCAGAAAAAGGAGCACTCATTTGCCATGAGTGGGAACCTGTTTGCTTAAAAGGTGATTCAAAAGGTATTCATGTTAATATCTGTTGTAAAATACACACAATAAAACCCTCTGAATTCATTTTTAGTTTGCATTTTAATAATATTTTGCCTTCCTCTGATATATATTGATATATTACAGTCTTCTTATATGTGTTTAAACCTATACTCCCGGCATACATGTGCCATGTTATATTACCAGAAGTCAAATCCAGCTAATTGTGTTTGAGTTGTTGTGTCGTCAGTTTACACGATAACTGAGACGCTCCAGATGTTTTCCCTGAGTGGGAGTGTTTACTCGGTTTTGACTTTATCCACCAAGGTTGCAGAAAGCACTGACCATCAACACTTGTTGTTTTTTTCTTATCATTTCGCAGGAAAAGAAACTGTCTAATTCGGATTTTGTAAGGCGGAGACGATTCAATTTAAAGTTTTCAGGGTGAAAGAGAAAAGTCGTGTAAAAGTTGGTGACAAAGCAATGAAAAAACAATGAACACTGAGGCACTGCCACAAACACAAAACTGTGTCTTTGTATTCTATTTTTTTCTTTATTTAGCTAGAAAGTTGTCTAAAAATAAAAGAAAATATGAATTTTCAAACTGTGAACTGATCAGTTTCATAATTGTGAACAGTTCATTTAACTTAATGAAAAACATAATAGAATATTTTAAGTCATTGTTTGTCGGTTCTTAAACCTGTAAAGCTATTTCCGACCCAAGTGGTGACATTTAAATTAGTTCTTAGAAACTTCTTTGAGGGAGAAGCTTAACATATTTGTCTCTGAGTGCCTTTCTGCTGCCGTCAGCAGCACCACCCCCCAGGTCTGATTACACACTTCCTTAACCCACCTTCAGCTAGTTCTTCAACTTCCTGCGTTGCCCTCCCAATGACCGTCCGCTGCAGTGTAATTGGCCATACAAGCTCCCGTGAGACGGCAGCATGGCCCACACAGCACAGCTGCCGCTGGCTGATGGTGGTGCTAATACACCTCTGCAGCTGCTCTTTGGAGCTATCTCACTTAATAAACACACCAGGTGAAGGCAAAGATGTGCTGCAGGTGCTGGATCATCGGAGGGGTCCGAGGCGGCATCTGTAAGAGCACCAGAGGAATACGTGTGTGGATGCAGTCCGGGTTGGTAGACGGTAGCCTCGGTATGCAGATGGACTGTCTCGATTTGAAAGAAATTGTGCCAGAGTTTTCCCAAAGGAAGCCGATGCCAAACATGATCCAGGTTTGGATTTCCTGATCAGCACAGCAGTCCACAGAGGGAGAAAGTGTCCAGGTGTTTGAACGGGAGATTTGAGGCAGACAGACCACCTCAGCTTCGATGGGGTTTGACAGACAGCTCTATTCTGCCGTCCGCTTTAACAGGCGCAGCACGGATTATCTGTTTGGAATGAAACGATCTGAAATGGGAGTGAAGCGTGGACTGATCTCCCTGTATTGCAGCTTCTTGGAAGCTTGTGGAGTCCTGCAGGCTGTTTGCACCTGCTACAGTGTGTGTGTGGGTTCCCATGCTTCTCTGCTTGAACATAAACTGGGAGTTACACAATGATAAGAAAAAAAAGGTAGGCACTATAGAAGTTAGTTATGACATCAAGGGGTCCCACAGTGGACTGTGGGAGGAGAGTGAAACACCTGGAGGACACCTAGTTAGAAACAAACTGGAGCTAGCTCAGCAGCGACCGCTACTTTTGAATATGGTCACAACTTTCTTGCCCCCCCCCCCGACCCCGGCGAAGTAGGTGGATAAAACATATAATGTTCTTTGAAACCAAAATGGACGAGGACAGTCCCCAGTCGCTCACGGCGGACACTGCTAGAGGCCAGAAGAGGTGAGCAGAGGCCATGAACAGACACTGGTGTTGCTCTCTGTAGTAACTGCTGCCACAGTGGATGTTTGGCAGACTCCATGATGAAAGCTACCCCACACACACAGACACACACACCCACACACACACACACACACAGACACACACGCATGCTAATTCCACTTTTTTTAAATATAAATTTGATTTAAATGCCAGCAAAAATATCTGTTTTATTCCATTTTTAACCCCCCCTCCCCCTTTAGGATGTTTTCATCCTTTTGCGCACAACTACACACACACACACACACACACACACTGTCCTGTAAAAATTGCATCTCAGAATAGATAGCAATTACACCATCTCCCCCACTGATCCCAGACCAGTGCAATTAACACTCCTATTCCAGAAAGGTTATCGCTGTCAAAGAGCCCACAGACAGACACACACACACACACGGCCACAAATACACACACACACATAGAAGCAAAGTTATTAAGTCTGTTCTGGTTGTGTGGCTGATAGTATGAGAGGCAGAAAGGTGTTGGGCAGAGCCTGATATTTCCACTGAGTTAATATGCAGACCTGTTACTTCACATAGAGCCCAGCATTAAGACTGGAAATGCCACCCGTGCACACACACACACAGACACACACACTGCGCTGCAAGGCCATCACACCTCACCGACTCTCTCTATCTTCATCATCCTTTTTCACCCACCCCAACCCCCCGTCACTCTCTCTTTGTCTATGAGTTCTAAAGAAACCTCCATCAAACATACTAATCTGAAATGAGATCTTTCCAAAAAAGACCTCCGTCTTCCGCTTTGTCTTGTCTTTCCTTTGACGCCCGTCTCCCTAAAACACGCGTGTTGTCTGCACACTTTAACGCGAGACAGAGACGTTGAGAGACAGTAGTAGTAATGGATTACAAGACCTTGGATTATCCCTTAATCTGATCATTATGTGCAAGGTACCGCATTACTTATCGGACTGATCACTTATTAGACTACATATAAATGTGTGAGGACAAAGTTACACTCTGATATTCTGTTAATGCTGAATAAATGTGAATACTTTTGATTGTTTCATAAGCAGAGGTAAAGTAATCAAATGTGAATAATAAAATGCCACATCAGGCGAGTAATCCTTTGGCGTTTGCTCAGTTGCTATGGAGATGGATCAGCTGATCCGTTTGAGCTAAGTCATGACTTCATCCGGAGCGCTTTCAGGACTTATCTCCCATGCTGGCTAAGCATCAGAGTTACAAATGGGATTCAAGGCTCATTTACTAACTTTCAACCACATCACATGGCCTTCATCGGCCGCTGAGCTCAAAGATCAACGGAGCCATCGCCATGACAACCATGAGGGCTGTCTGAGACGATCTGTGTTACTACTATACTGCAACTATTCTGATCTAAGGTCAGGGATGAATGTTTCTGATCCGATGTCAGTATCAACAGCGAGGCGTCTTTTGTAATGGTTTCTCACAATGCTAAAGGTTTGGTAATGTTTAGGTTACAACAATGACTCACTGAGGATCTGGGAAATGATCAAGGACTTGCACCACTATCAATGAGGGTTAGTAATAAGCAGTTTGTTGGGGTTATGTAATACTCTGGGCTAACGGAAACAACTCGGGGTGTCAGTCGGAAACTCACATGCCATGTTTTGTTGACTCCGTCCGTCCGCCCAAATCAATTTGCAGACTTCGTGGCTCCATAGCAACAAGTATATGGGCTTAAAAGCAGTAAAGGCAGTAATTCAGTTAAGTTAATACAGGATAGTAAAGGTCATGCATGCCAAAACTGTAAGGAACTAGCACTCCTTTGCAGGAAAACAAATACATCTTCAGGGAAAGGTAATGTAGTCAAAATGATGAAACTGATCTTATATCAGTATATTGACTGAACATTATTACCTGGTCACTTACATTGTTTAGGAAGCTCAAAGCACTTGTTTACCTGTGGCTCCAGGTAGGATATGTTGTCAATACGATACCACAATGTTTCCCTAACCACAGCCAAAGTGCTTTAGTAGCCTAACCACGCATGGGCACCTGATGTCAACATCCTGTTGTTATCTGGAGAAAACAATGCAATTAAAGCCCCAAAACAGAATTTCTCTGAGACAAGGTCGACTACTCTTAATTGTTTAATATTTCTGTAATTAATTTTTTCAAAAGTTATTTCACAAAACTACTTTTATTTTAGTAGAAGAAGTATATATCAACCCGAACTACATATTTCTAAAACTATACTGTAGTTTCAGAGAACTCAAATTAAATGTAGTGCCCTTTTTTAATGTGCCAAGAAATAATTAGCTACACCCACCCCTGTATATTAAACATTCACATAAAAACAATTCTGCACACAGTTTAACAACAGCTGCCACGTTAGCCTAAATTCTTCACCCCGGCGCTGTCAGTCATACACGCTTTTCTTCGAATGTTTTGATTCCGAATTGATTTTCAACTATTTCCAGAAGTACGACAAAGTTTAGGTACGCGGTGGCACTTTGAGAGCTGGCGGGTCAGATTTGTTATTCCGCTGTTTTCAACATTCAGTGCGTCTGCTGTAAGTAAACAGTAAAATGCAAATTATTGATGTCAGTGCGAGGCTTCTGCAGGATGAGACAAACAGAGGACAATAAGGTCACCGAAGGTCATTTATACCAAAAAGCCCACTGTAACCGTCCTTAAAATAAAATTTCCTTAAACAGTTGGTTAATGCAACAACAGTTTGTTTGTTTGTGTGGCCTGGAAAAAGCCTGGGGCCAGATCTTGTTAGAATTGCAACGCGCGCTGGATGTGTTTTCCATCGTCACACCAGACTCCCTGCAAGAATGGGTGTGTTTACTGTACAGCAGCAGCTGCCTTCAGCCTCCTCAGAAACAACAATGATGAATAGAGGCTTAAACAGGCGACTCCCTTTCTATTGTCCCCCAGACCAGCAGCACATAATCATCTCTCTTTTCAACCAGCTCTCTCTCTATATTTATTAATCAATCTTTCATTCTCTCTTTCATCTTTTTTGGCATCCACTCTCTTTCATATCATATGTTATGAATAGACTGAAATTGATTTCATGCTACAGGGCCTCAGTCTCATATGAGAGTAGAGCTCAAGATTTCGACGCAAGCTGTGTAGAGGCGACTGCATTAAAAAAAAAAAA
The DNA here is from genome assembly GCA_008933995.1 of Datnioides undecimradiatus. Lineage (NCBI taxonomy): Eukaryota > Metazoa > Chordata > Actinopteri > Lobotiformes > Datnioididae > Datnioides > Datnioides undecimradiatus. The sequence continues at coordinate 19,776,196 of WARS01000013.1, forward strand.
AAACAAAACACTTTCATTCTGCTTAACAACAGCTTCTCTGATCTCGAGGCAACTCCGACGGCAACTTCTTTGTCTAAGTGGAAGAACTAAATGGGCTGAATAAAACAAAAGAGATCGAGATTAAAGAGAGAAAGGGAGCGTGGCGAATCAGAGAAATCGAGGAGCGCGGATCAGACGCGTATTAATTGCCACAAAGAGTCAGAAGAGGCTGAGCCGTTTGACTGCTTGACCCCAGAAGGAAACACAATTAGGAATAAATGTGAGAAAACTATCAACAGCTTTTGTCTTTGTTTGTATTTTACGTAATGAAATGATGATATCAGTATGATATCACTTCACTCGGGGCATTCTGGGGGATCGGTGGACTGAGGTGCAGATGAGTCGCAACATCACAGAGTCAAATTTAGAAGCTTATCTCTCCTGTTTGGTCTCCTCTGTTTACTGTCCGTGCCGCTTTTTCACGACCTTTTCTTGCAAGCGTGCACTGTGGACGTTAAAAGGCCACACACACACACACACCCAGCGTACACCTACGCAGCTGCTCTTGTTGCGCCTCATGTCAGACCTCTTCTCAGGACTGCGCGGGTGTGCGCGGTCACTTTTATCGCACCTGAGTAGGCGGGACAACTTTGACCTTCATCATTCTTATTGGTGGTTGTAGCTTGATGACATCTAATTGAAATTTAATCCACAAGGGAAGTGACAACACCTGTGTAGACGGAAAAAATATATATGTTTTGTCCACAGATGCCGCTTAAGCTCATCAAACTGTTTGCTCTTGTAACCATGACGATGAAGCGATTAAGATGCTGCAGCTGTAGTAGATCCGTAGTAAAAAATGGAAACTGTGATTGTAATTTTACTGAAAACTATATATTTTTTTGTAATATTTGTTTTTATAATATGTGTTTTTATGTCAGGATATGGACCTTTGTCATCTGGTCGTGATGTGTGGCCGAAAGCTTCACAACATTTTGAATAAGTGGGCCCTGCGATAAATTTAAATGTTGTTTTTGGTGCCTTGTATTTATGGTGATGTCATGGTGAAATGGTAATTCACATGACAGCGGCCGGCTGTCGCATCGCTGGGCTTGAGGACAATCAGAAAGCCCATAAAGTTTCTGTCGCTGTCTGTCTGGCTCTCACTGAATGGTTGTCTTCCCGCGTGCCCATAGGAGCGAGCTGTACGTGTTCTGGCGAAGGGGCTCACTGGCCAATCACAGCCAAGCAAGAACTGAATCAAGCTGAATAGATGAATTGAGTCTGAAGATGACTGAAACCATCCAGTGTTTTGGTAAAATGTCTTCATAGAGATGATGGACATTTAACATTTTACACACTAACAGGTAGCTGCAGTATATTTGCTTCTGTAATATAATCCATTTGCACCGTGTGTACATGTTAATGTTTGTGCAAGGAAACAGTTTTGCTCTCTGTCTGCCACGTTTGATTTCTCCTGATGGGAGATCCGGTGAGCTGACAGGCAGGAAACAGATGTGCAATTTACAGCCAATTAATTTCTCCCTCTCTCTGTTGTACTTTACACTCTCCCTCTTTCTCTCTCTTGTTGTCTGACGCGCGCGCACACACACACACACACACCCGCGCACACGAACGCGCTGCGTTGCCAGTGGGCCGCTCTGTGAGGCACTGCATTTCTGTTGTCTCCACGATAGAGAACTCTCTTATCGCACTCTCAGAAGATAAACATACCCCTCTGAATCTCTCTGACTTCTCCTCTTCTTCTTCTTCTCCCTGGCTGTCTGCCGAGGACGAGCAGAAAAAGATTTCCATTATTTACATGACTAAACAACAAACAATCTTGTCCAATCTCGCCCCCTTCCCTGCCTGACGTACAGCCGCTGACGACCTGCGCTCAGTTGGCGTGATTTTTCACTGCTGGAATATTTTACAAGGAGGAAAACTCCAAGATTTCCCAGGAATAGGAGAGAAAAGGGAGAGGTTGAGAGTGCAGCGATGGTAAGACGGGAATAATGAGGGAGATAGAGAGGTTATACACCCCACTAATTAGCTGAGGTCTTCACAAGTTCAAGGACGGTTTCAATTTAGCTGATAAAGATGAGAGGAGGGAAGGGTGAGGTGGGTGAGACTTCCTACATCTTAATTATCCCAGTGGTTTTTGGCTGGTGGCGCCTTGGGGAGTGTGTGTGTGTGTTGGGGAAGCGAGGGGGAAGCAGAAGGGGTCTGGGCTGACTCGTGGTGTTGGAGGGCTTCTATGCAAAGCCTAGTCGTCTTATCCGCGGCTGAGTTCAGCTGGGCGAGGCCCAAAGCTTGCCGGGGTTGACGCTTTCCCTTTCAATTACTCAGCCACGGCGCTCAAGGATCCGCGGCCCAGGAGGATCACAGGTGACACCGGGGTTAAACACGCATGTGTGTCTTCATTCATACATGCATACAAATTGGCTACACCTTACACTAAGGCAACATAATCAGTGCAGTATATTGTTGAGCTGAAATGTGTTGCGACCACGAGTCAAGAGCACCAGTTTTGGTTCTGATGAATACCAATTCTCAGCAGCCAGCACACCTTCACCTGTAATCCTCACTACAGCTCATCTGAAGCGGGGAGCTTGGCAGAAGTGCAGAGGAGGAAGTCATATAGTTTGGGGCTGAGTGAGTCACTGACTCTGTTTACATCCACAGAGACATTTCTTTTTCATTATTGTTCATTATTATAGTACCATTCTGCTTTCCTGTACCAGCCCGCTCTACATCGAACGCACAGGGCCGCTATTAGTCTTCTTGGTGCCCTCGGTAAACCACTGCCTTGGGGTCCTTACGCAGCATATCCTCACCAATACAATGAAACAGCATCTTTTCTTTCTAAAAGAGGTGCTCAAGTTAATTGCCAGAGACAAATCGTAAAAGCCAAGTTCAGATCAGAGCAACTGACACTGAAGTAGCCTGTATTTTAGTCCCAAGCATGGGTCAAACTCTGAAAAAAACACATTACCCATAATGCAAGCGTGCAAACTTTGTAGGCCTATTAACTTCTGCGGTCACACAGTTTGTGTGTTTGTTTTGCCAGGTGTCCTTCCTGCATTTGGCAGCGGCAGCTGTGTTCGCTTTTAGCCCTTGAAATTTGTGTGTAAAGTACTCTGCTGCCACATTTGTGATTGGTGAACACGCTCGTGGCTAGGTGGTTTGAAAGACTTGGTATGACTTACTGAGTTGATAACCACTCAGTCGTGGAAGTGCTTAGTGTGACTGCTTAGCTTAGTGGAGCTAGATAATGAAGAGATATCCTCCGTGTATTGAACTTACAGCAGTCAGCTCCAGCTCATGCTCAATAAACCACGCCCACGTAGGAGATGACCCGTAAAGACCCCCGAACAAACTGAAATGCTACCTGCCCACGTAACAGAAACTAAAGATCTCCACTAGGTTTTTAAAGATTTCCTGTTTTGAAGCGATCGATATCCTGCTCCAACGTGTGCACTGGCAAGGTATGGGGGAAAAAAAGGGTTTTAGTGGGAGCCCCTCAGAAAAGTCAGACCTGGTTACGCCGTTACACTCGCGTGGTGGAGGTCATTGTGCAGGTGCAGCGGTTTTTTTGGGGGTCAGTATCTTTTACACCAGTTGACCTACATTAGAAATCAAACCATTAAAATATTACAGTAAAAATATCACTCCGCTTTCCTTCTTTCAATGATTTTTTTTTTTTTTTTGTTAACTGACTGCCCACAGTTAATTTTAGCTTAAATGAATGACCTTCACTTGCTTTACGTCACATGCAGATATCCCATTTTAACAGGAGTAGAGAAGGAAGAATGCTGCTCTCCAAATCCCGTTGAGCCCCTGCAGTTTGGGTTAAGCTGTTTGCGTGAACTTTTGACACCCTGCAATTGAGTCTCCTCCTCACCATGAATAAACCAGTTGAGAGAACATCCTTATTTTCTCTATGGCTGGGCTGTGGTGGGTTACCTCTAATGCACCATATAACTGTGCAACGGGATTTGCGCTGAGCTGAAGATGTTAAGTGTTTCTGTGCGGCGGTAAGCTGTTGAGGTGTAAAGCAGGCGACTTAGCGAGACTGTGCTGCAACATATGCTTAAAGGGAAGTTATAGTGTTTCAGCATGGTTCTTATATCACTCTGATATCTTTGTCCATTAGGTGTTTTGACATTATGTCATTTGGTTTTTGACCCGATGATGGCACAAGATGAAAAACTGTTCATGAATCCACCATAGCCGGCACAAATCATCCTCAGCGGAACACGAGTGTCTGACCCGAATTTCATGGCCACGCGCTCCTGAAATGTTTAAGCCTGGGCTAAAGTGGCGAACTGAGCCGACAGACTGACAGTGGCGCCTTCAGAAACGTGCAGCTAGCATGGCTAAAAACACTTCTGTATGTTGAACTGCCCACAGATTGCACCCCCAGGTGGACGATGTGTCTCCACTTCCTCCCACTGCACAAACATAAAGCTACAATAATTCCTAGATATGGGTGCTGCCATGTCGCTAAGAGATTGTGAGATTGTGAGTACTGAGGTGTAACACTAACACATCGGAAACAAACACAAAACACTTGAACATATGTTGACATGATATAACCATGGAGGAGGCGGGGTTTGTGATGTAACCTGCAGCCAACCACCAGGGGACAATCCAAATGTTTTAGCTGCACATATCGTGACATATATTTGACCTTTGCTCTTTAAGGACACCATCCCAAAACAAAAAGCATTTAGAGAGCAGTGAATAATTTAACATAGATACACCAAATCCATTCATATACTGTACTAGTGAGGACTAAAGGCAGCCAGTTTGACTGATTTGAGTGTTTCTCCAGGACGTGACAGTTAAAGTGACAGCTCATTATATAGTTTCAAACACATCTTTGCAAAATGAAATGTAAATGCATGCATATGTAAATACCTTGTTTACACTTGTTCTGTTTGTGATCAGTCAGACCAAAAATAAACTTACTGGTGTGTTGACTGGTGCCAAGAGCTGCACATGGAAGGAGGTGTTTTTTTTTTTTTTTGTTGTTGTTGTTTTCCATCATCTTATCCTACAGGCAAACGTGTGCCTGCGTATATACACACACTGATGCATTCAAACTAATCAGAAGTTTGCATGTAATCTTCCTGCACCTCTCACTACATGAAATCTGGGCGTTCCCCAGTATTTCTCTTCTCTGTCTGCAGACAGAGGTCTTCGACTGCAGCTTGTATCTCCTCACAACGGTCTCAGAGGAGAAGCAGAACACACTGCTTCCTGTGAATGAGTTTCCTCCTGCTGTTAGATGTACAGTAGCAGGTGAAGAGAGGCGTAACATGCTCACGGTTTTACACATTTGGAAATACCAGCACATTTCGCTTAATGTTCCTCCTCTTAATTCTATTACTGAACGCTGCTGGCGTTCAGTAAACAATGTAAATCTAATCGCATACATGAGGGACATCTCATTAAAGGAAAATGTGTCCTGCCGGAATTACGTTAAGTGAATTCCAGCATGGTGAAGTGAAACACGATCGCATGTGCCAACCACTGTTCACCAGAACAACAGGGAAGAATACATCAGCATATTTAAAACCCACATTAATCCAAGTTTAACTGCATTTTCATATGTAGCATTGGGAGAAAGAATATGAGGAAATGAATGAGAAGGTGGAATTTTAACCTTATGCAAAACACAATATCCACTGTTTGAGCTTTCGAGCTCCACCATATAGTCAATAAGGGCTGAAATCAGCACCAGTCACCTGGAAACATCTATTGTCTGTCTGCCGGAAACCATATTGTTTGTCTTCTGAGAGATTCAAATATAGCATACCATACACCTGCCGCACTAGCATCACTGCCGCCTGCGTGACAGGAAGTCATCGCATGTTTCATTTGAAGTCAAAGCTAATAATCTCCCATTGTGGTTAGGGAGACACGTCTGCACAGAGGATCACGTGGGAAATATAGACAGAGGCTGAATGATTTCCTGCACATGAATCTGAATAACATGGAGACGTGAACATGTGACTGACCCAACAATTGTTTCACTCTCTCTCCCTCTTCTCTTTCTTTTCTTTCCCTCCGCTCAGTGGGATGCCATTAATGAGATGGATGAATACTTCAGTCCTATCCACACGTACCAGGTGCGTAATCTTCTCAGTGTGCAGTGGTGGTAGGTGTATGAAAATTAATTATTCAAATAACCTCAGTGGAATATATCACTTTGTCCCAGGTAATATATATATATGTGTGTGTGTGTGTGTGTGTGTGTGTGTGTGTGTATAACTTTCTTTTAACAGGAAACAGACAAGTTAATGTTATGAATTAAATGATTGCACATTATAATGGCCGCAGAATAATGACACCACTGGCGTTAAGACAATAGGTTCCCTATTATAACTTGCTTTAACTGCACATCTCTGTCTGCAATTGAGTACGATCTTCAAGGAAAATCTCCTTCTCCTACTCTCATGTCTCCATTATAGAGTAAATGAATCAATAAAGTCGCACTCAAGCTCCAGCCCATGATGTAGTTACTTGTTTGCACAGAGCAACACTCGGACTATATTATTACTTTGTGAAATAATGACTATTTCACATTACTTCTTCAACGAACATGGGTCTTTTTCTGTCTTTTATCTCCAAAGAGTTGTTGTGTTGCGTGTCCTCTGCTGTTACATGGATTTGTGGCTTTCAGATGGTGGTTGGGTCTCTTCAGCTCATATGTTCTTACATTGCTCAGATGAGATCTCAAGCATGCCTGGTGTTTGCAGAAATCCCATCTCTGATTCTTGGTTTCAGGCCAGGTGTATGGACACTCATATACTTATTTTAGAACTACTGAGGGAATGACTCCCAGTTCCCGCCCACTGGAGATCTATGAAACTGTGACCTGGCACAGGAGATAAAGTCTCAGATTAACCACAGAGTCAAGTTTAGTGGTTCCAGTATCTCAAGCGTTCATATTTACAATTTTTCTTAGTTGGCACTGGAAAAACTGTAGTAAAAATGTCTGTATTTTGTGACATTTGAGACTTTTATTCCACAACATGAAGATCTAAATGTGATTCTCAATGACGTTTGGTTGTGAAAACACTTAATAGCCCACACTTTAGTGATTATATTTAAAGTAGTAGCGTTTAAATGAGCCATAAAACAAACAAACCTGAATGAGCCCATTAAAGCATTTTATTTTAATTGTAGGACATAAAGTGTAGTCCTAATAACCGCCCTCCAAAATATAAAAAGGACATGACCATGGTGCAATATTAACAACAGCCTGTCACATGGATATACAGCAACAACAAACAGAGCACCACCCACTCCTTTATAGACTGTTTGTTTTGTTTTTATTGATGATTTATGTTGCTGCTGGAGTTGATGATTATAACTCTTACCCCGAATCAGGTCTGTAATGTGATGAGCCCCAGCCAGAACAACTGGCTGAGGACAGTGTGGATCCCTCGGGAGGGAGCGAGGAGGATCTACATCGAGGTCAAGTTCACCCTGAGAGACTGTAACAGCATGCCTGGAGTACTGGGCACCTGCAAGGTAAAAGAGGAGAGGGTGGAAAAGCTATAAGTAAGAGAAAAGGGGGCTAAATATGTTGGAGAAGGAGACCAAAGCTGTAAAACACAGCCGTCAAATGCATGTAATGTAACCGATGTTCTGTTAAGAGTATATTGTTCAATCAATCAAAAGTCTTTCATGACTCTCATGCAATTTGAAAACTCACAAATTAGACAAATGCATTTTTTATTTTATTTTTTTCCTGTTTTTAGTGACTTTAGTGGAGTTTGACATTCTGCTCACTTGACCTAATATGTGAAAGAGCAATGGTGCCAATGAATGTGTGTGATGGTAGATAGCTCTAGGCTGCCCTAAGGCTGGACTAGGAGTTCATATTAATAATCAAACGTAGACCTTTTAGGATAAGTGGATGTGCAAGTGACCAAAAAAAGCTTTAAACGTTGAACAAAATCATTTTTTGTGGGGTCTGCTTTTTTACTTTGGTACCACAGTTGGTGACTTAAACACAAAGGGCAGCAACCCTGAGCCTTGGTGCTGTATCCACGGTTTTTACCATGTGGTTTTGGATGTTAACAGCATACACTTGTACTCATTTTGTAATACAATGATTACAGTTGTAGGACTCATACAGCCTTGTTTGTTCAACAGGAAACCTTCAACCTGTACTACTACGAGTCTGACAGAGCGGTAGGCTCGGCCATACGGGAGAACCAGTTCATTAAGATTGACACCATCGCTGCTGATGAGAGCTTCACAGGAGTGGACCTGGGAGTCCGCAGACTTAAACTCAACACCGAGGTATGAGCAACGACGCTGATACTGACTGACATAACAGGTAAATGTCAGTCCAAACCCTTTTGAAGCAATGTCTCACTTTGGATTGAAGGTTTATTCCGATTCTTAGCACGTACACCTCCACAGGAGCTCAAGACAAGTTGGAAACATCCCCAGCCCTAGAGAGCCTTTTCCAGTCTCGTCACTCTGGCTTTTTTGTGCTCGCTTCTGCAGATCTGTAAAAGAAAACAAACAGCAGGGCTCAGTTCAGTATCATGGGAAATACTTTGATATTGATAACAGCTTCAAATTTGATACTGGATAGTGGAGCAACTCTTTTATTGATACCTTACATTGTTAAAAAGATATAGGAATGAAAGACACTGTGTAATTCATTGCGCTTCTGTCTTTAAATTTACTACACATAAATCCAGAGTTATCTATAGGAAACTAGGAAATTAAATCAGGTTGCAGTGTTGTTCGTACAGAGGCCTTGACATTAACCCTTTATATATCTTTCCCTCTACAGTTTTTACTGTAAGCAAAAGGTGCAAAAGCTCGTTTTTAAGGTCGCGTTTGCTGTTTTGTTGTTTTTCATTGTCCACAGATCCCTGAGAAAAGACCAAAAGCACCGTGTCGGTCCTTATCTCAATATTTTCAGACGCTGTCTGTGGCTCTCAGCCCAAAGCCAACTGGTTCCGACTAAAAGCATAAATCTTTAAAGGCGGCTAAAAAGGCTTCATTTCTGAAAAGAAAACTCACAGTAATTTCCTTCAAAGCACCTGGGCACTTTAGTTTCTAGTAAACTCAAACAGGAGGAAACAGCACATTTACAGGATGATTTTAGCTACAGCATAATACACATATTTGATCTATCTATAAAGAAACCCTTGTTCTTTTTTGTTTTGTCCATTTATTTATTATTTATTACATGTTATGATGGTAGGATTGCTGATTATTATCACGTAACATAATTACCTATATTGTTTTCAATTTAATATGATTTCAGTTGACATATAATACGTCTTAAAAGTTGACATTAACCTTATCCTACCTTGCATATGATTTATTCTACCTTGTCTCTCACAATGTCTGTCCAATCCTTTTCTTATGGTCACTGCAAAATAGATCGCAGTTGTCACAGTGAAAATAAAAAAAGATTGATGCAAGAATGATTTAATATGATTCTGGACATCAAATGCAGTTTCTGTCAGATTAATATTCACTTGTGCTGTAGGTTTTGCTATGTTATCACCTATTACACATGTAAGAGTCATATCCTTTCATGTTTTTAAATCAACTTCACCACCACCATGTCATTTAAGAAAGACAAATACGTCTGAAGAGAGTTGACAAATGGTAGCACACAATGCAAGGAAATAAAATGCCTTAGGCAACTTAAATGACAACTGTTAATTGTGATTGCACAACATATGTTTAATTCCTGGCATTTACATTGAATAGCAACAAAAATATCTCCACAATAGCACAGAAACTCATAATTAGCTGTCTAATTAGCACACAGTGTTGATGTATTAGGAGCGTGGTGAGTCGGTTTGACGGTGAAAAATCTATATCCAATCCATCAAATCAGTTTGTAAACAAAGCCACTAATTTAGCAGCTGCAATGCTGTTTGAGCATCTAGAGACTGTTCCTTTAAAAGCATGAAAACACATTAAGTCTGTGATTTATGCATCTTACACCACCATGCTCTTCTCATTCACATTTAGGGAACGAAATCCATCTTATAAAGTGCTACAGTGACTGAACTCTTCCAGGATTCATTACAAATTACAAAATGAATCATTACAGAGCCAAAGTTGTAGCATGTATGTTGCACGTACAGTAACTGTTAAAGGACCGAATGGAAATGAATATATAATATTTGTACTTGTACTTTCATTAATGTATAATCACGATGACACTATGTAACTAGGAATCATTGTGTTTCTGTTAGCATAGCAAGAGCCCTTTACATCAACATAGGTGACTTGCTTATATGGCGCCCACCATGTTGTGCAGTAGCCCAGAACAGACAAAACACACACTAGCTCTAGAGAGGGCCTTCGTGTTTTCCGTGATCATACTGGTGGTGCACCATACGTAATATTTATGAGACAGGAGTCAATGGTTAGCAACCGCCAGGCTAAAGAGCTACTTTGTTTGTTAACTAACTGTTAGGAGGCTTTATTTTCCCCAGTCAATGGCTTTTTATTAAGTTAAATAATGTGCAATAATGAACAAACGACAAGTGTAATACAGAAGATGCGGTGAATCTCCGGAAGCCATACGGGAGCTGTTTAACTAGTGCTAGCCCAGCTGGCTGGAGAGTTAACGTTAGCTTGCCAGCTGCAGTTAGTTCGTCAGCTAGCAGCCTGTAAGTGTGTCACCAGGCTTTTACAACCAAATGTTGTGCCACAATGACACTTATGCCAATATTACTGCTGGCCTTGACTTTGCAAACTGACCAAGCTCTCAGGATAACTCAGTTTGTGTGACTTGTTTTGGATTGTAGCAAAATGATTGACCACAGTTTAGTTTTTAGCTGTTAGCTAGGGCAAAGGGGAGATAGTAAACAACCTTAATTCCTAATTGGTCATAATTCTTATTTTCTGAGCTGGCTGTATCCTGCCTTGGGTTGTTCTTAGATATACTATCAAGTGATTTATTGTCATATTATGGAAAATACAGTACAATAGAGAGCTTTATTTAGCATAACATGATATACACACATTCATTGACATGCAGCAGATCTGCTTAATATCTGCATTAAGTGATTTACAGATAGTTAATAAGCCAATGGCTCCTTCACCTTCACCCATTTGTGACCATATTAGAAGTTAATAAGTTTGCAAGAAAAAGCTGTTACAATTTCACACTTTCTCCCACAAAAGAGACATTTTTAATAATGTTTAAAATTGGCTCCTGGGTGTTAACAAGATAGTCAACTGTGGTATGACACAGTGATGTTGTTATGTTATTAAAAAAAAGCATATTAAATGTAAAAAAAAAAAACAACACTCATGTTTCCGGGTTGGAAGCGCAGCAGTTGATTAATGACTGCTGCCAAAGCGCAACACCAAACACCGGTACAGTGATTGAATTAAGGCTGTGTTTACGCTGCTCCGCCTGTTTTATTCAGGAACCACTGCGGCAACCACTGTTTTGAGCTTTGATTGTAGAAAAGTCAACGAGCTCTCTAAACTCCTGTAAGTTGCCTGTAAGAAGTATGATGCAAAACATTAATAAATATGTGAACTAGGACGTTTCCAAAGTCCTGTGTTGGGACCCACTGAGTTTAAGCACCTTTTTCCTTCAACTGAGCGCAAGAGCAGTTTCAAGTAGTTGAATTTGCATTGCATTGTTTCTGCATTGAAAATGGCTAAAGCTGTGCCACTCCACCTACCTTGTTACACGTGGAGTCTGCTGAAGCCAAGACATTTCCAAAGAGGTGCACAAAAATAGCTCATCGCCCGAAATTTACAGTGTTACTCTGTTTGTACGACTGGCTTTGTGACGTCACGCAGCTGCGCGTCTGTGACCTTTGACCACCTTGTTTCCCATGACCCTAAAGTGCGTGTGTCAAAGCCTTCTTCTCCTCTCCTAGGTGCGAGGTGTAGGCCCGTTGAACAGACGAGGCTTTTACCTGGCTTTCCAGGACATCGGCGCCTGCATCGCTCTCACCTCTGTGCGGGTGTACTACAAACGCTGTGTGGGTGTGAACCGTAACCTGGCGGTGTTCACCGATGTTGTGACGGGCGCTGATTCGTCCTCACTGGTGGAGGTCAGAGGTCAGTGTGTGGATCACGCAGAGGAGAGGGACACGCCCAAGATGTACTGCAGCGCCGAAGGCGAGTGGCTGGTGCCCATCGGGAGGTGCGTGTGCTCCGCCGGATTTGAAGAACACAGAGACTCCTGCGTGGGTAAGTCGACTGCTTAGACACACCTCAAGTGTTTTGTTCAGTTCAAACAATGCCCGGCTTGTTTGTTGCCTGTTTCAGCAAGTGTCATTGTAACTGCTGGGGTTTGTTTGTGGTTTGAAAGCAAACCGATCACATGATTGTGTGATAAAATGAAAAAAAATCTTTTTTTTACTCTTTATCTTTGGAAGGTGACTCAAATGTAGTGGCCAGACACTGGGTATCCATTGTTTCACACTCCCTTCACTGTGATATCACAGCACAAGGCACCTCGTTTTGTTCTATTTCTAGATGCGATTATTTATAAAAGTTAAGGACCAGTTAGAGTCTTGACTGAAGCCAGGGCAGACTAAAGATAAACTTAAACCAAGCTGAGCACCAATCCTGCTGTGCTCCTGCACCAAAATAAAAACAGACATTCATTAATCAGAGATCGCCTCGCTTATCTGCCCTGAAAAGAAAAAAAAAATAAAATGCTGAATTAGTATGAAACGGTGGATGGAGAGATGAGGGTAACACAAATTGTACAACTCTCCAGAGAAAGTTGGAGGTTAGAGAACTAAGTTAATCAGAGCGAAGCGGACTTCAACTGAGCTGTAGCTCTGCACTGAAACCTGAGGTGAATTATAAAGTTACAAGTACTGTCTCATTCACGGCACAACGCAGGGCTTTTTTTTGTTTTAGATACAGTTGAGATGGTTGAGAATGATAGGCAGCGGCAGAGCAAAAACACCCCCACACTCAGGATGCACTGGTGGCTTCGGGGGTTTAAAGAGGTTGAACTTTAACCACGACATCCTCAGTTTGTGTCCAGCTTGTTCCCCATTTCCCTCTCCTCTCATTTCCTGTCATCTCTCTGCTGTCTGCTCTCGAGTGAAGACATAAAACGGCCCGAAAAATGCCCTCAAAAAAAACCAAAAAAAAAACCAAACTAAACTAAACCAAAAAAGCAGAACAAAACAACACTTTAGCTTTAGGCTGTCAGCACCGACTGAGCCAGACTGGAACAAACCTGGTCTGATGAATCATCACCCACAGTTCATATTCACAACTGGGGTAAATGAATGCAAACTACTACACCATGCTGCACTGTGACGTGCTGTGAGAATAAGATTTGTCCTTATGGGTCCACATAGTGTTGATGATTTTATTTAACTATAAAGTAATTTCATAGGTTAAAGCAGCACTGTTATGAGGTTTACATCGGGTTGGGAAACAAGGCTGCTGTCAGGAAAAATAACCTGTTTCTATATTTTTATGTAGACTGTGGGTTATGTTCAAATTGTCTTGTCTTCTTCGTTTTCTTTTTCTTTCTTCATTAAATGGCATTTACTCCTTATACTTCACATAATTTCATCATGTCCCTAAAATAATCAAATAATCCAATAGCATTTGTATTTAAAATCCATCTCCAAAATTAAAAAAATAAATAAATAAAAGCTGTGTAACTGTCCGGGTGGAAATTAAAAAGCGAAAAATAAATCAGGAGCGTCTTGGACTGTATTCCACTATGGCTCATCCAACAAATATTTCTATTTTCAGGCATGAAGACATGCAGCCTAAGAGGCATGTTATGAATGAGTGACCTGTCAGTCTACGTGAGTCCATATTTAAACCTTTTGGCTCCTCTGTAAAAAGACAGTGTGAATACTTACCGGTCCAGAAGTTAAAAACCAGCAATGCATCTCAGTCAAGATGAAGCGTAGCGTAGGGTCAAATGTGACCGAGGATGCAGGATCATACTGGTTCCTTTCGGCTCCTTTGGTGCCAGTTTTTATTATCTTTCTGTTTCCACGTAGAAAACTAAGCTTCTTGGGGGAAGAAAACATCATGTAAGCATCAGAGTTGGCCACTTATTTAACTATCTGAAACTCTCCCCGGAGCTCGGAGCATCAGCAGAATGTAAAAAAGCCTTTCGAAGCAACACATGAAATTGGAAAGGTTCTAACCTTTTTACTGAATCAAACAGTCTGTTTGAAGCTCTGGCGGTGGATCACGTATAAAAAAAAAATAAAAAAAAGAAATGAGCAGTTCAAGGTCTGGTCAAAAGCTTTCTCTGAGGTCTAACACTTTTCTCAAGTAGGTAAATACTTAGCCACGTGTCTGTGTGAGCTGAAGCTTCTTTCCTCATTCAGGCAGCGATGATGAATAAATAAGTGAGACTTCTGAGATGCAAAGACACTTTCTTTTCAAAGCCTTGATCTGTTTGTTTTTGTCTTTTTTTGATTTTTTTTCATGGGGTTTTGATAGGCCGACCTCATACTGAGACCTGTGCGTATTTCAGGTTGCCATGGGTTACAGTAATTAAAACCTATTAATCACAGAGCGATGGATAATTAAACGCTAAAAGCAGTTTGTCAGCTAAACGAGCCAAACGAGACACGCAACACTGGTTCGCTCGCATCCCCCACCTCCTCCCCCGCCTCCTCCTCGTGCCCCTCTTCTCTCTCCTCCAGACACCTACACACACACACACACACACAAAATCTCTCTTGTGTCTTACCAATCTGAGACCAGCAGCAAACACCCCCTTGGTTCGACACAGTGAGAGCTCCCTGTCAAAATGTGTCTAAAAGCGTAGGAAGCGGAGTGTATGTGCATATGTGTGTGTGTGTGTGTGTGTCCAGTTCAGAGGGCCACTTACAGGCTTTCTATAATTAGTTGCAGGCAATTAGTATCTGCACAGAAATGCAAAACAGAGCCCATAAAGAAAGCAGAGGAAAGGGTGGAACACACACACACACACAAAAAAAAAATCACCTTGAGTCAGGTTTTGTTTACGGAGCTGAGTTTACCCACACTGTAAGGCTGATTTGAATGTAACACACTGATGTAAGTCATGCAAGGTTACAGGGATATGATCTTTTAAGGCGAAATGAATATGAAGCATAAAACATCTGAAAATAGAGTTCATCTTTTTATGATAATCCTCAGCTGGAGGTGATGTTTTCACCACGTACTGTATTTTATTCACCATTACATCACGACAGCCCGAGCAGAAAGTGGATTTGCGGTAGAGGGGAATAAAAATTTTAAAAAAATAAAAAAATAAATAAAGAGCTCTTCAATATATCCTCCGCTGACGTCTTGTCTCTTCTGGCACCAAACTGGGTCGCCGTGCTAATTCACCCTCGCCAAAGCCAGCCACAGTCACGCACACACGAGACCAGACAAGACACAGAGAGGAGAGGAGGGCACGAGATGGTGAAAGGAAGACGGCTTAAGTGGTGAAGGCTTGTATTTGTGTGTACACAGACAGAGAGAGGGGGAGAGAGAGAGAGATCAGACATGAATGTGCGTGAATATGTGTGTGTATACGAGCGTGCTTAAGTGGTTCTCCCCTGACAAAGGTGCAGGGCTTTGGCTGAGAGCACGGCATGGTGTGTGTGTGTGTGCGTGCGCGTGTGTGTGTCTGTGTGTGTGTGTGTGTGTGTGTGAGAGAGAGCACAGGGTTGCGTGACATGCCGTTAAAAGTGTCACAGGGAGGGAAGTGAAAGACGCAGAGAAAAGAGAGGAGGATGGAGGGAGAAAGACTGGTGGAGTGGTTGACTGGACCCCTCGTCCACTTGAGTTTACATCAAAACACTGAGTCTGCGTGTGTGTGTAGTTGTGCATACATGTGTGCAGGTGTGTACTGTATGCGTGTGAGTGTGTGTGTGTGTGTGTGCCTCCCGGTGCCAGTGAAGAATGGGCTAAAGTGCCCCATACAGTGAGAGCGATCGAGGACACACTGATATGAGACACACACACTTAGGCTGGTCACATCTACTCAGCTCAGCCGACCCATTCAAGCCTGACACACACACACACACACACACACGCCCAGAGGAGAGAGGGGTTGCTGCGTACTCACATGTGGGTTAGCTCACTCCTCTGCTCAGTCAATGGACCACAGCCTGTCCTCCTACTCTGAGCTGCACTGTGCCGCTGATACTTTCATGTGATTTATGGTTGAGTTTGCAGGAAATAGCATAATCCAGCTACTAGAATAGAAACTCACACTGGAACTATTGCACCCAAACCACTACATTAATCCGTTAATGTGCAGCTTCCTCCCTTTTAAATCCCTCAGATCCCCCATTTATATATATTTACCCTTCAGTCGGTGCTGTAAGACGTTTACAATTGGAAAATATATATAAATAAATGTTAAAATGGATATACTCCAAATGTTTTGTATGAATCTATAGCTGCCAGGAGACTGATTTCAAATATTTAGAAATAAACACCCTCGGTTGTTTTTTTTATAGTTCATCAGGACTTTGGGGGTGTGATTTGATCAGATTTGATTGGCAGCACACAGCCTTCATCCTATTTTTATTTAATGTTTCCAAATTTCAACATGGAAATGAAAATGTGTGAACTTGAAAAAGGTAAAAAATAAATAAATAAACAAATAAATACAAGAAAATCAAAAGAAAATCTGTCCTGTAAATTTGTTCCTGTGAGACGCTAACATTCATTTTCAAGGCCTTAAGTTCAGTAAGCATTGTTTGGCTTCACAAGCTCAGCACTCATTGCACGAGGTCTGAGAGATTAATAGTTTTTGTTTGAACCAGAATTATTTAACACAGCAGCTTCGTATCCTCATGTAAATATTGTGTTGGCTCTGAACGAAATAGGCAACACGTTGACCTGCTTTAAAATCTAAAATCAGACCTCATGGTACCACTAAATTAATATTAATAAATATTTGAATTTTCTTAGTTTAGATGTCAAATAAAAACATGTACCTACCTCATAACACTTTATACTCATATAAATACTTATATCCGCACCAGAATGGGCCAAGGAAATGCCATAGCTCATACAGCTAACTATGCCAGGTACTCTTTTCTATCGTATCAGCGCTTACAATAGCATATGGCATTTAGATGTGTTTTATCCCTTCGCAAAGATAAAATCACGAGCTGGGCAATGAGATTTAGAAAATTGCTATGTCAGTCAGAGCCAACTGTACAAAGGGGAGGTTATTTCCAGTGTCTGATAACATTTGAATCGGAAAGGATTATCTAATGCACCATAGTGTTTTTACCACAGTGCTGTTTGTTTGTTTGTTTGTTTTCTTTTTAATTTCTAAGTTTGTGGTGCTTTGCCAGGCTGGGCAAAGAAGCTGAACCGGTTACTACATCAGTAAGAAAGTTTTTTTTTAGATATTGATCATGAACAGTAAGGGAATCAATGTCAATAAATGTGCTGTGCAATGAGCTGATGTGATCTATTGTTGTGTACTTGATTTTGAAATCAAGATCATTATGATTTACATTAAATTAAGACCCATTAAATCAGGCAGCGTCGTATTTAGATCAGAATCGAAATCTGCAGCTTCAGGACCGAAATGAAACGTCCGTCCCTCAGTGTGAGGCTTAAAGTGATGCGTGATATCAAACCGTGGCAGGTCATGTAATTTGTCACTTTTCCCGCTTAAGCAGACAACAGTTATTGGCTCCTGCAGTCACCGAGGGGATTGTGGGATTGTTCAGAGCCTCTGTGACACCCCTGCAAGCAAACCCTCCTCCCTGTCAGTTAGAGAGAGCAAGAGGAGGAGGAGGAGGAGGAGGAAGACTTAAAGAGTGATGGAAAGGGGAGGCGTGAATAAAAGGAGAGGTGAAGAGGAAAAAGAGGAAGTGAAATGAAAGAATCAGAAATACAAAGGCGCAGACGGAGATTATGAAACAAAGTAAAATGAGAGAGGTGAGGCGTCAGAAGAGAAAAGGTGTAACACTGCGCCACATAATGTGATCATTATCTGTCGACGTGGCACCGGAGAGAAATATCAGAGGAAGACAGCAGCGGGTGACAAGGAGGATTTAATATTCCTCCTATTATAAATTTATTTCATCACACACACACACATGCACGCACACACACACACACACATACATGCACACACACACATGCACACACACACACACACACAGGAGCTAAGGGCTTTGTCCTTTCTTCAGCCTGTCAGCACCTCCGTCCTCTCTGCTGTCATTCTTTCCTCACTTTTGGTATTTTCCACTTCAAACACATGATGCACGTATGCAGAGGTGGAACGACACACACACACACACACACACACACACACACACACACACATATGAACACACACACAAGTCATTGAAACTCCAGAGACAGAGCTGTGCATGGCCGCCTCTGACAGGGTGAGGCATCCTCATTGGCCCTGGGTCCCAAAGGCCTGTACAGGTGAAAACAGCTGACACTCAACCCTGAAAAGGATCATTTAACGGCTTCCCTATAGCATACTGTATTATCAATAGTGATAAAACCGTTAATGTTACATTTACATTTTAAAAGAAAACTCTTAAAAATGTTGTATTATTATTATTTTTATTTTTTGTACGCCAACAGGTTTCAATTTAACCCTTATAATTATTTTTCTTTGTTCTCAATAATTATTATATGAAAACTGAAACAGCTAAAATATCCAACACATCTAAACCTTTGCTGAAAAGCGTATTTTCCAACGAGTCCGTTGACAAAAAACTGAATCAGCAGCTATTTAATTGCGGTAATCGCTCAGGCTAAAATGCAGAACACTCGCTTTGTACCTGCTGCTTCTCTCTTCTCTACGATGAAGCACAAATACCAGTTGAAGTGTTTGCAATAAAAGGACTCGAGGTGTCAGCTGAGGTGTAACAGCTGCAAGCGGTTGAAATATTATTCACTGTGTTGAAGTGTCAGTAGAACAGTAAGGTCTTGATCACACTCCCAGGCAGAGGACTCCGTGGATTTGTGGTAGCTGTGCATCTTCTGCCACACGCTTTCTTCTCAAGCCAGTGTCTTTGTGGTGTTTCTCAAAAGGGAAAAGTAAAGTTTCAGCTTGAGCATCAAAAGTCTCAGGTGTTATTTAAACTGTGAAGTGAAAGTTACGAAATGTTTTGTTTCAGGTTCAAAGAGTTGAAGAAGTGTGAGTCAAAGTGTAATCCATGAGAAAAATCTAATTTAATCAATATGTGCTTAAATCAGTCGGACAGTATGAAGTGTAGAAGGTGAATGCTGTGAAATGCCGTTGTTATGTTATGTGGTAGCATGAAAATGGGCAAATCAGACAATCGATATCGGTAGCAAATGTCAGCTATCAATCGCCATTGATCTCAGCGTAAAAATTCCCATAACAGCACCAATGATCGTTGAGCAACCCGCACGGGCCGCTGCATTTACGATTCGTGGGATTTCCATTACAGAGTTTAAGGCGAAACCGAGCACATTCATCTAATAATTTGGCATCTACGGAGCGGCGTGTAGCTGCTGCGTCTTTCAGCGGAGTCCCACTATGATTTCCTCCAGGCTGCAAAAGTTCCTAATGAAGATGCAGTTAAGTGATTTGGGGAACAGATGATTTGGTGAGAACTTCATTATTCCTCGGCTCACGGCCACTTGAGTGGAACACGATATTCATAATTGCTGTCAGAATCAACTCGTGGCGGCCTGCTATCGAGAACGTACAAGGAGCTCAAATTGAAACGGTCTCCGGAGAGGGAGAGACGGGGGAATACGAAGTGATCAAATTAGTTCCATCCTCCTGGCGGTTTGTAAACAACTGCTGATCAACAACATTGTTACTGTTTGGAGGCAAATGACACAGGGGCTCCAGAAAACACACCCACACTCGCAGCCTCGGGACAGCAAATCTGCCCAGTGTGAGCGCGCACACACACACACACACACACAAATGACTTTAGACCAAGTGACACAGTCTCACATACATTTAAATCCTCCAACAGCATTTCACCAGGGACTTGTTCCCTCTGAGGAAGGTAATTATTTCTTCTTTCTTTCCTTTATTTTTTATTACAACTCTGTAGGTCTGGACATAGTTCCTGTTGGTTACAGTACCACTGAACTCATCAAGGCTTACGACGACGATCAGACAGGTGTAAATAGACACTTGCCTACAAATGGAGATAGATTTTTAAAAAAAAAAGCTAAAACTTTGTCAGATGATGGGTTTTGAGTTTGCATTCTGGCCAGTGTTTTGCCACGTTTACCCTCCTGTGCATGTGACCAAAGCCTGTGCAACAACCGCACTTGTTCAGCACCACTCAGACTCACATTCATACGTGTACACTGTCGCCCATAAAGTTGGGATAATTTTGTTTTCAGACACATTCCTCTTTTTATTCCTGTGTACACGCATCAGTAATCACTTTTGACCAGGTGCAATGATGGGTTTTGAGAAGATATACACTTTGTCTATAAAGAATAAATCACATTGTCACAATCATTTCATGAGAAGAATAAAAACATATTTTATTCCAACTTTATGGGCGACAGTGTAGATATATGATTATAGAGATATGGATGAATTATTTTTTTTTTTTTCTGTGGCTCAGACTTATTTGGAAAATAAAACAAAGCTATATGCTGAAATTATCACCAAACCTATTTGGTGTCAATTAATTTGAAATGCTTTTATATATTAATTCATTTATATATTTATTTTGTACAGCACTTTTCAAGATACTCAAAGATGCTTTTAGGTCATTTTAGACAGTACTAACACAGGAAACAGTTACTGTAATCACACTGAGGCTTACTTTGACATCGTAAACAATCCACTGACACTGAAGAGATGCTGCAGTGTTGCTCAGTAATTATTTTGCTGAATGCAGAGTGATGGTGGAATGATGGCTGTAACCACGAAAACAAAACCCATGTGGTAATAAACTGGAATTAGCCTTTAATGCATCAGATAAATGCAGCGCGGTGAGTGGCAGGGCATGGCAAGCGCCTAATTGAAACGTCTCAATAAGCTAAATTAGGATATTCAGCTTCGCGATAACACCGTCCCTTGCAAGCCGACGAACACCCATCACGTTCGTACTGTACACACACAAACAGGCGTAATGCAGTTATTGCCACAGAGCGATGTCAGCCACGCTGATGCCGCTTAACAAAAACTTTACAAAAGCACAAAATAGCAGCTATCACAGCTGCTGCGGCCCCACGCTGCGCATTGGGATCTGCTGCACTGGCGATGCGTGTGTTAATGTGCAAATGTGTGTGTGTCCGACTGCGTGGGTCTCATTAAACGCGTAAGCAGAGTGCATCTGTTTGTTAGAGTGTGTGAGCGTCAGTGCTGAGGGATTTGTTGTTGCCGTGCCAGGACTAATTAGTCTTTTTGTGTGTCTGGTTGGTCCTTGCTGGTGGATGACCGAGGATTTTGATTGGTCAGTGTGGAGAGGAAGATACAGAAGAGAGGGGAGGAGAGGAGAGGGGAGAAAATGAAGCGGGAGAGGGGAGGAGAGGAGGAGAGGGAAGAGGGACAAACAGGAGAAGAGGAAGGAAGGAGGTGAAAAGGAAGGAAGCAGGAAAGGAAACAAGGAGAGGAAAAGGAGGTATAAAGAATGAAAAGTGGAGAGGGAGAAATGGTGAAGGGAGAGAGGAGAAAGGGAAAGAAAGAGTGGATGAGAACATGAGAGATGGTATTATTAAACATTTTAATGCTGTTAAGCCATCATGGCAGTGTGTGTGTGTGTGTGTGTGTGTGAGAGAGAGAGAGAGAGAGAGAGAGAGAGAGAGAGAGAGAGAGAGAGAAGGGGCGATAACAGAATGAATCATATCTCAGCCAGACACAGCACTGTTGTGTCACTCAAACTTCCCTCCAATCTTTGTTGTGATTGGCCAAAGCCCTATCTCCACAGCAGGTGCAAAGGGCTACACATCAGTACACAAAGCAACTTTGCTGACTCTCACACACACACACACACACACACACACACACACACACGTGCACGCGCTTGCATACCCATGTTACCCGCCACACAAAGACGCACTCTCACAAACAAATCCTCTTATGTGCAGCCCATATGAATGCTTAATTCAGGAATGAAAACAAACACACAAAAGGCCGAGAGCTGCTGGGTAAATTATTGATTGAGTGTGTGCCACCCTTGGCCCGCAGTAGCCACCCATGTCCCAGTCCAGTGTCTAAGAGCTATTAGTGCTGACAGTAAAGAGACAGGCAACATGATAGCAGATCACTGAGAAGCTGGCAGCCTGCGTCTGAAGGGACTGCGGGACTTCTTCAAATGATTTTCTGCCCTGACTTCTTGTTGAGTTAAACTGATGTGCACACAGGGCGCTGTCATTTACTTCTCCCTCTTCCAGGCCTCCGCCGAAGGGAGCGGACTTTGTATGGATGTGGACGGTTGAATGTATGTGTGTGTGTCGTGAATTGTAATGACGCTGGCATTTAAAGTAGGAGGCGGGGGGGGGGAGGGGGGACCGGTTGCGACATCATTGGCAGGGAGGCTAAATTTCACTCTTCCATCAATGTCAATTGACTGCTTGGATAAATAAAACTGAGACTATCGAAGTCTTGTAAATTCACGTTTTCTAAGTTGTCTGTCATTTCCCATTGAAGACGTCGGTATGCTCTAACGCAGCCTGGTAAAATGTCAGTGGAACATTTAATTGGCTCTCATTTCCCAGCCGGCTAATATCTCTCTTTTTTTCTTTTTTTTTTCCTTGAAAACGCCACACTTTGTCTGTTTATGCTCACTTACATTTGCCAAAATGAAAACTCTGACACTGGAGGACGTTCTGTCAACTGCTTCTACTCCATCTTGGGCCACAACATCCTGCGAGGCGGCCCGGGGGGCAAATTTAAGCTGCAGGCACTGAGTGACTCCCTTGTCATCATCATTACAGGATAATACTTTTTTTTTTTTGTTTGGCCAATTTTAAATAAAAATTAGGATTCATGCCATACTAAAGTTTTAAACCAGCAATATTAAATAAAATCATAACTGATTGACTTTCTTGATTGAGTCCTGTTTGTCTTGGTGACATGGTGACATTAGTCAGTTACTGAATGTGCTGAGACTTATCTACCCAAGTGAGATAAGAGTGACAGAGTAGTACTGTGCAAATGGGAGAAAATGAAACTCATTTGTCTGTTTTACCTCAACAAACAAAAGACCCAGAGCAGTGAAAAAGGTGTATAATTTAGCCAAATTGCAGGTCACAATAGCAGATATCGTAGGTTAATCAGACCATTCATGGTGTTGCCGAACAGTTTCGGATGAGAAAACCTGTTCAGCGCCACGAACGAACCCTTCTTCTCTTTATTTTGCCTTGATGAGCTGCATCCTTCATTCCTGAAAGGGAATTTTTATAATCCTGTGAGGAATCGCGGTTTGAGCAGAGGTTTTGGCCAAATCCAAACCTTCATCCGGAAACACGAGTTTCAAAGTTGCTCTGCGTGTACTTGCTAATCCAAATGTAGACTCTCGCCTCGTTACACGAGCTGCTTGATGAATCAGACAGGACTTGTACCTTGTTTTGAATGTTAAGTGTGTGAACTTTTTTTTTTTTTTTTTTTTTGATCCCACTGAGACGGATATGTTGTGACTGGAGCTGCCTGGCAGACCGGCTGTGACCGTATTAGCGCAGTGTGACTCCTGCCTCTGTGCAGCTCTCTTCTCACACACTCTGTCCTTTTCAAATATATAAATAATCAAAAACAGTTGATTAATTTCCCGTCTGATGCATCGCAGCAATTGGTAACGTCAGAAAAAAAGAGAAAAGTTTGGCTTCCCACCCTCCCCCTGCCTTGTCCCTTCCCTCCCCCGCTGACTCTCTCCACGCCTCTCCCCTCTCGCTTCCATTTCCGACACACACGCTTCACACCGTCTGATCTCCTCAATCTGCTGCTAATATGCCTTTCAGAGCGCTCGTCTTTTTTGAGCTACCCTTCCCCTCGACCCTGTCCCCGCTCTCCCCCCCGTCCTCCCACCCACTCCCTTCCATCAGACACAGTTTAATGGTGACAGCCATTCAATCGGATAATTAACATCCGTTTAACGCTCATTAACCGGGATGTATTTGTCTCGTTTGATTTGTAATTACCAGGCCTTTTTCACAGGAAAACACTACGGTAATGTTTCCTTTGTGATGGCTTCATTGATGGAATTGATTTGAACCCAGCAGGGAGGCCAACAGGAAGGCAAAGAGAGGCAGGAACGTACGTATAGACTGAAGACATCGAAGCCGCACTTGGTATTTGTCTTTTCTTAAATATCACAGTTCAGCTACAGCATCTGCACCATGACATTCATCACATCTGCATACTTATTAATGAATGCATCTATGAAACATAAACAAAAACACGACACTTACTATACCCACATATACTATATAGAGAATATCCCATCTTTAATATCCTGTCTTTAATTCCCACAGCATAAATAACCAAAAAGGAGAGCTTTATGTCTTTTTAGCAACATTATGAGCAATGCAAAACATGAATGCACCATCGACACGTTATCATGCTGCTGACTTGATATAATAGTTAACGTGTTAGCAAACAACATTAGCTTTTTTTTTTAATTTAAGTCCAACATCAGCTCTCCTCTCAGGTCTGCTTTTATCCCTTGCTCTTAAAGAAAACATTCAGCTGCTAATACTTCATTATGATAATCAGCTTGATGTGAACTCTTCTGTCTCCCATTCGGTGTTAGAAGTGGAAACAGTTGCCTGTTACTCTCAGAAACAAGGTTGTTGAGAGCAGCGAGAGTTGAACAGGAGATATTAAAGCCATAAAATCAAAACTCTGAGGTAAAAGACTCCAAAACGGTCCATAGAACTGCAGAGAACTGTTAGTTTAATTCATTGTTATTATAAAAATACAGATATTACAGGGAAATACAGTTCTTTAAAATGCAATATACATCCGCTGTCTTGTCTTGGTAAACAAGTTACCAATCAAATACCACCAATGGGAAACTGCTAGGTGTTGGAAACATTGTTTTGTAGTTAGCTAGCTAGCTTGTAAGCTGTAAAACGTCAGCACTGTTTACACACGCCAGCAGAGCTTAACATCATTAAGTTTAGAAGCTAATCAATATTTATCTGGTATAGATTATTTATGGTGCTTGCATAGCTGTTTTTATTCTATTTTTTTAATTCTATTTTATTTCTTATTGGCTGTATACCGGGACCTGAGTAACCAGTTTCGCTCTATTCTCATGTAAGTGCAGACTGGAACGACAATAAAACTCCTTTGAATCCTTTGAAACCTTTTTAATCGCTTTAAACGCTTCTTTAACACTACTGCTAACAAAATGCTTTCCGTCCTGTGCCACAGTTACGGGCAGACTTTTTTTACTTAGCATCTTTGCGACCTCACTTTCTCAGTAATGAAATGAATGAATGAATCACACAGCTGCGCCTACTCAGAGACTAGGTGACTTGAAGAAGCCCAGAAGTCTTTCAGTAGTAATAATATAACATAAAGGTGATGACCTCAGTGATTTCAGTTGTACTTTAAGTAGCGAAACGTTTATAGTTTATTCTTCTCTCTGTTCACACAAATTGTTCTAATAAGGTCAGCTAATGTGTTGTGAACACAGAGCCAGAGGAAGTCGCGGTACACAGTGGGATAAAACAAGATTTTCATCTTAAACACTTTTCCTTGTTAGTTTTCTACAGGACTTTTCTTCAGTTTAGTGTTTCTCTAGTTTTGTAACTACAAAGCCTTTTTCTTATTTTCTATTCCCATTCCTACCCAGTCTCATTCTTACAGCAATCGTCACTCATTTCTTCCTTCACCAGTAACTAACTCCTATCAGACTGATACACTGTACGTTATAAAGCTGCAGAAAACATACAATGCAGTTATTAGAAACGAATCTATCATGATATTGAATAGGTGGACACTGAATATGGATGTTAATGCCGATCTGACCTAGCCTAGTCCTGATACACCCAGAATGCTACAAGGTATTTTTATATGCAATGAAGATTGAAAATGATTTTTTCCATACAATGATTGCAGTGTCTTCTTCTGTTGTCCTCTGACCCCAACACAAACAAGCTGAACCCATTTATCTATCCCCTTTATTGGATCCCTAACCAGCACCATCAATTGTTTCTCCAAGGTCGTCTATCTCCATGCACCTGGATGTAACGCTGAGTACATCAGGCTTACCACACAAATTGGAAGGGGACCCCTTCGTTTTAAGTGTACGGTGGGTTCAAGCAGAGCGTCCATCCAGCTGTTAGTATCTGCACTAGCGATGTAACAGGAGGGACACTGTGGATGGTGAGTGTCCCATTTCCACAGCTGATCTCACCGACACGTTCATCCATCACTCAGACAGCCTCAGTGGCTCGTTAGTGGCTTCATGTGCTCCCCAGGGAAACGGCTAAGGAGCCTTTGGCAAACTTTGTCACTTGATTTTGGAAGTGCGCTCACTTCCTTACAAGGTCGGTGTTGTGCAAGGTCTAGGACAGCAGAACTGGATAGACTCTTAGTACACGTAGAACTTTTGGATCTGCTCTTGTAGACAGAAGTTTAAGGATATTGTATTAAAGGAAATATTTGTGGTATTTCGTTATCAATAAATGTCTGCAGTTCTGCTTACTGTCGCTGACTGAGAGCATTGAGATGAATTGGTCAAATAGCATAAGCTGCAATATCCACAATGAATAGATCACATATTGTCCATATTCTGCCTGACAGGAGCTGTAGTTCTTAAGGCTGGCCTTGATTCTTGTCTCCAGACATATTTTTTATTATCTCGTCTGGTTTTGTTAGTGTTCTGACTTAAACTTGCCCAGGTCTTGGCCACTGGTCTCACCTATTATTGTTATTTTTTTCTTTTCCACCCAGTGTTGCCAGCTGCTTTCATAAAAAGACTGCAAAAGTTGGCTTAACTTGTGATTCTTTAACATTTCATGGACTTTAGCTTTGGTTAGGAACTGTGGTTGCCTCCTGCAGGAGTAATGCAGACATGTGCCCTTTATGTATATGTGGCTTGGTCCTGTGGGTTTTGGGATGGTGGGTGGCCAAGCAGCATGCTAGACTTTGGTGCCCAGTCCCAGATATGCCATAACCTGCAGCTAGCCTCAGGTGTTTTAGCAAATTTTAATGTCTAAATATAAAAAAACAAATCAAAGAAAGAAAGAAATTGAAATACGGAGTGTTGTATGTTTTTCCCTTTTGTTTGATTTGATTTGATTTAGGCATTTTAAAGCTTCCATATGTCAGATGCAACCCTAACCCTAACTTGTTTGCACTGATACATAATGTGGAAAATGAGATTCTTGCAAAGTACTGTCACTGAATGCAAACCCTACCAGAGATGGGCAGGGGTACCTGGAGTCAAGGAATCAGACAGAAAGGGGTCAAACAGGTAGCTCAGGCAAAAGAGGAATTAAGATGGCTGCAAAGTTAGTGATGTGGCATGAAAACAGAAGGGTTGACAGGGGGCGTGACAAAAGTTACTTGTTGAGATTTGGTTTTTACAAGTCGCCTTGAGGTAAGCAAAGGAAAATGGACGACAAAGCACAACCTCCACCAGAAAGCCATTAAGAAGCAAATGGCGTCAAAACAGCAGAGTGCAGTTAATTGATGAGCAACCAACCACTGCAACATGCTAATGCATTTCTGGTAAGCCTTGATTTTGGAACTAGTTATGGTTATGATTCTTTAATATAACCCTACTTTACTGTGTTCTTACAATTCATTGGGACTTTCAGCGACCGCAAAGTCCGAATGTTACACGTTTACACATTTTTACTCCACGGAGGACAAGCAGATCTGTTTATTTCACTCCATATTTTTGTTTTTAATGAATAAATGCATTTATTGTTTTGCAGATTTCAAGATTTACTCAAATGTATCCTTGAAGCAGAGCGGGCTCAGAGCCAGCGCTGTACGCCGAATGTGAGCTTTCACCAGCCAGCCCAGGTTGCACTTAAGACCCCGCTCCCCTCTGCTGCTCCCCACTCCTCCCTGAGTCTAGTCACGCGTGGGACGATGATGTGCTTTCTGCAGCTCCCCTTATTTCCAATGTATTTATTTACCCACTTATACAGGGAATAAATCAAGGTCAGCACACAATGCCACACGTGGCTATTAAGATTCATTGTAATGCAAATTCTCCTGTAGTGAGTGCACTGCATTGACAGGTACTGACACGCCGGGCAACACGTGAACACGCACACACGCATAGACACACACATTTACCACCTTAAAGATTCTGTAAACAGTTTAACCTAAAGGAGTGTGAATGAACTCCTACTACTTCCATTTTTATCACGTTTTCTCTTATAGTCCAGCGGTATAATGGTACTGTATAGTAAAGTTATATGTATAAGATGAAGCTCTGTTTTAGAAAAGTTGCTGCAAACTGCTGCAGGCGGTCACACATTTTTTTTTTAAATTGATTATTATTTTCTGAGTTGATCGGTCAATATAGTTGTCGCTTCTTGAGAAAATTTAGGCTTTTATTAAAACAAGGGAACTGCTTTTTCCGTTACCATTGCTGTTCCTCCAGGAACTCGACCATCTTTACAATGCGACGATTTTGCCAGAAACAGCAAAACAAGGGTGCAAATGAGTGCGTTAAAATCACAAATATCCACAACCAGGGACACAGGATTATGTGACGATGCAGGACCTGTGTTAATTGAGTTCTTTTAAACAAAATCCAATTAATCAAATGTAAATGTATCACTTACTTTACACTCAAATTCAATTAACTCCAAGGTCAATGACTCAGTTACTTTGTCACATTTAGGAAAAAAATCAGCGTTTGGGTTAAAATAAGCTCCTTAGATACAGATGTTACGTTACATGCAATGGTGAAGTTATATAACATACAAAAGCAGCTGATGTTGAGATGTCCTGACTTGGGTTCAGCACTAAAACACTGGTTCTTCCCACATAGCAACTCAAATAGTATGTTTCATTTGATTGCCCCTGCCTTTGTAAACGCCTTGTAAACCACCTGTCTTTCAAACTCATTTCAAAATCCAATATGCAGAGTATAGAGAGCCTCAATCCCAAACTGAGATAACTGTGTTGACATTATCAGGGTTATTTTCTCCGCAGAGGCTGCCAGAGACATTCAACAACTGTTTTCACGCCCGTGAGGAGTAAACTGATCTTCGGGTGAAGAATCAAAAGAGTGCCCCTTTAACATTTCACTTGATTATACAGTTTTAGATAGTGAACAATAGCATTTTGTATAATAACTAGGAGAGAGAGGGGTGTCAAACTGGCTCCCGTCACCCTCAGAATAAACAAACTGCTGAAGTTCAAATGTAGCAGCGGTTCTTATAGGTGATGCACATGCAAAGTCACCATTTGCATTACGCACTAAAACTCACCGTCTGTGTGGGCAGCATAAATTATACACATTGGTTCCTATTGACATGCCTGTGCAGCAACATAACCCAACACTGTGCATTCGGAGAAGGATGCAGGGCTGCAGGTGGGAGTGAATAAAGAAATATGATAATTATTTTGACCAAGATTTAAAAAAACAGGTTTGATTAACTGAAATTTAACAAATATCATAATTTAACAAATACCTTAAAGTACATTGTGTGAAATATAATCGGAAAATATTAGGGGAAAATGACCTTAATGAAGAAAATAAGTCAGAATCCATTCATCATCGTGTCATTTTAGAAATATTTTAATGATATTGATCATGTTTTTTATCATTTTTAATTTAAGTCTTAACTATTTCTCTATGCAGAGCACCAAACGAGCGCACAGCAGTAGCGATGTGAAAGGTTAGCACAGCTGGTCTTGACACAGACTACCTTCTCCCTGCCTTTGCATATTCACCTGCGCGTTGCACACGCATTACCGTGGCTGCATCAGACACCCCGCGTGCATGTTTGTGTGAGTTTTACATTATCATAACCTTTGCATGTGTCAGTGTGTCCGTACGTGTGTTTATGAGTGAGCGCGTGTGGAGCTCCTGGTGAATCTGTCAGAGACTTCAAAGCACTCGCCGCCTCTCTCCTTGATGAACGAGCTGTTCCGATGTTTATCGTGACCTGCTTTTCAACTCAGGGGCTTCACAAAACACATCAAGGGATAGAGGGATTAACGGGATAGAAAAGGAGGAAGAGAAAAACAGGCTGGGATAAATATCGCAAATAGAAATAGTTTCTGGCTCCAGTGGGGGTCCTGACAGTGAAAGAAAAGAGCACTATCGCCCCCAGTCTGTTTATCTACAGCGATACACGTACTGGTGTGTGTGTGTGTGTGTGTGTGTAAGTGTGTCGGCGCACATATCTGAGCATCTGCTCTGTGTTTTACATTATCAGCACTTGTGCAGGTGTGTGTGTTTGTGGGTGCGTTTATGGAAATGCGTTGCAGGTAAATGTTAATTCTCAGTTCTAATTTTCAGATATGTGACTTGAAATGCTACGACTTCAACCCCTCTAAATGTAATGCAAATCAATTAAAGGCTCAATTTCCAAGAACTTAATGTTGCGTGAAAATTAAGACATTATGCACCAATTACACCACCTCCAGTGGTAGGTAGGAAAGCTTTGGCGTGTGGCAATGGAGAAAGCAAGATGAAATGCAGAATATCATTTAAAAAAGGACCATTTCAAGATACCTGACGGGTGCATTTTGCACATTTAGTTAATAATAAATCAACTAAATGAACTACAGGTCAGTTGATGTTGTCTGCCGGGGAAAAAACACTACAGCTCATCCATGTTCTGCTGGCATCCATTCATGAACAGCTGCTGTTTGCTACTTTAAGAAAAGACTTGTAGCTGTGTCAACAAACTGGTATCAACACTGCTAAAAGTTACATCTAAATAGAAAAACACAAATGCATGCAGTTTAGCTACTCCATAAGGAATCGTACTTGTACAAATACTGTACATGATATGTTAGGAGCTAAGGACAAATGATGTTTATGTGGTGTGTGAATGTGAGGCTGGCTAAGGAGTTAACTGTCATGAATTAATGCATAAACACTGATAGTAGCGATAGTCAATCTGGAGGTATATGGCGTGAGAAGGCTTTCTTTTAAGGAAATGGTTACTTCCATACATAAGTGATCCCTGTGTACCGCTGGTGTTCCAGGAGGGATTAGAGTCAACTGTCTTGGCAGATCCTGTGGACTTCTGTGTAAATTCTTGAAGCTGTTGCAGCTAAAACGCGCATTGCAAACACTACAGATCCCTCTGGGTGTGCAGGCATGTCAGCTCGATGTCTGTAAATGAAAAGCAGACGTTTTTGTCTCGGCGCAAGACTTCTTCTGCAAACTGCGGAAGGAAGTCAAGCCGGTGAATTCTTTTCTGCAGGCTGCTCCCAGATCCTTCTCACCTCACAGCGACTGGCTCGCCTTTCTGGAGCTGGTTTGCGTTTGTGAAACTGCAAATCCATCATGCATTGTTGGTTTGAAAACTGTGAGCAGCCTCACAAGTTGCTCACAAAACAATATTAAGACAAAAGAGGTTGTTAGATGTTTCATTTCTCACCCAGAGAAAAGAACAGAGTTGGATAAAGTGCTGTGTGTGCGTGTGTCTTTGTGTGCGCGCTCCATTGATGCTCCTACTTTGTTAACGCGATTTTCAGCTGAGGTTTTTCAGCATTGTCAGCCTTTAATTGTCCTTGGCTTCCCGCAGAAATCTTATGTAGCTCTTTTGCAACATTAATAATGTATGGGCCCACTAACTGAAACACTTCTTTGGTTGCATCAGGACAGACAGCATTCATACGACAAGGGCACGGACTCTCCTCTTCCGTACGCATCTACATCCGTTTCCATGCTGCTCTTAATGTAGAATAGCGGAGAGGACAAGCCGAAAGAAACAGAAGTGGCGCCGACAACCATGAGACGTCACGGCACGTTAAACGGTGAATCATAAGTGATGGTGAATGAATTATGAAATCCAGCCAACAAGGGGAGGCCCGGTTGTGCAGCAGTGAATTTGCATAAAAGTCTTAGTTAACTTATTTTCTGCAGATGAATGGGTTTGAAATTTAAAAGATCATGTAAATCTCTACGTATTGCATTTGCAGTTTGCAGCTTCAGCTCTTTGTGGTGTCAAAGCATATGCCCATACATCACAAATTCAAATGTAAGTAAATTATTATTAAACCTTTACTTCCTACAGAAGGCTGTGAAAACAAACCCTCCATATAAAACCGCTTGTATCCTAACTGCCATTTGTAAATTGAGGGAGGTTGTTAAAATGATGGTTTTAAAACACTGAAAAGGTGCAAGTAAGGCAGGGTTGTGTGGATGTACATTGAGTATTGTTATGGACATTATAGGGGTTTCGCAGGGTAACTGAACAGTAGTCAATCAGTAGTCACTAATTATCTACTACTACTAACTGTAGTCAATGAAATATTGAACAGAATTTGCCTTTCAGATATGTGTTACCATGCAAAAAACATGACCATTGGTGTTGTTTTTATATCTGCAAGCTTGAGTTCAGGCTGCGACAGGGATGTTTGACCGCGGGAAGTCAGAAGAGGTGTAACACAAAAAGGTGCCAAAACATTTCGGGATGGTTTTTTTTCAGTCTTAAATAATTAATGACCCGCGCTCAGAGATATTCAGGTGGCCTAGACAACTTTTCTGTGTTGACCATCTCCAACTTTAATCAGTTCGAGCTTGACTTTATACACAAAGAAATGCAGCCAAGCTCCAGTGTAGCTTGTAAGCTATTATTAGGAATTTGGCTTTCTTTAGTCTGCAAAGAAGTGTTTTCCCGCCGAGTCTAATAAAAACAGGCCTGCTCAAACTTGCAAAGAAATGCATGATTGCTTGACTTATAAGAATACATTTTTTTAATCCATCCAGGTTGTTTGACTTTCTTTTTCATTTTCACCTCCATTTCAATTGTACATGTCTGTCAAATCCTACTTATGCACAATGTGACTTCCTTCAACCCTCAAGAGTCTGGCTGTTGGCACCGCTGGCCAGACAAACACAACTGGCGCTTGTGTTTGCAGGCTGGAAGCCAGTGAGGGATCCACAGCCGGTTAATAAAGAATCCACCTGTGCATTCATATCAGTCAGGAACAACGTGAACCTCAGCACACGGTGTTGTTTAAATAGTCTAAATTTTCCTAAATAAACGTGTTTCAATGAGCAATTAACTGCGAAGAATTCAAATCCTAAACACCATTACACAGCGTATCATTGAATCTAATACCGTGGCTGAATTGCACATCCACGGTGTGTGCCTCTGTGCGGCCGAGGTGAATATCTGCAAGTGTACTTTTCAGGTACGAGCACGGGAAGGATTTTTATTTCATTTCAAATGCATCTAAAAATGTCTCAGCCGGTAATCCAGAATATGTTCTATCTATTCGCTTTTTTTTTTTTTTTTTTTATATAATTTCACTCATGTTGGTTATCCAATTTCATGGTTCTTTCTGCACCTTTGAAGTCTAAGTGCCCAAAATGGTCGTCTGTAAACTTAAACAAGGAGAGGTTACAAAAACACCGCATCTGTAAACTAACACTCAGCATTCTGGGGGAGCATAAATTACCCCGTGAGGAAGAGCAAACATGAGCAAGCCGGTGTCTGCTGCTGCTGCTTTCTGAGTGTATGCAAGGTTTACCCCTGCCCCATTTACCATAGCAGAAGCCTATTAACCGCTTGGAAAGAGAATATATTTATCAGAGCCCCCTCCATTATTAATCAGTGCAGAGTTAAAAGTGAATATGTATCAGAGGAGCTGAATAAGGTTGAAACACGGTCTGGATTCTGAGGGTCTCACTGGGAGTATCAACAGTGCAGAGCCTTTTCAGCCCAAATCTGAGCAGAGAGAAGTATGACTTTCATCTCCCCTGCTCCGTGGTCTCGACGGTTACAAGGCCTGTAATTATACATAGATTTGGGGGGGGTGAGTGGGTTGGGGGGTGGGGTGTTATGTCCTAAAATGAATGCTTTGGTGAAGATGACACAGTTTTGAAAAAGTTGAAGCTGCGTTGATATGCGCAGCTTGCTATAGGAGTGTGATTCATGCCTTTCTGGCTGCACTCACTCTCAATTTTATCATGGTCTGAGTGATTACATGAGCGCAGGACCCATCCCTGCAAGCTCTCTATTTATTTATTCTGTCTCTCTCTCTCGCTCTCTCTGCAGCCTGTGAGGTGGGTTTCTATAAGCCGGTGGCAGGCGACGGCCTGTGTGGTAAATGTCCTCAACACAGCCACTCAGAGACCAGAGCTGCCCTCTCCTGCCCCTGCGACTCCAACTACTATCGAGCGGCAGATGACCCACCAGCAGCTCCATGCTCCCGTAAGCACAAACACGCAGTACACAAGATCCCCTATTCCCATAGGCGAGAGCGCACTTGCAAACACCCAACAGCTATTGAATGATGAGCTGAACTTATCTATGCCTCAAAAATCCAATTTACTTTTTTTTTTGACAGTGATCAAACCTGTGAATGAACTTAAACCTCCATCTTTCTCTGTTTACTTTAGGCCCTCCTTCTGCTCCAGTAAACGTCATCTCCTCGGTCAATGGGACATCTGTGAATTTAGAGTGGGATCGCCCTTTGGATACCGGAGGTCGCAGCGACCTGCAGTACACCGTGTTGTGTCAGAAATGCTCTGGGGAAGGAGGGCCCTGTGAGAATTGCGCGTCCTCCCCAGGAAGTTCCACCGGGGGCAAGGCCGGGGCGAGTATTGGGGCCGGTGGAGGAGGGATCGTGGAGCGTTCGGGCACTGCAGCAGTTCGGTTCGTTCCCCGTCAGGCCGGGTTGACCGAACCCTGGGTGACAGTTCTCAACCTGGTAGCTCACACCAACTACTCCTTCCGCATCCTGGCCACGAATGCAGTGTCCCACCTGAGCAACGAGCAGTCGCCTTATGCCTTGGTCAACATCACAACAAACCAGGCAGGTAGGGTTCGGAACAATGAAATTTCTCATTTTGAAGGCTTTGATGGATTGCACGTATAGGCAGTTTCCACTATTGAACTTAAAGGTCAGTAATTAAATGCGTATCCCCAGTCAGGGTCTGCTTTTGTTTTCACTGTTCCCCGAGATACATTTCAGTACTGCCAACAATGTGATACTAAACTCACACTGCAGGTAAACTGCTCGCATGGGGAGAAGCAAATCAGCAATTGGTTTGCAGAGGAAGGAGCAGGATACATGTTTAGCTGAGGAAGTGCAAGAAGGTGTTCTTCGATGTAAGAGGTCTATTGTGATTCTGCATATCGGATTATCCAACATGCATGTTTTGCAGACCGTTATACATTTGTCCATGTAGAACTTTCAGCTGTTTGCACAGTGTTGCACAAGGCAGAGCACAGGTTCTTAGAAGTCCCAGCTCCAGGTTATGAGTCATTGTCTCCTATGGTGTACCAATGGCTTTAGACTGGCTTTGACTAGTAAAAGATGTGGCTGTTCTGCTGGTCACTTTAAAGTTCTGTGAATTATCCATAGGAAGAAGAACACCAGTCACATAATCACTGGAGAATAAATTATAAACTTCGCCCTTGGGCATGTTGAGTTCTGAATCCAACTTTAGCCCTTCATCACACGTCTTCCTCTCCACCTCTGGCTGTCTCACTCTTACTGTCAAATTTAGAAAGAGTGCCAAAATAACAATCTTTAGAAGAAATATGCTGCCTCAACAACATTTTGTGCTGATAATAAGAAAGAAGGTTGTGGCACACGCACTTTTATTCTATATGGACTAGTTGGAGTTGCTGCCACTGTCAGCAAACAGCCCTTATGTGAGACTCTAACACGTTTGTGCTCCATACTGACTCCATGAACACAACGAGCTATACAGACTTCATCTGCTTTATGATTATAGCTGCAGTAATCACTTATATTACACATTTATTAACATATATTAAACATATTCTGTGACTCTTAAAAGAGCATCTCACTTCTGTCCTCCCTGCAGCCAGTCCTCATTTACTTTGATGAGGAACAGTTCCCAGCAGTTTGAATACACGCGCCAATAAATCAAAGGTCTGATTGATAGTTTGGGTGGATTTCGGGGGTTTTCGGGGTGAAAGAGCAAATCTGTGTCGATTTTTGGTCAATGACTCTCGGTGCGGCATTGACGGTACCACCCCTGGTGACCAACTCACGTGGAGTTTGCAGTAGGAGTAGGACAGATGGGAGGTCATTGAGATCAGCAGAGAAGATAAAATGTTGTTGGCCAGACAAGAGACGCGTGTGATCATCATCCTACAGCAGGTGAACATCTTTAAACTGGAACTTCTGGCCCCATCTGTGACTTAAGCATTTGCATGTGTCTCCATTATTCGGTCACATGGGGTTCTTCATGTAAATCATGCAATAAAATCAACATGTTATACTTGTTGTCCGTTACCCAGACATTGGTTTTATATTCAAATTTGTTTTCATGATCTTTTATCCCATTAAAATATTTTTTTCCCCCTAGCCCAGGAAATATTTGAATCCAATGTTTTCCTCCTTCATTGAAACTTACACTAAATCCACTGCTTGTGCCGTGGCAGTGGCTTGCACGGACTCTGGAAGTATTGGATTGAAACGACATTTTATCTTTCCAGACATTTTCGGGATCATAAAAATACCGTTAATGTTAAATAGTTCCCCCGAGTTTTGTGCAGGGAGCTCTATGTGACCATAATGTAGAAAGTGCTAAGCTCAAAAAACGTTGCTCCCGACTTTGTTGACCTGCTGGTAACTTCACTTGTTTGTCAAATAAACCTTCTTTTCATTTGTGATTTCACTGTGCTGTCAGGATGTTTTCTCATTGCCTATTCAAGGTTCAGACAGAGCAACAGGGTGCTCATGGAACCACACTGAGTTAAATATCAATATATCTTCTGCCTATATTTACCTGACAAGGACCTTTTGTGGCCATGATATTTTGACCCTGGTGTCCCAAAGTGCCACAAAATCAACAATCAACACTAATTTCTTTTGATTATGACATTTATTTAAGTTTTTTGGGGTTTTTTTTGCCTAAACATCACAAAATATTAATATTATGTGGTGTCAGTTTCTGTCTAAATAGGACTTTAGGGGGTTGGCTGTGGGGCTCCTCCTGTACACATTTCAAAATCAAAGACACTGAACCTTGAGCTTTTGTGTGTGTATGGGTGATTGAGAATGTAATAAAATACAAAACTACACTACAGGTTCAGCCCATTTGAATTTTTTGAAGAACTGACTGCTGAACTGACAGAGCAGTAATCTCTCCTCTTCCTCTTGCGCAGCCCCCTCTGAGGTTTTAGCGATCCGCCAGGAGAACACAAGTCAGAACAGCGTGACTCTGCTGTGGCATGAACCCGACCAGCCAAACGGAGTAATCCTGGAGTATGACATCAAATACTATGAGAAGGTAGGCAACCAGCTGCTGCATCTGTACCACTCAGGAATGGCACCTAGAAGATAACAACAACAACAATAACAATAACAACAACAATAATAATAATAATAATAATAATAATAATAATAATAATAATAAATACTGCAGGTTTGTTTTAGATTTGCGACAACACATTCTGTTTATTTTTCAAGAACACCCTGACATCAAACTATTCAGGCACATGGGAGAGGAAGAAAAGTGACACAGTCTCTGTTCTACCTGAAGAACATAAGCTCATTGTCTTCAAAGGCCTGTGACTAAGCTGAGCCAAGATATTGTGAATGCAGAGGAGTGGCGGTTGGATAGACTCTGGATAACTTAATCCAAGAAAAAGATCCTGCTGGCAGCTCAGCTAATTGAAAGGAAATGGGGGTCGAGAGAGGAAGAGCAAGAAGGAGGATGAGACGGTGTAGATTCCAACTTAGCAAAAGTGACAGTGACAGCAAGCGGCTGGCGTGCGCATAAGCCTCGCGACAAGTTAATTGCCGCGGGTGTGTGAATGCGCACATGCATGTGTGTTTGGGTGAGTGGATTTATGTGTGTGCGATGATAAAAATCAGCTAATTGCAGCGGGAGCAGCCTGGGAACAGGCAGTCTCATAGCCAAACAAGCAGGATGGTGTGGGGAGTGCTGAAGGATTAGCTCGTCTCTCGCGCTGGTGTCTTAATCTGGCCTCGCTCAGGGGGGGCGAGACGCCTGTGGGGGATTTCAAGTGGACAAGTCAGCAATGTGCTTTCTTAACGTTTCTATACTACTGTACTAAACAACAATGAGTCACAGCGAGGGTGGCGGCCACTGCAGCAGCACACTCGCTGAGGATGATAATGAAGACAAAAAAAGGCTCTTATTTCTGCACCTAGCACTTCATCATAATTAGGCTCTTATCCTTTCTAAGGACACATGAATGATTCACTTATTCTGCTGTTTGGATGCACCTTGCACCTCTTATTATTGCTGAACTTATTTTACCTCCACACTTATAAGGTCTCTCTGAATGCAGTTCACAAAGATGCTGCTGCAGCAGCAGGCGGACGAAAACAATACCAGGATAGCAGCGATGATGATAGATGATGATAATGATGAACTCTATTGTGAGTCGAGGCTTCCAAAAGCAGAACATGTTGCTCCAAAACAATAAATGCACCCCCCCCCCTTTTTAATGACTGTGTATATAAAAAACACACAACTTTGCATGGCAGATAGGCATAATAAGCCTGAGAATTTACATTTGAACAAATGAAGCAACATAAACGAAGCCATTATCTGAAAGGAAAAAAACAAAAATAAGACAAACACTCCTCAAAGTGCCTGTCATCATTCTGGCTGATAGAAGCAGATCAAAAGATATATGAGGTAATTACCTGCCAGTTACATTTGATTGGCAGAAAAGGTTGTATTCATTTATGATAATTCACGATCTAGTATGATCTGCTATTTTCCTTCTTGTTTCAAGACACCGATGTATTCAGAAATAATCTCCCGAGACAAATTGCATTGTTTCAAAATATATATATATATTTTAAAAATTATCTTTTTGCCGTGAAGCATTTCGACTGACTGTGTCGTTAGGAGTGGCAGTGAATTCGGACACAGACTTGGACAAAAATGAAAATGCTGTTTTTGGGAAAGCACAAAGATAAAATGTTAAGCAACGGCAAAATATCCTACCAGCTGATCATTTGCTCTGTGCTGAAGCTGTAACAGACAGTAAATAATGTTAAATGAACATCATAACAATAAAAAGCTGTATGTTAGCATCGACTGTTCCCAGACTAATCCTGTTGCAGTGTCGGGATAATGAAATGAATAATGTAGGTAACAGTGCTGCGCCACATTGGTGCAATGTTCACAGCATGAATCAACCCTGCTGTTGTGTGTTGGCTGCAAGTATCCGATCATTAATCCATTCAATGGAAACACGCCTTAGCTTTACAAATAGTGTTGAGCAGGTTTCTCACACAACAGAACATCAGCTTTATTGGAAGTACACAGCTACTGATCAAAGTTAAAACCTGCCTTAATCAGATTAAAACTATATTTTTATATCAAGAACCGGCTTTGTGGCTTTCTCTTATCTGGCATTATTTGGGTGACATACTGTATGAGCTTGAGCTGGCGGCCTCAGATACGATTAACCCTTTGATGCATAGTGGTCACCACAGTGGACAGCTATTCAAAAGCCATTTTCTTGTATATGCATGGGCCGAACAGTGTTACAGTATGTCAAAATATGTTCACATTATTGTAACAGCATATTTCTCTAGTTAAAATAGTCAAAACGCGTGCTGTTCACCATGGAAAATTTTCTTGCTTTTTTTTTTTTAAAAGAAAATGCAAAAAAAAAAAAATTCAAGAAAATGCAAAAAAAAAAAAAAAAAAAAAAAATTCTTCTTTTTTTTTCATGACCTAAGAAAAATAAAAAAACCATTCCTGGCTGAAGTTTTCAGAATTCATTCATCAAGAGGTTAAGGGGATGCCCAATTTAACCCTCTGCTGATGGATCAAGCTACTTCATCCCATGATGCAAAAATCCCATAAAAGCACAGTATTGTCATAACACAGCCCCGTTCATTGATCTGCAGTACAATGCCCTTACATAGCCTGAGACATTAAATGCATAGCTCAATGTAAACACCAAAATATCTCCCCGTTGATACATTTCAAATCATATTCCCACTCAAGCCTACACACCACGGTGCAGTGCATTATTACTTGGTTTATTAAAGCTTTATTAAAGCTATAATCAGTATTTTTAAAATGACGTCAATGAATCAAATGACAACGTGAAAGCAATGCGACAGTATGAAAGGTTTCTCTGGCAGCGATGAGCAGGCAATCTGAAGCTCTCGGCTGTTTTACACTGGAGCTTTGAGCCTCAGCTCGTTTCTTCTGGCTGTTCAGTACAAATGATTTGTTTTTTTGTTCACACTCTGTTCCCACAGTGTCGTTTTCAAGAAAAACCCTATACACACTACCTGCTCAGCACCAAACAGCAGAGAGCCAGCACTGAACATTTGGTAGCTGCAAAGGTGACGATATGTCAACGTCCTACTTCTTTCTGCTGCCAAAGAAAATCAATTAGTGCATATTTAAGAGCAACAGCAAACCAAAAACTATTGAATTTGGCTACATCAGTTTTATTGAGCTCACATTTGGAGTTATGGAAAGCACCTATCTGCAGTCTGCATTACGTACTTTATTATAAATCACCAGAGGGCTCATGTTTTCACGAATAAGCTGACCGGCATGCCGATTTCCACAAACCTTTCAACGTGGCTTTTTCCTCTCCCAGGATAATGAAGAGCAGAGTTACTCCACGCTGAAGTCTAAAAATACCAGCGCCCGAGTGTCAGGGCTGAAGCCGGGCACCAAGTACATCTTTCAGGTCCGAGCCAGAACGTCAGCAGGCTGCGGACGCTTCAGCCAGAACGTGGAGATCCAGACTGGGAAAGCAGGTGTGTGTGTGTATGTGTGTGTGTGTGAATGATCGAGGTTCTAAGCAACAGAGAAAGAGGGTATACTGTCTTTCGGAGTTGTTGCTGCCTGCCCCTCAGCCAACGGGGACCCTCGAGCAGCTGTATGTTGTTTAATACAGTGGAAAAAGTCCAGTAGGAAAACAGTTGGTTGTGCTAAAAGATTTGACACAGAAAGCTTCTCAAACCCCCGGCCAGACTGCATGGTCCAGGGCTAAAGAGGTTTGGGTGTCAGTGAGGCTGATAACGGCCTCAGTCCATCCCTCTGTACCATTGATCTCTGCTTTGTTAGTGGGTCATCCCCGTCAGCAAAACTGCAGCCCATCCCAGCTTCAAACAGCTGTAACACAGTGCCAGGTGGGGTAGAGGTCTTCATGACTCTGTCCACCTGAGGCAAGTACAACACTGAAAGTTAGGATTTACTAAAGAAGAAGAAAAAAAAAAGAAAAGCTTTTATTAGAACATTTTTCTTTCCTAATAGGGAATTTGGCAGATAACGTGCAGAGCAGAGTCTAGGTCTGCAAAGCTAAACCTCCTGCCTGGTTGGAGTCCCAGTGCTGTTTCATTGACTAATAGTCTCCCTTCATTCTGCTGCTCACTGGACCCCGACTCTCCTCTTGATACTGATTCATTTTCAGGCTCTGAAAACAAGAGGACTGCACAGATTCCCACTAGCCTACATGCTGAGTAATCAATAAGTCCTAAACTTTATGAAAAACAGACCGAGTGGCCTTTTTCACTGTGCACGTTAGCAAACTGCAAACGGCTTCGCGATGCTGAGTTGAACCCGAGCCTGCGTTGGGCTCAACAGTAACCTGCTTCAGATATGAGTCGTTAATTAAATCAGGAAATGCGGTTTTTCAAAGAGCTGCTAGCATTATTTAGTCTAACCGATCAATCGCGATTAACGTATCTTACCCAGTGTCATTATCAGCCAAAACCAGCTTGGCTTGTGATTGCTTGGAGCACGTAATTCAAAGTCCATATGTCAATCCAAGAAATGTGTTGTTGCTAATTTCTTCAAGATGACTGTAAGCAACTTGAACAGCTGTATCAATCTTCTCCACGTGTGTCTCTCATCCTTTTATCTTTTTGATAAAAATGGATCTTAGCTCGAGCAGAGAAAGACTTTCTCTTTCCCGAGCCCTTCAGGTGGAAAGTTTAGGGGT
The DNA here is from genome assembly GCA_008933995.1 of Datnioides undecimradiatus. Taxonomy (NCBI): domain Eukaryota; kingdom Metazoa; phylum Chordata; class Actinopteri; order Lobotiformes; family Datnioididae; genus Datnioides; species Datnioides undecimradiatus. Next base: position 19,818,166 of record WARS01000013.1, read on the forward strand.
AAATTTAGAAATTTCTACGCATAATTGCCAATATGAGATGTTTACACGGCAAACAGCCACAAGTTGAGGGCGTGTGTGTCAGATCTCAGAAGTCCTTACACAATCAGGGCCTACATTCACTTCTCCCTTTGGACTGAAGTGTATAAATACACTTATAATTGTTGTTTTTAATGTTTTATCTGTCCATGTAGGTTTTTATACCACTTAAAGGTAAAGGTTTATTATTATTATTTATTATTTTATATAAAGGTATATTAGAAGAAGAAGAAGAAGAAGATTCACTTATTAATCCACAAGTGGAAATTAGTTAGTTCTCTGCATTTTTACCTACTCACATGCATGTATAACACACAACACATGCATGCTGGCAGTGGGCAGCCACTTGGGGTGTCCGGGGAGCAACTAGGGGGGTTAAGGGCCTTGCTCAAGGGCCCAAAGTGGCAGCCAATGATGCCAGATCTCGGTCACAGTCGCAATTGTGGTCGAGGTTTTGTCTCCTGTGCCGACCTCTCATGCTGGTCTGGTCTGGATTTGAGCCGGAGCCTGGTTGTGGGGCTCCTGGTTGTGGGGCTCGCCTCTTTATCCACTTGACCACCACTCCCCCCAATGAATACTTCCAACCTAAAATGCACTGGGCAAACTTTCAAAATGCTTTCAGGAGGTAATTACAGAATGCTGAACTTTGTAATGAAGCTCCAAGTTCTTGTTTATCTTGTTTGACCAAGAACGCTCTACCTGGCCTCTGTGTTTGCCGGTATGTGTCAGCGCAAACAGCGAGCTCTCAGCGGTCGGCGGCACCCTTTATTCGGCTAACACGGTGTGTGTTTGTGCGCGTGTGTGTTTTCAGCTCCTCTGCGCTACAACACCATGACCATCATCTGGATCTGCTTGGCCCTGGTGTTCGGCCTGGTCACCTTTCTGGCCATCATCATCTGCAGGAAACGGCAAGGCTACACTCTACCACACTACCCATCGCTGCTGTGTGTGGAACACTTTCTTACACTACTCTACCGTGCCTCTCTTTGTGTAATGTTGCTTGTGATCAAAACCCAGTGTGCACTGTATTTCTCCCTGCTTTTCTCCACATGTTGTGCCGCCTGCGAGGAAAATGAAAGCGAGGGAAAACTTAAAAACGGGAAGGATATGATTTAAGCCTGTGTTTGAGAAGTTAGAATACCTTTAGTCCCCCTCCTCTTATCACACCAAAGTGTTCAAAATGTCGGAGCGCACCAATAATCTGCATGTTTTTCGGTCAGTAATAAGGAAGACGAGTGGCGAGGAGTTTTGAAGGCGAATGCTTTCGTTGCTCTCATCTCCAAACCCCCCCCGTCTTCTCACTGTCTTGTTTAGCTAATTTCCTAACTCGTAATTTCCACCTCATAGTGGATTTAATTATGTTGATTCATGTCCAGTAGCTTGCAAGCCAAACGTTCTCACTTATCCCATCAGTGCCCCCCCCCCAATTTCCTCCCTTTTGATGTCTTCTACTTACATCTCTGTAGTACTGCACCGAATAATTAATTTCATTGCACTTAATTAATTCATACTTCAATGCACATTAAGTTTTTCATTTCCATTCTGTTTGAGGAGTAAAAACATCATCGGAGGATTTAAAGATGTTATCCAGGCAAAAAAAAAATCATGTTGTCATGACTGCAAAGTCCGGTACATTTAAGATGGAGGATGATCAAAAGTCTTTTCAAGGCTTCTTTAATTTAAAATGCACAATTTTGAGGAATGCTCTGACTCTAACAATGAGGGAGGTGGACTACCGGCCAACTTACTAGTAAAACGATAAGGAAACACCTCTTTATGACACGAGCCTGCAGGGGCAGCTTTACTGTTTGCACAGGATGAAAATCTGAGTCATGAATGAAAAACACCTTAAAGCACTTCGGCTGAATTTATTCTTTATCGCTTCAACTGAATTACATTTTACCCTCTTGAATACGATTTGGCATCTGCTAGTTTCCAGCTCTCCCTAAAGAAAATGCACGTGAGTTTCAAGGACTTTATTTATCACAAGCACAGTTACGGCGAAACAGTCATCGGCAATGAAACTCTTAATTCTGAGGCTTCCTCCAACAACAGACAAACAGTGTGTAGAGAAAGAAAAGTAAAAACGAGAACTGAAGACGTGATACATAGAAAAGTACAAAATGGGTGAACATCAAACTAGCAAGGAGACGTATTGGTGACTTTTGTGTCTCATCACCTTATGAGACAATTTGCAAAAACCTCATGATGCAGCTCTCTTGTCCTGCACACCGATTAGTTTCTGCTTCGTCGTCAGCATCGACTTTAGCCTCCAGTTGCTGGAATGAGTCAGTGAATAAGGGACAGCGAGGGACTGCCAGTGTCAGTGACATCCAAACAGTTTAAAGAGGCCCAACCTCGGTGTTCACACATACAGACCGGTGAAGAGAGAGAGAGCACCTAACAGCACAGACTGCAGACTGTCGCCAGAAGTGTTTGCTTTAAATTTAAAAAGGAAGATGAGTGTCAGTAGCAACACGATGCTGCTCCTGCTTCCTCTGCAGATACAATATGCTCGTTCTAAGGTAACAAAACGCAGATTCTTAATTTTAGGTGATTATACACCACTGAAAACATAATTATGCATATCATATTCCATTTCCACACATCGGGACTCCAAAACCAACTGAAAATGAACTAATTCAGAAGAAAATACCCAATTTGAAGCTGAGAATTTGAATTATGTACTTGCCCAATACAAAAGCTACAAACTCATTAGGGGGCAAAAGACAGACTTTTTAATCTGTATGTGTGAACAATGCGTTAAATCCTTTTGCCCTGTCTCTCCTCAACGCCCTCCTGATTTGTGTTTACTGTGCCCCCTTAACCCGAATACTGATGTTAATTATTTAGAAAACGTGGAAGCGTGGAAAAATGTTTATTATAACCTTGTGACTGAAATAACTGGAAGAGTCGGTTCACCCAAATTACCCCCAAAAACGAAAAAAAAGGAAAAATTAAACATTAAAAGTATTTTTTTTTTTTTTTTGCATCTTATTTCTAATGGATTAAAAAAATCATCCCGTAGTTCACCTCATATATCGAGGTGTCAGCAGAAATCAGAGTTTTTCGTAATGTGGGTGAACCGACCCTCTAAACCTGATCCCTTTCCCTTGTTACCTTGATGCCAATGAACTTAAGACCTAATTAACAGGGAGAACAGGTCGACTGGTTGTTCTTTATAAATAACTAAGCGACTCTAAGTGATGAATAGCTCTGTTGAAGTTAATAATTCATCACGGACAATTATTGATTTATTAATTATGAGCTGTGGTTGGAGTTTGATGGTACAAATGTTCACCTATTGTCCTGTATTCATCCCGCCGTATGTTTATGTGTGCATGTGTGCATGTGTGCGTGTGCGTGTGTGCGATTCGTATAGACACTGTGGCTACAGCAAAGCCTTCCAGGACTCGGATGAGGAGAAGATGCATTACCAGAACGGTCACGGTATGTTTGGCCCCGTTCCTCAATTATTACCCAATAATAGATTAGATCGCATTCCTTGAAGAGGTCGCATTTTCATTCCCATGTAATAAAGTTCATCCTCAGAGCAAACAATTTTCACCACGCTCTGAGTGATTACAGGAGCACAAAGGCCTTATTCCCTGCATGCTGTTTATTCTCTCGCTCGGTCTGTCTGCTCCTTTCTCCGCGTCATTTCTTCCCTTTCATCAAGTTTTCCCTCCACACACCGGTGACAGGGGCTCAGATGTGATGTTGCTCTCATTCTCCGATATGTGACCAAATGCTAATGTTGTTTATCTTAGTGTCATTCCCTGATGCGAGGTTCTATATCGACCCGCACACATACGAGGACCCCTGCCAGGCGGTCCACGAGTTTGCCCGAGAAATTGAAGCTTCCAGGATCAAAATAGAGAAAATCATTGGTTCAGGTAAAACCATGAACTTGTGTGCGCTCACACACGCAAGCAGACACACACTTTCTCTCTCTCGCACACACACACACACAGAGTGAGAATCATTGGCTGAGCTAACTTAAAATCATTGGCCAGTGTAAAGGCTGTGGTGTGCAGCAGAGAGGAGGATGGCAGAGCGGAATCAGAGCGTTGCGTGGTGCTGTCAATCAAAGCTCCTCAGACAGGCAGGGAATACTAACACTGTGTCAGCCCCACAATACACCGTGCTAGATATGACTCCTGCACACACACACACACAGAAATATAAAGCATAGGACTAAGGAAGACAAATAACAGCAATCACACGAGATAAGAATTAATGAGAAAGAGGCTGATGGACGATGAGCTTACTTCCTGTTTTGCACACACGTATATGTAGACAGGCGCCCTATAAGTGGATTTGTTCTCTTATCTTACCACGCAAATTAACTGAAGACACATTCTCATTTATAACCATGGCTTAAGAAGGGGCGGTGGGTGCAGCTAAGCCCAGCACATGTTGAATACAGTGAGAGTGAGAGCCGATGTTGTTTTCGTTTAGGGGAGTTTGGGGAAGTGTGTTATGGACGCATGAGGCTCCCGGGGAAAAGAGACATCCCGGTGGCGCTGAAGACCCTGAAGGCGGGATACACGGAGAAGCAGAAGAGGGATTTCCTGGCGGAGGCGTCCATCATGGCCCAGTTCGACCACCCCAACGTCATCCGCCTGGAGGGGGTGGTAACCCAGAGTATGTAGCCTCCAGAACTTTGTGTTAGGTACAGGCTTGACCGCAAAGTCATAGTCATGACAGAAGATCTGTAATGTAAATTAGTGTGATAATACCTGCCCTGTCATAAAGCTCATCCACCATATGTGGAATTCTACATATGCAATAGGTAAACAGCTCTTCTTTTAACTTATGGAAAAGAAATATTGTTGCTGGGCACTGGCTTAATGCATTATCCATCCTATCCATTTAAGTTTGTTTACCTTAAACTGTCGGTTCATACAATTCACTTTAATGCTTACAGTCATTTCACAGTTGCCCTATTTAGGAGCACTAAAAACTCAGCTGCAGCATCTTTTTTGGGGGTCATTTGGACCGATTTGCCGCAGTAATCATGCTGCCACGTTTTCTGATAAAAAATAGGAAATTGTTCTTTTTCCTGTCGAGTGTCTCGTTATTTTTAGACGCTCTGAGTTCCACAAACGGTTTGTAACGGTATAGTAATGGCAGCAAATTCTGCTGTCCGTTAAACTCCGCAGAGAAAAAGAAAAACGTCTTTCCTGAGGTTTAACACCCGTGTCTCGAGCACACATGTAACTATGTAAGTAGTTTGTTTCCTGTAGATTTGCACATCGGCATAGAAAGAGTTCCTGTTTGTTTCCACAGGCAAACCGGTGATGATCATCACAGAGTACATGGAGAACGGCTCTCTGGACTCCTTCCTCAGGGTTGGTATTTAAGCCTTTGATTGAACAGTTTTCAAGCAGTAAAACGTCACATTTTCCTTTAATTTTGTCTGTTTTTTCCTTGTCAGATGCCTTTTGAGTTGTCTGTTAATGAGCGGGTGGTGATCTCTTCCATCTATGTTAATCTATGATGACTCATTATCGTTGTCTGGTGAAATGACATTGCAATCCAAAGTGTCTTAAAGTTTTTAACTTCCAAGGGACTTTAAAAAGCTTTGAGATTTGTGCGTTTGTTTTGATAATCCGGTGGATTTGATTTGCCTCTGAGGTTGGATCACTTTCTCAGCACATGAAGGAAAACAGACTTTTTTAATGTGAAAATGTAATAATCTCCCAAAAGTCGGCGATACATGGTTTACGCCAGCGTCACTTCCTGTGCATTGGAGTGTTGTTAGGAGGAGAAAGGCAGCAGTGGTTTAGAGCAGCAAATGTGAAAGTTTTCCTCGACAAGATATAAGTTGATTTAACATTGTATTACATCGACAATGTCAAACAGCTCCGGTATTTGCTTATATGAAAATGCTGTGGATTATTACTTAAAAGCAAATCCCTGTCATGTTTTATTCTCTTATCTTCTCTCTCTTCTCTATCTTGATTAAAATCTTGTCTATTATCACTCTCCTCATCTTCTCTGCTGCTATACATCACGTTTTTTTTTTTTTTTTTAATCTGTCCTTAAAACTCTCTCTGCTTCCTCCTTCCCTTTTTTCTCCTCTGCCTTCCTGTAGAGACACGACGGCCAGTTCACCATCATCCAGCTGGTCGGGTTGCTGCGCGGCATCGCGGCCGGTATGACCTACCTGTCTGACCTGGGCTACATCCACAGAGACCTGGCTGCCCGCAACATCCTGGTCAACAGCAACCTGGTGTGTAAGGTGTCTGACTTCGGCCTGTCCCGAGTGCTGGAGGATGACCCCGATGCTGCATACACCACCAGTGTGAGTTTTCACATTGAGGCAAGCATTTATACTACACACACACACAAACATGTACACACATGAACACATTTAGACATGTGCATGCAGTGTTTTAAGAGAAACTGTTGGTCTCAGGGAGCAGCATCACATGTTCCGGGGCTACGATCTGAAAATGTAAATGTTTTCCACAAAAGCCTGCGATACGTACACATCAGTGCAAAATCAAAGCTGCAACAGGTGAATTTCAGTTTTAAACAAAATCTCCTGCACCACCAAACACATTATGCAACTGAGTCGTGCTCCTTATGAAGATGTTCCATCATTAACGCTGTACATGGCATCATTTTTGAACTTTAGAAGACCGAAATCATTTAAGATCACAGACCATCGCTCATTATCAAAGATGAAAAGACCAAAAAAATAAGATCTAAAAAACGATGAATTCCACTCTGTCTGACTGGGCTGGGTGGTATTACTTTCATCAGATACATTCAGGCAACAACAAGTAAAAAATGATATTGTAATTCACATAAAACATTTATGTAATAAGGTGATTCCACTGAAATCTGTCCAAAAAAGTAGCATCAAGTCAAACTGCATAGTCAAGTGAAAGCGATAGCAAAGTAAAACCGTAACTGTAAGCGCTCCAGTTGAGCAGCTCACTATTAAACCTGCAGCACGATGGGAATGAAAATATATTAAGTCTTAACTAAAGAAAAAAAAGGCCAAGGCAGCTCCTTCCAGAGTGTGATGCTATCAGCTCAAAGCACACAGATGGAAATCATCGTTTGACACATTTGTCAGTTACAGTCTGTTAAAGCACGGCAATCAGATTACAGAAAGCAAGGTGATTACGCGCAGCATCACTCAGGGATGGTCTGAAGGGGGGACGGATTGTAGGCGATGATATTACAGACACTATAGCGTCATTACAGCGCATCCTAAATTAATGGCTGAAGATTAACACAGCTCACATCTCTGCCTGGAAATCCAAGTAAAAGTGAATAAAGCTGCCTTATCTACGGAATCTGTTGGCAAAGTCACTTTGAGGAACTCGGGAGCATTGCGATCACGTGTGCGCGCCGGAAAATGCCAGCGCGTCATTTTGCTGCTTCTAATGCTTAGACGGTCGTCAAGTGACAATAACGGGCCACTTTTTCCAGATCAACCTTCAAATGTTTAAAATAACCCACGGGGAGCGCTTTGTTTGTTGAAGAAGTGACGCGTCCATTTGTCATCCTAATTAAGTGTCAGTTTTATATCAAGAATCATGGAAGTAGTTCACATACTTGCTAACATTTGCAAGTCTATTCTTACCCTGGACTGCAACACCTGCACACGCCGGATCTGTTTAGGCATTTAACCACCATTTGTCATTTAACTTCACGCCCTCATGTAGATTTACATTTTAGTTTGCATAGTACATTTCTCTTATTGTTGTGTGATTAAGATTTTGCACACAAAACAGTTTATATGATGGATTTTAACAGATTCAACGTCTCATAAAGGTAACATTAGTGTCTTTTAGAAGCTGTAACATGTACATGCTGTTCATAATGATAAAGGAAAGTTATATGGTATATAATAACAGGATGAATGGGGCTTTTTTCAGCATGAGTACTTTCCCCTTTTGTGTTTTTAACTGAATTTTGCTGATAGTACTTCTGTACCTTTACTTGTACTTTAAGACTGTAGCATTAAAACTTTAATTTTAAAAGGCCTTAAAACTAAAATATGGTGATAAAAGATACGAAAATGCTTCATTTTATATTTCATCGTTATTTTATATTTGTTAATAGAAAGAAATCAACTGGAACTTCAAGTTAAGGTTCTAAATACAACCGTATTTGATTAAACAGCACTAGTGAATATTTGTACACATGTAAATATGTACGAGGTGTATTTGATCGCTCCAAGCTACATTTTAACGGTTGTGCATGTTGAAACCGAGCAGAGGTCTGCCTTTTTTCACCGTCCCAACTTGGATTTAGATGATAACAGCAGCGTTAGTTACAGCATTTATCACACACATCTAATCAAACCCAGAAAAAAAAGGCCAAATCCAATAATGCACCATGCTCTGTCTGAAGATCCAAATCTCGAAAAATCAGGTAAGATCTTGTAAAAACGAGCAACAAAAGCTCAGTAATTTCCTTAAACAGCTGGACACTGTGTGGTTTTGGTTTTGTTTTTTTTTTTTAGTAAATGTTCCAGACGGAGAAAATTGTGCATTTATTGGGGGCATTTATTTTCATCTTTGGATTAGCACACATTCGGTGCTATTGTGAATATCTGGGGCAGCAGGATGGTGTATGTGCGACTGGGTCCAAATACAGTGCGTATGTGCGGTTACGGTAACGCGTGGCTCACTCATGTGTGTTTATTCCAACAATGGAGCTTTGTGGCAGAGAAATATGGCATAAAACAGATACTTACTGTTAGCTTCGGTCTTTGAAAGGGATTTGCTGACAATAATAATAAAAATATTGATTATCACCACATATGTCGCAGGAAGTCTGATGTACTCAAACTTTATGTTCCTGACAGGGCGGGAAAATACCAATCCGCTGGACGGCCCCGGAGGCCATCGCCTACAGGAAGTTCTCCTCCTCCAGTGATGTGTGGAGCTACGGAGTGGTCATGTGGGAGGTGATGTCCTACGGAGAGCGGCCATACTGGAACCTCACCAACAGAGACGTAAGCACCGTTTGTTGACTATAACGGACCTTCAATGTGACTTCATAGCAGACACTGTAGTCTCATGCATGTTGCTGTACGTCGGCAGGTGATCAAATCTGTAGAGGAGGGTTACAGGCTGCCTGCTCCTATGGGCTGCCCTGCTGCTCTACACACCCTCATGCTGGACTGTTGGCAGAAGGATCGCAACGAGAGGCCACGCTTTTGCCAGATAGTCACCGTTCTTGACAAGCTAATCCGCAACCCAGAGAACCTGAAGTCTATGGACACGCTCTGCAGGTGGGTTACGCACCGCACAGATCCATATTTACGGTGAAGCAACGGGAGCGCACTGTGTCACATGCCGAGAAGGCTTTTGATTTAATTTGGCGTGACAGTTCGCCAGCATTTAATCAAATATCGGTTCATGTGATTAGTGGATTAAGCTGCAAATCAAAGCAAGACACCGTCCTGCGAGGTTTTGAGAAGCTGATCTCCTGGACAATACACGGTGACAGACTGTTAGGCTGCTAAGTAACTGTCCCGGTGAGGGATGCGGAGTAAATCCAATCAGATCCAGCTGCTATCAAACATCAGCGCAGTGGGATAAAGTTGCAGCCTGAAGTTTCCCTCAAAGTTCTCTGGCAGATGAAGCGAGCGGTCGTGTTCGTTTTCCGATAAGCTCATCTCTGATAGACGCGTCGTGTGTTAAGTAAAAGCCTTGCTGTGATATTGACATTGATCCCTGGCGAACCTGGGAGCGGTTTGAGAGGACACCCAGGCTGAAGCTGGACCTGTGTAAATTGCTCTGTTCGGATTCCAGGTCCTACGGAGCCAGTGGTGCATGGCACTGAGCGCCTGTGTGTGCGAGGTGAGAGAAGTCGTAGGTAGAGGAAGAGGGAGAGCAGAAGGAGGAGTGTAAAGGATTTCTCCCTGTATTAATCTACCCAAAGCAGCCATCCTGCAACCACAGCAGTCACCTCTTCTCTATCATTTTAACCGCTATTGATTTTCTGCCTCAGCTACTAGCGCATTTCAAAGCCCCCCTTTCCCCCCGGTCGCTCTGCTTCTTGCTCACTTTTTGACTCGTTTCTCGTTTTCGGTCTCCCTCCAACTAATCTTTTTGTCTCCCCATTCATCTTCCTCCCTCTCCCCGTCTATCTACGGCCATCTGTCTCTCTCTCGGCCGCAGTTTAAGCAGTCCTCCGCTGATGGAGAGAGCCATCCCAGACTTCAGTAGCTGTAACTCAGTAAACGAGTGGCTGGACACCATAAAGATGAGCCGCTACAAGGACCACTTTGCAGCAGGGGGGTACCACACTCTGGGGCACGTCATAGGCATGAACCAAGGGTAAGTACTGATGGTGATGCAGAGTAATAACTCAGAGGGGATGGTGAGCTGTTAGCTGTGAGCAGTGGTAAACTGCAGTTCTCCGTCAGTTTTAAAGAATCCATAGGGTGAGGAGTTGTTACTTGCTGCACACAGTATGGATGAAACCCAAGTGATATTAAAACTTCAAATAGAAATTAGAGATAAAAATCGGTTTGACCACTCGTGTGTGTCACAACCAATCATTTCCTGTGTCAAATGTTATAGTTGTAGCAGAAGGACTCAAACCAGTCCTTCCGCTACAACTATAACCACTTAATACATGAAATACAGAATACAGAGATTATAATATGTGCCATCAATTAAATCTCAAGAATCTTATTTAATACAAAAATTATAAAAAAAAATATGCACTGGCAACAAACCAATGACGTTAAAGTCAAAGACTGGAGGGCAGTTGAATCACCTGCTTACGTGGTGGGTGACAACAACATTTTGTCATACTCACTAGTCTGTTATCCTAAATTTGCTTTTTACAGTCACTGAAATAATTTTGCCAGTGTAGCTATGTATTAGTGGGTATGTAAGGCCTATCAGAGAAGGCTTACATCCTTTGTGCTACCGTCTCTGCAAGGAGGAGTGTTTTCTCTAAAAACAGCTGCCCGCCGTGGCTGAAAATGACGCCATGAGGGCAGCGAGAAGAGAGGAGGAACCAAAAAATTGTATATATATATATGAAGCAGTGGTAAAACAACAAAAAAAAACTGTAACACTGTAGCTCTCTAATGCTGAGAAGAGCTGCAAGTTCAGGTGATACCTCTCTCTTTATCAAGACAACAAATAAAAATGGAGCCCATGTTGAGTTTGCATTGACAAAATACAGCGGCAGTAGCATATTAAAATGGGATCCGAGCAATGATAATGAAGTATGTAGGAAATAAAGGCCTGTTCTGAATAGATGGCTTGTTGAGGAACATGAAATATAGAGCATTTACAGTATGTTTCCACAAAGGTCAGTCTTCCTGGAACAGCATTAAGGCCATCATGAATCACTACAAATCTTTTGTGTATGTGTGTGTTTGTATTTGCACATGTGTGTGTTGCACAGGGACATCCAGAGGCTCGGAGTGACACTGATGGGCCACCAGAAGAAGATCATGACCAGTGTCCAGTTGATGAGGGCGCAGGTCCTCAACAAGAGCGTGCCCTCCGTGCACGTATAACTCCACTGAGGTTTCTTCCTGATGAAAACTAGAAACCTGCGCTAAGGTCTAAAAGGGACTCCGTGGAATCTAAGATGATCTGATACATGGGAGAAGAAAATATGCGGGAACTGTACAAGACTTTTTTTCCTCAAGAAATCGAAGAACAAAATGTGAAAGGTTTTAACTATGGAGCAAGTAAACATGACTTCTTTGGGACAAGTCCGACCTTTCATTTCTATTTTTATTTTTTTTCCTATCCGACTGCATTTTCTGAGTTTAAATGTCTTGTTTATAAATGGAAAGACTGCCTTAATTACCACAAATTATTTTAATTTTATTGTCTACAAAGAGAAGATAATTTATCAATCATAAATTTATCAGAGTAAATATGATTTACTGAACCGGGCAATAGCAAGAGTACATGGAGCGATGTCGAGGGTGGTCGTGGGGGGGAAGGGGGAGGAGGCTTTTTCAGATGTTCTGATGATGCTCGCTGCCTTTCCTGCAGTAACAGCGTGAGGAGAATGAGGCCCAGAATGAGGCTTGAGTCGGGAAAAAAGTGGTGAAAAGTGAGATAGGGCTCACCCGAGTTGCCAGATCGTCTCCAGAGCGGAGAAGACCTATTTCACCCCAGGCTATTAATACCAACAACAGGCACATTTCTCCGCCGTACAACCTTGATGAATGACCCCAGGAGAGCCCTAGAGCCCTCTGCCCAGTATGAAGCTGCGTGGCGCACAACTACTGTACTTAGAAGATGTGTATGATTCAGTTACAGTGCACTTTATTCTACAATCTCTCTCTGTGTTGGAAAGGCTTTGCAGTCGTGTCACAGATCTCGCCACAGCTGCAGCCTCAGTGTTCGTCCTTTAAAGAATGATCAATCTGAAATTATTACATCAGTAATGGCTGATTATAGAGTATGAAACCCAAGCAGGAAGAGACCCATCTAACATTCGTTAGAGTCATAAGTAGCCCTCTCGTGACATTTCTCATCACTGTGACACTAAACTGAAAAGAAAATATATGTAGATTACATACAGTATGTGTTTTAATATGCATACAAAATAACACTGGCAGTTTGAAATATTATGATGAGAACTACATCTGGTGCATTTGGGAATTTCCTTTTTTTTCCCCTCTTATGTCAAATTATTTCTGAATGCACTACTATTTAAAATGCATTTCAAATCAGGTTTAAATGGAAAGCAAATACATTTTGAATTCACTTCAAGTATTGCAAACCGATTTCAGTTGTGAGCGTATTCTTATTTTTGATCACGTGACCAAAATTCCATAGCTACAGTAGCTGTAGTCAAGAAGAGCTGGTGAAGACTGTGAGAGATGGTTAGCATCTCTACATCTGTTGATTCTCTGTTTTGCAAATATTTAAAACTGCTAAAAAAAAAAATCTACTTCAAATATTTTATTTAATATATTTCTTCTCAATATATACTTCCCAAGGCATGTCAGGCTACATGCTTTTTGTTTATTACTTTCAGATACAGAAATACAGTTTTATGTAGCTTGGCATGTTTGAAGTGCATTTTGAAGATCCTGTACATCAAAAATGTACGACTGCCAGAACTAACCACAACTTACTTGTTAGTAAAGCAGATCGAAGCAGTTGGATATGTTAACTGACAGCTAGTTGCTAACTTTAGCATCCACTACATAATCCAGCGTGATGCTATCTGCACCAGGAGAATACTTGCTAGTTAAGAAGATATTAATTTGTTGGCTGCTAAAATGTCTAAATATGAAATCAGTCAGATGTGTTTATGGTTTGTTTTCTGTTTGAGACTAAACAAACAAGGGTTTAATCCCACAAAGCCTACAACACTAAGCAGCCGACGTTGGCCTAATATCATAAAAGTCTATTAGCTCCTATCAAGATTAATCCTAAAGTGGCCCATGACTGCCAAACCTGCGAAATGCTGTACATTTTTATATTTAAAATGAATTTCCCCTTAAACATGAATCCCTAAAATTCCTTAAATATTAACCCAGTATAAATATAATGTACGTCTTGTTAGCTTTCAACCAAAATTAGACATATTTTAGGATGGGTAGTTCTCTATTCCCAAGTTGTTGTTTCGGTATCTTCCAAGCACTGTTTTGCTGGGAGGGTGCGTTACACCTGAAGGCCCTCTTATTCTGCTGGCATTTAGGAACAACATGGCACAGAAGTTGGCTTTATTGAGCAGATGCTTTGGGATCTAACAGCACTAACAGTAGTATTTTAGTGCTAATAATACGTATCTGAACACGTCTATTGTTCGAATGCCGGGAACATAGTACAAATAAGCTACACAGACTGTAAAATAAAGTGTTACTTCTGATTAAATGTGATTACACTGTTTGCCTCAGTGTTGATGGAAAGGTGAAGAAGAACATGTAAGTAGAATGTTTATATCCAAACGCTCTCAAAACTATACATAATCAGCCCTAATTTATACTCCCCTCCGTGCCATCAAGAGAATGTCTTTTTCTCGTGCACCGCAGTAGGTTTTTCCTCTAGATGATTGATGTCAGTTTTTATTAGAGAAGAACCTCATGATATTTCTTGAATATGTATCATAGTGGCATTTCACTACTGGTTTTAAAGGATTTCCTCTTTTTTGTTGTTGTTTTTTCTCTTTAGGATGCTTTTGAAAACACTGGACTTGAACTGAAAACCCATATTTTATAAAGTTAGGATATGTTTTTTGCTAGATGAATTGATTTATAATGTATACAGCAAGTTCAGTCACTGGAAGGAAGAAGAAAAAAAAAAACAACAACCGGATTTATTCACATTTCATTATTTATTCATATTCATTTGTTTTCCAAATAATACAACGCTGAGAGGTTTTATTACAGTTGATGAATCATCCTTGTTGCTAATGATAAATGTGCAAACTGTCCATAAATACACAATAAAGGAACGTTTGTCTGTGTGTGACTGCAACGATGATTTTCCGACTGTTACTAATATAATAGAGAAATGATGGTTCGTGCACACTTGAAACCCAGTGGGAAATGTGGGTGTTTAATGCAGACCAAATGATCATCGCTGTAAAGCTGCACTAATTCATATTCTGTCTGTTAACAGGATCCAAGACAACGTGTGATGTGACACATTTCGTTCATAGTGACACACAGGATCCATCCAACTCCGAAGTTCCCCTCAGCTGCATGGAGCCATTTAGCATTTAGCATTTTTAGCGCATTGTTTTGCTTTTGTAGTCCGTGAGATCTGTTGATTTCAGAAAAAGAGGAAGAAATCCCTGATCAAACGTCAATACCACCTAGCAAGCACCGAACCATAGACGTACAAACTTAGCAACAAGCTTGCACGGAAAGTTAGAACATACACACGCAAACTAGCTTGTTAGGTTGTCAGATTGCTAATGTAGCCTAGTGTCTGCTGGATGAATCAGTGGAGAATTGTATTAGCTATAGCTTCATGAGGTTATAATATGTTGTCAGTTGTTATTTTAGTACTTTCTTGAGTTTCTCTACTGATACAGTCAACGAACTCAGCTAACGCAAGAAATGCTGATTTTACTTTCAAATGCCCATTGAGCTTTGAATACTGATCCTGTATTTAATGCCAGTATTGTGTCTTTTAGAGAGATTGCAAACCTTTTGTGGAAAAGTATAGTTGTCTGGATGAGATGAGTGAAGGTAGCTAAAACCAGTGGCAGGAATCTTCTTTCACCAAGTAAAAAATAGCTGAGTGGCTGAAATAAAGTGCAGCAACCTGCTGATTCAAGCAATGTCCCTGCGTGGGATTCTCTGTGGGTCCATCTCCACAAACATGAAAGACATCAGGATGCCATCCCGACTGCGCCGGCCGTCAGAGCGGCATTTGCAGGAGGAGCGGTGCATCGTTTAAGCAAGCGCCTCACATGGTTCAAAGATCATTTGTAATGAATAATTTCCCTGCGTTCGGCGAGGACAGGGCTCAAGAAAATTCATCCAGGACTCATTTCTGACAAACAAGACCATCATTACTCGGTCTGGCTGGTCACATACAAGAAGCATATTTATATTCACCCTGAGGTGTATGATCAGGAGTCGATCTGAACTTTGCAGCTCCATAACGCTCACTCTGCAACACTCAGGTTGAAAACAATTGACTTTGACTTCCTTAATGCTCATTGCTGAGTTTTTGAGTAAATTGCTTTTTTTTTTTTTTTCTGTGGGAATGAGCCCTGACCCAGCTCTGAAACATCATTTCGAGCTCAGCCTGAATAGGGAATGGGCCTGATGAATCTGTGTCTGAGTAATTGTCCTTTCCTTCACCTTAGGAGGGCTGTTAGGAGATAATCCTCTCCTTGGTGAAACAAGACCTAACACAACATCATTAATCTCATTACTGAGGCCGTGTTGCCTTGTTGCCACCGAGTCCCACGCCCAATTATCAGCCGCAGCCTTGTCGCTATGACGATGCAAAGTTCCACCCATCCTGACGACCATCTTACACTGTCCCCTGACTGACTTCACTGAGAACGGCGGTGTATCTGCAATCAGACACCCTCTGAGCCTTGGCTCTCTCCGTGTCCTCGTGTCCCCCGGATGTCCCGCGGTTTACTGCGAACCGAGGACGAAGCTGATCACGACGAGAGTGGTTTTTGCATTTCTTATCGCCTCGCAGCAGGTCCACATCACGAGGGAGCAGCAGACAATGCAGATGGATTGAAACGCCCCAGCATTTATTGTCAAGTTAACTTCTATCATAAAATAACAACAATACAAATTCATTAACCAGCTTTCAAATCTGTGTAAATCTCTGCGCAGTCATAATGAAGTCTTTGTGAACAACCTTGGAACAATGCATGTAGCTTGCAGTGCTGCATTTCCACCAGCATACTTCATCGAGTAAACAGTCCGGGAGAGCCGAGTATGAGGCGCTCACTGGGGATTGCCTTGTCAGTGCACAATGCCTACCGCTATAGGTAGTCTTAGGTTTGCTCTTTATTATTTTTACACTGCTGTGAAGGGACTTTTCCCTAAACAAAACACAAAATATCTTTCAGCTCCACTATTTTGAAACACTTTATTTGACAGAATGTGAAAAAAGGGTGTGCAAATTCATCACCAGCAGGGTTTTATTGGATTGACCTGCCACTGTTCTACACAAAATGTGATTTATAAGCTATAAGAGGAAGGGAACACTCTGTATTCAAAAGCAAACTGTTGAATAAGCCCAAAGCTCTCGGTTCAGTGTGAGGCCAACCTGCTTTTTCACAAAAAGAGCAATAAAATGGAGGCATTGAATTTTGTGCTGCGCATTTTGTGCATCCTTCGCAAAGAAATAAATAACTTCTGGAAATGCGCCACAGATAAAGAGGTCCTGCATCCCAGAGGTTAGGCCTGGGTCAAATTATCAGTCAGTCTGTTTATACTTATTTTAGTTGCTGTCTGCTTTTCTGCAGATTTCTTCAGTGCCATGTAAAGAAGAAATCTGGTTGCTGTGATCGGGTTGTAGAGGATAGGAAATACCTGATGCCAAAGACCAGATTTCCTCAGGAAAAAGCTGATTTCTCAGTGATGTATGAACAAGTTTCTAATCGGGTTGGCGCAGGTAAGCACATGCATAAAAAAGACATCAAACGGGCAGAGTATTATGGGATAGCGGTGTGGTGGAAAATATCCATGTTGTCAAAGAAAGTCTGACTAAATCTGAAACTCCTTTCAGAAAGCGGTCTCGGTAAGCCTAAATACGTTTCCACAGTTCGGCATTAGAGAGATTATTTGTAAAATTCAGTCACATTCATGAGGAAACACTAACTGCGCTGTCACTGTAAAAGCTATGAAACACATGCACGCCTACACATGCATGCACCAAAAAGGAAAACCACTTCTTGTACCTGAAACGCTCCTAAAATAAGTAATGCTTTTAAGATAAGGTCAGAGGACGGGCAGGGGAAATGTAAATGCTGTTGCTGCTATAAGGATACCTGGATTTTACATAAACCGGGTCATTACAGTGTTTCTCAGACTAACCTGGTCTCTTTTGTGCATGCAGAAATAATAATTTAAAACTCAGTGGAGTATGTTAAGTTGGATGATATATGTATATATGTGTATACTCCTTTACAGCACCGCCATTACTCGGTCTGACAAATGCAGTGGACTTGGGGAAAAGTGAAATAAATACAATTTCTATTACTTACACAGCACCACTAAGGATACTATTGGTATTTAAATAATAAACATCTGTTACAATCAGCCCAAATCTCTCTGTATTTCACAGTATATACCCAGTTTTACATGACTCCTGTAAGGTATGACATTCCCATGGCGGTGCATTGTTTTCTGGGGTTCCTAAATGCTGCACACCCAGGAACAAGCATGCAGCATCTGTGTGGCTATAACTTTTTTGAGTCAGTTGACTGAGGCACACTGGGCTACTACCAGTGGGACCTGAGTTCACTTCGTATGTTAGATCATCACCAGCTACAACCCAGACACCAAAGAGGTGTGTTAGGAGTGGAAAAGCCCACAGTGTCAAAGAGGGAAGTTGGTGTGTCAGGTCAGGAGGACACGCCGGCTTGTTTTCTCCAGCGTTCTTGGGTTTGTACACTGAATTTTTCCCCCAGGGTCAGACTGTCAAGTGATCTGAGGCATCTGAGACAGAGAATTCGGCACAAACAAAGGGAATTCTGCACATCGGTCCTTTGGTTCTCTGTCATAGCACAGCACAGGCATTGCTTTCCACCCACCCTACTGGATGCTGGATTCAGCTGTGCCAAATCCTCCCTCTTCTCTAGAATTTAGGCTGAAGTTTGCCGCTTTGACACAGTGGAGGGGGTCCAGAGGACATCCAGCACACATCACAGATGGTGCTTCATGAGGGAGCGATCAAAGTGTGGCAGGAGCGTTGGGAATGGTGTGTTGCTGTAGAAGGTGACAACTTTGAAGCGGATGGTGGCCAAATTAAAATCAGGTACAGTTTTTGCTGATTATAGAAGCAGTCAAAGGACTTTTGATTGCATCTTGTAAATATGGGCACCGTCAAGCAAAAACTGCTTATCCTGAAATGATCGACCTTAAATGAATTGTGCAACCCCGCGTTGAGTTTCAGGACAATGCTTTAAAAAGAAAAAAAATCTAATATAGAGGGAATAACAGAGACTCAAACGTGCAAATGAATCATTTTCAACTTGATAAATTAACTTTACAAAAAGGTGAATCAGTGTTACTGTTACAAGAAGTAATAACAATACAAGAAATGATAATAATAATAATAATAATAATAATATTCTCAGTGGTTACAGTCATTATAACCGGAGTTTTCTGTGCTCCATTTTCCACAAACACCACCATGTTATGCATATAAACATATCCTAATGGTGCTGCTCTGTAAATAGGCCATATATAATTCATGAGGTACACAGACTGACAAAATAAATGTAAATACGTAAACTTAAGACTCAACTTAGTGTTGAGTCCTTTGGATTCTGTTGCTGTGTTACGGAGGTGCAGCTGCTGTTGGGTCAAGGTGTTACTTCAACGCAGACAAAGGGAAGGGAGTCTTTTGAATACGGCACAACGGCTTCTGCTCACACTGAGAACAGCCTTGTAGAGCACTGTGTTCAGCTGAAAGCTCTAAGTGTCAGCAGAAGTGTTTACCAAATAACGCATGTATGCCGACAAATGAATAGTAATCACTGTGTAAATGTTTGCCACATGGTAACAGATTTAAAGCTGCACAAGTCCAATTATTCATGTGTTTGTCTAGAATGAATTGCATTAAGTCATTATATTGACATAACGATTTTAATCAGACTTGGCTGCTGGACAGTATTTCTCTCACTGAATAAACACCACATGTTTGCCCGACAGTCCCAGGCTGCGACACAAGTTCAAACGCCGGGCATCTCTTAAGAGTGAATCATTAAGGCATTGAACTGACGACGAGATTGTCACCATACACGCTGACTCCTGATGCTAAAGTGGATAAATATCGCTTTTAGATTTGAAAATGCTTTACTTTTTCTTACTTTAATTGCTTTACTTAAAGCAATTTCCTCTGAAAGTACCTGTCTGTCCATGACAGGATCTTCAGTCCATAACATTCGGCATCCTACACATTGTGCTTATATTTGTCTGCAGCTATATCTATCTATCTATCTATCTATCTATCTATCTATCTATCTATCTACCATGTGGCTTATGTATAGTTTTCGTTTTACTTTAACAATATTAGCCTTAAATTAAACTCTGATGCACACCAGTCAATGTAGATAATCAATAAAACAGAAGAAACAGAATCTCTAACACAGTGAATAAACTCTTGGCAGTCCCAGAGAAGCTAGCCCAATTTCCAAATCAGTTTAAAAAAAAAGAGGATCCTGCTGAGTTGTTTGGGTTGCACTCATGTCATGTAGCAGGAACAAGGAGAAGATGTGAAGATCTGAACTCACCAAAAGATCTTTAGCAAACTTGAGAAGGGTAGTTTCAGGGCTATGATATTCACAAAATAAAAGATGCATTGATGGAAGAATTAAAGCAGCAGGCATTTAAAAGTGTATATTAACAATGAACCAAATGACTTTGATGCAGTGGTGAACCCACAAGGAACCGTCACCCAACTCTGCTTTGCAGTGTCTTTTAGCTTCCTGTTTTGGTTGTACTTTACTGTTATTGTTCAGTTTCATCGCTCTCATCAGCATCATATTAAATTCCTTCTTTGATTTGGAAATCTGACCTGAGGCCAATGCACTTAATGTAAGGTGAAGCAATGAGTTTGTGTGTTTCCATGCCACACAGCTGGCTGCACTACGAAATGTCATCAGCAGTTTGAGCCTGAATTTAACACAACATGACCAAGCCAAACATAAAGCTGAGCATTGATTGGATATTTTTGTCTGAAACCCACCAAACCCCTCAGGTCCTGCTCAGCAACCATCAGGTATCCACACTTCTACTAAAGTTAGCGAGTGACTAGTGAATAATTTTGCATCTTTTGGAATCAAAGGGTTAAATATTCTCTCTATTATGTATGTGAAGTCCAAACCAGAGCTAAAAGCTGGGTAAATATTGGACTTACATTCATCCAAAACAGACCGAATGAATGTGAATGCCGGTCTGTGTCTGGTGGATGTGTAAACAGGCGACTATACGCTGTAAAACTTTTATGAGAAAATGAGTTTCAGGTTGTTTTTCCAGGTTATTCTGCCACCCCGAGAAAAATATTAAAAATTAATTCTTCTACTTCCAGAGCTGGTGGAGCAAATATTCTTCAGAGGTGTCCAAGCAGCTGCTAATTTGTGATGTTAGAAACAACCAGTGGACAGAAACATAATGTTTGGTCAAAAGATGACTAAAGGTTTTTTAATGCAGACTTGTTGTAAGAAGATATCAGCTTGTTTGTCTTTGTCCAATTATGGGGCCATTCTCTACCTACATCCATCCATCCATCCAAGTATTTATCCAAGTTGCAGTGATGGCCAACAAATTAGTGTAGTCCAGACGTCCTTCCAGTCACAGCCTCCAGCTCTTCCTGAGGGATCCTGAGGCACTCCCAGTACAGCTGGGATATACAGTCTGATTCCTGCAGCATGCTTGGGGTCTCCTCCCAATCAGACTGGGATACATTGAGAGAGACAGAGAGCCGGGTGACATCTTGATCAGTTGCCTGAACCAGCTCGGTTAGAGGAGCAGTTCAACACATGAATATAAGAAAGACCTACCTGATTGCCTCATAGTAATTAGGTAGGACTTCAATCAATCAAGATCACCTGGCTTCAGACAGCAGCAAACAGAATTTGACTTAAGTCACCTCACCAATCTAGTTCCCAGTCCTGTGCTCTACTTGAGAGGAGCACCAAACGATTGTCACTCACTTGGAAAAGCAAGAAACTGATAAAAACCAACCAAACCAAAAAATAACTCTGTTCAGTAAGACAGGCCACATATTTTGGTGGCACTGGGCAAAACCAACGTGAAACCTTCAACACAGTTCTCTGTTCAGTTGTTCAGAGATTGTACCCAAGAAAGGTGGTCGACAAAACAAATTCAGACTCCCATTAACATCTCCAGAGTCAAAGAAAAAGCCACGGCTCTTGAACCAGGACAAAATCCACGTCCAACAATTGGCTGCACTCTTTTCCTGTTGGCGCCTACCCCGCAGGGCTCTTATTGTGGAACAGTTCTGTGTATTTGCCAGTCTGTAAGCACTGACTCTTGTCCTGGTGTTTTTTAGAAAGCCAGGTTGCAATATTGTTGAGAACGGGTCACTACTGGCAGAAAAAAAAACATATGTGTAAAACATATTAACCTCTATCTGTTCAATCCATTTGTTTCATGACATCAAAGAGATTTGATAAGCAAGCAGGAATTACAAACATAATTCATTATGAATTATTCAGATGATAATGAGCGGCACTCCGTGGCCATTCACCGAACAAATCAAATGATACAACAAATGGGGGGAAAAAAGCCTCCTTCACCAAACATGATTACAGTACTTTGATAGCCCTAATGTGTTTTGTTTGTTACGCCTGCGTGCAGATAAAGGAGCAGCGATTGCTCCAGTCACACATGATAGTAGATCAGTTAGCCGGTCAAAAGCTGCATTTGTTCCAAATAAACCCCATTCATCTAGCTTTGGAGTATGATTGTTTGAACGTCTAAAATTTCATGACCCAGTTCCCATGCAGGTTTTTTTCAGAAGCTCCATCAAATGAAGCCGTTCACAGGGTAATCATGTGGTGTTAGCAGAAACATCAATGATTCCCCCCTCAACGTGCTCCACATCAAACGCATCATTCATATCAGCACTAACGCGGACAATGGCGGGAAATCAATGGTGTGTATGTGTTTTCCGAGTGTGTGTGTACAGTCTGTGTGTGTGTGCGTTTTGGAGCAAAATCAACACCTGAAAAAAAAAAACAAAAAACAAAAACACACACACACACACCGACTACACAGTACTGTTTTCTAACCCCGTCTGTCCTCTTCCCTGAAGCCAGGACAGCTCATCACTTCATCACACCACCGGCTGTTTCTGCACAATAACAAGAATGCTATTAACATATATGGAAATGTGTGAAAACAAGGAGCTCCCCCTTCCCTCATGCCCGCTGTATGCACCCGTCTGTGCACGAGCCTGTGTGTGTGTGTACGTGTGAGCCTGAGTGTGTGTTTTCGCATGCATGCCCGCTGTGTGCACCCAGATTCTGTGTTCAGAGGGAATTGCTCGCTTTGATGTTCTCCGATGCAGGCAATTGCTGATACCCCTATTAGCTTGCACGGAGCTGATGCAAGCTACGCTAGTGCTAGTCCCCAAAAACCGGTTCATTTCAATGCTAAGTGGAGCAAGATAGAAATAAGCTACATTCAAGTGCAGCCTGAGGATGTCAGCACAAAGAGACAAAACCACACACTTTATTTAGGAAGATAAGGCTCTGGAATTAACACGATGATAATGATGATGATAAACTCGTTTTCCTGCGACACAGCCAAAGGGGCAGCGCTGAATCAGAGAGAGGGGGGGATGGAGACAAATGTGGTTTGAGGTGAGGAGATAGAAGCCGAGTGACAGATGAAGAGCGAAGAGAGGGAAAAGTTGAGGAGCGATAACGGGAACTGAAGGGGAGACTGAGTTGGAGAAATTCTGGAGAAGGGGTGGTGCCACCTGGCGGGCGTTAACACCAAACACCTGCAAACTAACGGCTAGCATGCTGATGTGCTAAACTAAGAGACGGAGGCGTAGTTAGCATCATGCACCATAAATGAGAGCAGTTAGCATGGAAAGTAGTGTTTATGTGAGCTACCACATCATGGTGGTCACTCGAATAGCATGAACATAGATGCCAGACAGAAAGTGATTAAAACATGTAGCGTGAGTCAACACGAGCCAACACAGTCTCAGCGCGGTGCACAAAATTAATGAACTTATCATTTGCGCAGCACTAGGTTTAAAATTTATTTTACACGCTCGCCACATAACTGAAGCAAAATGAGAATAAAGCTTTCCACCATTAATTCAAGCAGTGCCTTGGGCCCTGTGTGTCCGCAAGATCGCCTTAATTTTGTTAAACAACCGGTCCCTTGTTGTTTTTTTTTTTACTTCTGTTTCCTGCTCATTCTCTTTTACCTCCACCCCCCACCACAGCCTGAATCATGGCAGAGGCATAATCCGACCTCCCCGTCACCCCGCTCTTTCCTTGCCCTTCTTTCCCCGTTGCCTTGCTATTGATGATGCCACACGTGTATCGTTAAGCCGCAGCAGAAAACTTTAGACTCAGGAGAAATAATCGGGAGGCGAAACGGCCTGCAGAAAATAAATGGATAAACTTTGAACTCGCAACTCAGCAAGGTTTATTTGTCAGATGTAAGCCTAGAGTGCCTTTCCTGTAATAAAAAAAAAAAAATACCCACAAGTTAAACTTCATGGACTAATCCAACTTGACAGCACACTTAGTGTGATGAGAAGTTCAGATGCCCAGAGCCAACGGAAGGAAAATAAGGGAGAAAAATAAAAAAAGACAAGAGGTGACTTTCAAAGTTGTTTTGCTAAATGAACAGAAAAAATGTCCAGCAAACACTGGCACTGAACTAAGATGGCAAGTATATTAACGCTCAGAGAGCTGCGCTGATGTGACCTTTCTTTTGCATTTTTGGGAAAGGTTACAGAGGATTGCTTTGGGGATTGTAGAAAGCACACAAGGAGCCGTGAACACCTTCAAAAACGTGAAAAGTTGGCACAACCCGGCAGAAGATTAAGCCGCAACAAAAATCGATGCAATAAACCGGGACGTAATATTGCAATGAAAAGCCGGGAGATGGATTGAGAAGACGGCTTGCTCTTGTCTGTCATTTCACAATGTGTCATCTACGACTGCCAGCGCTCGCAGTCATTTTAACTCTGCGGAGATTTAAAAGGCTGGACGTGGAGGAACTGATAACAGCGTTTATCGGTTCGAACTGCTAGAGGGTGAAATGTTAAATCTGAATACTCGCACCTCCTGTGTGAAGATAAAGAGCTACTTTGCCTGAATTTACCTTTTAAATAATGTTGATTCAGCATTATTTCAGACGAAGATAATGTCTGATGAAAATAATAAATGTGGGCTGTGCGTCTCCCACTCAAGAGATCTGTTTTATGTTCCTGATGAGACACTTTTTCACGTCGTTACAGCAATTTTTGCCAAATGTTGTCACACAAAGACACTAAAACCACCAAAGTTGGCATGTTTGTTCCTATATTACATACATTTAATTTCCACAAGACACCAGTACGGCATGTTTGACCATGAGCAATGTGTTACACAGCGGCTCAAAGGCTACGGGCGTTAAATTGGTTCTCTCTGCCAAGAACCTCCAAAATACAAGTCCAGCACCACACAAACACGCACACACACATCCTGCCCCCAGATTCAACTTTCCAAGGCTTAATGGGAAACCTGATTTTCAAGCAGTGCCAAAGGCATGTCGCCCTGACTAAACTAACTCTTTCCAGTGGGGGGAAAAACAGGAAGGGTGAGGAGAGGAGAGAGGAAGAGTTCAGAGAAGGAGAAATGAATGCAAATGCGAAATGCAAGATCTCAGCAAGAAAGCGCGAGGCTAATGAATACGAAGATGAGTTTATGAGGATTTCTGGGTCAGAATGGAAATGAATGGCATGTTTCATATTTAGCACGGGAGTAAAGGAAAACAAGCTGATTTGTAATGTGGTGTGGAGGAGTTGCAGAGCAATCGGACGCTGGGTTTCCTCCTTCCTCACGACTCGCACGTGTAAAGATTGGAATAGCTATTCTTTAACCGAGCAGTTTGATTTCCGCAACATCACAAAAACTTATAGACACACTTAGAGTAGAAATTGCACTTGATACGTATAAAAGCAAATGAATAGTTTTGTTAAAAAAAAAGAATTTAGGATCAACATATGACTGGAGCTCGCTGCACGACAGCGAGAAAGTGGCTCTGGCTGCGCCGAGGTGCCGTCTGTGAAACATCCTTCCCCACAACATCCTTGGCTGTGAGGCCATTATTAATGGTCCGTGAGAATTTTGCATTTGTTTATCTTTAGATCGGTTTTGTGGTTTTCACAGGTCCGCGCCATTTCTTAGCACCGAGCCATGAATGAGCATTATTCCGATCCTGCTTCATTGCTCTGTGTGTCAGGAGGTCTAACACCTGAGAAGACGCGAGCACGCTCTCTATCAGCTCTGATCACGTGTGCATTAAATCACCACAGTGGGAAAATGTTTTTTCTCTAAATAAGGCAAAAAACATATGCTGAGTCTGGAAAATAAGATGTTTTGCATGCTTTTTCCATAACGTGCTGCTGCCAGTGTCTGCATCATTATCATATCAGTCCTAATTGTAAAACACAGCAATATTTAATATTTTTAATAATGCCACAAAATGTATTTAATTGATTTATTTAACTGTAAACATTTTAATTCCCCTTTTTGACACTTGGCTCATTAGATGTTGTTTTTAAGCTTCAGTCAATGAGTGTAACAAGGAGATACCATAAAATTCAATTTACAGTTTCCTTATTAGTGTCGATACTTGAATTCGAGTATTTCCATCTTTATTTGTATTTTTTTCCCATGCATATTTAATTTAACGCACATTTTCAAAAGATGAGAAATGACATTTTTATAATTATTTCGCGCAGCCGATAATTTGAAGTACTGTGTCTGCAGGGGTAGCAGTTTGACTGAGCACACGCGGGAGAAGATGGAGGCAGGGAAGAGCTGAAAGCCAACAAAAGGCTTAAGTAAAAGCAGGACATGTTGCCACTAAAGATAAAAGGTTTTTCATGTGGGCGAGTGCTGAAACCTAAAATCAAACAAAGCGGTATGCACACACATATAAAAAATACACACACAGACTCATATACATTAAGAATGAAGGGAAATATTCCAAAGTAGACTGTATTTCATATACAGCGTGGAGGCATGCAGACGGTATGCATTATACAAACAAACAAACAAACAACAGCAGAAGAAGAAGAAGGCTTGGTGCAAAGGTGAAGGAGCGTCCCCGTGTCAGCATGCAGCATGTCATGCGTGCCAGCTTGCATGCGAGTTTGCAGGTGTCTGCGAATGTTTTGCGTGTTCGTCTCGCGTGGCAGCGTGTGCGATGTCCCAGTTTAACCAGAGATCTCGCCGATGGTTTGTGTTCACAGCGTGTGACTGAACCCCCGCTGCTATCTGAGGAGGAGAGAGAACACGCCAAGTGGAGCCGTGTACCCCAGACGCTCAGAGCATGGAGACGATACAGTGCATCAATAAACTTGTATAGACTTGGGTGATTTAAGGGGAATCACAGAAAATGACCCCCTCTGTGCAAATGATTATTATAGGGTGAACTGTAGCATTAGAGCATGCTGGAACACTGTTATCCAGCAGTGGCTTTGGTTGGTTTTTGATCCATTATTTTCTTTTTACACTCACATTGATTGATTCACATTTTCAGACAAGGGCTGACAGTTTAAAGAGATAAACGTTCCCTCTTTTCATCCTCTGCAAGTAATGTTTACATTATTAAAAAGTCTTTAAAGTGACAGGTTTTAAGATCTTTATTTTGAGTTGTGGAAGTATAAAGAAAAAAGGTAAATCCTCATTGTAGGGCAGGCAAACGGGAAATCGGACTGACTGCTTCTCTTTAGGTGAATTGTTTTGAACTATATTTGGAACATTTCGTAAGAAAATGTTCAAGCTTATAATCCATTATTTATGCAGGAAAAGAAGAAGAACTTATGACTGATGAAGACAAAAATTTTAATTCCAACTCGAAGTTATAAGATTTTGAATCAAATGTGTTTTAATAACAAATCCACAGTTTTGAGACAGCAAGGCCGATTTGATTTCAGCTGTCAAGATTCTGACTAATAGCTTCCACTCGAACTCAGAAAATGTCAGGACTTGGCTACAGGGTGAGAGCAGGACCCAGATGCAGGCACGGACAAGGATGCCAAAGATCTTTTAACAGTTTATTCTATGGGATTAGGCTTACGGAAGGTCAAGGCAGGCAGGGTCAAAAATCCAGGAAGTCAGTCCGAAACAAGGCGTGGTAGGTATAACTCCAAAAACCAAAAATGCAAAAACTAGAAAACCAAGATCTCTATGAGCAGGCTCGTGGAATCAAGGTAGAAACATGGATACAAGCATGGCAGAAAACATGAGCTCTAACTTAATAATGTAGTGACAGAGAACAAAGGCAATGGCATAACTTAAATAGACAGGTGAGGGCAGGGAAACCAGACACAGGTGAGACCAATCAACTAATCCAAAACAGGAAGCAAGTACACAGAAACACACAAGGGAAAAACTTTTCAAAATAAGACAGGAAATAACAAACAACTCAAAACAAGAAACTCAACTCAAAACCCTGACAGACTAGGCTTTATTAATAAGACCAGAGCCTTGCACTGTTTACATTGTTACTATTGCTAGCTATATCTCATCCATTTCCACACTGGCAGTTGTTTACACCTGTATGGCGAATTGACTCTGCAGATTTGACCGTGAGCAATTTTATACTTCCAGCTCACTCACTTTATACATATTGGAGAACTGCAAACTCCACATGACCAAGCCTCTGGCAGATTCAAACTCGGGGCCTTTTACTGAGCTACCGTTCCACAATTTAAAATAGCAGTAATGCTAGCGTTAGCGCAGGCTTCATCTGAATTTGAGGCCTGCTAAGGTCTTAAAGCTGTCGTATTGAATGTTGTACAATGTTGTTTGATTAGATGTTTTGGTGAGCTAACAACAGTTAGCTCCACAGTGGCTAATCTACAGATTACGAGCAAACACACTGTATTTCAAGGTGGTCCCAGTAAAAGCAGCCAAACAGTGAAGTGAAGGGCACTTTTCAGTGAAACCCTGCTAACAAATTTCCGTCACATTTTCTGTCACATTTAGCATTAGCTTAGCATTTAGCTTAACATAGGATTTGAATAGTGCTTTGTTGTTGTTGACGTTTTGCTGTAGATCTGCTTGCAAAGCGTCACTATGGGATGTTGTTATTTAAAGCTCTGCTGTTTTAACATTATGACAAAGAACTAGGCTGCGGACAAACATCCAGATCATCTGTGAACTTCCATAAGAGTTTGCATTAATGTACACACAGAAGTATTTGAATAGCCGGCATATGGAAGCCATAGTTTTACACGTACTTTTCTTAACTTGGGCTCCACATTGTCACGAGCATCAGGCAATGAACTGCGGCAGCCTATCAAGTCATCTGTTGATCACATGATCTGTTTGATCATGTGTGTTTTTTAACCTTCTCTGCCTCGCTGAGCCCCAGGAGATCAATAAGAAACACATTAAAGCCTCTCCTTTTTTTTAAAGCGTGGACCTTGTTGACCCATTTCCTTCATATCCAAGAGTTAATTTGGAATTCAAATCAACTGTAAAAAAAAAAAAAAAAAAGGTAAAAGGCTTCATGCATATAATTCATACATTAAACACAAGCACCACACCACTCTTGAGGTGTTGTGGTTTTTTTTTTTTTTTGAACAGCCCGAAGCTAGAGAATGAAAATTATTCTTCTCCAGATGTATTGCATATGGATGAATGAACGCGTGCCAGGGAGATCAGGCGCTACCAATATGCAAATGGCGAGACTAATCGCTCCCAAAATAAAAATGACCAACATCAGCAGGATTCCTGCCTTCCTCGAACAACACAGCTGAGCGCTAGAGTTCAACCAACGCGGGCTTTGAAGGGTGATACCGGTTATTTAGCAATGAAAATGACGATCGGCAGTAGCTTCTGTGACTTTTAGCGTCGGCTCTGCCTTGTACAAACCTCAAACAGATTCCTGTACCGAGCAGATATCCACAAAGAAGGTTAAAGTGGCACTAATTAATATTTCCATGCAGGTAAAAGTAAAATGAAAGGTTTTGCTCTGAGTGACAGACCCACAGAGGATTTAATGTCTCTCCCCTCAGGTCAGAGATTTTGGCGTCTTTCGACATGTATTTTTGGTTTTTGTGTTTTGTGTCTCACTGCTCTCATCAACACCAGCAGGAGGCAGCCGCTCTAATGAACCAACCATACACAACTGGACCCAGACACAGCTTCTTCTGAAAACATAAACAGTTTTATTCTAATAAATTAGAATAATTTGGACGATGACAGGAAAAGACTGATCTGCTGGTTACTTATCTTTCCAGTTCAAGATGGCATTTGACATTATACTGTGATGTTTCACACAATTTACATAAAGGGGAACTTAATATACATACACACTGAATTAACTAATATAAGCAAGATTAAGTAGGTGAGGTTTTAAATGTTTGTTCTGGTCTTTTTCTTTTTTTACGCCTCACATGAATTCTCACCAGCTGAAAAGTCACTCTGCGCATCAACATTTTGAACCGTGTGATTGTGTGTGAGTGTGTGTGGCGTTTCAGCCGTCAGACACGACACGGAAGTCAGTCTGATCTGGGTTGATGCCGGGTTAAAGAGTGCTGCACGCAAGCACAAGCCCAGATGTGTGTGTGTGTGTGTGTGTGTGTGTGTGTGTATCTGTCTGCCCTTAAAACATGACATCATGACATGGAAGCCTGCCTCGGGGGTGACACAAGGTTAATGAATGATTTCAGCACACACACACACACACACACGCACACACACACACGTACACACACACGGGCTCATCTTGACACATGGATGATCACGTCTTGTGACACACCTCTTCCTCTACTACAACTTTCTCTGCTACCTCCTCAGCCTTTCATCTATTCATCAATTAAAAATGCATGTATTTAAATGCTAGTGTGTGCGCACATGTGTGTGTGTGTGTGTGTGTGTGTGTGTGTGCTTGCGTATGACTCATTCCGTGACTGGGGCTTGCTTTTGACCAGCAGAGAAAGGAGGGGAATGTTCATGAATGAAATATATTCCCCTATACAGATGGGTGGAGGGGGGTGAATGGAGCGACTTAACACTCAGAGGGTGACACACTCACATGAGCGCGACTGTAGATGCACAGCCAGCACAGCAGCACAGCGATCTGAGGGATGACAAAACAGTATACCTTGATTAATTCAAAACAAAGCAGCATTGTGTTAATTACAATCACTAATTAAAAACGGAGAGAGCAGCAAAACATTTTATGGATCTTCAAATCACTCATTTCTCTTCCTGAAAACAATAAAAAAAAAAAACCATTCAGCATCATTAAAGTATAATAAATGGCATGTAGTTGCATTAAGTGTGCATCGCAGGAAAATGATGTTTCTACAGTTCTTTTTATCTGCCATTTAATGTTGGATGAACACTTGATATATAGATGTGCATGTAAAAAATGGACGTGACAGCTCTTCAGATGTGAGGCCAAACCATCTCAATCACCCACTGGTGGCTGGCTGCAGGATATGCAATAAACTACCTAATAAACTCCGCCCCCCTCCGCCATGTTAGTAGCTGAAATAGGGGTCAAATAAATTATTTTTGTTTTACATAGTGTGTTTTGCGCAAGTTTCAGGATACTTTGCAAATGCAGAGATTTCATGGTGGTATACTAGAGAGGATTTATCTCTGGAAGTCAACGGTTCAAAGTACCAAAAAGTGGGAGAGGGGACTGTTGCAAACGCACACACACACACACACATAAAGACAGTTACAATAGAGGCTCAGTGAGAGAGAGTCATTAGAAAATGTTGGTTTGTGCATTATTTGTAGCCAAAGTTACACAGCTGTGCTTTTTCTGAAATGTATTCATTAATCTCACCGCTTTACTAAAAGTTTGTGCCCAGTAATGAGTGCAGTGGAAACTTTCAACTTGCTACTTCAGCCCTCCCGGCCCACCTTCGACCCCTCTGGGCAATCAGTGTCACTTTTCAAATCTCTGAGATGCATCGTTTCTCCAAGTTTCCTCACAATCTGATCAGCGCGGTGTGAAACACTGTGCGGTGGGTGGAAAACCAACAAATGACTGGAAGAGGAAAAAGTTCCCCTCCAACTACTGGAGTGAAATAAACAACAAAAAAAAAAAATGTAACCCCAACACTTTATTTTCTACAAATAAGTGCAGCAGCCATTTCATTAGCTGTAGCAGCAGTATAATTAAATGCCTGGTGACAACCATTTAACAGCGATGACCCGGGGTGTTGATGCCTTAAGTGGCGGAGCAGAGGTGTGGCGTGGCTCATAGCGGTTCGTGGCAGGTTGGAGCAGGTATTGGTTTGATGCTAATTGGGGCGGCATTGCAGTGGGCAAATAAGGCAGTGCTAATTGGCGGTCAGGGACACATTTCAAGGACATCTCAAACAGAGGCATCTGCTGCACAGCTGAGCAACTGCAAACAAACACACACGCACGTGCACAATCCTTGGACAAACAGTGGCATCTGTGCTTCTCAGCGGCAGACCGAGGCTGAGCAGAATGCCTGGTTGTTTTCTGCAACCAGCTACGCCATCTTTCTGATGGGATTCCACATTCGCCACCACTTTATCTGTTGAGACGGTGACTTCATACGGGTGTCTGGGCCCACGCGTGTGCATCACTCCGATCCTGCATGAGTCACATGAGTCACTGTCAGTGAAAAGGGAAAGTTGCAGACGTGCGAAGGGCAAACTCATCAAGCCCAGAAACCCGGCAGGATAGAGAAACACAAAAGCTTCCTTCTCTCCTCCAGACTGCTAAGAGCAGGATTAGACCTTCTTACCACAGAACAATGGGTTGTGCTGATAACGTAATGTTAATCAGTGATGCTTTTTCTCCCCCTCGTCCGTTGGCATTGGCGCCACGCTCGCTGTTAACTGTTTGAGAAACAGTTAACTGTTTGAGGAACACAAGTAATGTCCATGCCATCATCCCATGATGTGATACACAAGCAGACAGAAGCCAAGGCACCGAGGCTTCAGGAGGCCATCCACTTCTTCATTGCTTCACTGAAAAACACAGGAATTGAAGGGTTGAACTGGATTTGCGTTAGCCTTCATGGGTTTCATGCACTTTCATCATAAACGTGTCTAACTTTTGAATCTCTTGGCCTAAATGTAGGTCTTTCAGCTTATAATTATAGTGTTATCATATCTATTATAATTATACTGTGAAACTAATGTATAGTTTAGCTTTCAATGCTACTCATCATTTGAATCATCACAACACTATACAGGCTTTTACGATCTTTCATCTTGGACGACAAGTGAAGACACTTCTAACGCAATAATGTATGCAATCATTGCCTTTCATTCATTTTTGTGATAAAGAGCAACAATTGCTGTCAGCAAAATGTCAGCAACATTAACAGGGGAGTGAGGAAAACATCATTCATCTCTCTTCAACTTTTTTTAAATTTAAACAATTTCTGCTTTAACTGTTAAAACACAAGCAGTCCAGGCTGAAGATCTGAAGATCTTGCTGGAGACCGCAGCTGTCGTACCCCAGAT
This sequence comes from Datnioides undecimradiatus, assembly GCA_008933995.1. Lineage (NCBI taxonomy): Eukaryota > Metazoa > Chordata > Actinopteri > Lobotiformes > Datnioididae > Datnioides > Datnioides undecimradiatus. The sequence goes on from WARS01000013.1 coordinate 19,851,066, forward strand.
ATATCCCAAGACCTGTGCATTCACAAGCCTCTTGTCCAGCACTCTATATATATATATATACACACACACACACAGGTTCCAATTTACTTCTGCACTCTATTTAAAACAATAGTTGGTCACTCCATCAAGAGGAGTCTGTCTGCGCTGCCAAAACGAAAGCACTCCGCAAGGGCTATCACACAGCATTGAGTCATTTGAGTCATTTAACAACGACTTGATGTCAGATGACACGCTAAATTCGCAACAGACAGGTGTTTTCAGTTGTTTTTGGTGGTTAGACCCGCGCTCAGATGGGCTGAGCTATGCTCGGCATCAGTAAGGATGATAAAGCAGCAATTTGTTCCACCATAGTAGTTGCAGCAACAATAGCAGGGGAGTGAAGAAAATATCATTCAATCACAGTGTGCACAGAGAGAGAGAGAAAGAGCCCTGAGACGAGGTCTAATCAGCAGAAACAAGTGATATCAACTGCGTGGGTGGGAAATTGGTCTGTTGGGTACAGTAGTACTGAATGTATCGGACCAGAAAGGAAGTTCGATTTAATTGCCATTTCTCTGAAGAGTGGATGAACATCAGTGCTTTGAAACACGACAGTCGTGTGCCCTGATATTAAGAATCATGTTGACCCATCAACAAGTCCTCCAAGTTTGCACTGCTTGTCCATGCCTGACTCATATACTGTCCCTAATACTTCCTAATCTGACGCCACTATAGAGGGAACAACATCGTTGGTCTGTGTCCTCCAAAGCCTGTACATATAAGCATTTCAAAAACAACCCATTTCCTAAAATCACTCCACTAAGTTAAGGTTTGATATTTGCCCAAAACAGCTTGGTGTTTTTCCCCATGGACCATCAATGTCATGGTTACAGTAATAAACAGGGGAAGATCACGGTCATGGATAAAAGAAACGACTGTTGACTGTCAACATTTTCACGACCCATCCGTCCAACCAAACTCCCTCCCTGTCACTACAATGTAAAAATGTGTTGTTTTGGTGCGTTCGCCGGAGCGACTGATGCTGTCACTCTTTTTTTTCCCCTTCTGGAGGACAGTCCACTGATTTGTGTTGTCCTTCAGCATGTCAACAAAGGACGTTAGCAATGGTAAGTACCAAGAAATGGTCGACGTATTTTCGGAAGAAACACGGATGGCAACACAAAAAGAGATTGAAATTGCCAAAGGGTCAGCATCCGACTTCGAAGTTGAACTTTTCCGAGATGCACAGGCGTGTATGAACTTTAGTGGAACTCTCCTTCATCGTATCTACATGGATGCATGGAAAAACTATACATTAGAGGTCCACAGACTTCACGGGTCTGACAGTTGAACTTGTACTCTGTGTGGTAGTTGGGGGTCAGAAAGGTCTTGCAGCACTGTGTGTCTGAATGGGACCATTGCATGACTGATTTTCCAGTCTGAAAAAGTGTGTGTGTGTGTGTATGTCTGTGTCCGTGCATGTGTGTGTGTGTGTGTGTGTGTGTGCGTGTGTTCACCAACTGGTCAAGTTACTCTAGTCTCTTCTCTCCTCTCTGACTGCACGCCTCACTGGGCTAACACTGTCTGGAGCTCCTCCTGTGTGTTGGTGTGTGTGCGTGTGTGTGTGTGGTGTGTGGAAGAGAGGGAGAGACAGAGATGGAGAGAGAGAGAGTGTGTGTGTGAGAGAGACAGAGAGAAAGACAGCCAGCCCCTGGGAAGTAGGATGGTGTGATAACACTCAGAAATGATAGTTTAGCCCTGGAGAGCACTTGACACGCAATATCTCCTTCCTCAGATCGACACACACACAAACACACTCACACACACATACATGCACACACACAGCTGTCACAGTGAAGGGTAAACAAGCAGCGCCAAGGGCTTTGAGAGCAGGCAGGGAAAGGAGACTCGGCCTCATCTGTATGTGTGTGTGCCAGCGTCGGCGCGTGGGTGGGAGTGGCGTCTGTGTGTATGTCTGTGTGAAACATAAGTAAAGTGGACCAAATTGAGTATATTGCCACTCAAACAATAGACAGTGTGAGACCAGAGAGAAAAACGTACACAGTCAACACGGACGTGCAGCCTCCAGATCTCATCTCACCTCCTGTCTGAGTTTTCCCCAATTCCCCTCCCACCTTTCACCAGCTGACACAACAATATCAGACATATAGGTGCGTCGGGTGGTATGGCAGCATATAAGGTTCCCTGTACGTTCCACGCACGAAACCTTTATCTTCAAACGTTCTGAATAACCATCGCTAAGCCTGGCGCCCTGAGATATTGTGAAATGAACAGGGTGTGTATCAATGCAAATAGGGGCTCTGTGCACAAAATCAAATTTCCCACTGTGAAAGCTTTACGTGAAGGAGGCACGAGAATTATCTAATCACCCCGCGTGTGGAGTGGGGTTTTTTTGTGTGTGAAGAAAAATAACCCCTGATCGCTAAAGCTGGGAATAGATGGCTTATTAAACCTGCAAAAAATGATATAGTAACTGCAGTGCAACCACCTCAGTGTCAATCATCGTTTGTCTCCTACAGACAGTGTGCACCTGATTGGTTAGACATTATACTGTCTAGCGTAACTAGCATGCAACCGCTTCCCTTATTTACAAATGTGCTGTAGAATCGCGCGCGGCCTCGTTTTACTGGTGGAGTGTAATGAATGTTAATTTGCTTGTAATTTATCTGCAGTATCACAGTTTCTTTGGGTTGTTGATCAGCATTTCTATTAGAGCACTGAGACTGAAACGGCGCCTCAGCTGCTCCGTGCCAGCCAGCTTGTTGTTTCTTACTGAATCATGCTCCATGACTGGAAGCTTATCTGAGTCCCAGCTGAGAGAGTCCACACTTGAAACGCTTGAAACTAAGCTTCCAATAATGCTCCAAGTTGGTAAAATCCCACTGCTGTCCAAATGAGCATTTAAGATAATGTCAGCGTATGACACTTGGAACTTGGGTAGTCTGCTGTTTGTCTTTTGTACACACTGTTTGTCACTGTGTTACGAAGCATCATCTAAATGGATTAGTGTTGGGGCTACTGTACAAAAGCTGTGAAGTGAAAGCTTTAAAAGGTTACATTGGACTAAATGATTGTTTCCTCTCACTGACCTATTATGGTCCTGATTTTCTGGTCAGTCGCCACATGTGACTCAAATGTTAGCTTGCATCATGTGAAATCTCAAATGTCTACTTTAACGTATGTTCACTTTGTGAATTGCAGGCCGTACGGTAGCTGTGCAAAGGTTTTGACTTGTGCGCTTGATAAAACAACGGTCAAACAATAAGAAAAGCAGGAACTGGGGATGAGTAGACCACTTTGCAGCCAAGTCTTTAGCTGGACATGAACTAGAAGGATGAGTTTACAAGTTAATCTCTAAGCAGCAATGCAAGATGCAGGATGAGCATATACCTTATAGTCAAGCTGAATGGTTGGATGTACAAAGACTGTGACGTGAAAGCTGTGAAAAGACTTACAGTTGCATCAAAACTCTGTGAGTTACAGCGCGTCCACTGAAGGCAGCCGACAAAACAGGGGGGTGGAGGTAACAGAAGGTGAGAAGTAGCCTGGGTGTCACTCGACCAAAGGTAAACTTCTGAATTATTTGAGTGATCTGCAGAGGAAGACAGACAACCTCAGGTAGAAATGAAAAATTATAGCCCGAGCAAGGATTCCTGCAAGCGTCCCTTTACATTTGTCAAATTACTCTTCACCAAGGACAAGTGCTACTCTGCGAGCGACAAAGCAGAAAATCGCCAAGAAAAGATACACAGAGGGTGAAAGGCACAGAGACACATGACTTCTGCAGGACATGCCGGGGAAACCAAAACAAAAGTGGAGAATGTCCAAGAGCATTGTCAGCCTCGGGGCACAGTGGAGGCCTCTCTCTCTCTCAGGTGCACAAACAGAAGACCAGATGTTTGAGACTTTATGGGAGCTCATGAAAGAAGCACATGGGACCCCAAAGTTTAATGCAAGCAGCACATTAAATAATAGTTTCTGCAAAATTGGGGGCAGCGTTGCGTGATTGCCAGTTTATTATAAATCACTTACTAACTGACAGAGTATTGAAAAAGAAAAAGTCTGTTGGGAAAAAAAAAAAAAACAGACGGACATGAAATTCAAATTCAACAGAAGAAACAGAAAAGACAGATTTGGAATTTAATATCTGGACCTGGAAAACACATTTGGTTCACACAGGCCAGTGACCCGCAATCGATTTCCTTAGAGAAAAAATCTAGTTAAAGTCTATTTCCAAAACATACAGATATGCTTCACAGCTATGTAATTCACCACAGCATGGCAGCACCTGGAAATTGGTATCATGGCAGGGTGCACATCTCCCCTCTAGCACTCACTGCTGCAATGGAGGAAATCATTAGGGCATCAAAATGGGTTGTGGGAGGAGAAAGGCAGCGGGGAGGATTCACCTCCCACCCATCAGGGTGTGATTAAATAACGTGACAACCATAGTTACAATAGCAGACTTGTGTGTGTGTGTGTGTGTGTGTATATATATACACACAATATATATAAAATGGTGTTGAACTGAAGCCACGCAAGTCAAGAACATATTTGAATAATGTTGAAGAAGGCTGCCAGACGCTTAGTAAAATAATAATCCTCAGAGTAAAAGAGCAGATTACCAGAGAATGTGATCATAGAAAAGATGCAGGAACACAAGAATTGATAATATCCATAATGTCAAAATACTGTACATCAAACTGAGGCTTGAGTTTGACACGTTTTTTTGAGATGAGGTGGTGTGACCATGCGGTACTCTGTGAACAAAGGGTCTGGATCCTGACCAGTCCTAAGGAAAGTATCCCAGCTGACACTGACGTCCACAATCCACTTCATCACACACCGTGCAGGCTCCCCGACTATGTTGGATAAGGTGAAGTAATGTCATTAAAGCAGCACTGATCAAGATTTTGGAAAGCAATAATAATAATAATAATAATAATGCATGTAGTTTACAAATGTAACAAACCAATAGAAACTCATCACTGAACTCTGCAGCGCTTCCCAGCTCTACTGAGCCTTTAAGCCCCTTGTAGCTCACCTTTTAGCGTGCAAACTCTCAATACCTGCAGTGGGTGAATGTTCTTAGTGAAACTAAGCTGGTAAATAACATATCTGAGCATTTAGCTGCTAAAGACTGTTATTTTTTTAACTAGAATTGGTGGACAGAGATAGAAGAGAGTGAAAATAGGACCAACGTACCTGGGAAGACAATCTCAAATTAATGCTAATCTTGCCCCACTTCTACAGGAAGCTGTCTCGCAACATTATAAAGTGATAACGTGTCCAGTGTCGTATTTTGCATATTGTCGTGGTGTTCTTCTGCCCGAAACAGCTGCTAAACATTTACTCAACAGAGCTTTAATTAGACTTCTTTGTGATAAACCTGGGCATGAAATACTTATTTTTAGTTTAATTACATAGTATTTTATCTACATTTATATATGTAGTGTTTCATGTATCGATACCGTGTGTGTCTCAGGATTTTAATTATCTAATCGATTAACTACTGATGATCTCTCTGCTTGTGATTGCTAGCCGATTAATGTCATGAGTAGGCCACAGCAGCATGCAGTGCTCATACTGAGTAAACAGTCATCACACGGGAAGATGCAGGCTTGAGCACATGAAGTTACAAAAACAGACGCATACTGTACATTTGCATGTTAGAACCCAAAGTAGCTCATGGGATGCTGCGTTTCAGAAATTACGTAAACTCCTTCTTTCCTGGTTTAAAAGTGCTGAATCACACATAAACATGAAAAGCCCTTTTCATCAGCCCCTTACCCACTGTGCTATCTTCTAAACCCCGGGGCCACAAATGGAGCTTTAATGTAGCTGCCAGCCGAGCCACTTCAACACCAACACACAGCCCGAGACCGCTCCGAAACTCCACCACAGGGAGAGAATATATCTCCTCTATCCTTCATATGGGGTCCAGTGTAAGCGGCTGGGGTATTGTGAACGCTGAACATTATGAACTTTTCACGGGCCACGAGATGACAGAACAGTCTGCTGAGTCTGCAGCGCGCAGATCACAGTGGGGAGAGAGAAACTCCTTTGGTGTTGACACGCAGCAGCCACCATTGCCCACAGCTAATGTCACACAAACTGCTACAGGGGGAAGGAGGATTTTTCACCACTGCACTCGCTCCGGTTTCTGTCAGAACTGTGTCCCAAGGCTAAAGATGAAATGGTCTTCATAACGTCTGCCAATATCAACAAGAAAACACACGCACATAAACTCGAATGTGCTCGAACGCCGGTGCCCAACAGCTTCTCAAACTGTTCTTGAGGGTGATCAGAATGAATTTGCATATTTTCTTAAATGTAAGCACTGAACTTTGTAATTATGCGAAGCCCTGAGTGTGTGCGATAGACTGTGCCCGTAATTGTTTGTGTATGGGAAGAGAGGGCATGTTTTCAGCAGCAACGAAAGGGGAGGTGCCCCTCGCTGAATGCGGCCCCTCTAGCAGCTGTCTAACACAGCTGTGGCAATTCATAAAAGATACTCTCGCGCACACACATTATCATAAACACACACACACACACACACACGCACACACACGTACGGTGTTAAATCTAAGAAGGCCTCCTGGGGACGACACCTTCCTCCTCATGTTTCCGTGACACAGGCGATGATAATTAGACTAATTCAAAGTCTCCTCAGAGCGAGGGACGGAGACGAGGCGAAGGCAGGCAGACACCCCTAAAAGCGCTGCAGCAAGGTAGACACGCGCACACACAGGGTTGATGTGGAGTTCATCCAGCTAACTGCCATATTGTAGCATAACATTTTTGCACCAGGAGATCCATACCTTATTGCAGGCAGGACTTGGGAGTAAGCAGTGGCTGAATTGGGATTGGGTAGCTACCGCAGGGGGCTTCTGGACCGTGACCAGAGGAAAAGGCTGCAGGGTGATGGAGGATGGACGACTGACCTCTGCAAAGCTACTGAACTCTAGCGATAGTTTCCGAAACTCGAAAGTTATGCACTTCCTCTGAGCATCACATTCAGGTTGAGTACACTGTAGATTACTTTTTATCACTACTGGAAGAAATAATGTTTAGTGAATTTCATAGTTCATAGGCTTCAGAAATCACATATTTCATGAACTTTTAAGAACCGTACCTTACAGTGAGGCTATAAATTTGTAATTCAACAGACTACATTGCAAATAACCATTTAAATATAAAGATAATAATCTACTCAACACATAAGAACTCAAAACAAAAACTGCAGGTGTGACAAGAAGCCATTTAAAGTCCTCAAAGACTTGGTGGTAAATGTGCAGTGTGTGATGCTCCATGGGGAAAGTTGAGAGAGGATCGGCTTTAAAGGGGACATATTGTGAAAAACACGTTTTTTCTTGCCTCCACATATTTAAGCTAGTCCCCCCTCAGCCGAGCAGCTCAGAGAGTGAGGAAGGCAGACAGGTCCTGCATCATCTCTGCAGCCCACCCTCTGGTAACATGGGGCTCCTACAGGCCGTTCAGATCCAGCTCCTGTCGTTACGTAACCACAGGAGTGATTTACAGAGGCCGTCCTCCTCTGAGTGAAACCGCTGAGAGGGGGCGTTCATCCCGCTAGGTGAAGCTCTCTGTTTCCGGCGGTAAGCTAGCGGTGTGTGGCGATGTCGTCGGTCAGAGCCAGACATGCAGACTGCTCTGTTGTTGGTTGTAAACACCAACACAAATGCCGATATTCTGTCCCAGCCCCAGAAGACCAGAGGAGACCGTGGCTGCGTTTGATTCTTTCCAACCGTATCCTCCAACTGTTCGCCGTCAGACTCTGGGGCGTAGCTATAGTGTACAGCCGCGGGCTGTTCGTCAGGAGCGGCAGCCATGTTGGATACCGGTCCTGCACTGCTCTGCACGCTCCCCCTCCATATGTCATTTAGGCAGCCAATCAGCGCAGAGCCTCATTATCATAGCCTCCCCGCCCACTCAGAGCTCCACATAGATAATGAGGGTAGAGAGTTGGAGGCTGCAGACCCTCCACAGAGGCTGAATTGTTTATTCTTTTCACAAAAAAATTTCAAAAGCTCGTTTTTAAGACATCCAGGACCTGTTTAAAACAGCCTTCAGCTGCCACAATATGTCCCCTTCAATGCAGATGTTCTCTGACATGAGGGAGCCACAACCTGGTAACAAGCAGTTGCCGCTCTTTGTGAGTCTGTCACAAAAGTGGAGCAGTTGAGAAAGTTGAGAAAAAAACCCAAAATGGGAGGTTTTGAACAACAAAAAACATGCATGGAAGCACATCACTCCACTCAGGAAGTGAACTATTTTACCGTGAGAGCGGTACAGTGGAAGCTGTATCCCTAGAAGTTACATCCTTCATTGGCATTGAACGCTAGCGGCGGACATAAATTCTAAGGTGCAGAATCATCCATATTGGAAGTAGGTAAACATGTAGTGCATACAGCTTTCATATGGGAGACTAGAGTTTGCTTCCCGTCACAGACTGCAATTTACTCTTCATCTTCACCACCAGCCAAGTATTTTAGATGCAAACCTCACAATACAGCCGCAAGATGTGCAGACACTGTAGGAAGCAAGTTCTTTAAACAGGGCTGCACAGCTTGACTCAGAGGTTCATGCAATGTGTTCCTCTTTTCAGTTCAATACCACATTAAACTATATCAGGCAACATGACTTTTAATGCCTTTACTGATCAGACGCGACGTGATCCAGTTAGTCTGTGCATGTTGCATTTCCTGTTTTATTTTGTTGTTTCGGTTCCTGTCCCGATGTCACCCACCTACCCCGCTTCCTTGATTGTTCCCACCTGTGTGTCATCACACACCTGCCCCTGATTTTCCCGGTAGCAAACCCTATTTATGTACCTCTGTGTTTTCTTTGTTGCTCTGACAGATTGTCTCCTGTGTGTTTGTGTCTTTCCTGCATCACCTCATGTTGGTTTTTCCATGTTTTTTTGACTTGGCTGTGTTTATTGGACTCTTGATTAAGTTCCTTCCTGCCTGCGTATGACAAATTTTGCCTTTTGCCGTTTTTCTAAATTTTACCTCATGCTCTGTGTGGCTCTTTGCACCTGAGTCTTTGCTTCACCCAGAGTTGTTAGACAAAACATCTGAGTTTGACAAAGTGAGAGAAAGTAAAAGTGTGCATCCTGCATATGGTTCACTCCTAAAATCCCAGCGCACCACAGAGCGTCTCTCCTGCCGGGCTGCTGACAGCGCTGTCAGCCGAAGAGTCAATCACAGTGGACGGCGGTGGAGGAAGTTGTACCACCGTCTGGTTCTAAAGTTGTTTAGCCGACTTCACTGACAGTCATCACCGGAGCAGAGAGCTTTGCAGCAGCCAGCAGACTGGAGTCACAGCGCTCTGCCTCATGCTGTCCGGCGTCACACTGTCCTCAGTTTCTGTTTTACTTCTCTGCTTCCATCACTGTTAGTTTTATGGTTTGTGGTCAATTTGAGATGTAGTTTATAAAGTTTATAGCCTGCAATGCTGCTGTTCCTGCATTGTTTCCATGCAGATTTAAAAAAATTTAAAGTATAGACATTCGACTGACAAAGTGCAGTCGATTTGATGTCTTCTTGACTGTCCACATTCAGATTTAAATCTGAATTTAACCTTGTTTATGACCCAAATCATAGCTTGTTCTTGCTTGTTAATGTGCTTGTGAGCTAAAAACATACCTCTGCTGTGTCGAAAGGTGTCAGCCATATGAAAGCACAGGTATGGTGACATAAAAGGATAGCTGTGATTAGTCTTTCCATAACTGAAATTGTCTATCCTGAAACACTGGTTTCATGTGCAATCTCGCCTTTAGACTCCAATATCTACCATTTGGCTTTTGCCCCAGTGGTGCTATCAAAGTAAAGTTAATGGGGTCGCTGAAACTATTAATGGCATCTTCAGGGAAACCAGAATATTCCCAGCAAATCTCATTGCAAACCAAGCAGCAGTTGCTGATGTGGTTTACTCCGAACCAAGGTGTTTAACAGTTTCAACCTGCGTCGCCATTATTATGCAAAAATGTATTATTTCGAATGAATCCGGTGCATGCACGGGCTGACACAGACAGTCCTGTTCAGACTCTACGATAACTACTTTGATCCAAGAGACAGTCAAAGTAAAGAGGAGGGGATATAAAGCTCGGTCTCGCTGACTGATGGAGCTCTTTGAGCGTCGCAGTGTTTGTACAAAGACAGCACTAACATACAGTAAATAAGGCTTGAGGTGTGTAGCTGCTTCATCTGCCGGAGCATAATGTAACTGAAGTATCTTTTAATGGGACATTACACTTGTCTAAACAGCCCTGCTGAGACTCATAACCCTCTGCTGCGCGTGTCTGTCACACGCCCAGTCTGTTGCAGTACTGCTGCTGTTGCATCAAGCTTCAGAGATCATTTAATTGTAAGTGTCAAATTTAATTCTTTCAGCGTCAGGACGGCTGCTTAACAGACTTTGTTTGCCTTCTTGCGCTCACTCTTTCCTGACTTATTAACCTCTTCAGACAACGGGTTTCCACTGTTAAAGACTTATCTTATACTGTGTTTGAAGGCCGCCTCCAACATTCAGCTCGCGGCCATTTAACCAAACTTGCTACAGCTGTAAGACATTTATTTCCACACGTGTGAACCAGAAACCCCGAACAGGTATCTGCATATTGACCGATTTAAAAAACATGCCATTCTGCAAATTAAAGGGCCCCTTTGATAGCACACATCCGTCGAATGTCTTGCATCGATGAGGGTCTGCAAACTGAAGAAACTGGATTAATTTCTTTGGTCAGACACCAGGTAGAAACATAATTATAAAGACTGTAAAAAAAAGGTTATAAGCAGCTGTGGTCAGGGAGGGACCTCCACAAAATGACATCAGATGACCTCTCTGATGTGACTGGATGATATTCAAGTTCCAATAACAGTCTGATATTGCATTGATATGCTGGCCTGAACCCGTCTTCTTCGCTGTAATGAAACACAAGACCAGTGACAGGATGGGTCGGGGGGGTCAAACAAATTCGAGGAATCAAATCCAATAATAGTTCTGAATTTCACCTGTGACCCACAAGTGACGACGGTATAAGAACTTTAGGTCAACTGTCATTAAAGCGGGCAAACTCAAGCTTTGGTAAAGCATTATGTATTTTTCAGATAGTAAAGATTAATGTTACCATTCAAACAAATTGTTCAATATGTTGACAGCGGCCATAGTTTCTTTCCTTTGAGTCCTCAGCAATCCCATGTGGCGTCTCTGGCCGACAACAGCGCCGTGGAGCAGCTTCTACATGCGCGCACGAGGATGGCGTCCACATTCCTTCCACTGGCTTCATGCTATTGTGTCGGTGGAAGTGTTTTAAGAGGGGAAAAAGTGCGTTGATCAAGTTTGCAAGACTTTAAACAGGATGTGTTTTCTCTTAGAAACAATGAATGTCAACATACATTTGTTTCGCGAAGATGCCAAAGTGTACCTTTAAGTAGGGCTTGCTTTAGTTGCATTAGTGCCCAACTAGTTTGCCTCGGTCAAAGTTAAGTTCTCTTTGTCTGATTTACATAATGTATATTGTTTTTCCCCCTATATAAACAGAAATATAATGTAAGCAAGCCAGAACAGACCTGGGGTAGATGTTTCCCCTGTTTCCAGTCCTTCTACTAAGCTAATCTAACCACGCTGGTGCTCCAGCTCTGCACGCACAGACCTGAGACCTGAGAAATTTCCCAACCTGTTGAACAACTTTGCTTTAAATGAATCTCAGTAGCTTTCTCTCACTGGGATTTGAAAATAGCTTTGAATGTGACTTAGCTGTATATAACTAAACAACATCAGTCTACAGTAAAACTTCCTGGGAAGCTGTACCCTTCCTCAACCAAACAAATAGCTGTCTCACTTTAATGCTAGGCCTCTGCATCGTCCTCCTTTCTGTCATGGCTAGGGCAATATGGTTGGCACCGAGGGGGGGGAGGGGTGCCATTCATGCGAATAGGGGACAAGCAGAGGGCTTGTCATTCACCTTGGCTGGAGCCAGTGTTTAGGGCTACCGATAGCCATAATCATACCAATCCACACAAAACCCCCCTCAGCCTGGGCTCGCTGCAGCCAAGGGCATGGATTACCACAAAAAACCAATTTGGAGAGACCGGCGCGCGCCGCGTCCATCGGAGTCGGAGCGGATATGAGAGGCAGGTTCTTTGTTCTCCCTGATATTTATCTGTCCAAGGCCGAACAGGAGAGGAGATGTCGCTCTAAAGAGAGGTCTCCCAGGTTCGGCGGCCCGGTATTAAACTGATCTATGCATGTACCCCGGGGAGATAACAGCACACACCGCAGATCGGCTCACGGGAACAATCTGAGAGAAAGTGGCACACGGATGCATGTGGAAGGGCTGCTGCAGCAGGGGTGTTGGGTGGGATCGCTGCCAAACACATCACCTCTTAATCAGGGCTGTAGTAAAGGATGAGCCCATTTAAAGTCGGTCTGGTCCGCGTTTAGCCTTCTTTTTGGGCTGACATAAATCTTTGAAAATGTAAAAACTTGAATCATGTATTTAAAAGAAAAAATGCATGAATAGACGCATCAGTTATTAACGATCATTATTACCTCAAATTCACAGTTCTATCCACTCGTAGGCAACTATAATTCTCGTGCCACTAATTACTATTTAATTGTCATCCACTATCAAGACTGTGAAACATATTTCCTTTGAGGCGTCCTGTGTGGATAAAACATAAACCTCCCCTGTCTTTCAGTTTTCATCAGAAGCCTGTCCCCACTCATTAAAAACTTGATTTTTCAAAGACTTGTCAGACAGTACTCTATGAACACTACCCTAATCTATGTGTGAAGTCGATTATCCTTGACTAGCCGCCTGTAAATCTGGACCCAGTCCCAGTCTCAGCCTCGCTGGTACCAACGCGTGTCAGCAGCAAGGTGAAAAAGTAGCAATTACATAAAAGAAAGCAAGTCAGAGCGAGGCTCTCCTTGCTTCTCCCATTCTCTGCCTCCTCCTCTGGGTTAAATCGGCAAGATCAATCCACAGCTGTGAAGTAGGGAGGGCACCTTGAAAATGCTGCTATTTATTTGTTTGAAATGTACCTTTCCTTTCTAGTCCTCTTAAGGCCACCTGGGAATCCGCCATTGATTTCCACTTCAATAACTTGACCTCTGACCCCCGAAAGGGACGTGACGTCCCTTGGCTGGCTACTCACAGCCAGATGTGGTGAGGGAAATCTCCAAGCCTCTATTTCATGGTCTCACTCATTTACATGATTTAAAGTAAAGAGATTTTTTTTTTTTCCACTTAGGTTAATTGCAGTCTCTATGTGGGTGCACAACAAGAGAGCAATGGGCAGTCGCAGACTCGCAGCTGTTTCATATTTTTCCAAAAGCTCAAAAGGCCAGCAGCCTCCATTTCAGCTGTGAACCCTGAATCACAGAGAGAGAAAATTGGAACATTCACATGCGTCTTGTAGACCGAGATAATCTTTGAGCAGTCGCGTATCTTTCCTAACGTGCGACTGTTTCAGTCTCCAGTCTCATTTTGGCGTACGCGAGCCATGTGTGAGTGCAATACGAGGGGACTTTTGCTGTTTGCAGATGGCCTCCCTGTCTGTAATGAAGTCAGGACCACCTGAGGAGACGCTGTCAACCAGCGCAGAGTCAGCCGCAGGATTCACCCAGCTTTGCAATCGCGGAAAACTGTGATGGAGCATATGCAACCCAAGACCACAGCAGATTACAGAGATTGAGCGGTATAGCGCATCAATCAATATTGTCCTAATTATACAGGAAAGCTGCATCTCTGCTGCTGTGGGATCACGTACTGAACCGAGCACATCAATTTGCACAAGTTATTGTGTTTTCTTCGGGGGAAGTATGACAGTAGATTTGAATAATAACACAGTGATGACTTCATTTGTATAATGCAACAAAAGGTCCCCAAAGTGCCTCGCATTATCAAGAACTAAAAAAAGATAAAAAGTGGAAAGGAGACGGAGGACGGAGCAGAGATAACACCTTTACTGTGGGCTCGAGAGCTGAACCCCGGTCAACCTAACTTGCATAATTCAGTGTTTTTCTAAGGGCGCAGATATTTAATTGCATAAACACATAAAAAGGTACAAGATCTTCTGTAAAGAGAACAGTGCTTATAAGGCGGTCTGTTCTTCTAGTTTGAGGTACATGAAGAATGCATGTTTACCTTAGGAACGTGCATGCTTTTTCATGCATCAAAGGCATTTATTTTTCCTTCCTTTCAAATTCTGCATTTTGCAAATAATCATTTCTGAATCAGGAACATGCACTCTGTCCTGATTAATGCAGGAAGTGACTGATATGGAAATGTGTGTACTATAAAATGTCTAAAAATGAGATTAGATCTCAGTACATCGCGTTGATGTCTGAAGGTGATTTTGCCTCCAACAGGCAAATCTTTATACGTTTACATATGATGCGTCACCTTAGGATGAGCCTCCCTTTTACTCTTTCTCTCTCACTCCTCACCCTTGTGAGTAGCCAGGCATGAACATGGCAGATGGTTGCAACCCAAGGATTCAGAACAACCAACTGTAACTGGGCCATGCCTCTCTGCTGTCTGTCCTTGTCTAGCCCTAACCCTAAACACTGAATAAGTGACCCAAAAAATATATATGTGTGTGTGTGTGTGTGCATTTCCAGGCTTGGAAGCAACAAACTGCATTTACTCCCGTTAGTGTAAAGTTGTTTGTGCATTATTTTTAATAAAAGATCGGTTCAGTCCCATTGCACGACAAAGCAACATACGGTTGATGAAGTAAACCCGTGATGTATGCGTCTACTGTCAGAGAAGTGAAACCCACATTGCTGTTTTTAACCGTCTGACACAGCGGGGACTGAATACAGCCCACGGTGTCGAACAATAGCCGGTTTGACCAGTGTCCAGAAGGTCAGCGGAGACAATGTCATGCTATCAGTCGTGGGATTACATCTGGAAAAGCTTGGCTGTTTTAGTGCACCCCTCCTCCCTTCATTTCTAATTGTCAGCAGCTCACAAAAATAGGGTGTAATTGTGAGCGAGAGGGATGGGGGTGTGTTATTTCAGCGCAGAGCAATACAGGAGACACCTGCTTTTCCTCTGCAGAATACTCTGGCTCTGTCCCATCTGGCTTCGGGTTGCGAAGTGGTTTACTGAGCAGGAAAAATGTGAAGAAATAAAATCCTGCGCTCTCCGGGCCTTGCCCCCCCCCCCAGCACCACAGCCCATCTTACACCAGAACGTTCTACCTAGTCTAGATCTAGCCTGACCTAGATCCAGTGTGGAAGCTACGGCTATATTTCATTTCTCATCGCCCTGTGTTGTCAGTTAATAACCTGCAACCTGGGAGGAAGCATTGCTCCACGGCAGATAGATAGCACCAAATCACCGTCATGTGTGCTCAATAGGGCACCGGGGATCATTATTTCTGATTGGACCTTTCAAGTGTTTCACCAGGCAGAAAAAAAAAAAAAACGTCCAGGGAATCATAATTCCCCCAATGAGACCCGTGTCTTGAACATGAAACGTTTACCTGAACACAAAATCATTTTTACATCAGTGAGGCGTCGGGAGGGGGAATAAATGACACGTCTACGAGTCAGGGCTGATGCAACGGATAGAGTGTGATGAAGGGATGATGAGCGGATATTCAAGATGATGGTGGGAGATGATCCGTGGAGAGGAGAGTGACATCCGTAACCTCCATAATCGTGTCTGTGGCGCAGCAGGGGGGGCGGAATTCAGCTGGCTCACTGAATAGACGGTTTAATCGCCCAAATAAAAATCACTTAACGCGGCCCTCCACGCCTGTCCTAAAAGGATTGGAAAGAAGAAGTGAGGTAACCCGCCACTTCATTGTACCGACCACGCCTTCAACCTCCGCTCCATCCACCCGCGGTCTAACTACTTGAACGCCATCTGCTTGTTGGCTCACTGGAGAGGGGTCAGAGACGGGGCATCTGAGCAGCCAATTTCGGCACTTTAAAATCTCTCCAAGTTACCAGCACCCTTCTCAGTCACATCACACACACACACACACACACTGGCAGGCTGAGGGGAAAAACTGGGAAACCGCTAATCACCGTGGCAGGGTGCTCACTTTAAGAGCCAGGCAGAAGATGTCTGTCAGTCGCAGGGGCGAGCGGGGGCCGGGTCTCGAAGTCGAGAGGAAATGAGACGACGGGTCCGCCCCTGCGTGTGTTTTTTTTTTTTTTCCCATCAGCCCTAGTTAAGATTGGCCATGTTTGAAGGGTCAATCAGCCGTCATCCAATCTTTTCTGAGCCTCTCCTCTTACACTTCTGGTGCGTTATGATGGCTGCTGTTTGAAACACGAACACAGAAAATGTTGAGCACATCAAAGACTTTGCTCCCTCCCTCTCCTTCCCCCTATCTATCTCACATCATCTCGCTCGGCCTCTGTGATGTGCGCATGAATGAGTGTATGTGAATGCTGAGCGTGTGCGCGTGTCTGTGTGTGTGTGTGTGTGTGTGTCTGCGCACACAGACAACTAGAGAGGAGGGCCGGCGGTGTGTTGCCCCCGGGGCTCGGACCTGATCAAAGCAGAGTCTGTCAGTTTGCAGGTACACAAACAGCCAGCCTGTACACACACACACACACACACACACACATACACACGGCACAAAACAGAGAGGGAGAGATAGGGGGAAAGAGAGGGGGCGAGAGACACTGACACAGAGAGGGAGAAGGAGGTTTGGGGAGAGCTGCCGAGATCAGAAAGAATCATTCTGTCTTAAATCAGGGTTATGTGGAGGTCATGAAGCCTCGGCGAGCACCACTTCTCACTCACCTCAGTATGATAGAGCAAGTACGAGGGAAAGTAGACTGAGTTAAAGGTTGGACTCTTCCAACGGGGGGAGAAGTCATGAAGGCAACCTGCTGCTTTACTGAAAACAAGTCCTTGTTGCACTGGCCTTCAGAATTAGACGGAGCTCTACTGTCAGGTTTTTGTAAATCACTGCTGAGTCAGTTTTGAAGAGTGCCTCCACGGTTTGAACTTTCTGATCGTTCAGGACCACCACGTGTGACGGTGCTGCAGGGCTACCAGATGTAACCTGAGCATAAATCAATCAGGCATTTGATTTAATGTGCGAAAAGTGTTGAAAATAGAAACTGGAGTGGGATTTCCCCCTTGCCCACATGCCCAGTGTTGCCTCTAGGGGTCAGACGTTGCATTAAAACAGCAACTGAACGTGTTTTCTTTGGCCACTTGGAGACGGATTCTCACGTCAAGTCGAGCATCACGCAGGTTTGACATTTTATGCTGATGCGGCTGTCACCAAGACCGACACCTGCAGCATTAGCATCAAATCAGAGTTGCATATTTATCGCCTGATAAGCGTCAGTCTGACGTTCACTCCACTTTAACACGTCCCGAGGAATTCTGGCTCTTTAGCCGCAAAATGCATCAAAGCGCTCCGTAGCCGAACGCTACTACACGTGTTCGTCTGCTCATCTGGAGCTGCAAGTGATGCTGATGAAAGCGGTGAGAATGAACCAAAAAAAAAAAAGTAAAGTTTATTTCCATAAAATCAGCTCGGAGACGCTAAAATGTCTCGTAAAGCTGAGGGGAGTTAAAATTCTGTGTTGGTTTGTCACTGTGAGCAGCCCCTCCCACATTAGATTCATTTATCATTTAAACGATATTAATTTGTGCAGCTTCAAACATTTGTTGTGCTGTGGCATGGTTTCTGGCCACCAGAACATAATATAAATGCATTACATTCTGGTAAGTGTAGAAATACGTTTATAAAGTTAAAATGAAGTGATGAATGAAAAGACTTTGCTCCCTGTGTTTCCAATGAATCTCAATATATTTGTAATTTGAGGTCAATTAAAAATGAATAAAATTCCAGCGCAGGGGTAAAGTCTTTTTTTTTTCTTTTACAAATATAAATAAATCACTGATTGGGGAAATGTGTTTGTATCTATAACATAATTTATTATGTATAACACTTTAAGTAAATAACTAACCCGTCAGTCGAACAAAACCAAAAAGCCTTTAACTGTCCTCCTCCTTAAAAGGTTAAATTACAAATTCTCTTTCATTGAAACAAAATACGTAAATGTCAAATAAGTCTGTTACTAAGGAAACCCAGCATTTGTAAGGGAATTAACTCATACACAGAGAAAAAAATCTTTTATTTTTCATTTTTTTGGTCTGAAATCGACTTGAAATGACATCCTCTGTGGTTGTCGTGAAGAAACAGAATGCAAACAGGAGCTCTTCGGATGTCTCCTGCATATTTTATTTTACTTCTCAGCTCCTTAAATGATTTCCTTTCATCCGCTGAGTTCAAATTTCAGCATCTTAAAACGAATATTGATAAAAGTCCAAGGAACTGAACTTGAACTGGTCGCGTTGGACCAATCTGGACATCCAGGACTGTGAACCTGCATCAGTGCTTCATGATTTTAGCTCGATCAAACCCTTTCGCCTATGCTGCATCCTGACACACTGTATGTGCAGTCAGTTCGTCTCCTAACCCGTCCTTTTGCCTGTATCCGCTAACTACCCCATCACAGACTCGGAGAAACAACCATCGGCTCCAATGTCACTGCAGACGTGTCTTCGGCAGCGCGGCCGGCACGTCAATACTCCCGAAATGACACACGCGCGCCGACTTTGCTCAGACTCTCAAACGTAGCATTACATTCGGAGCGAGGCTAAAAGGTTGTTTAGATGAATTAAAGCATCGAGCATTCCCGACACGTAGCTGACGGCTGTGTCTCTCGGAAAAAGAAAAGGAGAGGGGGAAAAAAAAAAAAATAAGTTGGGAACCAGAGGGGGGAAAATAGAGCACATCAATTGGCCGGGAAAATGAGAAAGTTTGTCCCTGACGCCCCTGTCAGAATGAACGATTAAGATATCTAATATGATGTTTAAAGCTGTGGGGCAGGCGAACTGATAACGGCTCGATAAGGCCTCTCTCCTCGCTCATCCTCGCACGCTAATTAGCTTCTTGCTTCTTTTTGTGTGTGTGTGTGTGTGTGTGTAGGGGGGGGGGCTGGGTTTATCTATTTAAAAAGCTTTGAAGGAAGAGAGAGGCACCTGCATCAATCATAATTATTTTACTCATACTAAAATTAGCCAAAGAGAGAAGGAACACAGTCTCCTTCAGAAAGCAACGCAGGAAGACTGAAGGGGGTGTGTGTGTGTGTGAAGGAGAGATAGAGTGTGTGTGTGTGTGTGTGTGTGTGAGTGAGTGAAAGAGAGAAAGAGGGATGAGGTGAATCGATAAATATCACTCCGGCTGATTGGACCTAATTAGAGACATAGAGAGGAATTCTGGACGAGACTGGCTGGAATTGAGTTGGCCAAGTTGTCAGAGCCAATTAGGCCGCTGTATTATTGCAGCAGAGAGAAAACACACAGATTAGATTAAGTTTTACGCCTGTGCGTGCGTGTGCGTGTGTGTGCATATCAGAATGGTGACGCTTCCAGGGAAAACATGGCCAGGTGAGTGTAACTGTTCTCCCGTGGTGTGATAAACTGCGATACAACAACAATGATAATCACTCACAGCTTATCATGCGCACGCGGGGGCACACGTCGCGCGCACTGACAAACACTCTCTCTATCACGCAACTCTCCAGCTGTCAGCTGCTGGGCATGCAGCTGTGGAGATCTCCCAAACACACTTTTAGCTGGATCTCTAACTTATTGTGGGTTCGACCGCGTTCGTTCTCGTGCGTTCGTGTGTGTGTGTGCGCACACGCATCTGCGCATGAACGCGTGCCAACGTTTGATTCGGGTGATTGCGGATGGAAGTAATCACTTGTGTGCAGTTAATACAATGATGGAGTCCTCCGAGTCAGCACTAATGCTGCAACAAACCTGAAGCAAGAGATTGAAAGCGGTTTTGAGTTCGGCCAACTTCACAGTGGACGCGCCGCGCAGGGTTTGGCAGCAGGTATCAGTTGCATGAGAAAACACTGTGGTGTTTAAGGTGGAATAGAGAGAGGCCTAGTCTGTGGTCCAGCACGACAAGTGGAGGCAAATCTAGATAAATATCCCCAAACCCTCGGACCATTTTGGATCGTATAGGTGCAGCGAAGCATGGTCGGCACAGCTCTGCCTTCTGCCTTCGAGATCTTGGGAAAATCTCGCCGCAAACAAACAAGCATGGATTTTCAGTGCTGTCGTCTCTCAATGGGAAGACTTCAAAGATCAGAACAGAACAGATGCAGAGA
Source organism: Datnioides undecimradiatus (assembly GCA_008933995.1). NCBI lineage: Eukaryota > Metazoa > Chordata > Actinopteri > Lobotiformes > Datnioididae > Datnioides > Datnioides undecimradiatus. Next base: position 19,871,268 of record WARS01000013.1, read on the forward strand.
TAGCTTTATTTGTGATGCTGCCCAAGGCAACACAGCCGCGAGCGGCAGACACACATCGCTGTTTGTATTGTGAAAGTTTGAAGGACTTCATTACTTTTCACTCCTCTGAATCCTCTAATTGTTCGCCTCTCAGTGGCTGATGGGAGGGGAGGTGGTGAAAGACTAATTGAGGCGATGAGTCCAGGTTTTGTAGAAGTAGTTTTTGAGGTGTTTGACAAAATAATAATAATCTATAGCCATCTTCTTGACCTTGGAAATTGTCTTTTACCAAAAACAAAATTAATTAAAGGTCCACTTAAAAACCTTTTTAGGGAACCTTCATCAGCATCTTACAGTCTTCCTTCCTCCACTTACTAGTTTTGGGGTAAAATAACATTTACTATGACTTCATAAATTGTATTATTTATTATTTATATATATATATATATTCGCAGAGTTGCCGCAGGGACACTGAGAGTTACAGTGCCGAAAGCTACACATACAGCAGGCTGTACCAGTTTTTAGCACATGTCGGATGTCATACAGACAGAAGAGTCCAGGTACGGCAGCTGAGGAGATCTGGAGGGCAAAACTGCCGCACACTCAGAGAGCTGACTCACACCAGCGTCTGACAATGTGACAGCGGCGTATCCCGACATGTAGCTTGTCGGGCCATCGGACACACGTCAAGACACCTCCGGTGTACGGGAGGTGAATGTGGGCGTTTTGATGTGAGTCCCACGTCGCCTTTTTATGTTTCATTTCAATAGATCAAGGCACAGGGAGGAAGCGATGGTGTGGTCGGCACTGGCATTACACACGGACAGGTGTGACATGTAATTAGCCACCGACACGACACACCAGGAGAGCAGCAGAGAAGAGGTTGAGCTGTGCCGCAACAAGAGCATCGCGAAAGGATGCCTGACTCATTTTGAACCTCCTCTGGAGTGTCACATGGCAGATTCCTGTCCTGTACCTACTGGTGGGTCAAACCCAACACCCCTCCTGACCATCCGTCCACACCAGTCATAGAAATATCCTCAAGTTCAGTTTGCAACCACGCAGGGCCAGGCTTGCAGGTTGCAGGTAAAGTCAGGTGATTTACATAGCACAATTCAAAGACAACCAGCTGTTCCCTGAGCTCTTACAAAGGCAAACTTGCTATAATTGAAGCAAGTGACATTAAGACAAAGGCTCATTGTGAGCCAGAGAAGACAAGCGGGTTTTTAACCTGGATTTAAAACATTTGATGGGGGGAGGGAGGCAGTTCCACGTCTTGGGCCCGGCCACAGAAAAAGCCCCGCTGTCATTACGTCTCAGATGAATATTTACCAGATGACTTGAGTTTTCTAGGAGGACAACGCGGATGCACTAAGATAAACTGGACCTTTCCCGTTCAAGGCCTTAAAAACGAAAAGTAAAAGCTTATAGCTATTTCGACAATTCACTGCTGCCAGCGCAGTGACATTAAAATCAGGGTGATATGAAAAGATTTCTTTGAATTTGTTAGCAGATGTGCGGGCGGCTCTTTTTGGCAAAAGATGAAGGTGTGACAGACAAGTCTTTAAAAGAAAACGTGCCCAGCTGAACGGTTAATGCTTAAACATATCAGTAGCAAACATTAAAAAAATTAAGTTAGCAAACAACATTAGTGACGTCACTTACTCAGCAGTATCTAGCTGCAGTTTGCTAACATTTGCTAACATAAGCTAGTGGTCGTACCGGACCGGTGAAAAGCAACACAGTCCAACTTTAAAGTGACAGGAAAGAGATTTATGAGGGTTTGAGGGACAAACTGCTCAGCAGGTGGCCGCAAGAATGATGAAACACTAAAATACACAGCAACACCAAAAGGGACTCATGAAAGGAAAACCAGATTGTCTTCTATGTGTGGTCTTTCACCAGCCAACGCTCACTGTACGCACACGTTTGGACTGAGTAGAAGCTCCAGACTGTGTGCTCTGCTGGCTGCGCCTGTGGAAATTGTTGTTTTCTCTTAGCAAGTCTCCGATCAAAGGGGATCGATTCCACTGACCTTGTTCGAATCAAAGGCAGGGTGCGATGGTCCCGTGCAGCTCCGCCTCAGCCTCCCGTTCAGATTAGGCTTCATATACAACAACCCTAACTGTGGTAATGATGATGAGGAATCAATAGGTGATTATGAGGCTTTAAGCCATATTGTTAGGAGATGGAGTGGAGTAATGCAGAGAGAAGATTGGGATGGAGCGAGACCTGAAAATATAGGCAGGGCGCCCACAGAAACAGTCATGCAGAGACACAACGAACACTAAATCTTGCGCGCGGGCCCAGACGGCAGCATGCACACAAAAGACTTGCAACCATGCAAGCATGACACACAAGACCACTGGTATTCAGGCACGTACAAGGACAAAAACTGCTAATATTCACATTGAAATAACTACGTAAATTCGATTTCTCTCTCTCTCTGGTTCACACACACACACAGACGTGACTTGACATGACTAACTCGTCACTGTGACTCTCCGTGTTCAACTCCATTACTAATGACCGGCCCTGCAGAAACACTTGCAACCAAATCCCTCTTTTTTTTTTATTAAAGGACATTTATTTATAAGACCTGAACTAATCTTTATAAATTCTAAATGATTTTTTTCACTTTTAATTATTGTGAAACCTATTAATACTTCATATTAATATGCAGAGAGCTTTCTGGATTCAGTATATCACTGAAAGTAATTATGGATAAGAGCATTTTTGTTTTTTTTGTTGTTTTGTTTTTTTGTTGTTTTTTTTTTTGCTAACAACTCAAATCTTCCCAGTGAGGTGCGGTGCTGTAAGAAGACAAACACTGCCCTCTTCAGCCTGTCAGCAGCAGCTCGCAGGCAGCTGGCACTGAGCCCGCTGGCATTTTCCCTGCACAATAATCCATCTGAACATCTCAATATGGCTCGACTCTCGCTGCGTGTCTGTCCCTCCGTCTGTCTCTTTGTCTCTCGCGCGCCCTCCTTTCTCTGTGATGCATTTAAATGTTTTCCTTTTTATCTTGTCATCTCCACACAAATATCCCCTCGCCACATCTGAGCGCAGTCTTAAATGGCAGAAAATGGCAGCTGTTTGAGGGGAGGAAGATTTTTTTTTTTCTTGCTTTCAAGTCAAAGTTGTGACAGGGCTGAGTATTCTCATCGAACAAACAGAGAGGAGGGTAAAATGGAAAGTCATAGTGCAGTTATGAAGGTCAAGCGTGGTTAATGTGTTTAGACTCTTGATTTCAGCCCTTTGCCAAACCCCACGAACGCGGGGCCCGCATTGCTTAGTTTGGAAATTAAGGGCAAAGACACACACTCATGCACACACTCTGAAGCTTTTGCTTTTGCACCAAATTTCTGCCACGCTCCTCTTGTTGGGAGAGCCCCTTTGTGCCAATCCCGAAATAAAACATTTTCTAGGAGGTAAGTGCTTTTTTTTTTTTTCAATAGTTCCACAGCACTGTTCATTACCCTCGCGACAGCTGCGAGATTACTGCTATGATTTTTTTTTTCCAAGATATTTAAAGAAAGCCTGTTTCACCACACGAGGAGATAACTTTAACAGTTGAAGAAATTGTGTTCATTAAAAGATAATGTTCCTCTCCTTTGACTTCTTTGAAAACATTGCCCTACAAATGTTTCTTAGAAGTACAGCAACAATCATAAAGTTATAGTTGATTTAAGGATCTTTTTACGTACTAAATTTGAGTTGTGTCATCTTGTGTCTTCTTTCATTTCCTTTTGGTCTGTACAATTCTTTTTCTGCATCTGTTTGGCCATAGCTTTCAATCTCTTGTCCACAAACCATTATCCATCCATATACTGTTTTATTTTAGTATTTTAGTATTTCCAATTTATTCTTCTTTAAAGTTTGTCTTGGATTTTCATTGCACTGTATTTTTAAACTAAGTTTTTGCATTAAGAAATTGCTAAGTTTACAAAGCAGATTAGCAGTAAATATGAAGCTACCAGTCAGCTAGCTTAGTTTAGCACAAAGAGTAGAAATTGGGGTAAACAGCTGCACTGGCTCTGTTTGAAGCTAATCAGTCACACGCCTCTAATTAACACTAAAGAACCAAAGTGTGAAAAATTATTTGAGTGTCAGTTTTTGTATGAAACGAACAGACTAATTATAACATGTTAATTAGCGAGCTTCAAGGGTGGCGACAGGGGAATGTTACTAGCTTTGGACACAGTTAAGCTAGCCTTCTCCCTGTTTTCAGTCTGCATGTTAAGTTAAGCCGACTGGCTGCCGGTTGAAACATCATATCAGACACATATGAGAGTCTTGAAGATGAATCCTCTCATCTTGCTCTCCACCGAAAAGCAAAAATGTCAAACTATTTATTTAAAGCTAGCTTCAAACTGCATGCAAACTGCACCACTGGAAAATGCTACTTAGACGTTGTTGCATCAGAATTCACAGTCTAGAAATACATCCAACTGACTCCCCAACACTATCACAACTGGTGTTTCACGATTGCTTGGGTCTATATGTTCTAAGAAGTGCCAGCTATGGCTGTGAATACATACATGTATTGTTTTTTTGTTTTTTTTCCTGTACTGGTACCTTAACTGATCTGAATACTTCTTCACCCACTTGTCGTTAGGTGTCATACAGATCATTACCTCCACACATTATTTCAGGGATGTTGCATGCAAGTCCATCTTAGGACACAGCTGCGTCCCTTTGTCACTGAAACACAGGTCCTTTATGAAAATCAGCTGCACTTGTTCAGCGTTTACAAAGTCACGTCTGATCTGTTTTGTTTTTTATGATGGAGGTTGTTAATTTTTTTTTTCCACAAACTGACAGAGGACAGGATGAGCAGAGGACAGACTGAGGTCCTGGGGCTGCTGATAGCGCTGACAAGCCTGCTGCTGCTAATCGTTGCTGCTGGAAAGGACTGTTGGAGGGTAGGAACACGTCTGCACTCACGCACACACTCGACTTCTCATCTGCAATCACTGCTAATCCTCGCATGTGGAAAGAGTGTAGAGTAACCACTAGGCTGCAGTACTGTGTAGTCTATCTGACTGCGGTGATACACTGGTAGGTAAACTCTGAGCTGCAGCATGTAAACACCATAAGGCAGACCACCGCTCATGTAAACTGTGTATTTTGAAAACACACTTATTCCTACAGTTTAGATGGACTTTGAAACGTGGTCATGCTTGACTGTAATCGTGATAATCAGGCCTCTCACACGTTTGAATGTGTCTCCCGGTCCAGAAAGACGCTAAGGATCAGCTGACCTCAGTAGGTCTGAGCTCCCGTTGCAGAGGCCTGTGGGGGGAGTGTGTTCATGACAGCCTAGTGGGCCTGAGGACATGTGATGTGTCAGTGTCTTACATGGAGAATCTGCCAGGTACAACAGCTCGTGCACTGCGATCATCTTACCTTGGTAAATATCACTGCAGAGGTGTTGAATAACTGCTGCTGCTGCTGCTGGTGGTGGTAACATGCTGGGACTGCATTCAAAACACTGATCTGTTATAATCAGGTTTATTTTTAGTGATGAATGAGCAAAAAGCAGCATTTTAATGGTGTAGCCAGCAATGGTGGATTCACTGTACAATTTAACTTTAATTTAATTTTTCATTTTTGGACCAAATGATCTGACAGAAATGAAAATATCAGCCCATCATTTTAAAACCTGAGGCTCCCACACATTTGTTATTCCAGTGTTAAATAAAATCAGAAGTCATTTGTGCAAATTAAAAATATTTAAAAAAAAAACCCTGTATGCTACATTTTACTCACTCTGTTGAACATGTTTTTAAAAGTTATTTGGATACAGGTGAATCGTTTACCTTGAATCAAATATATTTAAAAATGTAACTTTATATATCAATAGTATTTATTTTTGTAGGGACAAATGCATGGATTGATGCTACAAAACACATAATTCAAAAAAGGCTTTATTGCAACACTTAGGCTGTCCCTTGATGGGGTTTTAGACAAATGCACATTTTAATTTAATAGGATTTTTTAAACATGACTGGTGACTCTTTCTAAACCGTTTCATTTAATTGTCATGATCTATTTTGGTGTTGGATGCTAAGGAGTTTTATGTTTTGATCACCCAAACAGAGAATAAACTGTGTTGTACTGTATTTCTTGTTTCCTCTTCCCACAGCTGATTTGTTGGCTATGAGAGTAGCGTCGGTGGGGATGGGTGCTGTGTCTGTGATCTCCATCCTGATCATGATACCCAGCCTGAGGTGCACAACATTGATCCCCAGTGTGCAGGCTCAGGGCCGGCTGCTGCAGCTCTACGGCGCCCTCTGTCTGTGCGGAGGTCTGTCCTGCAGCTCCTCGGCGTTCACAACAGCTTTAATCAAATCCAGTCAGAAGCAGTTTGTTCGGTTTGTGGTTTCTCCAAAGTGGGTGACTACTTCAGATTCATATCATTCTCTGGTTCAGACGCATCTCCACACAGTTTAGTTTGTTGTTATTTACGGCAGTTTTCATGGTGAACTTCTGCCTCTCAGCTGTGTATTAGTTTGAAATATGTGTGTGCCTCTCTCTCAGGTGTGTGTGGTGCAGCTGGCCTGCTGTGGTACGGGGTGGAGACTTACACCAAATACAGACAGGAAGTATGTAGGTTAACCACATTTTACATGAGTTTTCTGAATCCCTAAAAGAAACAAAAGCAAATAGCAAACCTGGTTATGTATTTCCATTTACACAAGAAACAAATCTAAATGATCTCCTATTCAGTTTTCTCTGTTTAATTTGCTAGTCGAATAATCTAATTTATTTTCATTCATTGTGCTTGTTATCCACAGCTTGTTGTGGCCACATTCATCATTTGGCAACATTTAAACAACAATAAATCTCTTAATCGCATGTGTCCTTAATGTGTACCAATATAATCTAACATTTCACAGCTGTCAACAACATTCCCACGGTCATCATCGGTAAATGGAGCTGAAACGCAGATAATTATCACCTGCCCCTTCGGTTTCACTCAGCTCTATGGTGCACTTTTGGGTCTTTCAGCTCACTGTTTTGGTTTTACAACCTGCAGCTTTAATGTTTTGATTCAAGCCACAGCAGGCAGGCGGAGAAAAGCTCTGACTGATCATGTTGCCCGGCTCTGAACAACTGCCAGATAAAGTTATAGACGAGGCGGTGAACATAGTGGAGCATCGGGCTGAATGCTAATGTTGTGGAAGTGTAAACTGTGCAAAACTATTAACATGCTCACTATATCAACCTTATAAAGTGAAAATATGTTGCTGCTGGGTTTACAGCTTCTTCCACTGCCTGATAAGGAGCCAAAAATGGAGTAATTACATGTTTAAGGAATGTTTATTGCAAAATCAAATTTGTTAAGTGCTGAAAGTCATATTAGGCTGACTTTATTTCAAAATGTCAAAAGCAGTCCATTCTTCGTATAATTCAGTCCACTCTTGATGCATGTGCGCCATTCGTAGTGCATTTTGCTGGCAGGCAGAAACCAAATCCTCATACCCAGCTCAGAGACAAACCTGCCAATTCAAACTAAAGAGCTGCACTCCAGTTAGACTCTGTGCTAACTGATGTAGCTAGCGGGCAGGTAAATTCACAGGAAAGGTCTCAGAGAGGGAGAGGATAAATGCTGGTAGCACAGGTTTAATGGTATTCACTTAGAATTTTTAAAAAACCCAAAAATCAAGGTAGATATTCTTTTGAAACTGCAGTATCCATTTTTTCTTATAGCATCAGGAGTAAAGACAAGAGTTTTCATACCTTTAAGCACATTCAAAGTAAGATGAAATGCACTTACTTCACTATTTCTGCATCTCCCTCTCTAACAGGTGACTCTGGGGATGCCAGGAATAACGTATGAGTTCGGACTCTCCTACTGGTTGATGTTGGGAAGCGTGCTCTGCTGTCTCGTCTCAGCTGCACTGACAATCAGGAGTGTTTCTCCTATCAGTGATGCCATCAGGAGGGAGCAGAGGTCAGCTCATTGTCTGCGGGCTCCAACCAACACTGCTGCATCACTACAGTCTACCTCAAATTACAAGACTTACATTTGAAGTGCGGGACTCTTGCTGACCCTTCTGGCAGTTAGTTACATCCTATGCAAACATAGCACAACGCTACAGTCGCTCCAATGTTATGTACAACGCATCAGTACCAGAGACCTGGAGTGGCAATGTCACACCAGACACCAGTTTTAAAGACTCTGTACAATGTTAAATACAGAGAGATGTGAAAGATGTGTAAAAGGTCTGCGCTGCATCTTTAAAGCTTCCATAAAGCCGCGTCTCTGAGCATTCAATCTATCATCATGTAAATATTATATCATCCTATTTTCCTGTTTAAACAATCACTAGCATCATTTCTGTGCTACTGTTCAAAACAGGGTTCGTGTCTGCCCCCAATTTCCTCCCCAGCATGACTGACGGGTTTCACTATGAAAACATGTTACACTGTTGTAATGATGTTTACAGCTTAACAGTAAAGGAGACAGTTTCCAGTCTCACATTCCTGAATAACCGCGATGTGCAAGTCCCAATCGTAAGACATCATCCATCATTCAGGGTGCTAAAAGTGGGAAAGCACATTCCTTTGTGTTTGCTGTAATGATTTGGTTTCTGCTGCAAGCCTCGGTTCATCGGGTTCATTATGTAAGTAACCTCTGCTCTGTGTATCAACATAGCCACATCAGTAAAGACCTCTCTGATAAGAAGGTAGGAAATATCTTTCACATGACCTGAGCATGGGAAAATGCAGGAGACAGATGATGATATACTGTGTTTTTTTTTTAATAGACGTGAGTCTTAATAGTGTGCTATAATTCACAGTTATTGTGAAAAGCCTCTGTTTAGTGTACGTACATTTGCACCAAATGTGCCTGCGGAAATTGTTTTTTTTTGCACGATAGTGTCTTAAACGGCATGAATGGTGCACATCAGTATTGTGCAACAGAGTGCATAGTCATAGGTAATGTAGGTGCATCAGTACATGTCAGGTGTATGTGAGATTTCACGTCCATACTCCGTGCCCATCACCAATGTCTTCACTTTGCATCTTTCTCAAATGGTCTTATTTTATCTCCATATATAATCTCTGGAAAACTGCTGTTTAATACAGCAGTTTGAAACTGATAATAATGAAAATAATAATATTGTAATTGTATGTTTAAAGCTTTATGCTAATACTATACTATCACATCAAATCTAACAGGACTCCAGCGTAAACACCTGTTCACACTTAGTGACTCATTCTGCAGTTGCAGGTGTGTTAAGTCCTGTTAAGTTCAGTGATTTCATCCCATTGCCAAATTAAGAGGCAGGTTTCTGTTGTTTTTCTTAAGCATCCTGGTAGATCAATAAATATCTATTATGTTTTGTATATTCAGAGAGCTGTCATGTGACCATGATAATCATGTTTTATATTATGCACAACCAAATGAACGTATCTGACTCTCTCCAGAACTTAGAAAGAATACCTCCTGGTAAATGAACTATGAAGTTAAACAAGAGGTAGAGCAAGATTTCAGAGTAAGCGGAGGCAAATAGGTTTTCTCTTTTTATTTATCTCGTACTAAATTGCCTCTTTGTGTTGCTATCCATCAACTGCAGCTCTGCAAGGCAACAGAAGGGGGAGGGCTGAACGCTAGCAGTAAAGAGGAACTCCAGGTGCTGTGAAGAGTTGCATAAAGCTATGCATGGCTCCAGAGAAAGTTGCACAAAACGTGAGAGCTCCCTCCAGGCTCAGCCGATGCTATCTCAACTGATGTTACGTGAATCAGCATCAGTTGTGGCCGAAGACAATAAAAATGAAAGTGAAAAAATCTTGTGGTGTGGAGACCTCTGGAGCTGGGGGAGCGTTTCCCAAGTCCTCATTATCTCCTGCTCGTAACATATCTGAATCTCAGCATTTTTGTCAGCAGTTGAGTGGCATTGTGGGTAACAAGAACAGCAGGTTTTGATAAGGAAGGAGTAATAAAATATAAAAAAACAGCATCTCTAGTTCTGCTGCATTCAATCTAATTCTGACTTTTTTAAATTGTCCACTTTGAGCCTGACAAGGTTACAGGAGAGCAGTTCGGGGATTAGTGACTGAGCAGTTTGCCATCCGTCCTTTGTAAAAGTCTTAACATTGAAATAACTAAAGGAACGTTTAGTTGCAAAGGCAGGTTGGGACAAACTGTGAAAACAACAATCAGCTCTTTTGATATGCATATATGCATGTGGGTATTGCTTTAAGAATGTTTTGGGGATTCAGTATAAAAAAGGTTTTGCTTTGGTTTCACTAGATGCACACAAAACTGCATCTTACCCAAACCAAAACCCGAAACACTTAATTCCAATCTCATGGTTTACCAAATGTTTTGAAATTCATCAAAAGGAGAGAATTCAAGCTTCGACGTGAGTTGCAGTGGCGGTGAGCAAGTTAACTTTGCGAGTCCAACTTTTGAGAATGTGCCACAGTCCAGTGGAGCAGAAGTGGAATTCCACGTCTGCAATTATTGAACAACAGGGTGCAAAAGAAGTATTTGAGCTGGAAAGAAGGAACGTTCGGGGGAGGCAGAGTGGGTGAAAAAGTCAGACGAGGATGAAAAGTTAGGAAACAACTAATAAAGCACTGACTCACAGCCAAATTCATTTTTATGTCTCTGTTTGCTTTATTCTAAAAGAAACAGACAGGGCTATACTGTAAATGAGATGCTACACAACGTCGAGGAAGTAAATATTAGAGAAAGGAATGGCATGGTAAATAAATGCAGGCATCAGAGGGGCATTTGAACACTCAGCAAACTGGCGTTCCTTAGTACAGGAGACAGCACACAGTACAGTACATCCTTGAGAGTCAATATTACAACGACTCTGTCATTCACACAAAAATCATAACAAAACAAAAATAAGTGTTCTGGGTATATCCTCAATCCAGGCTACGTGGAAACAGGCACACAGCTTCTTACAAATAGTGGCATAAGGCACTGTGCGGGAAATCTATCGTGTGTATGTCTTTGTTGTTTCATAAGTGGAACTGCAGAGTAGCTTCACATTCATTTTCAGAAATCCAACAATAATAAAAATAAAGGCGTACAGAACTGCTGGCAGAGGACAGACATCCCTCAGATGGGATGATGGGGAGGTGTGTGTCGGGGGGGGCTACAAAGAATCCATGAAATTGTAAAACATACATGTGCACAAACGTGTTATAAGGCACTGTAGTAAAACATTATATGTGTAATAAAAAAAAAAGAAAGAAAAGAGGAGGTGATATATACACCTGGGCATTTTAACATGTTATAGAAAACATACCCTGAATGACTGTCTCTCCCAAAGTCAACAAAACAGACAAGACAAGGATATCATCTTTGTCAATCCTCCTGAAACAACTGTTTCATAAAACCTCCCCCAAGAATTTATTTTGCTTTAACAAAGACTCTAATTTATGTCGCTCCAATATGCTGGAAAGGCTGCCGTTCATAAATTATTTCTTTAATGGTGACTGTTTGTCTGTTTTGAATTCCTCGGTGAGAGGGTTTTGTCTCTTGACAGAATCTAAACCATGGTAAGGCCAGAAGACTCTCCCAAACTACAAGTACTGCTCCCTTTTCTCTGGTGGGGTACTTTTAACATTTGGTCTGCAATTCAAAAGGGAAAAAAAGACACGTTTCAGTCAAAGTACAGTCACAGCAAACAAAATGAACTCAAAAAGAAACTTTTTGCAAACAAAAAAACAACCCAGAGGTCATAGGATATAAGTCAAAATCATGAATCAGCACAACAAAACTACAGGCTTTCAACTTATTGTTAACTTTTGGCCAATAGTGGGACAGAGGAGGTTGTAGGAGGTGTAGTAGAAGGTTGACAGGCTGAAATGGAGACCACGTGATTTCATAAATAAAAGGTCTGATCACATATCCTTTAAGAGTCCATATTTACAGAAAAGGCTCAGAAGGTGGCGGGGGAGAAATGGGAAAAGCCAATGCATGTTGCTTCCCATTTTAACTGATAAGGTGCAGATTACACAGTACTGAGAGGGATTATTCTACTACAAGAGGTCCAAATTTAGGGTCTAAGAGGTAACAGGAAAAAAGGGGGGGGAGACAGTGGTTGGACAGTCGGACAGTCCTCGATAAAAAGGCAGGGGCTGATCAGTCAGGGAAACTAGTTTCACTCAACAACTCTGCCCTGAATTAGAGGAGAGAAGAAGACATTCAGAGAAGAACAGGATTAGAGGACAGACGGGGAAATATGAGACACATCAAGACCTCTCCGATTCTCACAACAGCCACGAATCGTCAGATAGAAAGCGGGGCGCTTGATGATCGCAATGATGTTAGCAAGAACGGGTGGAAAGTCAATGAGAGGGAGCGTGGGAGAGGATGCCACATGACAGCTAGCAAGTAGTCTACAGTTTACATCTTCCAAACAAATATTAGTAATAATGGGCTGGTTGATGAAGGTAAAACACATCACATTATGTCAGATTACTCATGTTAGCTGCTAGCTCATGCTAGCGATATTCCTATATTTTGGGAAGTATGCTCATTTCTCTTTCTTGCTGATTGTTAGATGAAGAAGCGGGATGACGCTGTTGTGTTTAAAGCTCCGTAGCTAAGACGTCAAGACTCATTTGGGCCATGCCAGCTGTTCCCCGATGCTTCCAGCCCGCATGCTATGCTAAGCTAACCAACTGTTGGCTGTAGTCCAGTGTTTAACTAACAAATATGAGAGCGATGTTGAATTTCTCATCTAACTCTTTCACACTAAAGAGCACAAAAATAATATTTTTCAAAATGTCAATTTCTCCCATACATTGACTTTCCCATAGACGTAACATTGGCAGTTCTATCTGACTTGTTGTGCAATCCCCATTCAAAGCACAGCTGCTACTGACAGGCCATTGATGCCTCACATCCCCCTTTATTTAAAGGGCACAAGGAATTTCCTAGAGGCCTACAACTCCATCCCACCCCCCACCCCCCACCCCCCCATCGGCGAATAACAGAGTACTCCACAAACAAGAGTCTACCAAGAAGAGAGGCTGTATGACTGGAAAATGGGGGGACTGGGAGCAATTCTAAGAAAAGTTAATGGCTTTATTATCCGGGACAGTGATGGACCAGCTCTTTTGGAAACACAAATGAAGGCAAAGTGATGCAGGAGGGGAAACTCGGGAGCCAATTTAGGCCCACCGTTGAGCTTTACAGGCTCTAATGCGGGGCAGTTTTGCTGCTAATATCTGCCGTAATTCATTCTTATGAAGTGGTCAGTGGTTTGCAAAACACCTGTAGTCAGTTCTACAGTGCAGTGAAGTTTTATATGATATTACTTTTACTATTTACATATCTGCTTAAGTGCCTTGCTAGCTTATGGTACACTGTGATGTCTAATACTGCACTAGGGTTTTATAGCTTATGGTGATTACACTTGAGTGATGAATATATGAGATAGCTCAGGTTTTAGACACTGGTTTGGTTATACAAGAGATGATGAGATGAGGGAGTGTGTGAATGTGGGATGATGGTGTTAGTCAATGGAGCATGATGACATTTGCACATGAAAACCTCCACTTTTGTCTGTTGAGTGTTGAGTAAATTGATGAGATGATCATTAACAACATTCACACTCCGTTAAAACTGAGCAGACACCTTTTACCAACAGTTCACCTCCACTACTGCAGTTCAAATTGTGCCTTTTGTGTGCACCTCTCATCAAGTTATGGCTGTTTAAAGCAAGACTATATTAAGACCTTGGCTTCTTTTAAAGTGGGGAAAGTTCCTCAGCTGTTGTAAAATGGTTCTTAAAGACGCAGAACTCTGAACACGCCTGTTTCTTTATCATCGTTGTCATTTTGATTTGTTTAATCTCATGGAAACTGCTTCATCAGGTATCATAGGTGTATTTTTTCTCAAATCTTTATGGTGGTGGTTTAACAACCTGTCAACCGTTAAAAGCTACCACTTGGTGGGCGTTTTATGGGCTGATTTAAGTGTGTTTTTAGACTTATTATACTTCAGGTTGACTGACTTTGGGACAACAAACAACAAAATAATGATTTATCAGCTCCTCGCCAGAATTATTTTGTAAAATCCTGACTGCAGGCCTGTTGTCAATGTGTGTAAAGTTTATCTAAACTTTACTTTACTAACATTATTTGCTTTGGAATAGGGTCCTAGCCTTTTTCATCATGCATTAAAGTAATGAATTCTCTTCTGTTCATTATTTTTAAAAATGCCTTTTATTAAAATCAATTTTGGTGCTGTTAACTGGACTGGATGGTTGCACCACAGTAAAACTAGCTTGAAGAGCTCCTCTGACTTGTACCTCCTTTGCTCTCTGTTTACCTGCAACGCTGCTGTGAGTCTGAGCAGGAGAAGTCAGTGTCCTCTGTGATCAAGGCCTAACTGACCTGAAGGCATCCCCTGTTTCTCCCACAACAGCAGAGGAGCTCAGTAACTTTTCAAAGTTTTTGTCCAGTGGTTTGGGGCACTCCCTTTACACAACATAACTGCACCAGTGGAGTGTGAATACACAATGCAATATGGAAGCAAACCACAGACGCAGCTCCAACCAGGAAGCAAAGGACATGCTAATAAATGTGAAGCAATCTCTGTAGTGCCGGTAATGATGATAATGATAATAATTATCTTTTTAATAGAGCAATTTTCAAAATGTGTTATGAGTGTTTTCAGTATGGTAGCTCTAGTCTGTCTTCATATCTGCTCTGATACACCCATCATTTTGCCTCTGGATTCACTTAAAATGTAGTTTTGGCGTACCAAGAAATAACTGTTTTGATTGCTTCTTTCTAACCTGTCAGAAAATGGAGGACTGAAAGAGGGAGAGGGTGGGGTCAGATTTAAGCAACTGCTCTAATTTCATGTGGATTAAATAATGAAATTAAGGCGCGTGTGAGGTTTCTGTTCACATGTTCGCTAGTTTATCAGTAAATAAGTTAGCTGAATGATTGGCGTGAAATATGCTCACAAATGATCAAACTTTGTAGCTTCTGACGCCACAAAAATGCATCCTACTGCTGGGTAATGTGTTTCTGTGTTGTATGCCAGTGTGTGAGTAGCTACTACATGATTGCATGTGTGCACACATGATAGTCTTTTTGTTTTGCTGTGTTTTCGCAGGTATAATTTGCAAAAAAAAAAAAGGGGAGAGGGGGGAGTTGCTGCCAAGCGTGTCCGATGCTCTCTGTTTGGGGTGGCTGCTGGAAGGGGATGGGTTTTACACGTACTCCCTGGCTGTGGAAGGCTGTGATTGGCGGTAATACTGCTGCCCTCGCATGTCGTCTTTAGAGCAGGAGCAGCACAGCAAGGAGCCGCCCAGAACCGTCAGACTGGCTGCTGCCCAGCCCACGAACAGCGCCGAGCCGAACTCATACCTGTGCAAGACAGAGGGGGGAGAAGCTTGTAAGGAACTATATGGCTGTGACTGTCAGACAGGTTTACAGCTGTCTGTTTGGTATTTAAAACAAATAATATTCTAAATGATCATGCATCTGTTGCTTAACTTAAAAAGTCTCTTTGATATACGACCAAAAACCTGTGTTAGCATGGGACAGTATGTGGTACAGTGGCTACCTTCAGATCTTGCTGCTGTATATCCTATTTTAAGGATGTCGACCTTTGAGTGGGGTCAAAAGCCTCTTCAGAATCAGATCACCTTAAGAATGACTTTTCTAACTATAAATCTTTTTACCTCAGTACATGCTAAAACACAAATTAGCTAACTAGGTATGGGTTGTTGCTAAAAAAAGCTTTATTTTACAGGCTTCTGGATTAAATATGTGTCCTCTTTTGCTGTTTTGCCGCTAAAACAAAAACAGCTAAACTAAACATATCCATGTTGGTCAGCCATAATACTTTACTTTTATCGTAATACCAAAATACAAAAGCAACCCAGATCCTGCATGTCAACTGTCAACAAACAGTAGCAACTAAAGCTGGACATATCTATCAGTCCTAATTAGCACCTGCTAATACCTAAGCTAGCAATGTTTGTTTATAAGGAATTGTTAGCAGCTAAAGCTAGGCATATATGTGCCTATTTACTACCAACTGCAGGAACCATGTTACAGTTTGAGTTGTTAGGCTATAGTTGCAGTTCCTGAAAAAGATGTGGTCCGCCTGTAACATTTTCAGGGGCCCTGTAACTTTCAGTTGTTTGTCAAGCCTCACAACTACCGTAACAAGTGTACATGACAGATGTAGACTGCAGCCAATTACTGTTTGTCACTATTATCAATGGTATCAAAAAAGATGGCAATTTCTTTTATTGAAAAATTATTTTAGACTGGTCTAAATAGATGAGATAGACCTGGAGTTGTCAAATCTGTCACTAAACAAAATACAATGACAGTGTGAGAGAGGAATAAAAGACCAGACTTTCAATTTATTGGATTTATGCTGTTTTGTAAACCTTCAGCACATCAGCGGCACTTAGGAGACAGCCGTCTCTGCTTTCTATCAGTTTGCCTTCTCCACATCCACAAATCCTTTTTTCAATAGTGATTAAAACAAACATTTCACTCTTGTTTTGAAGTGAATGAAGCAGAGCTTTCTAATCTACCGTATATCTAATGTGTCATACTTTTGGCTTATTCAGTAGAAACACAAGAGTTTTGTTTGTGCACTGAATCATTCCTGAGGTTATTTTGTCAAAAGGCTTAAACAGCAAATGCAACACTATGTGGACTTTGACACATCACAAATGTTAGCATAGCATGAGAAATTGTGCTAACCCTATAACACTTCAATCAGTATCTTGATATGTAATTGTGACTGAAAAGAGTTGCGTACAAAACATTCATGTGGAAAATGCCTTTATCCTTAATGCCAGTAAATCAAATGCCATGTACATGGATGCTGATTCAAATGTGCAACAGACAACCATCAGTCATCAACAAGGTTCTCATGCTCGACTACCTCATATACATGTAGAGGACCCTTTCACTGTTGGGCTCACATCTTGATAACAATGTTTCTGCGAGGACAACGTTTGGATCTAAAGTAAAGGACTTCTCTTGACAAGGTTGCAGTTGCAGTATATAATCTCTCATCTGAATTAGATCCAGTGAAACGATTGAGTACTGAAGATATTCAGCAGTAAAACTATCGGTTCTCTCACATACCTGGCATTGGGCGGTGTATTTGGGTTAAAGAACTGATAGGACACCTGAGTGGCGTACCAGGACACAGACACCAGCGTACAAAGACCTGTGGGGGGAAAAGAAGATCAGTGGCATAGCAGCTCTCTGTAGCAATTAATCCTGCAAACACTCAGTGAAGCTAAAACAAAACACACTAATGAATTGGTGAATCATGGCTTAGTTAATTTTCTCCCCTGGGCTTGTGGTTTATATCTGAGGTCAGTGGCTAATGCTTCTAAAATCACCACTTCCTGTTTACAGCAGGGACTCTAATTACCCAGAAGACCCCCAGTGAGACATTCAGGCCAGAAAAATGCCAGACCACTTGCTAAATGCATTGGCTGCTAGAGACACTGCAGTGTGTTTTCAGTCGTAAACTAAACCAAATATTACCAGAATGTAGCAGAAATCGCACCTGCGAGCAGGAAGAGAGCTCCGCCGGTCACAGCGATGCGCGTTTTGGTGGCTGGGTTGTTATCTCCCACCTTAGTGCACTTCATACCCACCACGCTGACGATGATGCCGATAAAGCCCAGCAGTACTGACACTACCATGAGGGCCCGACATGTCTGGATGTGGACTAGATAAAGAAGAAGAAAGGGGGAGGCAGGGGTCGCAGATGGGAGCGCAGAATGGCGAGCGATAGTGATAAAACAGAAGATGTGAAAGCGTGAGAGGGTATAAAAATAAAGGGGAGGAGAGGGAGGAAAGTGGTGCGGAGAAAACAAATGGTCTTTTAGTCCATCACTTGGAATAACGCAAACATTTCTGGACATTAAAGTGATAATTACACAGGAATGAAGCTACACACTCCATGCAGGATTGATGGGAGACCACATGAATTTACGACAGAAAGCCCATTGACGAGTCCACCACTGTCCTACTTTTCAGCAGGGTGAATTCAGCCTTTTCATTTCCAGAGGTGACTTTCTTGGCCAAGATCTGGGACCTTAAATGATCTTCCAGATCTTCTCAAACTCATTCCTCTGTGGTTTTGCCTTCTCAAAAATCTAATGTGTGCTGCCCACACAGGCCTCAGCACACACATAACTCAGTGGGAGGAACATATTTACACATATTTACACTCACACATATGTACAACTGCACAATATCTGCACACACACAATAACTGTAGGTGGAATAGACACAGATGAAACACACAACCCCCTCTCTCACACAGAGCAGCTGTAGGAGGGCCGCTTTACATGTTTCACACAGTGGGATTAGTGTGGCTTTGTCACAAAGCAAGATTGTTTTCACGGGGCTGTCGCCACAGCGATCAGACGTTACTGCTTCAAACCCATCCGCTCGTGAAAGCGCACGCAAAAGCAATGCTAAGCGCTTAATGATACTGTCAAAATACTGGTGGAGTGTGTCTTATTTACAACAAGCTGGGGAATTGTTGAAATCCCAGCAGAGGTATATAAAAAAAAAAAAACCTGCAACGTCCAATATCCTTATTCTGATATCTGACAAAGCTGAAAAATGTGGTAATTAAAGTGAACATAACGGAGCTTTTCACACGGGTTTAACGGCTAAAGTCACAGGAATTAGCTTCAAATAACAACGACTTGAAATGTGAGCTAGTGTTCATGCATCACAGGAGAAAGGCAAGAATCAAAACACATCACTGAATAAACATGAATTAAAAAAATAGAAATAAAATAGATTAATTTCTCCAAAATAATATTTTTTTTCTTAGCGCTTTCAATAACTTTACATGTTTTTAAAAGTTTTGGAAAAAAGCCAGTAAGTTCAGCTTGAGTTAAGGTAAAAATTAAGGATTTTTAAGGAAACTTCCAAGTTTTCTTCAAGGCCTTTAACAACAGTCTTCAAAGTTATAAGAATGATCTAGTAAGTAAACTTTGTATAAAGCTGTTTTTGACAAAGATCAACAATAAAATTACAGTGGAACAGAGTAGAAATAAATTGAACTGACTAGCTTGTCGAGAGTCTTCACTCACACCATGATCGTCGTCACAGCTTCAGGGGAAAACAGATTGTAATTGGTGCTAGACTGAAGATTTCCTCTTGTCACACTGCTGTTTCTAACGTCGTGAATGGGATTACACACCAAACTTGAGTATACCAGGATGACCACGTTATAAAAAAGAAAAACACTTCAAAAGGGGCTGTTGAGCAACAGACTGTGCAGGAACCTACAGTCATCATCTGTCATTGTGACAGAAATACACACACCATCATTCACGGCGCAGCAGTGAAGTATCATTCCAGACGCTGATCTGAAGGGACTTATGATGAGGGGAAGAGGATGGAACAATCTTTGAAGTCTGATTTATGGCTCCACAGCTCCTTTTGATGGAGTATCTGAATAGTCTTCAACAGAGAGAGGTTTGATTTTCTTTTCTTTCATCCTCTCTTTTCTTTCTTAAGTTCAGGCCGATGTTAAATGACAGCACTCTGACCACTTTCAGTCAGTGACGGGCCAGAAGGGCGTTCGGGGGCCTTTGAGGTGAAGGAGAGGCTAAAAGGAGGGAGGGATAGAAGGAGGTGGGGGTAGGCTGGCTCACCCACTAGGCCCTCTCTATCCAGTGCCAAGGTTGGCAGTGCCAGCCACAAGGTTTCAATGAGTGTGTGTGCTTGCCGGCGTGTGTGTAGGCGCTGTAATGTCCCATTGTGAGGTCACTTGTGACACTGTCGTACGTAATATCTGTTTTCCCACTCACGGACTAACCACGAAACTTTACTCGTGTTTGACCTCTCCAGCCCTTTTCCAGTCCTCTCAAACCCAAAGTACAAACACACACAAACAGCCAGTTCCCAGGATCCTTCGCTTTTAAGAAAACGAGGTGACGTCCCAATCATCTAAACTCTGGTAAGACTGTAATAGATCAGTTATTGGTCACTGTGTGAGTGCTGCACATCACACCCCCCTATTCAATCTTTCGGATGTGAAGATATTAACGTAATAAATGTTTCATTACTGAACCTGAGCACCAACGCATCACGGATCCTTGCCAAGGGTTGAAGGGTAAGGCCAGTGATATTCAAACCCCACGAAAAACCGACCAAAACCCTACGATTATGATTATTTCCTAAAAGCCAGACATGCCTCAGTCTCTGAACCACAGAGCCACATTGTTGTTATTAAAAACACAGCACAGTTCCAAAGGCTGACATGTTCCCTCATTCCCATCAAGACACATATACCGTCTATGCTGTGTTCATCCGTGGCTGAAAACAGTTTCAAACAGATGTATTAATTCCTCTTGCTTCCTTTTACATGGTGAAATGCGCAGTGTCAGCCGTTTTAAGAAACTGCTGCGGTTGTTTAAAAAGTTGAATTAAAGATTTACTTATGTAGGAACTAGGGGGCAAGGGCCTGAGTGCTGTAGACCGCGATGTCAAAGACAAAAGGCATAAGTGTGTCTTTAATCTGAGAGAGACACTGCGGCGGTGGCATTAAATCAACAGGGCCACTTTTGAGTGTAATGTCCTTATTTACTGAATCTCAAGCTGCACCCAGTGGGCAGGGCGACACTTTACAGTGCAGTAGTGGACAGGAGCTTGTCTATGAGAAACACCATACATTTGGCCTTATGGTAATGATGTAATGTGACAGGATGGGTTGACAAAGGCAGGTCAGCGTGCCTCTAATATCATGTTGAGATGTTTCTCTTCGGAAGAGCTGTCCTTTCAGCACCACCGTCCGCACTCTTCTGACAATAATAGCCAACCTTCTCATCCGTGTATTAACCTTCTTAACCGTGCATTATCCTGACCGCCATCTCCTTTCTGAGCGAAACACTCAGTAAACCTGCTGAAGATCCGACAGCTTCCACTACGGTTGCTTGGCTGCATCAGCAGAGCGCAGCACAGTCTGGTGAACAATTATACCCACATCACATGCTGCTCCTGCTGTGAATGTAGCCATGGAGGAGAGTTCCTTCAGAACTCAAATCAGCGTTGGATCAAACCAACGCCAGAAGGGTGTTTAATCAAGATTCAGACCTGGAGTGCCTTTTCTGACCCCGAACACGTGATTGGATGCGGATCTGCTCTGTTTCATAATCCGTCTGGGGGAAACACCTGAATAAACCTGTGATTGATCAAGAATGCTTGGTCACGACTTTTCACTTCTGTGCTCATTCAGCGGTGCACAGAATTAACTCTTCAGAAGGTTTTTCTTCAGCCTTTGTCTTGAGTCCGAGTCTGTACTCACTGGGTGTGTTGATGGACAAATGGAACAATGTGCGCGTGTGGGGAAGACGGAGCGCATTCTGGGAATATCTCTGGTGTTTGGCTCAACACTGCCCTTTTCTTCTCCTCACAGTCCCTATTCATCCACAAGGACAATACGCTGTTCTGATTGCCGCAATGAACCAAAGGAGATGGGAGATCAGCTCGGGCACCCCGTCGCACAGAAAGCCACACAAAATGTTTTGATATAATGACTCACCAAGACACCAAAATGTTTGCAGAGCGCCTCATTTGTTAATTCAAGGCAAGTGTGCCACAGCAAACCACAGAGAAAAACAGACAAATTTAAAGTGTTCAATTGTTTTGTCAAAATGACTTCTGCCCCAAGCCCTGTCGTCTTTTATTTGAATCACTAATAGGGTGATTTAAGCAGACAGTAGATGGATGGATTCCTATAATCTGTGCGCCATTAATTATGAGTCACTAGGTCCTACTTACAGATTGGAGATGACAGGAGGCTCATATTCGGAGCTAATTTATGTCTGAACCCCACATTCCTGACCCCCTCCCACTCCTCACATATTACGTTTCATGATGTTTTGGAGTTTTAATTGAACGTCATTAAAGATTCGAATAGCAGCATTTTAAGTGAGATTTACAGCTTCTGGATTTAATGCGTCCCAGATATCGGGGGCTCGGGGGGACTTGTTTTCCTTGTGTTTTTGCTGCTGATGACTACGTGTGGCCAGATGAATGGGCCGGCTTGTGATTTGTAATACAGCACCGAAGATATTTCTCAGGACGGCTTCTAAAGACAAACTGAAAGCGCGAAGGTTTTTACTAGATCTTTCTTCTGTAACCCTGGCTGATTAAAACTCACATAGAGCTACAAAAAACCCACGTGTGAATAAAAATCAAATGAGAGCAGCCGGGAAGGTGAACGATGTGAGAATACATTGTGGTATATAGAGAAAGATGTGATGAAAAGAATGAGAGAAACATCTCTTGGTGATGCCTTGCCTGAGTTTTAACCATGTTTTTCCATCATCTAACAAATTATCCATTAATTATCACATAATCATCTACACATTGTCTGATTTTTGCAGATTTTGTTAAGTTAATCCTGTTCCAAATAAGATAGTAATTGTAATTTTACAATATGAAAGCACGTAATCTTTTAGGAATACGTTTTATCAAAGAGTCTGTAGAAAGTCATTAATTAATAGGGTTAGAGTAACAGCCACTGGAAGCAAAAGCCACTACAAGTTAGTCAGGATTTTGATTCAAACGTCGTACTCACTGTCCAGCGAGAGCATGGAGTCAAAGATCTTGCACTGCACCTGTCCTGTACTCTGCGAGGCACAGCTCATCCACAGCCCCTCGTACAGACCCACGGCTGTGATGATGGCATCGCCGGCGTACGATGACTGCTTCCACTGGGGCAAGGCGGTGGTGGAGATGATGCCGATCCAACCGCCCAATGCGAGGAAATAACCCAACAACTGGAGACCTGAGTTGGCCATCCTTATCTAGCTCTGCCCCTCTACGTCTGTCTCGTCTCGGTCTTTGATTCCCTGTTTGACTTGCAGCAGCTTTTGTTCGGGTGACTCTGCTCTGTCGCCCGTTCTTTGAGCAGTCTTTGCGGACACACCTGTAGCAATCCTGTCACTTGTTTCACTTTTGATTTCACTATCTAGTCCCTCTGAGCATCTCCTTCTGTCTCCCTGCTTTAACTCTCATCTGTAGAACTCCCCTCCTCGTCTCTAACTCTTTCTTTCTTTTTCTCTCCACGTCCTGGGCTGGGATTTCCCGTCAGCTGGGACAATAAGTTGATGTTTCCCCTCAAGGCTGTCCTGTCTGATTCCTCGGTCTCTCTGGGGCTCAGTCAAAGTGGAAGAAAGACTTTCTGGTGGTCAGTGGTTCAGTTCATCAAGCATTGTCGCTGGGCTGCCTCACTCTCTGCATGGCTTCTTCCAATTCCTCCTCTCTTTGCTGCTTGCTTACTTTCCCCCCACTACAATCTTTCCATCTGCTCCAGGCTCAAGTGGCTCAATGAGGGGTCGCAGAAAAAAAAAGTAAAAAGAAGAAAAAAAAAAAAACCCAACACAAAAAAGTCCTTAACAGGCTGACCACAGAGGGATGGGGTAAAGGGCTAGCCTGTGATTGGACTCCTCTGGGTTGTAGGAACGCCTACTGGGAGGGAAGAGAGATGGGCTGGTTGGGAAAGTAATCACTGTTTCAAACACAGAGGGAAAGGAAAAGCAAAAGATGTAGCTCAGGAGGGGAAACATGAGCATAGGTGAAGTCAATGAGCTCAAAACTAATCGGGCATTTCATGCAAAATCCCGGAATTTAAATTTGCATCTTAATCATTCAATCAAACCCATTCAGCGTGCTGTTTTACCTGGCGTTGGACGCGCTGATCCTTTGAAAGTTTGCCGTCCCCGCTGGAGGTGTGGAGGAGATGGTGGTAAAGTGCAACAAACACGCGTAAATCAGCATCTAAACAATGCCTGGCTGAAAAGGACGTGTCACATCCAGACAGGCTCACTGGAAATTATGGGCCACAGAGGCAAGCCTCCCCCGTCGCCATGGCAACCGTGACAAATGAAGAGAGAGAAAGAGAGCGACCGAGTGAGAGTTCACCCGACTGTACATCCTTACGAGCTGTAAATGCAGACACACTCCAGTCTGTTGTGTCTTTGGAGAGCGCAGGAACCTGTTTTCCCACAGTTTGCGCGTCCTGTCAGCTGTGCTGCTGCTCAACTCATTAAATTACCTTCAATTCACTAACTAACTAACTCGGTAATCCTATTCTGTCAATTAGACTTGTCCACACACTTGGTCTCAGAGACATGGCCGTTTTCTCACATCTGTAAGAGACATGTCTCACCCCCACCCTGCACACACACACAGCCTGTCTACACAAAAACCATGTTCTTGCCTATACGCTCAAGGTTGTTTTCACCAGCCTCTATATTTAAAAAACATCACTCACCATGGAATAAATGGTAGAAATATGTTGAAAGACATGTTTAAACAGGAATTTCTTATTGTTTGGTGGCATTCAGAATTTGTTTTTGTCAACTTTTGCTTCTTTCTCGCTTGTGTTTTCTCTTTGCCCTTGGGGTTTCTTCTCCTACCTCTTCCACCGATTCAACTTTGAACTTGAACTTCATCTGCCATTACATCAAAAAAACATGTGAACATGCATGTGACCTCACTTATCTGGCACCGGGCATGTCTTTGAAAACCCTTCATTACACACACACACACACATTCACACACATAGAGCCATACATGGAGGTCTACCCATAACTCCAACCAACCCTGGTTTATTATCCACCAAGCTTTTCTCCTCTACACTATTCTCATAGGTCTTCATGTTCAGGCTCTATGTATGTGTGACCGAAACCATTGTGCGTTCAGGTTTGTGGTGTCTAATGAGGGGGCTTGACATATGGGGTAAGTTGTGGTCAGAGCACAGGGGTCAGCTGAGACCGAGAGGCGAGAAGAGATGAAAGAGGGGCAAAACAAGTGCTCGGGACCAGTGAGAGCAAAGGGGTGGGGACTCCGACGAGGGTTTGGGTGTTTTTCTGATTTTGAATCATAACAACACACAGCCATTGGTGGAGTTACATCGAGGTACAGGTCCAGCTCAGCACCTCAAACTGCTGGCTTAGAGCAGTTAAAGGAAATTAAAACAGTTTATTGAGGGTCAGGGTAAAGGGAACTCATGAGGTCCAAAAGTCCAAAAACTATATTTTGCTTTTCCTCAATGGAGTGTGACATGATAATATGCATACACCAGGGGAACACAGTGATTGTTAACTTGTGTTTCCAGTGTTTTTGTGACCAATTTCCAGTGCACATGTGGGCATTGTCACCATGGAGCTCAAACTTGAGCAGAGAGCAAACGTATAAATCTCCAGATTAATGTTTAGACGTGAGGATGGGGTCTGTGTTTACAACCCTTTGAACACTTAACCAACCTTGTTCAGCAGCACTGACATGGAGTGAGGGTTTTATTAGCTGAGACCAAAAGTTATCACGAGGAAATGCCCAAGCTCTTTCCCTTTCTCTCCAGTGGTTCAAAACAAGCTAATTTGTTAAAAGATGGTGTAATTACAGATAACGCTGCATCTGACTTGAAGCTAAATTCCCTATACTGTCAGCCTGGGCTCCACCGTCATTACCAACGTGGATACGGTCCTTCTCTCAGCTCTTATCTCTTTGATATGACTTTCCCCAAACAGGAAACCAGCAAATGCATTTAGTCTCATACCCATGCACACACAATTAAGACATCAGGGGCATATCAGATTAGCCAGTGTGGACATGTACACAGTATTGGAGGAGAATTATGTAACACAACAGGCAGGTTGTGGATTAGTCTATTTGAAGAAACACATTATTCGGTGAAGGAGCTTCACTTTGATGTCACATTAAGTAACTTTGTGTGCAGTCATACATCTGGAAGACACTTTGTAATTGGTATCACTTGGGATGTGAACATGAATTAGCAGTATTCCCAGAGATGTTGTAGGGTTCTACAGTAAACTGTAATTACAGCGCATAGCGACTTTCCTGTTAATGTTCTTCACCCACAGATCCCACATGAGAAGGTGGCATCTGAATGAATGCTAACTCAGCACAGAGATGAATAATGTATGTCTGTGCCCCTGAGGAGAGCTCCTCTGGCCTGGCTCAAGTGCTCCTGAAGAGACTGTTGGCTGCGCTCATTACAGAGCTGAACAGGGAGTCTTTTCCCCAAAGCAGAGAGCAGCATCAAGTGCAGTGACACACAAAAAAAAAACAACACTGAGAAAAACTGTCTGAGAGTTGAATGTTTGGCGAGGTTTTTGTTGTTGACTGATGTCCTAATTGCTTTGATTCTGTCATTTGGGATACTTTAAATCCTAAGACTACTGTGAGGGGTTGATGGGGGCACTTTCCATGAACGTTTCAAAGTCTAATGACATACTTCGTCGAATGACATCCAGAATCACAGCGTTCTACGAATTCTTTTCATCCCCCTGTTTCCTAAACTCACTGTGGTCGACCTTGTTTTCATGCCTGGCTTCAGTTCAGCTGTTGGGTCAGCACCTTCTGCTGATGGTAGTCATGAACCGTGTGACTGCCCGAGAAGGAATGAGAGGAGACCCTTCCTGTCTGTCCTCCCCATCCATTCACCCACTCCAATCTGCTTATCCCCCATCACCTTCCTTTCCATCTTTTATTCCTCCTCCCTTTTCCTTCTCCAACTCCTCACCAGGGGATACATGGTTCAGTGGGTGCCATCAGTTACTCCCTCTCTCCATCGTCTCCCTCCACCTCTTACTTCTCTCCCTCTCCCCAGATTTTCCAGACCCCTGCCGCACTAAGCTGAGCTTAAGAGTCAGCTGAGCTGATCAAAGACCGTAGCCATGTAGTGGCTAACAAGAGGCGAGAGTTCCCAACGACACAGGACCTCCCAGGGGTTTCCAATGCCATAGACCTACTGTAACTAGAATCGACGTGGAGGGACCCGAGCTGATTATACACTCTGTCTGCGTGACTGCATGAGCAGTCGGTGGCCGACCTACACAGACGACTGTCTATATTCCTGAGAAAATGTACTAATTTCTGTAGATGCTTATCTCAGGACTACGGGACATTTAGCCAGCCTGCTCTGGTGATTTTAAATCTGCAGAGAGAGCCACTCTTCATTACCCACCATCCCCTTATATGTGGGGGAGGCGTTGGAGGTGTTCTTCCCACCACTCTCCTCCCTCTTACCCCGCCATCCCTACTTCTTCCTCATCTACCACTCTCCTCGTCACGTCGTCCCTTCCCAGTTGCCTCTGCATGCTCAGGCCCCCTATTATCACTCTAATTAGCCCTAGCAGGCTTTCCCTCCTCTCCCTCCACCCCTTGTTCCCAGTTTCTTCTTTTGTCCTTCATGACCTTTTTCCTCTCTTTTCCTCCATACAGCTTTTTCACTGTATACTGTAGCTACGCTGCAGGCCAGTGGTTTACTGCAGCAAGAATTAAAACCCAGGCAATGTTAGCATTTCTGTTATGGGAAAAAAGTGAATTATTTGATCAGTGAACACAATACACATTCTTAAAATGCAATCCATGTGTCAGTCTGACCTGTTGCATGTGCGGATGCTGGTAAACTACTGTTTTCTCTTTGCAAAGGTAAAAACTGTAATCAGAGGAGGTATTCTGGGTTCTGCACCTGATGATAATATGATCTATAATGCTATAATGCTAAGGTAATGCTCTCTGCCCACTTTAACACAACTGACTTAAAGTAACAACTTGAGAGCAAATCTTGAGAGTCACATTGACATATTAACTTGTTTATTTTTTTTAATTATTAGTACAAATCAAACAATTATGGAATATACAGTGGCTATACATCTAAATACATTCTATAAAACAGTTTAGGTGTAATTTTGTTATTGTTTGTTATTATTTTTTACATTTTTTTATTAGTGAATTTGTTATTAGCTTTGTCTTCCTCTGCTTCTTTAGTAATATACATTATATATACATTGCAAATTGTAATGTTAATGATATATACAACTTTGAACATAAAGACAGCATTATGTAGTTTTGTCGTGTTGTTTTCTATCCTAATGTTCATGAATACCAGTGTTTATTTGATGCATAAACTGCTGAATTAAATAGCAGATATGGTTTGGATGAATGCCCTGCAAAGTGCAGGCTGATAACTTGTATTCTGCTCTTAATGATAAACATTTGCTATGTGTCCTGTCCTCCCTAATTTACCTCTATTGACTCCAAGTCTGCTCCTTCTTCATCTACAATCCAAACATAAATTATCCAGCCTATGCTTTGTCTTTGTGTTCTTCCGTCATCCCCTTCCTGCCCTCCGCCTCTTGCCACCTTATTACCCGCCTCCCCTTGTACCATACAGTCGCTGGAACCAAATCTCTTGCACCTGCATGTCCAGGCTCTATCCGGTTCCCTGAATTCCTGAAAGCACGGTGCTGATCTGATCCTCGAAGAAAACAGGGACGTGGAGGGGAAAGGAGAAGAAAAAAGAAAAAAAGAAGGGGCGAACAGAGAGGAGAGCAGGAACCCTTTTACTGGTGCTCCTGTTGGAAGTGGGGAGGGCTCCTCTTATGGGTGTGCATTTATCTGGAGCCGGAAAGAGCTGTATTGTAGCCTGAGGTTAACCCAGGGCTCTGGAAAATGACTTGCTTTTAAAGGGGTCCCCAGGAAAAAAAGGTCTTTCTGGTCTGGAGTGGGGCCTCTGAAGTTTCTCTGAAGCAGTGCAGCTTCCTCTCACCCTGGAGAAGGCACACCATGTTGGGTTTCAGCCAAAAGATTTAAACTTTAATTGCATCAGATTAGAAAAACAAATGAGAGCTGCTAATTTTGCTACAATCCCCTCATATGAAGACATGCTAGATACAGAAATGTAACTTGATTGGCCCAATATATAATAAACCTGGCCTAATATGTGAATTAAATAATCTGATCTCTATAATGGTAAAATGCCCATTTATGGAGCCCTAAAGTGGCCACAGAGAGAAAAGACATATACTGTATACTGAGGCCACGTTTTGCTACGGTGAGTGACAAAAACGCTATTACACACATATAAAATACAGTTACTTTTGGTTAAGCACAATAACTAACATGTTAAAACACAAAAAAAACAAACTAGTTGAGGCAGTAAACCAGCAACTCCCGTGTTCTGTCAGGTAAAATTATTGTTTGTTTGCCAAAAGACCCAAATATGGTTATAACAGCCTCAGGTTACCAGTAAAATGGGCTGTTGGTGCAGTGAATAGTGTACAGTAAAGCTGCTGCAGCTCACAACACCACCCCAACCTCTTGCCTTTGTAGTATTGTTTCTTTCAAATAGGTTGTGTTTATTATATTCCATGTTTATTAAGGGGGAATTAGTTTTCCCAAAAGACCCCACGTCGTTGCTCAGATTGTTTGAGAGATCCTTTATCGGCTTCTTGATGCTTGCGTCTCTGATTGATCATCGCTTTGGTCAAAGACAGGGTGATAAAGCACAGAAACTCCAACCTCCATTTGCCCACCTCGAGGCTTAAGCAGAAACCAGCAGCTAGCAGCGTGGCTCTTGGAATGGCAACGTAAGTCCATTCAACACCCTAGGCAGGAATAGATCAACTACTGGATGGATTGCAATGAAACTTTACACAGACATTCACTTTGTCCAGAGGGGCCCATGAGTTTTCACTATAGAGAGCTTTAAGTTTTTATTCTTCTCAACAGCTAAAACACGTATTTTTGTGACATTTTGCAAAGGCATTCATTCCCCTGTAACAATGGTTTATCATCAGTTTGGTGTTCATCAATTCAACATTTTAATTCGTCCAATACCTCGCTTTTTACCAGAACTGCTAATTTGTGTTTGATGCTAATGAGCTAACATTTACATCATGCTTGCATGCCAAAACTGAGGTGGTGTTAGCATGTTCAGCATCATTTAGCTCAAAGCAGAACAGGGCAGCCTCACAGATGAACTCTGGTAGCATGGATATTATCGGTTCTTGAGACAATCTTTTTCTGATTGCAAAGCCAATGTATACACGCCAGACCAGATTAAATGATTAAGATTAACATTATTTTGGTTACGCGTGGTTTTTGAACTGTCTGTGTCATAGGTCAGAGAATATCAGCACACTATCAGCACAGTGAGGATGGGTGAGTGCTGCATGGCAAATGTATCACTGAGATAACCCCCTACTCCTACCTGTGAGAAACTCACAGTTTGGGTACGTGTTTATGGTCATAGCGTGTGTGTGCGCGCGCGCGTGTGTGTGTATACTGTATGCGAGGCCCAACGTCAACAGACAGGCAGTGGGAGGTAGAGGAGCAGAGGCCTGAGGGTGAACAGCTGAGGGTGACTATAGAGAGATTAAAAAGGGAATGTGGGACTTAATCCACTGTTATACAGCAGTCCTCTGAGTCTCCACTCACTGAGAGAAAGCAAAGAAAAGACGAGCATTCCTCCCAGGCCTCGCTACACAGCACACAGACCAGGGGCTACAGACGCCATTCTCCTGCCATCTGGCCTTAACCAAACACTGAACAGCCCCTCGACCCTGATCCGCTCCAACCCTCAGCCTCTCAAACCTCCGCACACACTCTCCATCTCCAGCCTCAGCCCTCTGCAGCCTTTCACCTCCTCCTCACCTCCCACTTCACAGCTAGCTGGTCACAAGCACAGTATGAGTATCACTTTTACCTAGAACGGGTAAAAGTGCAAGTGCAGAGCTTTTCTTTATTATTTATATATTCAGTGGAAGCAGCAATCAAACGAGCAACAATTATACATATTATTAGCATTATTAATAATACTATCATTACATCTATTCATGATAAAGAAGCAGACGTGGGGTTGAAAAGGTCACTGGTCCAAATCTAGAGTCACTAAATATCCCTCCCCTTCTAGAGACAGTCGCTCTTAGAGATTTAATATGATTTATCATCATATATTATAACTGATGTATTGACTTTTATGGAAAGTCACATTTTAAAGCTGTGGGTGGTCACAGTGACGCCACGTTTAACTGATTTATATTCTGCTGGATAGTTTTACCATTAACAATGCTTTTCATTTTATAACAGCTTCAAAGTGAGAACTGAAACAGCTACAACCACATGATAAATATAGTGAAATAGTAAAGTATATAATTAAAGTAGTCAATAAAGTACAGGTGACTCCAAATCTTCACATTTTAAATGTTTTTACGAATATTTAGGGCTCATCAGCATCTTGAATCTCCAAAGTCCTTCCCATGTCTGGATCTCCACTTCCCTTCTTTGCACCTTTTTCACAGGAGAGATGTAGGTTGAATTCCTCGCTGTTCATATTGAAATATGTGCCACCTGGCTGAAACAGCACGTTTTCCCACGTCTGCTTGGACCCTGTGCAAATGCCGGACGTACACGCTCAAGGGGTTAACTCTCCAATGGCGTGGATGTGACCTGGATCCAATACAAACAGGTAGTAGCGACGTGGAACTGCTGAAGATCTCTCACAAACTTGAATGAAGCAAAATAAAAATCTAGCTTCTTGTCCATGGCCTGTTAGCCTGCAAATAGCTTTAAATAAAATAAATAAATACATTCATGAAATTTCATAGGTTTTATGCTACTTTGACTGCAGAATCACAGTGAAGCCCAGTCCAAATACAGCACAAATGGCAAATACGAGCACTGTGAAATCATTATAAAGCTTCATTTCGCCTGAAAGCAAAGTTACATTTAAGCCGTGGGTAAATGTAACACGGTGGTAAGACTCGGCTGGGAGCATTCAGCCTAATGTTTGGATACGAGTGTCTCACGCTCACCTTTCTCACACTCTTTGACACCTTTTTATTGGCTACTATTCCAAAAATTTGTCATGTACCTGCTGTCTCGTGAAGGAGCGTCTCCCCCTCTCTGTCTGTCTCACTTCCCCTTTTTGCAGTCCTCCCACCAATTCAGGCACCTTTTGTCACATGTAATACTTTTTCCTCTTCTTCCTGCTTCTTTCTGTTGTCTCTCCTCGTGCGACCATCTTTCCCCCTACCTGACTTTCATCTCCCCAAATCCTTCCCTTTCCTCTCCCTCCCACCAACTTTATTCTCCCATCTGTCTCCCTGTAAGTGGGTGGCAGCGAGCCAAGCATCGCCTGGTCTGCCTTCACCGTAACAACCAGCCGAGACGTCTTCATTTGATGGGACAAAAGGGCCTCCAAGAATCACTGCTGTTCCCCCAGGGGCTTATGGGCGCTAGCCAGCTGCCTACAGGCTGAGAGCCGGAGATTTGGAGAGGAAGGTACAGGTAGGAAGGAAAGGGGGTGTATGTGCCAGGAAGGAGTAGCGCTGTATATCAAGATGGAGTTTAACCTCCAAGAAATACCCCCTAGCACAGCGAACTTGCTGATGCCTCCCTCAAAGGTTAACATTTCATACATGGTGGTACTTAGCATATGAACCATCCACACACACACACACACACTACTGGACCTCTGCTTTCACTCACAATTAAATAGTGCATTTGTGTGATAATGTGGAGAGCATGGAATTCATGAAGATTCGTTATTTCTTCATCCTGTTTTATGAGGCCCAATAAAAATGTCATGCGGCCGCTAGTGCTGCGCTTCATTCAGGCTCATTAAATCCTTCGCACGGCACTTAAACAAACATTCAGGCTAAATCCTCGTCAGAAGCATGACTTTAACCAGATCCTTACCTGCGCTGTTGAGCAACTCTTTCTGATAAAGGCGCAGTCTGAGATCTGAATGTAAACCAAACAATGTGACGTCATCGGCGCGCCCTTAAAACACGGGACTGGAGCATGTTAAATATGTAAAAACCGGCACGGTCTCACGGTAGTACCCGAAACAGTGATGGAACTTAATCCATAGTAGCTATTTGTGTATATGGTCACATACTTTCAAAGTAATGTTTTTCAGGTGGAGATATCCTCCTCCAAAACTAAAACATCTAACTAAACTAGAAGTCCGCAGGAGATGGGACCACCACGCCAGCCTATCCAACCCATCCAGTCTACCCCAAGGTGGACCTGTTTGCCACATTTGTCCATGTTGAACCTGGCATTGTTTCCATGGTACTAGTACATCATTTTAACACATTACGAGACGTTAAGCCGATTACCGGCATGATAATTAAACCGGTGCTTGTCTAAAAATATTTAATATAGTTCGCACAATGGTTGCCAGTAATGGAGGTAAAAGCCACCTATTATAATATGGATTAAAAATTATAAATAAAGAGATATTCGAGTCTAAAATAATATTTTTTTTCCTGGAAAGTCTGTATCTATAGATCTGTCTTTCTACTCAGCTATACATGCCCAGCATCTCTCTGGACATTTGCCTCCCGCTCAGTGGTCCCATGCCCAGACCGGCACGGCTGTGATCCCAGTCCTATAGGAGAATAAGGAGACAGTTCATGGCAGAGCTGAAGTCATCGGCCAGGCATCCGTCAGAACAGCCACCAAAACAATGGACCCCTCTGTCAGGCTAACACAAGGTTGGTTTTAGACAAGAGGACGGACAGTGCTGAGATGGACCGGCAGCAGCAATGGAACTGACAGCTACAGTTTGACCTTGTCTTTTACTGTAACACCTCACAGTTCTCCACAGAGAGAGGGAGTGCGTTTGATGAATATTGGGGTATCTCCTCAAGTCATTCAGTCAGAAATCACCCCTGAAGCTGCGCTATTCTGGGCCTAAAACACACAATTCCTGCACAAAAACACTCCAAAGAGATTATGCCGTGTTTGACTCCTCAGCAACAGAACAACACACGTCTCCCAGAGCGCTGAGCAAGGGTTTACAGAGATAAGTAAAAGGCTGATGTTGAAAGTTGCAGCCAAAGCGTTGGACAATGAAAAGTTTCCTTTGGATGTGCCGCCGGTAGCCGGAGGAGGGGAGAGACTGAGGTCATGTCAGTCCTTGATAGCCTGCTGTTTTATTCTCCGCTCTCCAGAGTCACAGTCACACTTAATCTCAGCTCCGCGCCCCGCTGCGCCTGACCCCAACCTGCTACCTCCGTCTCCATGCCCGCCGTGTCGCCATGGCAACAGGGACCAACCATGCTGCACACGCACGTTCATGCATGCGCACACGGGGGCCAATGGCAGTGAAGTAACACAGTTTGTGGCGTGTTATGGGGCAAAATAAAGAACTTTTGACACCAAAAATGTATTGAAATGTGGTGCGGCTGTAGGCAGAATAGTCAGAGATGGCTGTACCAATCACGGACTAGACCTCCGTTGTCTACTGTACCCCCCCCTCCCCTTTTCTCTCTCCCACTCTCTTGCGGAGAAACAATGGTCAAATCCTTAGACCACAAATACACAGAAAAACAAAGTGGCCTGTGTGTGTCTCTCTCTCTCTCTCTTTCAATCAAACAAGAGTAAGAAGATACAAAGAAAGCACTGACAGTATACCACACACACACACACACACACACACGCTCACACTGCGGCAGAGCAGAGGGGTCCTGTTCATGTATTCTATGCTGTAGGAGGATGGGAGTTAGTTTATGCGTGACAGCTGAGTCCATCTGCCCTTCACATTAATCACACCACAAGCTACAGTTTGGCATTTTCTGAAGGCAACACAGAACTTGTTCTAAACTCTTTGAAGGGTTACCTGTGTGTCTGTATTCACGTGCACGGTGTATACGCAGCCGTCTCCGTGTGGGTTCGTGCTGGCGGGCGGGCGGGTGGGTGTGCAGATCTGCGTTGCATGCATGTGTTTTTCAGGGCGAGGGTCCTGCGTCAGCCCTGGCTGCAGTGTTTGAACAGAGTCGGAGGAATTTTGTCACTAAACATTTGACTCACACACACATACTGACGCAGCCTGTGCATGGGCTTCATATGTAGGGCAGCAGCGGGACTGTCAAGCACTTCCCCCGTGCTCTTCTCTGAATGACTTGGATCTTACTGTTGTGCTCGATATTTGGGCGACCATAGCTGCACCCCGTGTTTGTGTGTGTGTGTGTGTGTGTCCAGATGGCCGCTCTGCGCTGGCATGACTTCATCCACATGCTAAACCTACACAGACATCACATCACATATCCCAGAGCCAGAGCCTGTGCAACCTCAGATAGCAGCATTGCAACTGATACAACAGACATTTATAGAGAAACCAAATACTCATATTATAGTAGATAGGAAATTATCATATCTTATGAATATTGGACTTACATTCACCAAAAACAAATCACCAAGGCAAAGCTTTACAACCTGCACAACATACAGTGCAGCTTTGGCTTGCAGTAAATTGACAAAACGTTGGACTAGTCCTTTAAGAAGACATCACTGGATCAGTTATATGCAGTCCACGCTGCTGCTGCAAAGCTTTTGACCAGCTCCTAAAAGGTCTTGATGTCTTTGTAGTGGTTCCCCATTAAATTCAATCATATCCTGGTAATAAACATGCTGCATGTGAACGTCCAGGAGTTCAACCTCTGCAGGGAAATCTACAACCTTGCAGTCTTCCGGCATCATTTTGTTGATGATGATGATGATCAGCTAAATAATTTCAAGTATCATTATTGCATTATTGGAGTTTCTATATTCTATATACTTGTATTATTGGATCATCATTATAGTTCATGCATTGAAATAAGCAGCATTTCAATAAAGCTGCTTACGGCACAGCTTGTTTTATCTATTTAATATGTCTACGTGTCATTTTTCACTGGTTTATTCACAAACAAGACATCATATTCCATAAACTGATGCATGTTTTCCGTTTGTCTTACGAGTATATTAGCTGTGAAATAAATGTAGTGAGTAACATATTAAATATTTGGAGATGCATCATTAATGGTGTGCTCTCTGGCAGCTGCGGCTCTGTGGAGCGATGATTGAGACAACCGCTGATATATCTTCTGCGAGGAGCAAGGGCTCACGCATACAAATTTAGACATGTTAGTTTTCCCAGGCACTCTCTGAGATTTATAATGTGACAGCGCCGAAATGCGCTGAGCTTCAAGGAAGTCGGTAGAACAATGAGCACTCGGGCTTTGAATTATTCAGGCTGAAATCAAATCACAGCAGGGGAGCGGCCAAATTTCACACAGTCGTGAAGTTCAGTACCTGAGGATTTCTCTCGAAAGTGAATTTGTTATGAGCAGCGAGAGGCGTGACAAATCACCGAGCAGCGCGTCCATCCTGACACCCAGTGGCAGCGTGGGGTACTGCATCATTACCCCCCCCCCCCCAAAAAAAAAACATGAAAGCTCGCCACATTTTAGAAACCTCACTTTTATTTCATCGATCCACACAGCTGATGCTCGCATCAACCTCCCCTTCCCTCTTTAACCCACCCCGTTCTTTGTTTCACGACACCACTTCACAAATAAAGTAGCTACAGTATATTCGGGGCTGAAGGCTGACATGAGCACGCGTGGACGCCAAACTGGTGACGGCCCACAGTGATCCGGTCGCTCGAGCGGATTGTCGGTTCACGTGGAAAGCACTCGAGTGACGATTCCAGTGACGTCTGCAGTTCTTCATCATCATCATCATCATCCATAACCAGTTCATTAAAAAGACAATTCAAACTCAACCATTCACACACTCCTTTTCCATTCAACCACCCACAGAGAAGACCTTGTATTAGACAAATAGACACAGTCCCGGCTGCCGTTGGATCACAGCTCTTCTTTGCCGTTCTGAGAGCCCGATGCTGACTTTTTGGAGTCCTTCTTGGCGGCGACCTTTACCTTTGTCTTTTTCGCAGCCGGTTTTGCGTCCTTTTTGTCCCCTTGCTTGGCTGCGGGTTTAACTGTCTGTTTCCCATCTTTTTTGTCAGCTGCAGGTTTGACTTTGTCTCCCGCCTTGGCCTTTGCCTGGTCGCCAGTTTTGGCCTTCGCTTTAGGAGCAGCTTTAGCTTTAGTGCCTGTTGTTGTTGTTTTACCGGCCGGTTTCTCCTCTGCTTTCCGCTCTGGCGAATCAGCTGGTTTGTCAGCCGGTGCCTCTGCCTTCTCCTCGGCTGGTTTCTTGTCTTCTTTCGCCAGGTCGTCCTGTGCGGGAGGCGCCGGTGTTGTCGCCGGTGTTTCAGAGGCGTTGGCCGCATCTTTTTTGATAAACTCTTCATTCACAGGTGTGGAAAACATCTTCAGCATATCCTGAGCTTGGATCCTCTCCTATAGGACAGAAGAAACACATTTGAGGAAAAGCAGAACGCAAAATGAGCCAATTTAAAATCAGATAAAAACTGTTGATTAGATTTATTGGATATTTCCAATATTTCTGTTTATGGGCAAAATATTAAACCCCACTACCCACTCCAAATTTAGTTTGAGGCAGAATACTTGATGATTTCAGTCAGATATTGTCCATACCTTTTCCTCATGAGCAGGATCCAGGGTGAACCACAGGGCCACAGCGCACCTCTGACCCTTTGTGACAGCTCTGACACCATGCGGGTTTTGCTTACCCGCTCCGAACCCGACCACCCGGCCGCACTGTGGACGCACTTCAGCCTGTGCGGAAACACAGGCCGCGCGGCGTTTAATTCACAGTGAATTTTGCCGTTTATCCCAGTTTTTATTCAAATATGTTTTTTTAAAAAAAAAACGTACCGTCACTGTTTTAGCGTCCAACTCTGTGAAGATGAATTCTCCCCCTTCAAAGTCATCATTTAGATAAAGGATGGCGCTGCAAGGGACAGACATTAGGATTTTAGGCAGGCGCTCATCATCAGGGCTGACTGGGTTGATGGACAGACTCCAGTTTGTGCACGTGTGTGTTTGCATGTGCTCACCTGAAATCTCTGTGTGTGTATGCAGGCGGTTCCTTTATGCACTCGTTAATCTCAGAGACCAGCAGACAGTTGTCCACATGGACAGCGTGACTCAGGTCCTTACGGTCCTCCTGCTTCTCTGGATAAACACCAGTGCAGAGAGAAGACCTCTTAGAGCTTACCTAGTTACCAAGTTAACTGTCACTCATTACTGGGTGCTGCGACAAACCCAGTGAGAAAGCAGACAAAGTTAGCGCCCAGCTGGTTAACATAGCAACATTTAGCATTTAAAGAGCTAGATATTAGCTGTTGGAGCCCAACAAGAGCTTAAAAGACACTTTTTTCTACTGATAAACAATTCAAATATATATGTATCTGCATATTGATGTGATAGTATGAGGTACTATAATAATAATATAAGCTACTGCTATGTGGCTAATGCTCAGCTAGCTGCTAGGTGTGTAAAAATGCAACTCTTCATCACTACAGCTCTGTAGGTAAGACTGTACCAGCATTAAGGACTCTGCTACCCTCTAGTGGCCATAATTATTCAATCATTATTAATAATTCACATACGAATGAGTCATGTTCATGTTGTTTTGGCTGGTTACAGCACCGGCAAACTGCCCGTACTCTGCTTACCGTCGATGGCGGAGCGGCAGACCAGGTGGGAGTAGGAGAAGTAGAGCACGGTCTCCAGTTTGAAGTACGACTCCAGGATCTTCCTCACCTTCTCGCTGATGTCGACGAACAGGCGGGTGCTCTTCAGCGGGACCTTCCCCTCCTGTCCGAGCTGTGGAAGGTGGAAACATCTTTTAACAGCAGCTGAAAGGATGAAACTGAATCTAGATCAACGCCTTTAAGTAAGACCGCCTTCGTGCGTCTCAGTGCCTGTTTTGCAACGAGATCGATCAACGGCAATAGCAAAAGCCACAGTCTGGTGAAATCATGGTGAATGTAGCACAATAAAATATATAACATGGGTCTAATTTAAGGAGCAGGGCCGCAAACCTTCACAGCCTTCAGGACGGTGACTCCCTGGAACATCTCACTGGAGGAGTGGGGGGACGGCTGACCCCTGTAGCCATCACCTTTCAGGGCAGCAGCCTGGGAAACATGCACAACATCAACTCTCATCACGATGAAAACGCACAGAGATGGGACACAAACAGGCATCAGGTGATGTGAAAAGAGTAGCTTTAGTTATGTGTATACTTAACAAAGTCTTTTTCACTGCGACAAACTTAACTAAGTTTAAGTTGTTGTTGGTTTCACTCTTTAGATGTACTCACATTGGAGAGGCGCTGCAGCTCCCTGCACTCGTCATCACCAATCACCCCATCCAGCAGCACCCGGTCTGAGCCGTTCAGCTGCTTGGAGGTCATGGTCACCTTGACGTCATCAGGCAAAACAGTGGCACCTAGAGGGGTGAAGGTCGTAGGATCAAGTCAAAACCTTCTCAGATAAGTACTGCATTTAACTCTGCACTGTCATTTTGTGCATATGGCACATTAAAGATTAAACTGTGAGGCTAATTGGGACAAATAGACCACGGTCGCTCTAACTTCAGGGTGAAGTATTTACTTTGCTGTGGCGCAATCATCATGGCCAGATCTGAAGAGTCCTTCTTCTTCTCCTCGACCAGAGTCTCAATCTCCTTCATTAGGTTTCCTATTTCCTCTGTGATCCTGGCTGCAGTCTCTCTGTCAGCTCTGAGACACACAGACGGAGCCCATAGCATCACATTTAACAACAAATGTATTCCTGCCATGCACAGACAGGCGCGAGGCGACGTCTTTGATCTTACTTCTGCTTGTCTCGCAGTTTCTTGGGCATGACATCTTCAGGGGTCCACGTGTCCTAGATTTAAAAAAAAAAAAAAAAAAAAAAGACGACAAACACCACAAAACCTCAAAAACTGCATCAAATAAGTTCAATTTGATTGGTAATCAATGATTTATTCACTCACTGGATCCACAAAGGTCATCCCAAAGGATTCGTATCCAAAGTAGAGCAGCTCTTTTTCCAGTATGGACTGTTGAATGTACGCTTTCACCACCTGGAGGTCAAAAATCAAGGTGAACCTTGATTGCATCTGCTAAAAACTACAGTTTATAACATAGCTCCACGAGATACACACATTAGATAGCAAGAGCAGGAACATTAAAGGTGTCATAGCAGGGGGGGTCATTGGGTAATCTCTGGGTTTGAGCAGCCACAGCGTCCCTGAATCTCCCTTCGCTTTTGCATGGTGTCCTGAAACTGTGCATGAGCGTTACATTAGACCCAACTCCTCACTAAGCATTGCAACAGCTAACCATTATGAATGTAAATAACTGCAGGAAACTGCGTTCACGTGGTTTTAAAGGTGCACCCTCAGAGTGTTTTTATGATCAAACTGAGCGCAGGCCAGCAGCCAGAGATATAATCACTCAGTCATTAGTATTGATCAACAACCCCGTTAACTCATCACAAATACTGTATAATGCCGACATTCAGCGCCCGCGGCAGTAAAAATCTGTCTTATCGCTTCTTTAAAAGTCAGCAAACATTTATGTGCTTTAGATTAGCATCGGTGCTTTTTTTAAATGCCTCTTCTGTGCCCTTGAGTACGTTTTAGCACTAATGGAGGCCATTTTTCTCTCGCGACGCGCTGCGCAGACTGATTAACGGCTGATTAGAGCCTGACCGATATGGGACTTTGGGGACTGATTTTGGAGAATCCACTGGTGACTGGTACGGAGCTGGATATAGTGAATTTTGTTACAACTGGAGTGGAACAAAAGACCTTTTCTGTGTGGATTTAGACAGTTTTTGGACAAAAGCCTCTCTTCTTCTCAATGTGGTGCGAGTTAAACCGACTGTACCTGTCTGGCTGATATGGTTTTCGCCTTGTCTTCACCCAGCACGGCTGAATAATAGGCCAGGTTCTGGTTCATCACCTCGTCGTCGGGGTGGAACAGCAGGAAGGTCTTTGCGCACTCTATGGCCTGCTCATACTTCTCACCTGGAGAGAGGGAGCGGAAGCAGGAGAGTGAACAGCTGGTGCGAGCTAATGAACAGCTGTTCTAAAAACAATATTTTCTGCTAAGTTAGAAAAAGAGAAAAGAGATTCTGATTAAGATTCTTTGATATATGTAAATGGGTGTATTTGAGGATCAGTTCAGTTTTATTCACAGTGACCCAAACCATAACAGAGGTTATCTAAGGTCAGTTTTCATATACAGCAGGTGTCTTACCGTTGTGCAGTAATAAACTACAGTTTACTTTGATCTTAAAGGGGCAATCCGCTCATTTAGCACCTGTGTGACCTTTGTAGCTTTGGGGGAACTTAAATGATAATGTCATTAACAGGATTGACAATGAAAAAAAAAAAGTTTTATCATCTTTTCTGACTTTGTGCACGGAGAAACCTTCATCACAACCTATTTTTGGTAATGCCTCATAATGTTCAGCCTATGTGTAATCGTCTGCATAGTCGAGGATGCTGTAAAACCTCTACACGTAAGGTTTAATACCACTTCCTTTACAGTCAAAGGTATTTGATAAAGCATGACACACTCCTCGGTACAGGCTGAAAAGAGAAAGGGCAGCCAGACTCACTGTTGTAGTAGGAGAACTGCAGGTAGTTGAAATGTGACGGCAGGAAGTCCTCAAAGGGCTTGTCTCTGCCAGCGGTGGAGGCCAACTCAACCGCGCAGTGCTGCTTACAGTTCAGCACCTGCAAGTAGTGGTCTGACACAGGCAAACGGATTTACAGTCAGCGCAATCTTGCACAATCCCGCGCAAAAGTCTCCAGGATGCACCGTCTCACCCGTCATGGTCTGGAACAGGTCAGCACTGTACTCCATGTAGTTGTACCCATCGTAGTTGTAGGCGCCCTCACAGAGCGCTCTGCACTCCTTATCGGCAGTGAAGTACTCATCAACGGCCACCTCAAAGTGTTCAGCCGCCAGGCCGAATGAGTCGTCGCTGTAGTAGCTCTTTCCCAGCAGGAACTCAGCCTGAAGAGAGAGCGAGTGATTAGGGCGCTTAGGGTCACTGTTAAGTTGTGCAGCATTGCCACTGCCGGCTGTGGCGTGTCAGGTGTGTCAGGCAGCATGTTTAGAGTCGAAATGACATGATATTGACTAACAGCATTAATAATGATGTTCCTGAAAAGACTTGTCTGGGTTTCATTTCGCCTTGAGAGGCTTTTGCCTTCATTTTCCATCATGTTTCACCCTCTTCTGTGAGCAAAACAGTTAATCCGCCACCTTCTAATGCCTCCGTGAGGACAGGAGGGCAGAACTGCTGTAAAACAGAGAGAAGGACTACAAAGAGTTTGTTCCCACCATGTGTGTCCTGGCCTCCAAGTCTTTGAAGTCCTCCTCCTTTACTCCCGCCATCATCCTGTAGTACTCCAGGTTCTGCTTCATCTCCATGTGGTCCGGGTTGGCCTGGAAGAAGGTGTGGGCAGCTGCCACTGCCTTGTCCAGCTTATTGATCTGCAAAGTACACACACGGGCGAGGCGTGTTAAGGCAAGAGACAATTTGCTCTTTTGACATTATTTCCCAGTTGTTGTTGACTCAGCTGACCACCTCCAACCAAATGGTGTGAAATATATATATTCCACTGTAAGTTTGGCACAGAAGTCCCTTACTTATAATAAAATAATGGGTTATAAAATGAGTTTGTATGCAAGGAACCAATGTTAAAGAGGCATAAAGTAAATTTGTAGGTTGTATTGTCCTCTAATTGTCATGTGCAAGAACTGTAAACCACTCATTTCCTTCTCCATAATCCACAACAGCAACCCCTTCGCCTGTATCTCTAATTTTAGTGGCCTGTGATTAAAGCAAACAATGAGGCAGCACTTCGGTGATCAGTGAGCAGGCTCAGGGCTGAGGTCCAATGGAACAGATCATCTGGATTTTGGGCTCCCCGCTGTATTATAATTGGAGTTCTTAAGAGTCAGAGCGAGCAGCCTGATGGTTCAGCCATAGATAATATGTTGTGTTCATTTAGTGCTTTTCTGCTGACTCCTGGATTTAGCATTAAGGCACAGCTATGATAGGAATCATTATGGCTGTTGAGGATTTTATATCATATCTCTACACATCATATTCCTACATTTCCCCGCTCTTGCTTTAGAGCCGTGTGCACTCCGATCCACAAACAAAGCATGGCAGCATTTAGACAACAAATGTGAGTATACACGAGGAGAGTATGATAGTCGCACTTAAGGCCTTTAAACCGCTGCACCCCCCCCCCCCAAAAAAAAAAAACGTAACGTAACGTAACGTCATACTTCACAGAAGCTGACTCCACCTTAAGACGTGGCATGGCAGTCTGGGTTTTTTTTGGGGGGGTTGGGGCATTTACAGTATCCGACTCTACATCAGCTCTGAGTTCAAACTTAAATAAGATCACAAATAAAATGGGTTTTTCACTTTGCGCATGTTTAGTATGAAGTTAGTGTAAAGTATGAGCAAATGCATTTTACAGCGGGGCAGCACTGATTGCAGCCACCGGCTTCACAGTTGTAGCCTACAGCCTCTTTTACTGAGATTTATACCTTAAAGTATGCAACTTGTAAGTAATTGTACGGGGTCCTCTTGTTGAACTCCAGCTGCACTTCTTCAGTGACTTGGTGCATAGTTGGGGCACCCAGTTTCTCAGTTTCGCAGGAGTTCACACAGTCCGCTCGTTTCAGGATTTTCTGGAAGAAACCCAGGTCATCCACAGAGCCGGCCCCCGGAATGGGAACCCCTAAGCCGGCCAGGCGATCGCCGAAAGCGGTCTGGTTGGCGCAGCTCAGCCGGCACTGAGCCTTCACGCTGCGGACCGTAGCTTTATTCCTGAGCGCCTTCTCCATGTTCAGGATAACCGACAGCCAGTCTCCTTTATAGTAGGCTTCCACCGCCGTGTCGAAGAGGAAATCATAGGGCTCCAGGACGAAGTCACTGCCCAGATGAGTGTCCGAA
This sequence comes from Datnioides undecimradiatus, assembly GCA_008933995.1. Classification (NCBI taxonomy): domain Eukaryota; kingdom Metazoa; phylum Chordata; class Actinopteri; order Lobotiformes; family Datnioididae; genus Datnioides; species Datnioides undecimradiatus. The sequence goes on from WARS01000013.1 coordinate 19,914,775, forward strand.
AGGCACGGCGGGACAAAAAAGCAGAAAAATATCAGCGCATAACGGAGCTCCATGATGCTGAAACGTGAGGCTCTGCGGCAGAGTCTCGACCCGAGAGAGAAGCCGACGAGAGGAGCTCCAACTTCTCCGTCCGGCAGTCACTTCTCTGGAGGTGGGGTTTGAACAGTTGAGCCCCCCGGTAACACCCCCTCGCATCCCCGACACACGCATTATGGTTACATTATTTTACTCATATGGGACAGTCTTATATGGAAATATAATAGGCAAGGGAAAGTGCAATGTAAATAATAATTTAGGGTTGATCATAAAGTTTATATAAGCTTAACACCTTTTTTAGTGAATGTCATAAAATGTCATTATATACAGGCAAAATCATCACCATCCACGCCATTATCGCAACATTATCACCACTTCTTACAAGACCAAGCTGTTAATTTTACAGACTTCCAAACTGATTTCTTAGTGATTGAAAGTTATAGTGGCATTACTGGCTGTAGAAGATCAATAATGACAGAGTTTACAGATGAAGTATTAAAGACACTGTAAAGGGGAAATTTAAAAAAAAACATCTGATTGATTGACTAAATGATTTTAGTCCATGAGAAAACCTGTGTCACAGGGTTTGAGGTGGATGGTTTTATTGTTGTTCTTGTTTTAGCAAGCAGACCATAATCTGTTTTCCACCAGTGAAAGGAACTGTTGCTCTGTAAATCCCTGCCTGCTAGGACTAAATTTAGTATACATTCAGACGCATGCAAACATAACTCTAAAGTAAATACAACGCCAACAACTTCATAACAATATTGTTGTTGTCATAATGGCATTGTTATGATTAATTAAGACAGTATGTCTTATTTTCCTAATTAGATAAAATGTGTTACAACACGTTTTTAAATTATAGCAGTAATGTATACGAGGAACACAGGACTGGATTAAACACCATCATTGCTGTCGTCCACTTAATGAAAAAAATCACTTGTTTAACCATCACGAATATGTAAGTGCGCACGCAATGGATCATGGGGGATGCCTTATAAGGATATTGTGCAATATCTAAGAACGAGACCAGAGTAGGTCTTAGGTTTACTATATCCGACATTTTTATGGATTTATGGGGGGGTGTGAATCTGTTGAAAACAAAAACGTCTCACAGCTTCCGTTCTCTGTAGCGATATCCCAACTTGTGCTTGTTTGGTTTCTCTTCAGCGACACATCTTCTCTTGTCAATGCTCTTTGGTGAGAGAAGGCTGCCTTTTAGGTACCTGAATGCAAGTTAAAGTGATAATGAGGATTTATATAAATTGTACATAGGATTGTTAATTTCAATGTCAAATCTCATTGATGGAGGTTATGTGACTAAATTACAAAAATGTTCTACATGTTTACACGAATTAAACATTTATTTTATATTTAAGTATTTTATACAGGCAAACATTAGGGCAGCCATACTGGGCGGAGATTTAGGACCCCATGAAGCCTCCGGTATTTTTGGTCAAATATTAGCTGATTACAAAACCAGCAGGTGGACGGAGAGCTCGTATTTGTTAAAAGTCATTCTAGAGAGGAGTTTGCAGTGAAAGGAAAGAAAGAAGAGAACATGGACAGGACGGTCAGCCTCCCCAGTCAGCCCGACAAGACCACCACAGGTAACAGAAACTCAGCATTTAAACCTCATGTCATGTATTTCCACTGCCTGGAGCACCCACGAAGTTTTCTTACAAAGCAAACTGTTAACGTGGATATATCCATACTAAATTAGGGAAATTTAACCCAACACACCGTAAACTAACGTGTGACATTAGTGACAATATGACTGCTCGAACAGCTGTGTTTGAACGATTACAGCTGCAATATACTTTTAATACAAGTAAAATGTAATTGAACGGTGCATTACGATCAAGCCGAATAATTACTGCACTTTGGATGGTTGCAAAAATACTGCTCAAGCTGCATTAGTGAAGAGTTTTGTTTAGTATGTCATTGCACGTAACTAAGTCATGTGAATAAGGGCTGCGGATAATGATGGTAGTAGGTGCTTTGATATTACAGTTGCTGTGGTAACGTTGTTAGTAGCAGCAGCTGGAGTGTTGTCAACTCTGGTGATACAGTAGACGTAGCAGCATTAGCAGTAGCATTCCTCTTGGATTTGGTAACATGCATTGAGGTGTGATGTAACGTGTGTGTTTTGTGCAGCGACTCTGGTCGAGAGCAGCAGCGCCCCCAGCGGACTGGAACTGGTCAGCTCCTACCAGACCAACAGAGTGGGAGATCCCATGGACCTGGTGGCCCTGGCTGCACAAGTACAGAAGGTGTGCACTCGGCTAATATATTACTTCTGCAATCAAATTAACATATTACACAAAGCAACAGTCCTGAAAGTATTTTGTTTTTTAGGGAGATGATTTCATCAAAGCCAATGCTTGCAACAAACTGACAGTCATCGCTGACCAGATCAGATACCTGCAGGAACAGGCTAGAAAGGTAAGAGGAGTATCAGGAATAACACCAGAACATCCACTGAATGGGCTGCTTTCATAAATATGCTTATTATACACAAACGCCACACTTATTACTTCCAAATTCTTTCATTAATTTGAATTATGATCCGATAACAAGACAGGATCTCAAAGTACTTGTGCTCCTGTGATCGTATTGCAAGCTAAATGTGATGGGTAATGTTCAGATTTGACTAGTTTTTGCATCTTGACATTACTGTACAGCTTGATTGAAGATTGGGCTCTAGTAAAAAGCCAAAAGTGATTAGAAATCATTAGTATTTGAATGTGTTGCATAACAAAAACGAGACAAGACATGCTCTCATGCTCACATATTTTTTTTTTCCTAGGTTTTAGAAGAGGCCAAAAGAGATGCAGACCTCCACCATGCCGCCTGTAATATTGTGAAAAAGCCCGGCAACATGTATTACCTCTACGAGCGGCCATCTGGACAGAAATACTTCTCCATCATCTCTCCCAAGGTCAGCATTATACCGATATATATACACCGATTGCTCAGCTGCCTCTTTCATGTTATGTCACCCTGTGTGGACACGAAGGGTTACAGAATGCCGGCAAAACACCTGTTACTTAACATCCCCTCAGGGTGAGCACCGTAGAGGCGTGAACACGTCAATGTTGAACCGAACACCTGCAGGGATTTGTGTGTGCTGTTGAGAGCTGAAGTCCATTGGTGTTCAAAGTCCGTGCAGCCCTGAAGAGGGTTGATAGTCAGATACAGGCCGAAACACAGGCAGTCTGGGTTGGATTTGACTGGTTGCGGCTGTGGTTATGCACTTTTTGCAGGAACTGACGGGGATTCTTGTGGTTATGGAATGTCTGGGAATTTTGACAGGTCGAGACGCGGAGCTGAATAAACTGCCGGGGAATAAATGGGCTGTCATTTTTATTTGGGTTGTGATCTAACAGAGAATTAATAGTTTCACATATTTCCAGACTTTTAGGCTTTTAGATGTGTTTCCCCGCAGCTAACCCTACAAGTAAAAACAAAAGAGCTAATGAAGCAGTTTTTAGCATTTTTGTTGACAATTGGTTGAAAATTACTCAGTTATTGATCGATTACTTCAGTAGCTGCTGATTAACATAGTCAATCAACAACTCTTTCAGCTCTAGAACAAAGATTTTATGCAGGAAGTTGCAGGTTTATAACGTGATATTTAAAGAATACTTTGGGTTATTAGAAGAGGGGCACTTACGAGCGAGTGTAGGAAGCAAATCAATGTACCTCTGTGGACAGGGTACGCAAGGTTTTAGTTATCATTATATTAACTGTTCAAATCAAAGCTGTGTACTCTTCAACTCCAACAGTCCTTTAACAAAAACAATACTTTAACGTTGCAGAAGAAGCTGTGTCTTTTGACTTTTAAAAGCGGCGCATCTCACCATAACCTACTTTCTTTGTCCTCTGAAGGAATGGGGTCCAAGTTGTCCTCACTCCTTCGTCGGCGCGTTCAAACTTCAACACGACATGTCCTGGACCCCAGTGGACGAGGTGGAGAAGAGGGACTCCGAGATCGCCATCATGGACAAACTTCTCAGCCAGCAGACCTCCTTGCCACCTTTCACGGGGCCCAACTTCAAGGGCCTCTCTGATTAGAAGATCAGACTGAATAAAGGACACCGGCTGGATGCTAACCGCAGTCTTACTGGACCTCAGTTCGATCCAGACATGGATTGGAATCAGCTGCGTCTCAGTGACTCTCATAGACTGTGCATAATGCATTACTGCAACTCGTTTGTATACAGCTGCAGCTCTGGGGATGCTTTTCAAAAACTGAAAAACACTAAAATGGGCTACTCTGATAAGCCCACGCACAGACTTTTTTACCATATTAAGTTTTAAGATGTTGGCTCTTGAACCGTTTTTAAACCCGTTTCACTCACGATTAGTTTTTACAAGGATGATGTTTAAAGTCTTCTTCGCTGGCTTTGTTGGCACTTTAACATCTGCAGAATACCATGAAGCCATGAACAGTGGGATGTGAACTGTGTGAACAAAACACCTGAAACAATGATACGTTGCTTCATCGTGCTCCCGAACTTCACAGGGTAGTTTTAATGGGTCCTGCAGCATAAATGAATTATGTTCATTGTTTGTTCTCAGCTTTGATTTTGTTAAGCTTTATTTTTTTTATATATATATATATATAAAGAAACGTCTAATTTCAAGTGAGCCAACTGTCATTTAAATTCTTTGCAACTCATCAAGTAAATTATGTGTTTCGTCTTCTGTAGACTGTAACCAACAAGGTGTGACTTGTTTTAACTGTGTTTGGTAAACGAATGACAAACTATTTAATTGTACACATCAGTTTAATCTCAAATCCAGAGGAATAAAGTGCAATAACTTTATTTTTAATCAAACGTCTCAAGCAACTTCATTTAAAGTTCCCCTACAGTGATTAAAGAGCTGGGATTTTGTTTAAAAGAAGCTTTTCATTCAGATATTCAAATTAAAAACAAGGCAGTGAGATGCATCAGAATCAACTGTGAGTGTCTTCCTGTGACGATGTGACTGTCAGCAGATAAGAGCTTATGTGAGGCAGAAGCCGCCAGTTGTCCGTGGCGACGTCGAAGTGCGCGGCGTCTTCCTCCGACCTGATCTTCAGCAGAATGTGAGACTGCGGTGGGAGAAAGAAAAGCACTTTGAGCTCTTCTTCACCAGACAGGTCCGATATAAGGTAGGGGAGGAAGTGTTTCTCCACCAGGGCGATCAGAGCGCCCTCCTTCAGCTGGCAGCAGAAAAGACTGGTGGCACAGTCTGTGGGGTCCTTTTCTCCACCCTCAGAACTGATTTCATCCCATAAACCCTCGAACAAGCTCAGTTTGCTCCCTTTTCCCCAAGACGGGGGAGCAGGCGGAGGCATGAAGGCCTGGCAGAAAGCCACGTGGATGTCTGGCAGGACGGTGTGCCAGGAAAGCCCGTCTTGCGTGGTGAAGATGGCGCTGGCGTGGAGGGCGGTGGGGAAGGGCTGTCTGGGCTTCAATCTCAGCCTCACCTTGGGCGGAGGCCTTTCTCTGAACAGACACGGGACACTGATGTCGCTCAGTTCTTCATAGTGGCTGTCTGTGAGGTTGAAGTGCAGGCGGATGCTGAAGAGCTGATCAAAGTGGAAGTCGTCAGCTTCGATATGAGCCAGGTGGTAGTTTAAGATGATTTCTGAGGCGAAACCAGGGTCCTCAAACTGAGCTCTGTATGATTTAAGTGCTGCAGTCGCCTCTTCTGTGCTGCTCTCTGTCTTATTCTGGTTTACATCACTTTCTTTGTTAGCTTGGGTTTGATATCGTGGATCAGAATCGGCTTCGGTCAGCCTGAATATTGGTTTCTCTGTCTGGTGAATGGTTAGCATGCTGGTGAGCCCCTCGCCCTCAGCCATGATGCAGGACAGCGATCGCTTCGTGACCTGCCGGCCTCCCTCGTTCAAACCCTGCGCCAGCACGCCGGCCAGCTTATCCCGGGACAGCGTGGTCAGGAGGGAGTAGTAGAGGCGGGCGTGGTCCTGAATGTCCGTGTCTCCGTAGCGGCAGGTGAGATGCTGCAGGATGTCAGCCAGAGGAATGAGCAGCGAGTCCAGGCTGGGGTGGACCAGGAGACGGCGGCAAACTGCCAGCAGGCTGTTCCCCAAACGCCAGTTGCCGCTGATGCACAGAGAAGAGGAAGACGGAGTGATGACGTTGGACAGGAAGCTGAGGGTACTGCGCTGCGGGATCTCTCCCTCCTCTGCTATACGAGCCAGCATCTTGAGGTGCCAGCTGAGGTCTTGCAAGGTGAGGCTGGAAAGCGAGGCCTCGGAGATGACCCGCTGGATGGCCTTCAGGAGACCCACAGCCCAGGTGGACTCAGTTAGCTTTACCTGAGCCTGGTCCGTCAGGTTGATAAGGTGTGGAGCCAGACAGGTGTGGTGAATGTAGAGCGTACACAGCTTCTCCATCAGGCTTTTAGCGTAGTGCTCCACATGGCAGAAGTAGAAAAGGAAGAGGAAGGTGGATCTGAAGAAGGTAACGACAATCTCTCGGCTTCCACCGTTTTCCACGATGTTCAGCAAAGAGGTGATATGTTCGAAAAGGTAAGCCAGACCCCTGCCCTCCTCTCCCACTCCTTCCTCTCCCTCCTCCAGGTAGACCAGAGACAGCAGGTTGAGGCGGGCCAGCATGGTGGCGCTGTCGTTGAACAAAGTGGGCACCAGGGCCGAGGCTAGCTGCGGCGTCAGCAGCACCGGGAGGGTCTCGTCGCCGTCGCTGCAGCTGATCGGCCGGTTCTCAGGAAAGTGCAGGATGCAGTGAATGTAGAAAAGCTTCTCGGCAGCGCTGAGCAGCGGGTGCTGTGAGAGCACGACCAGCCTCTTCAGGATGAACGCTTCATCCTCCGCGCTGAACAGGCTGTCTGTGAACGCACACTTCATCAGCAGCATGGCGTGTAGGAGGCAAACCTGGAGGGAGGTAAACAAAGATTCACTTTCTCATCATCTCGAGGTGGACTTACAGCTTCAGTGTCTAATAATAAATAAATGCAGAAATCGAAATGCTTTTAGGGATGGATGCTCTTCACTACTTCATTCCATCAAACACAAACCTCGCTTGTTCCCAGCAGTCGCAGCAGCTGAGCTCTGAATACGGCTGGAGGGATGCCTGGCACCATGGCAACCACCTCTGTCAGCCTATGTAACAGCGCAGCCTGGCACAGAGGAGTGAGGAGGTAGGACTCTTCCAGGAGGGAAGACAGAACTGAACGCAGCTCCTTACAATCAGGTCCAGTCTGGAGGGTCGGCACCGTACCCATGGGTCCCAGAATAAGAGAAGACAGTATGGCTGGGTCTTTGTTATTGACCGGGCCCGAGTCCTGCTCTGCTTCCCATGCAACTGATGTATTTCCTCCTAGAAGAGCCTTAAGATGATCGGCACCAGCTCCAGTTTCCTGAGTGAGCTGATACACGGCATTCCTTAACACCAGAGTATGAAGTCCTGCGTAGGCCTGGTGGAGGGAGGAGGCTTCTCGTTGCCGGAGCCCACCTAAAAGCTCTAGGTGCTGGGAGAGAAGGCCTGGAGCGCAGGCCTCCAGCTCCCGCAGGCAGTCACAAGCTGTGGCCCGTAAAGAGCGAAGAGAACTATCGCCATGGAGGTCGCTGGTGTCCTGGGCTATCTGAAGGAGCAGATCCAGGAAGTCTTGAGACGCACGGGAACGGCTGCTCACGCAGGTGGTGCAGACCAGCACAGTGGTAAGGGCCAGGAGGAGGTGACAACGAAACTGGACAGACTTGGCGGGGCACTGGGCGAACACCGACATGAGCTCCAGGGCCGTCTCCTCACCCACTGAGTCGGAGAGGCAAAGAAGTGTCGGGTGCTCACATAGTGGGGACAGCAGGAGGACCTGCGGTGGGAGGAAATACAGACCCATCAGTGTACACAGCACAAGGGACCGGATACACTACATTACATTACACACAAAGTCAAAAGCACCAAAGATGATACCAACTATTCAAACACAAGAAACATAAATAATGCTCGCATATATTATTACTGTCATGGCCTGCAAATAAGTGAAAAGCTTCCAAAACCCCAACTTGTCATCTTCAATTCTTTATTTTTTCTGACCAAATCCAACTAGATTTCGTTTACAAACATAGAAGAGCAAGAAAACCATCCGATATTTATTTTTGCGAAGCTGGTTTTGGGGACATTTTGGCTTAAGCAGTGTAACAAATTCAGTGTTTCTCGTGTTTTTAATGTTACCTTGACACTGTAACTGGCTCTGTCATCTCGGAGCTCGCGGAGCAGCTCTGCGAGGAACACCTCAGCTGTCGTCCCGGACAGGAAGCGAGGCGGACTGCGGGAGAAAGCAGAGATCCTCTCGGCCCAGTTCACTGCCATTGTCGCTCAAAACGTAGACGACTAACAAACTGTCAGCACAGGGGCTCTCTCCAAAATCATCCCCCACAAAAGACTTTTACGTTAAAAAAAAATCAGACTCTCGCAAACATCCACCTTTCGCTCCTGGTTTTAATGTTGTGTCACGTGCACGTTTGATATTTGCAGTGTTGCACCAGCGCCCCCTGCTGCTCCGGAGTCTGCACCGGGTATATTGTTTCCATCCTGTGAATCATTGATTTATTTAACTTTCCATTAAAAGTCCACTCGGCTAGAGTTTATGATCACTAAATAATTAATGATCTTAATTTATTATTATTTTACAATGAAATAATTGATAGCGCAATTAAAAAATGCGATTTTTTAAAAAAGAATGTAGTTTAATTTATTAAGGTAATTCAAATGACTTACGATAGCCATCTGTTTCCAATGATATACTCCTCTTGACCATAAAAAAGAACAGAATCCATTATATCATCACTACAAAATGCAAATGGTTGGTATTGTCTCGAGTATTATATCTCCGTATCTCTGCCTCGTTTTTAACTTCTTGATCTTCTTTATAAGTATTGGCTTTACACAGCTAGAGCGAAAGAGGGCGCAAGAGAGTTACAGTATCATTCTTTTAGCAACAGAAGAAGAAGGATGAACTGACCAATCAGATGCGCTGTTTAGAGATCAACACGGAAGTCGTTTTAAGGCGCCAATTTTGTAACGTCCATGAAGTCGAAATAGTTTTTTTCTGTGTTTTGTTTGTTTTTAATCGTATTTAAAATCGTGACAATGTCGGAAAATACATTCCCCGTCCACAGTGCGGATGCGATAGTGAACTTTTACCGAACAGAAGTTCTCACTGGACAAGAGGCGAAACACCTAACTAAGAGCGATCTGACACCAGTTCCGAAGGTAACGTCCGTTCAGTGTTTGTTAGTGCCAATGTCTGCCGATAGAAACGCAGTAGCTAAACAATTGTAAAGTAATGTAATACAAGGATTACACAATCATATCTGCATTGAGAGTCTTACAAGTTCTACACTGTAACACCTGCTAGTAAACACAAATAAGTTTGCACTGAACTTGACGAACTCAGAGCAGCAATGAATTGATTAGTCAATAGACATTTTCAAGTAAAGACATTCTCTGTTTTTGTGGCTTAGTAGGGCTCCAGTGAAAGTTATTTGTCATTATCTGAAATTAATCTGCTAATAATTTTCTTGATTCATTGATTAATTCATTTGAAATCTCAGAAAATGTTTGAAGGTGCATTCTATGCACAGTGTCCTCGATGATGTTTTCAGGTTGCCGTATTTATTCGAGTCCAAATTCCCCGATTGTGACAAAGAAAAGCAGTAAATCACCATTTTGAAACCTTCAACCATCAAACATTTGGGATTTGTTAACATGAAATTTGTGTGGGAACCAGCTGTAAACCTTTAGCTTACTTAACTTGAATGAGGCAAAGAACTGCGGAGCAACCGCAGAACTGTTATTGACAACATCATTATAGGAGATTCTGCTATTAAGCCATTAGCACACTATGGGCTGTATATTGATTATTAACGTAACATATTATTCTCTCTAACAGCCAGAAACGGTTCAGCGGTTGTACATGAGAGTGTTGCATCTCTTGTACCGTTTCCGACCTGAGTGTCACTCCATGGTAAGTACTGTGTTTTAGCATTAACCTGTTTGCATGCATGCCCGCACCACAATGCACACAGGAACTTTTAGGTTCACTATATATTGAATATACAGTGAGTAATCAGAAGTTATACTTTTTGTTTGATAGTATAAAGTCAGTTTCAACACCTAATGTTAACATTGGGAATGGTGTGGTTACATGTCACCGAGTCGAAGAGTCAAAACATTTATTATTTATTTAGGAGCTTGATTTTTCTTTTGTTTTCCCACAGGTTCCTCTTCTGGAGAACATCCAGAATCCAGTATATTTTGAGGGGACAACTGCCATCACAAGCGTCTACAGACGCATGTGAGTTTTCTCGCTTCAAGATCATTTTGCGAGATGTGATTTTATTTTATCTACAGTACATAAAGTATATATTTTGTCTGCTCTTTTCCAGGCAGCAGTTTCTGCCCACATGCTTGGTGTACGATTTTTCACTGAATGACCTTCTGGCTCCAAGTAATGAAAATTTAGTGTCTCTGCAGTGTTTTATTTCCAAAACTATATCTGATCTTAGCACATCTGAATAATTCTGGTTACAAGAGATAACGCTGGGTGCTTATATTGTTCTTCTTTTCCAGAAAAACAGCGGACGCTGACCATTCTGAGTGCCATCATGAACTTTCTTTACTTCAGGAAGCAGAGGATAGTCATGATCTCAGAGAAGCAGGCCAAATTTGTATGTCAGATTGATGGTGATGGGTGGGGTGGGTGTGGTCTTGTGTCGGTGTGTATGACGTTATGTTTGGCCAGCTTCTGTCTTGACAAACTACAAGTCATGATGGTTAGACAGGTTTCAGTGTGTCTGTTTGGAGTTGCAGACATTATATCAGTCTTTTCTGACAGAGGGCATACATGGATCGGCTGCAGATCTACACCAAAGGCAATTTAGAAGCAGAGAAGAAGATTGAAATGCTGACGTAAGTTTTGGAGTAAACCCATGTTGTGGTTTGGTAAATGAGTGTTGCTGCTACCAGCTTCTTATATATGTTCTTTGGTTGCTGTTGTGCCGTTTGATATCATTTTACATGTAATATTTAATTGTTTAGTCCTGTTTAGACTGCAGTAATCTATTGATATATTGAAAAGAAGTGTCAGGATGAAACACTGATTATTAATAATCATGTTTTCATGATCTTTTTAGAGACTCGAAGCCCTTTTCCCACTTATTGATGTTGTTTTGTCCTTGTTCAGGACCATCCCACCAGAACAGCAGGCTGAGGCCGATGAGCTGGCAGCTGCCATCTCTGAGCTGCAGGCCACCACCATGCACGACTGCCAGGAAGTGGTGGGTGGTGATGAAACTGTCAAAAAAAACCAAAACATGTTGCTTTTTGTGTTCTCGAGTGAAATACGTGTGTTTTCTTTCAGAATGCTATAAATGACAGCATTGCAGAGTGGAAAACCAACATTGCAGAGAAGACTCAGAAATTGGTACGTGGCGTAGATGTTGGGCACTAGCCTTTTATGTCTGAACAATATCATGTGGTTCTTTGGTCTAATGTTCCAAAGCTTTTCAGGAAAATCAGTCCGAATAACAAGAGTTGAGGACTTTTCATTGAATCTCTGCTGTTCTGATGTGTGTGTTCGTGTGTTTCAGGCCCAGTTGAAGGTTGATGTCAGCAACCTGAAGGAAGACATCGGCAAATTGAAGTCTCAGATTGTGGAGTCTCCCGAGGAGCTAAAGAGTCAGATGGAGAAGATGAGGGAGAACGTGAAGAACATCAAGAACTCCATCGTGAGTAGAAGATCAAACACGGTGGTCTCTTAAAGTTGCCGTTTTGAAATTAGGTTCGTCTGATTCAGGTCATCCAGCTGTCTGATGCGTCTTTGGTTTCAGGAAGAGTCAGATGAGCGCGTGGTGGAGCTCCAGACCATGTTGCAGAATATGATTCACACTGAGGCTGAGACACAGCAGATGTGCAGCCTGCTGCAGGACCTGGAGAGCAGCATGAACAACACCAAGCAGTGGCAGGAAGAGGTATGAACAGTGAAGAAAGTTATTTGGATCGACATCCTCCCCACAGTTAGGCAGGATGCATCATGGTTATTATGCAGCATGAAGCATTAAACCAAATGAATCCCCCCTTTCCCCCAGATACTGTTACATCATCCTATATTTTTACAGAAGGTGTTGTGATCAGAATCTCTTCGACCGTCTTTTTAAAGAATCGATCAACGTATGTACTGAGCTTAGAGACTCTAAAAGTTAAAAATAAACTTGTGGGTTTGCCCAGATTACTTTTGAACAGATTACTAAAACGCTTGATTTGGTTACATTACATAGTTCAAACAACAAATGGGACGACACCAAAAACCGTTTTGTTGATTAAATTATTAATTTCCAACTTTTCCTGCTGAATGTTAATAAGTGAAGGAATTATGGGACTCATCTGAGTTTTGACGTGTGTCTCTGCGCGTGTAGTACCAAGAACTGACGGCGCAGTACGAGAAGAAGCAGAAGGAGCTGAAGAACCTGTGCATGGAGGAAGGCCAGTTGAAGCGAGCTCTGGCCATGAAGCTGGACAAAGAGTCCAAACAGAACATCCGCAGGCAGAAGAAGAAAGAGATGAAGGAGCAGCATGTTCAGGACATGTTGGGGTACTTATTAATAAACAAACTAACATACACGACCGGTCTACTGAGTTACTACTGATCATTTCTGCAAACTAGTGGAATTTATGTCGTAAATCTGAATATATCCGTTTAAATCGACACTTCTTCTTCTCCAGGCAGTTTAACCAAATCCATCAGAAACGCGAGGAGATGGCTGACAAAATCCAAGAGATCTCCAGAGAGACGCAGCAGCTTAAAACCAAGATCCAGAGCCTGAGAGACGTCTGCAGCAAAGAGACGGAGAAAGCTCAGGTACGGCAGCATGAGGAGCCTCCACCGTCTTACACATGTGCCTCACAGCCCTCACTGCCTAAACTAACATGTTTCTCTTCACTGTGTCCAGGCCCTGTACGACACCCTGTCAACCTCAGTCGACGAGCTCCACAGGAGAATCGAGATGCACTTTGTGGATCTTAAACATGACATCACCAAGATGTCTGCAAACTTTTAAATGGATCACTTTTACATATTCATAATTAATTATATTACTGTGTAGTATTGGTTTTCTATTGTGTGTTGTTGCTGTTCTAACATTTTGTTGCCTGTTTTGTCTTTACTATTTCAGATTAAACCATAACACGTTTTATCTTAATGAAAGTAAACTATCAGTTATTACACCTGGAGGGGATGATGTATTTGGTTGTGTGTCTGTTTGCGTGTGTTTCCTTCCATCTTACACACTACTGCACCCATCAGGATTATATTTGTGTCCACATTTATAACTGTATGCTCAAGGATCTCTTGTGGTTTTGAGTTTTTACAGTCAGTCCACCACCATAGATGCAAAAACACAGATTCCTAATTGGCCGATGAGGAGTGAGTGGTTGATTTCCACTAAAGAAAGAATTTAAAAGGCTAAACTCTTTAAGGTCTATCTTCGTCTTACGTGTGGCATGACTGTAATATCTGGGAGCATAATCAGTTGATAGTGAATAAATAACCGTTCCAAAGAGAAAAACTGGTTTAAAAATAAATGTATTGTATTCCAGCTTAATAATGTCATAATAGTGGCATGTATCTGGTAAAATAGTTCCTTGTTGCAACAAAAAATGCTTTAAAATCATCTCAGAAAATGTTGAAAATTAAGACAAACTAGTAGTTTTGTAAATACATGTAACAGCACCCGTCCGTGCTGCTGAATGAATTCAGTAATGTGGGAAATTGCAGTAGTGCTCAGGCTCAGGGGGGTGGGTTGCTCACTGATGTAAATTATATAGATATATATTTTTTTAATTCTTAACTGGCGTCTTCATGTTTTGGCTCCTTTTTGGGTTTGTCCTCTGAGTTAAGACATGATTTGCTGGACTTCTTGAACGTGACCAACTGAGCCTTATAATCTTTGACCTGAGTCCTCACAGTGTGTAGCTCCTTACGCAGCTCATTGATCTCAGCGATCAGATTCACATTTTCCTGCAGAGAAGACGGATATCGTTTCTTCAGTATAACTCTGTTCATTTATTATTTGGAGAGCCCGTAGATTGTTTTCTGTTATATAATTTACCTTCATGATCTTGACGTAGACTTTCTCGTGCTCCTCAGCCGATTTGGCCAGCTTTGTCTTCAGACTGTTAACGGTCCTCTCCAGGTGATCGCGCTGGTGACAGAGCGCCCTCTGAACATCGTCATCCACGCTGCTTTTTTCCACCTTTCAACACAGTTCATGAATTCCCTGCGTTAATTTGAAGCGTTAACATCTCGTCAGCCACACTCTGAAGCACTCACCCCATCAGCCTGCGGTACGTAGCGGGAATAGATCATCTGCACGCTGTCTTTCAGCTTTCTTGGTTCCTGGATGAAGCTGACACAGTGGTGGAGGTCTGACCTGAGCCTCTTAAGCTGTGTTTCTAAATCTTTCACCTGTCCACAAAAAAAAAATTATGTGTAGAAGGTACGCGCTTTGAAATTTCACACATTAAAGGGGTTCTTGCAAGCTTGAACTTTTCCCGATGAGAGTAGATAAACAACAGACAGCTACACATCTGCTCTATGAGAGGCTTCAGTCAATATATGATAATATCGAATTATTAAATAACTTTTACTAGCTAGACACACGTGCAGCATGTGTACCATGATCACAATGTCAGGCTCTCACTTTCTGCATCTCCTTGTGCATCTCCTTATCGCTGGTCCTCAGTTTGAGCTTCAGGTCAGAGACAGTGAGCTTCAGCTGAGTGTTGCTCTTGTCGATCTGCATAAGCTCCTCCTCGAGCTGTCGGACAACAGAAACAGCACATCACTGCAGGGAGACGCCCTTTATTTCAATATGTTTCATCATTTGGTTTTAAAAGATTACCACAGCGGGACAAACAGCACATTATCTTTCCTGCTTTAGGCTACATTGACTTGACTAAGCAAGGATAAAAAAGGCAAAAGTGTTTTTAAAATTGATGCATAACTTTAATTAAAGTTGAGAGAACTGAGAATTAAATGAGAATTACTGAACAAAACTTGACTATGATGTGTACTGTAAAAACACACACACACACACACACACAAAGACACAGACCTGATGGATCCGCTCTTTCTTTTCATTGATGTCATCTTGTTGAGGCTCAGTCTGTTTCTTTAACTCATTTAACTGAAACTCAAGAACGAACTTCAACTTCTCCAGTTCCTGGTTCTTCTTCTTCAGGCTGGAGATGGTCTTATCCTGTGGGCGGCATGTCAAGGAAAGTTAGAGGAAGAAAGTGCTTATATCAACATCAAAATGCTTATATGTATATATTTAATATTAAAAATGTAATCTAGTCTGTTTAAAGCACTAATCTCAGCCACCTTGTCCTGGTTGGTCTTTTCGTGTCCAGAGATCTGCCTCTTCAGGTCCTCGATGTCGCTCTCCAGGGAGCGGATCAAACCCAGCAACCTCTGCCGCTCCTGCTTCAGGTTGTTTATGTCTGTGCACCGGTCATTGATCTGACGCTGCAGACTGTAGAACTGCGAGCACACAATCATCCACCAGAAGGAAGAGAAGACCCAAAGAGATTATATGTAAGGGAGAAAGAAGCCAAAGAGAAGCTGAATGAAAACATTACAGTTGATGTTCCAATGAGTAACAGGAGCGTCGATCACCTTTTGTGTCATGATACCAGTTTCTCCTTTCAGGTTTGTGTTAGCCTCTTTCTCAGTGTGCAGTTTCTTCTCATACTTGATTTGGATGTCATGGATCTTCTTCTCCTCATCCTCTTCTACTTGCTTTATGATCTCTTTAAACTCACAGATCTGCTGCTGTGCCTCCTCCTGACACTGCGTAAAATCAAATACGGGCAAAATGAAAACGAACATACGAACTTCAGTGATTTCATATGGTGTCGCTGCCATTTCACTCTCCATCATCTGCTCCTCCTGACTAACCTGAGCCAGGAGCTGAGTCTTCTCCTGCAGCTTGGCCTCGTATAGCTGCGTCAGCTCGTCCAGGGCTTGGATCCGGCTCTCCTCTGCAGCCTTCAGCTGCTTTTCATAGTCTTCCTGCATGCTTTGATGTTTACGCTCAAGATCCTGGTACCTCTCGTGCTCCACAATCAGCTTCTGGCTGTAGGACAATTCTGTATATAATTGATTGATAGACAAACAGATGGATTGATCCTTGTAGAAACAAAGATACACTGTATGTAAACTGCACTGATCCTGTTCTCCTCTCACCTAAATCCTTCAGCTCCTTCGAGTGTTTCACAGTGACCTCTGCTGAACTCTCCTGGTGCTCGCGTTCCTGCTTTTCCATCTCAGTCTTCATGGCCTATAGTCAAAGTAGATGGTATGAATAGATAATTATAAAAGCCCTGAGTTATAAAATCCATTCTAAAGGCAGAAGCAACCTCTGTGTATGCATCCTGCAAACAGGTTCTCTGTATTATTTTCATGCCACTTGAGAGTAATGAAGCAATCTTGATCCAACAAACTGAGTCTTGTAATTAAAGTTTAATGTTCCAGGAAAGGTCTTGACCTGACACTATGAGATAAAAAAGATCTTCGGCATATTTGGCATGGGAAAGCCTGACAAGCAGACCTGTTGAGCTGTTTTCAGAGATTCTATTTGCTGGGTAAACTTGTCCGAGAGCTCCTTTATCTTCTCGTTGTAGTTCATGTCCTTCAGGCGGAGCTGGTACTCGTTTTCCATCTGCAGCTCTTCCAGGCGCATCTTCAGCTCAAGCATGTTCTGGTTCTGCAACACAGAAAGACAGACAAGAGCACAGAGGGAGAGATGATGCAACACATAACATGTTACCAGCCAACTGCTATGTGATTATTGACTATTTTATGTCACCAATCGAGTTCAGTCAACTGAGGACAACATTTCATTACGAGAACGTTGACACACACAGACCTTCTCCTCCAGGTCTGATCTGGTGACAAGGATCTCTTCAGTGTGGGCAATCTGCCTGCTGCTCTTCAGTCCTCGGCCCTCCTTATCCATGATCTTCCACATCAACAGGCAGCCATCGTCAGACACGGTCAGCAGGAACTGATCGTCAAACGTGATCACCATCTGACACAAAGTTAGTCAGCGGAGTTTGTTAATAAAGTGTTTCTATAAATCCTGACATGACATAATTTCTTGCTTCAAGAATTCAATTCATGTATAAAGGTGATGGTGATGGTGATTTCTGCCTCTCTGTCACCTCAGCGTTTGCTCTAACCTTGGTGACGGGGCCACAGTGAGCCTGGTACATGATCCATTCCTTCTGGATGGGTAACGGGTATTTGATGGCTCTGATGGTTCCACTGGAGGTCCCGGTGAAGACAACCCTGCCGGAGTGAGATACTGCCACAGCAGTGTGGGCAACCTCATCAGCAGGAACCTCCCTCAAGACCTATGAAGTCAATGACCAAGATACAATATTTTTGTATTAACAATGGAACAAAAGTCTGTGTGTGCTGTGAACACTTTCTCGTGGAGTGATGAATCCACAGAGAATTATAATCTGACCTTGTAGTTCTCACATTTACAGCAAATGTAAGTTGAGGCATTTTCTAACTTCACAGATAAATCTTGCCTTCCTAAGTTAGGAACCACTGCTCACTCATTCCAGTTTATAGAGAGATACAGCATTGTTTTGCTGTTACTGACTTGGCAGTCCTGGATCTCCTTCAGAGTGAGATCCGTTCCCACAGCCAGGATAGTCTTGCAGTCTGAAGAGAAGGCGACACCTGTGTAGCTGCAGGACTTGAGGACGCACTCGGACTCACGCTTGCCAGTCTGCGTGTTCCACTCGTACACCGCACCGTCCATCCCACATGTCACCAGCCGGTTGTCGTCAAGGCTCCATTCAATGCCGCGCACCTGCAAAAAACATACCGTATTATAGCTATTTGGAGGATTTCGTTTTAAAAATATAACTACTCTGTCTGACTTCGGACACAGCCCTGCCTGAGGGCGACATAAAGCCAGGAGTCTGCCCGTCTGACTCACCTTTCCACTGTGGCCCTTCAGGTTGAGAATGTTCTCAAAGGAGGTGACTGAGTAGATGTGGATGACATTTCCATTGACAGCTGCAAAGATGTGGCCACCGTTGCTAAAAGCACACTAAATCGTAGTAAGAGAAAGTCAAAAAAGCTCAAAAATGCATGCAGTGTCAGAAATTCACTGTTACTGAGTGGAAGCACAGTCAATACATAGATATACTGCGTATGTGCATAAGTATGACCTACCTCTCTGCAGCCACGCACAGTAAACTCCTTGACGGTGCGGATGTCATCTATGAGCAGGTTCATCAGCCTGAGTTTGTCTGAAAAGCCCACCAGGATGAAGAGGCCAGTGGGGTGCAGAGCCACGCTGTAAGCCTGTTCCTGGAACTCCTTGCAGAGCTCCAACACTCTAATGACCGTTTACATAGAAAGGCAATGAAGAAACACAAGTTTCTGTTTTAACTGGGTTTTAATTGGGTGTGATTTTATGGCTTACTTAGTTTCATAGTTCCAGATGCGGACAGAGTAATCCAGAGAGCTGGTGGCCACGATGGGCTTTCGAACGCAGACGGACAAACCGGTGATGGACTTACAGTGGAAGGACTGTGACAGGAACTCGAAATGTGCATGTTCCTCCTGCTGGACAGAAAAATTGAACACCTCAGGATCTAAAAGAGACGGTGCTCGGATGAAGGAAAGACAAACAGTGAAGGATGACAAGGGGAAGAATGTGCCAAGCAAGCATTAAAGTAGTGGGGTAGTGGGGCTGAGCTCTATCGTTTGTGGGTTTATAGAAATACAATGATATGTGAATGAATCCAACACATTTTTACTCACACTAATTACATTGGTCAGCACACTGCCTTGTCAAATGGCATCAGAGTCATGCCAAAAGTTTTTTGCTGCACAAGATGTATTATTTGCTCGAGCCCTCTGCCCTGGCACCCTGTAGTGCAATCCAGTATTTTCACTGCAACACTGTTTGTGTCGGTGCTGGTAGAGGTGACTGCTCTACCTTGTTTATTTCCAAAGAGGACAGGCTGAAGCCGTACAGCTGTCCTTTGTCTGTGCTGATGGCCAGAGTCTCCTCCGCTGGACTGATGCACATTGTGTCAATCTCCTGGCATTCAGCTGGGGTTAGCTCATTACTGTATGGATCTTGAGGGATCTAACAGAAAAAGACACACTCACATGATCGCTTTAAAATTCACACTGGGCCGCCAGTACTACTGCCACCCGCATTAACATTTACCCGTATTTCCCTGGTTTGTCTGTAACCGTCCTCCTCAGTCTTTTCAAAAAGACACACTGTGCCAGGACCAAACGAGCACGCAAAGCCTTTGGAGTAGGACAGAATGGCTGTGATGCGTGGCACGCTGGGACCTTCATCCGGGTCATTGTCGTTGATCTTCTTCATCTCCGCTTGTCTGTAAAGTGAATGTAATGTAGAACAGGGAGATTCAGCAAAAACAAACGGGACATCAAAAGCATGTTGATAATTAGCGCAAACACAAAGCTGGTGTGGTTGAGAGAAAAAGTGCTAGGCTCCCATAGCCAACAGTACATAGGTATCTTTAACTCTTCTCTGCCCTGTGCTACATTTTTACTGTTTTTGACCTATAATTTAAAAAAAAAAACATTTATGCATGACAAAGTATTAATGTTGTCCAACCCCTGACCTGTCAGACCGTTCCTGCACAGTCTTTGAGGCCATGTTGATCTCTCTTCGCAGGTCTCCAGACTCAAACACCAGCAGCCTGCCTGTGTCTGTCCCAGCGACCACACGCTCCACTGTCATCCAGGTATGACACAGAAAGTTGATGGACTCCACCTTCGGGAAGCTGCTCTGTTTCAGGGCTCCCTCCGAGTAGCGAAACAGCTTGAACACACCAGTTCCACTCACACAGAGCTGCATGTTGTTGTAGGGACTGAAGCTGACCTGATGGGACATTGGGAAAATAACATTATATCCTCAGAGCATACATACATGCACATGCATAAAAGCTGCGTTCGCGTTGATGCAGCATGGGTGCCTCACCTGGGTAACAGGATTATTTGAGTTACTGGTCTTCACTGTTGCAAGGACTTTCTGTTTTTCCCAAAGCCAGAAGATCAGCATCCAGTCTGGATCACCAGTTTGGCCTATTAGGTACTTGGAATCAGGGGAGAAGGCCATGCAAACAAACTCTTGAACAAGCATATCTCCTGCGGTCAGAACCTTTCTCTTTCTGCCCTGCTCATGCTGCAGGTCAAACACTGTGATGGCGGCCTTCTCTCCGCACTCTGACACTGCCAGGTAACGCCTGTTGGCACTGATGGCCAGAGCACGCATGCCCTGGCTTTTCTCTGAGCCTGGACAGACAAAACAAAGTCAAATAAAACTTTATAATAATACAAGATATAAAGAAATTATATATATATATATATATATATATATATAAAAAAAATTGTTTTTTTGAATGTTTCAAAATAATCATAGCAAAGGACTTACCTGGAATGAACCTCTGACATCTTTGGACGGTGTTGTAGCACACACAGTTGTTCCCACAGGGGAAAACCACAGTGTGCTCATCGAAGAAACACAAATTGTTGCTCACACCTGTCCGTAGACCGAAAATGAAATGGGATTGTGCAACAACAGTAGCCATTTTCTGTGGAATTTAAAGTTGTTTCTCTTTTTTTTAAAAAAGCTGCGAATACCCTTTAAAACTAGCGAAACCTACAATGACTCACAAAACGACTGCTCCGCCGACATATATAAACGTTTTATGTGAGGTAAAGGAGCTCTTACGATAGAGTAAAACACACCAACAACACTAACAGGTATTCTAGCGTAAGAGTCCCGTTGCTAGGCAATCCAAGAAATCCCGCGAGAACTTCTTTCAAGTTACCGCGGCACTGCCGTTGTTGTTCCCCACGTCTCTTTAACAACAATAACAACCAGAACTTTTACTTTCTCATAACGTTTCTTTAAATCTTCTAAGCAGACTGTTGCAGAATTCACTAGGGAAAAATACTGCTTTCCCGCTAACTTTTGACTTTACTCTAAAAATGACACGCGTCTTCTCGCGGCACTTCGAAGGTTGCCTAGCGACGCAACTTATTGATGGCAATATCAACTAATAGCGCGAGACACATTGTAAATTAGGGGCTGAGCCCTTACAATAGCGAAATGTAAGCATCGTACTAAAAATTACAGTGTACTTAAGTACTCGTTTTATTGATTCAATGTTATTGTCCATCAGTAGGTCGTAGGTCTGTAATAATCCGACGACTGGACAATTAATTAAAAATAGTAATATACAGTAATTCTAACATGGCCATTCTGCTGCATAAAGAAGACTTTAAGTGGTAGACTTCCACAGGTCTCCTCCTCTCCTCCTCCTATACCAGGCAAAATCCTATGAGTGGAAATTGGGATGGTGTCTTACAAATGCATGGGTGCTCAAGGAAGTAGATATTACTGATCATAGTTTTGGACTTTGAACGCAGGACTTTGAATCTTTCTTTTAAAAACTGCCATTGGTTTTTGGAGTTCTCGTTTTGAGGGGTTCAAAAGAGGTCAGTCTGGCTTTGGAAGTAGAAACAAGTGAGATCAGTTGTTCTTAACTTAGATCACCCATGTAGACCTTCTAAAATCAAGGTATGGACAAAAAATGGTATAAAGGTATAAAATATTATAGTCTAAGGTAAATGAGCACACAGCCTGAATTCATCATTTGTTCATCAGTGAATCAAAATATTGCAATCATCACTAAAATAACATCCGGACTTCCAGCATTTACAGTAGACTGCATGGAGCTGTAATATAAAACTAAAGCTTGAGGGTTAAAATAATATAATTTAAAACAAATGACTTATTGGAGAGAGATCCAACATTTGTATGTCATCTTGGCGCCACATGATGGTTTTCAATGCTGAGTGTGTTCCTGACGCAAGCTACATGGTTGTGGATCGTGTTGTTTGAAATGGCATCAGTGGGAGTTTCACATTTCCCTTTCACAGATGTAAATAAATAAACGAATCACAGCAATTCAGGCTATGTATATCAAAGGCTTTAATGGCATGATTCAACAACAGTGGTTTTGTATCAGAAACCCTCATTTCAAGACAGCACTGACAATGCTAGTGTATGTGCCAGTTCCTTGAAACACACACTCAAGCCACCAAGCTACCATCTCAATTAAAAACACACATTATTTATATTATTTAACCATTTTTGCAGATTAACACAGGCAGTTTAGAGGCTCTGGATACTTGGCTGAGCCTGCATGGTCAAAACTAAATGATGCATGATGCTTGATGCCTCTTTTGCTAAACGTTTTCAACTCAGGCGCCAGAAAGTCGGCTTTAAAATTCAGACAAACATGTAAACTGACGGTGACCTGAGACAAGTCTCGTGATGTTTGAGTTTTCAGCATGAACAATCAACCTCAACATTCAGTAACATGCACAAACAATGTACCGGGTTAGGTAAATACACTGGTTTCAGAAGATCTGCATTTACCAGCAGGCTGTAGTTAACAACATGTTCAGCCAACGAGAGCTGGATGTTTCCTTCTTGACCTTGGAAAACTGACAAGACTTTCTCAGCTCATTTCCATTTCCTTCCATCTACTTGATATTTTCACCATATGACACGGTTTTTCTCAGTTGATATGGAAATTTAGATACTGATATTGTGCCATTATTCTTCAATGCATATTAAAATAGGCTATGATCGTGAAGTTTGAACATCTGCAAAAACATTCCTGCTTCTTGTTGAAGAAAACCATATATTATGGTCAAAACAGTGGAACAAGGAAGTGAGTAGACATTTTGTCAAAACAGAGACGGGCTTAAGTCAAATTGTCAGTATTTAGATTGTTCAGGGCTTTTTTCATTAGTCCAGTTAATGTCATAGTTATACTGCTGACAGATGTGCATCTGAATGCAAATATCCAGTGGATATAAATGGCTGATGTTTCTAGATATTACTGATGTCAATGAATGAACAAACCGAGTGCACCGTTAACAAACACCGAAGCATCGTGAGGGGCACAATGCACACACATGTAAAAGGCTCAGCACCCCTTATAACCCAAATTTGAATCTTGAAGGTAGTTTTGTGTCGCCTTGTTGTCATTCTGTGACTCTTCGTGGTTAGTTTTTGTCTCCTTGTTTCAGTCTTGTGTCTCTGTAGGCATTTTGCAACTCTTTGTGGTGCCATTGTTTCTCTTTCTGGTGATTTTGTGTCTCTTTGTAGTTGTATGATTGACTTTTACAAAAAAATGTTAACATTCACCTTGAATGGACCCTCTGGCCCAGGGGCCTCTTTAGTAATCCAACCATACGTAGACTTGAAACACAGGCTTCAATGAATAAAGCTATTCCTTTAACCTTTAGCAATTCTATCAGGGATGTTGATGACCTGCTGACCAATGTCAATACATTTCACAGACTTCTTTATGCCCCTTTTAGATTTAGCTTATTCCAACATTTTCACATTTACATCTCTGTTGTGGATAAAAAGAAAAATCCATACTGAATCATGAAAGAGTTATGTGCAATAAAAGATCTTGAAAAAACATATATAGGCACACATTTCCTTTATGTAATAAAGCCCGTTGCTACACTAATTGACATCCTAGATTAATATCCCTTTATAGATAATAGGGTCCGAGGAGTATATAAGCTACAGTATGATACACTATACACATCAAACGGCTTGTTTTCTGACCACTGTAGGAAGGCTGTTAGAGCATCACTGGACCAGCAGGAGGCAGTCCTGTTTAGCAGGAGATGATAAGGGCGTTGAGAGACTGCTGACTCTGGGTTCGCTCCAACTGTCCACCAGCAGACAGAATCTCACAGGCAGCTAGTTCGTGATACAGCGCGTTGAGCACCTCCAGAATGTGGGCTTTTCCTGCACCAAAAACAGAACAGATGTGACCGCCTGGGGAATCACGTTACACCCGGCCCGACCAGAGTTTAATTCAGTTCCCTGCCCCGAGTAACTGTAAATTTTCATTATCACATTTCACAGGACTTGTATTGATTTTATTGGGCGTGTGAGCTCCACTAACCGTGTTGCGGGTCGCTGCAGGACTCCAGAGTGCTGAGCAAGATTTTCCCGAGAGACCTCCGCGAGACGTTCTGAAACAAGAGAGAGCCGCTCTCAGATTGCTATCAGGCAATTAACAGGCACTTTGACAGGCAATGTGAGTCTTGTAACCACAGAGGCTCTGACACATGTTAAACAAGTAATTAATTCTCCCTCAGATCTACACTCACCCTCCCCCTGTTAAGGTTAGATCACAGAAGAAATGATTAAAAACCCATGTTAGAGTTATGACAGTTACGACATGTGTTTGCTGATCAAACAGGTCAAACTGGACTTTTAATTTCAAAGTATCCATGAGTGAATATCCATATGGAGGACTGTCCTTCCGCAGTGCTGGTGAATACTTTCAATTTGCCTTTCTGTCTGATGCCTGACCAGAGAAAATCATTCCAGTTCAGCGTGGGTGGATTTCTCTCAACTGCCAACCCAGCAAAATGATTTTCATTACTGTGAGTTTCAGTGAAAACGTTTTGTTCGCATGATGGTCCGACCGCTGTTTACAAGACTTTGCGCTGTGCTAAAAAAATCAAAACAATGTGTTTGGTTCTTTAATAAAAATACATATGTAAAAGCATGTTGAACGTTGGTTATTGGCAGCTTTGATCTCTTCAGTCTTAGCAGTACAGTCACTCTGCACTGTATCTCTGACTAACCAGGTCTCTGAGTTGCTGGAGGAGCTGCAGGATGTCCACCAGTTTCTCCTCCACCAGCGACAGACGAACTCTTTCCGTCTCCAGCATCTGCAGCTCCATCTGAAGCATCTCCGTCTCCTCCGCCTTCTGCTGCAGTTCCTGCACCAGAGAGTCCTTCATCTGGAAGACACAACACAAACCTGTAACCTCCTCCTGCCTGGAAAAGGGTCAGTTCATCTTAAAAACCCAATTAAAGAAAGGGCTGCAACTATCTTGTAAGGAATTCATCTAAATTACTGAAAAGAACGTCTTAAAACCAAGTAGAATAACATACAATTGAGGTCGATCAACTTCGAGTCGTCAGGATGAGTTAAGGAGTCTGCAGCCTGAGGAAAGAGGCTGCTCTGTAACATCGTGGTAATGTATGCTGTTTCCTTTAGTATGCTTTAGACTCTGTGCAGGCACATCACTTCAGTGATATCAATGATGCTCAGTAGATGGGTACCAATGATGTTGTGGGTGGTTTTAATCCTCCACTGCAGGACCCTTCTGGTCATGGGATTTGTTGAAAATAACAAAAATGCAAAATGCCACCAGTCTTATCCTTTGAGAGCAAACAAAGATAAAACAACATTTTGTTGCAAGAGCAGCTGGATATGTTGATCTTGAAAATGTAACATTTTCACCCTGCAGGCCTGCAAAACATCTTAATACAATCTAAATATACCCGATGTAAATGCATGACAAATGTTGAGGTTAGAGTGAGTTTTCAGCCCACTTCTTTGTCGTCTTGCCTGCCAAAAATGTTGGAAATCTCTGCAGTGCACCTTTACGTCATAGCATATTGAAGGACAAAGGTCCCAACCCACACATCCTGCACATAAACAAAGCCTCACAGTCAGGACTTTGTTTGGTTTTAACTTTTCCTCTCCGAGTGCTGAGACGTTCTGGGAACACATTACGTCACGGTTCCCCCTCTGCCTGTCTTCCTGTGTTGTGAAAATACTACTCGACTGTAACAAGAGAGCTTTAATTTATGATATTCCTAAGTGTCGTGCGAGACAAGGGGGGGAGTGTTTCTGTGGTCGGCCCCAGTGAGAAACAGCTGCAAACACACACCCCCGCACACACAGAGGGAGGCTCTGGTGCCGCTGCTGGTGGTTTGGTTAGGTGGAAGCTGCAGGATCAAGCCACTAGCTGTGGTTTTGCCTTTGAAGCCCTCCACTTTCATAACAAGCTCTACCAGTCCCCTCTAATCTAGTTTAACACCATATACACAGCCACACAATGACTTGTGATATAAAGCAAGGCAGAACATTGTCCAGACAGAGCAGTTTCATATAAATAGACCCGGCAGACCATTGCAGAGGAGAGTACAGGAGCCCACCCTGGTGTGATGGAGGTCAGTGGTGGTTTGTACCTGGTCCATGTCTATCTCCGCCTGGCTCTCCTTCAGATCCAGCTGCTTATGCAACCTGGTCACCCTCTCCAGGAGCTCCACCACAGCGCTGCAGCTCTCCTCGCTCCTTGAGCTCCCAAAATTAGACATCAGCTTCTTGAAGGCCTTGTTCTCGCACCTGATCGGCAGCACACATGGCAGAAAACAGAAAGACTGGGTTTGGAGCTATAATAGATCTATACAGGGAATCAGTTTAGTTTGACAAATGCTGGAGTAATGAGGTATAACTGTGTTTATGGTATGTCTAAGAAAAAATACACTATACACTTTATTCAAATATTCTATTATATTGCAACATTTTAGTAAACTAGCATAAACCCCTAGGATTGCTAGTATAATGCTTTTGCTTAAATTTTCAATTTTGCATGTCTCAGATTTTTTTCCAAGTGTGTTTTTAAACAAGCATCAACACCAAACCCTCAGAATCCGCATGAATATACCATGAAATTTGCCTAAATCTGAATGATAATGTACTTTATTAATCAACTTGGTAAACCAAATATATCAGGAAAGGTCTTTGTGTGAGTCAGCTTTTGGTATTTTGGTGTCTTCTATCCTAAGACTAATGCAGCATTAGATTTCAGTTTTGTTTAATGTTGCATTTTGCTGTAATGAACAATATATCTAGGGAAAATCCAGATCCTGAGCTACCTTATGCTAGCTACACTATCATAGAGAGTAAAATGCACCATACCACTAAATATTGTCATGTATGCCACTAGCATGCTGAAAGCTCATGCCCTGGTGTAAGACACAGTGACGATGTGGATGTGCAGTACCTTTCCCCACAGCAGGACAGCCTGGTCAAGATCCTCTTCACCTCGTCCACCTGCCTCTGCTGATCTCCTGTCCACTTGTCCTCCTCCTCATCAGAGGCTGCCTGGCCCTCCACCGAGCGAAACAGTTGCTCCTCCACTAGATGCCACAACACACCATTATATAATCACTGTCATCACGTTTATCGTTAACACAGAGGCTGGTAGCCGTTAATGCCTCTCCTCGTCATTGTGCAGTGCAGACATGTTTTATGGGAAACCTAGGACATCTTACTCTTATCCGGGGTGGTCACAGCACGCCCTGTCGGAGAACAGCGGTCATGTTGGGAGTCTGAGCAGCATCTCTGTCCAGGCCTGCTGCCAACACCCAACTGCTGCTCTGCCCTGGGACTGCTCGGGAGTTGTAGTTTGGACACCTCCGACCTAAAAGAGAGCATGTTTGATACGGCTGTTTAACTGCATGTTCTCTTCATATTAGAGATCCCGCTTCGTCCTTGTGAACGTCTGCCCACATAATCTGGCGCTGACCAAGGGGCTAGAACTGCTCTTCAAATGTGCATAGATGAGAAACGCTCAGTCCAAACCAATTGCCAGCATCAAAGAGAACATATCAAGTAACACAAGGCAGTGTGTATTAAGCCACATCTACAACCGCCATGATAATTTTATAGAGGCCTGTGATGTTGTATGCCAAATCTGGGTGTGGTAATTGAAGCCAGACATTGTATCTTTAAGGCATTTATACAGTAAAGTGGGTCAATGGTAGAATGGCGCTGTGCATGTACTGAGCAGGAGTTTGCTTGCAGATGTGAGGCAAAAAGGCATCGGCTGACACTGGACGGAACAAAATTTTAAGCACACGAGCAGTTTCCTAAGCTCCGTTGCATATCTTTTCATCTGCACGTGAAGAGATGTGGAACATTTTTATTCTATATGTCACGTTTTCCCTCGTGCGAAAGACAGATTCAAACATTTGTTTCTGAAAAGAGGACTGAGGCTGCAGTTTGCGCGGATCAATCGTTCTGTAATGGTTTGAATTTTCTAGGTTTCTCCTGCTGTCTGCTCTTTTGTGTTGGGGGAAATCCGATAGGGGGCCTTCGTAAATCACAGAATAAGTGTTTCCAGATGATGATGTCTTGCTGAAAAAAAAAAGGAAGAAAAAAAAAGAGAAAATCTCGAAAAAGGTTTTCAACAGCCTGACTCTCTGAAAAAAAAAAGAAAAAAAAAGTCACAGAGCACTCATGCTTATATCCTGTTGGCACGGGGCAGGCTATGCTGTAAGACAACATTATACTCTGCATCTGTGTACCGCTTTAGGCCCTTTTGTGCAAAACCGAGGAGAAAACGACTGACTTCACTGACGGTCAATAATTGCGGCATGATTTCAGGCAATCAATCAGAGAGTCGTGTTTAAGTTAGCGGGGGCCACGGTGGAGGAGAGAAGGAGCTGGTTTGCGAGGGCCAGCAGCTGCATTTAGACCAACATGGATCTGGTGCATGGTCCTGAGCGCACACACAAAACTTTGCTGGTTGCTGTGGAAACGCTCGGACTCTGGAATGAACTGGTGGAGGGCTTTTTCAAATGCAGGCTTCGGTGTGACTAATTGGGCTTTAATTGACAGCGGTTGGAGGATGGCTGCAGTCTGTGTCCGGTGGATACTGTAGCGAGGCCACAGCTTCTGGCTCGGGCCTTTGACATGCACAGAGGTTAAAAAATGGCTTTGTGTCTTGAGAAACAAAAAAAAAAAGGACTCCACGCCAAACCACACCCACACCTTTGAAGCTGGTATAGAGAACGAACTCCCTGATTGTCACACGAAAACAAGTTCTAATTTGTTTTTGACTGCACTTGAGATCTATACCGTTTAAAGATGTTTCCCCATCACATGTTTTGACAGCGATGAGGTACCCTGAAGTGTTGCTGGGTTCATGGGAATTCCAACTGGATGAGCGCAGACACCTGAGAGTGCTCCAGACAGACATCCTGGATAGTGGTCGGATTGTGGGATGCAGCAGACACAGACAAAATTTGATCAGCATTTCTTCAGACAGGCATCATCGCTCTTGCCAATGTACCGAATGAAAAAGCTGCATGGGTAGGTTTGACCTGCCAAAATGAAAATATCTATTCATCTGCTTATTTTGCTGAGAAAGACATTAAGTAAAATACAATTCAGACTTCAACGTGTACACATCTAATTTACGTATGAGCGAGTGATTTTGTGCACAAAGCAACTAAAAGCAGCATTAATTAATAGTTTTATCAAAACTATAATGCAAAAGGAGCTGCTCAGAATGCCGAACATAGATAATTAGCACCTGATGTTTGCAGTTTGTTGTCTTTATAATATCTCAGTTGGTGGAACTTTATTGCTGACACTGCTCTCATTAACCATGTTTTCAGCATATTGCATATTGCCAAACATGTTCATTGTGTAGGCTATACTGCTTAATGTTGCTGCAATAGTAGGTAGATTATTGTTTGCTAACATTAGATGCCATAAACACTCCATTAGGCGAATATATCGGGGCTGCAGCTCCGTCAGCTTCTACCCACAAGTTGCAAAAAGCCCTGATTAGTGCCACAATGAGCATAATAACAAAACGAACATTTAGCATTTGTGCTGCTTGCCTTATGTTGCATTTAGAAGAACACCAAACAGGTCCCAAATGAGACGGAGGATTAATGTATTATTCACATGCCTCATTGTTTTCAAGGAAGTGCTCTACAAATGGAGCAGACAGATAGCTGATTTAACATTTCCTGTATGCCTCTATGGCTTATTCTTTGTTTTTATCAGGTTCCTCTATCAAAGGAGTCTTGTGGTTTATCTGGAGCCAAAATGAAATTGAGACTTGGAATGAACACCAAAGTCTGAAACCAATGCTTATCAAAGGAATGGATGTTACCTTCTCCTTATTGTCACTATATATTATATTATATCGCCTCCACAGTATACGGATTAGCATATCATTGGAAAAGTTAAATATATTGTATTCAGTAGCTTCTGAAGGCTTCATTACACACATCTCTCAAGTTTCACACCCAGGAGTAAAGTAAAACATGAAGAACACTGATGTGCTACGTCAGGGCATTTCTAATTAATAGGATCCTGTGTTCTGCCCTATTAGCACAAGTCTAACACCATTCCTTTGGTCTGTGGGGGGTAGTCCAGCTGTTTGTTGTTAGAGCCAGGACACCCTGAGTCCTCCCTGTGTTTATCGCAGCGTGGTGCTGAAGTGAACTTTCTATCAACACACACCCCCAATCACCGCTCCCCCCTCCTCCACTCCCTGAAGAGCAGTTTCCTCTTTCAGGTGTCATCGGTCAATGACGGCCTCCTTTCTCTGCAGAGGTTAAAAATAAGGGCGTGCTGTAAGCCTGAGCTTGAACTTGAAGCTTAGTGCTTGTGGGTGCCCCGCAGCATGACGGAGACGGGTGAGGGGGTCATGTTTACGTAGCTGACGGTTATTAATCAAGTCCTCTTGGGTCAAACCCGTACAACCACTTGGTTTCTGGGATACAAATAAAGCAGCTTCTGAAATGTGATTATTGTTTAGCACAAGCTGAGGACTTAATCCAAAAACCAATGGCTGTAACATTTACAGAGGGCAGTTAAGCTTTCCTTAGCAAGCAAAGTGCAAAGAAACCCCTAAAGTCAAACAAACGAGGGTTTTAAAAGTCGAAGGAAATATATGGGGAGAGAAGTCCAACATGGGTGGGTGGCATGAGTTTATAAGATATTTTGTGTGTGTTGTGTTTCTGCTGATGTAAGCATAGCTTGAAACCAGAGAGAGGGAGAGCGGGCCAGTGGTTCAATGTGAAAATGAGCCCGCTTGGCAGTGCGACTATTTGAAGGCTGCTCAAGAACAACAGTAAGGCAGCAGCAGCAGAACGCCACGGGTCCCACACGTCCCCCGAGTGTGTCCTTTCCACATTATTTAAAGGGGAGGAATGCCGTGGCAGCACCTGCTCCGCACAATGCTGCGGCTCTTGTGCGGCAGCAGATAAATGGTCTGCTAGACCCTCCTCTCCCCTCCGCTCTCAGGCGCCACGCAGAGAGCATGAAAAGGCTGGGAGATTATGCTTCCCCTGGGGCCTGCCTTTAGAGGGCCAGGGGTTAGAGGTATACGGGGAAGAAGTCTGCAGGCGTGCCGATAAAACGAAAAACGAGTTTTAAACTTGCACACTCAGGACACATGTGCTTGTGTATGCTCTCTAGAAATCCCTGGACTATATAAACAGAGACACCTGGAACCAAGATGACAATAAAAACTAAAGAGGCTCTGAAGGAAAGATGAGCAAAGTTCATTTTAATGATTTTGTATCTCCACTCCAGATCTTTTCTTCGGAGCACAAACGGCTGAATGAAGCCATTCCTCTCTTGTGAGCCTTGAAAAACATGCCTGTCATTTCATGAACAAACAGTTGAGTGTTTGCTTCTTCCTCCAGATGGTAGACTTTCCTCCCCCTCATTTCTTTTTTGTTCCTCTCGCCGTGCTTCCTATTGTCTAATCCCTATGGCCCACGGAGCTCTGCGGGCTACAGTGACTGTTTTAGACTCCCTTTACCTTCTTCAGTAAAACACTGAACTATAAGTGACACTTTTGGACAATCCCAGTGCACAGTTTCCGTGCAAAGTATCTCCCGTTGAAGGTGTGTCTCAGCCTCCGCTCTGTTCTAGCGCACAATCCAAAGAAATCACAGACACGTTATGTAACAACACCCACACGTCTTCAGTTTCATCCTGATGACCGCATTTTTTTTTTTTAAAACTGACTTCTGCCGTGACGGGAAACTGATGGAAAGTTGAAAAGGGATTTTCAAGCTGAGATAATTATACATCAACAAATACTAAAAAAAAAAAAAAAAAAAAACACCAAGAGGAAATCAAATTAACACATATAACCAAAACAACACGCTTCATATGTTGGACCGGTTAAATAAACAACACGTGGAAGCGCAATCAATAAATCTCAGAGATGCTGCTAGACAGATTTTGTCTGCCCTCGGTATCCAGTCATATGCTGAGCATCCGTCGTCTTGTCTAACTCTCTCCGATTAAGTGAATAAGAGTATTTTTCATGTCCGACTCTTTCTCTGATCGCTCAGGATGCATATATGCTCTCACTGGTGCGCAGATGCCAGGTGAAATGGGTTAGGGCTCGGAGTGGCATCTCTGATAGCACGAGGATGGATGAGCGTTGCCTCCACAGGACAGAAGCAGTGCCAGCTCTCACCCAACCCCCCCAGCCCTGTAACTCTGTATCTCTGGGATCCAGCAGAATCAAGTTAATCTCACTGCTTGTCACAGCAGTTTAGAAATAAGCCGCAGGGATAAAGTTATGGTCCGTCATTTCAACAGACCCCTTGACACGCCACCGCATATGATCCCAGACAATGAGGCGGCGTGTTGAAAGAGCAATGACTTAATTCTGAGCAAACTTAAGAGTCGCACAGTTTCTAAGTGGAAACGAGGGACAAATAAAAAAATAAAAATAAAATAAAAAGCAGTGCATCTCACTCTACTCCTAAAACAAAACACCTCCACTGGCACCGCTCTCTCTAACCGTGTCCTTGGATCAGACGTGACTGAGCAAGCATTGAGGCTTTCAGTGGGAATATTCATGGAGCTTGGTTGCTAAGATCCATAGGACGGGGGTGCCTATGCGGTATTGTTCATTTGGGAGCAGGGTGAAAGGACTGAGAAGAGATTGATGAGAACGGTCAGTCTGTTGAGGTTCTCACTCAATGGAGCTTTCTCTTGACAAGTCAGAGCCTTTGTGGAGGTGAATTATTTGCCATTAGGATATCAATGGAGGGGGCAGTCAAAAGACTTTGGAACGCAGTCTGCATAGATTAGTGGAGTTTAGGGTTAAAGGAAGGGTATTGTGGTTACAAAATTTGTTATTTAGAACCACCTAAAGGCAGGTAGTACTTAGGATGTCACTCATACGGCTCTGGAGGTGTGCGATTTCATCTCAGAAGCTCATAATAACAGCATTAGGTTGATGTTACAACCGTCTGGAGACATCTGCTACTTAAGAAAGCCAGACCTGCAGACACTGATTATATGGTTGGATCAGAGACAACAGACACAGAGATAAACAAACCAACGGCTTTACTACTTTAAAAGTCCAATTACACCCTCACTTCCACCGAAATGAACGGTTCCCAACAGAAGCAGAGCCCGGGCAAGACCGACCTGCCACACACAATGCCCGTTAAATAAACTTAAAACACAACAAAAGCTGAAAATTGGGGATAGCGAACCACATCAAGCCGTCATAAGTGGCATGGCAGAGTTTTCCAGGCATGAAGCCAAAAGTAAACAAAGTCATTTTATTCTAGGAGGAATTATGATTCATTATGGTTCGTTCTAACCACTAAAGCCTCTCTAATGCAATAAACCTGCCAAAACAAGCTTTTTTTATTCGCGTGACATGATGAACAGCGAGACACTTGTTTTGCTCGGGGTTTGACAGCTGATTGGCCGTAATGAAGGGGTTAAAAAGGCCTTTGTCTTGGTTATGCAGTCTTTCTGTGAGCTTTGGGCAGCACTTCTTTTGATGCCAATGTAAAATTCGCCAAAAATAGACATTTTTATTCCTTTACAAATGTGTCTTATAGGAGTTAATATTAAAATGTGCATCCCAAAAAACAGTAGCAAGCTTCCTTTATACTCTCTTAATTCTCTTCTCATTTGGGTTTACTCAGCCTTGTCTCTGTATCCTGCAAACAAACTAGTAAGCTAGTGCTTACCAGAACCATGATAGGTAGCTGAACCCTAACCAAGCTGTTGCTGTCCTTCAGCATTAGTATAACATAGTGATTTGTTTGTAAGCTACATGCAACACAGTGTACCAAGTGCATTTACCTGTAATAGAGAAGTTCTGATTCCAGCTGGAGGACGTGTCTCTGCAGCACCGGGACGTGACTGGCCTTGGTTTCCAGTTCCTTCACCTTACCCAGGCCGCTGAGCAGCGCCTGCCTGGCCTCCTCCACCTTCCTCCTCATGCCCACCTGCTCCCTCTTCAGGGCTTGGTTGCAGTCCTCAAGAGCGGCCACAGTCTCTTTCGAGCTCCACAGTTCCTGCTCCAGTCTCTGATTACACAGCATGGCTTCCTCTATCTGTCGGTCCCTGGTGCTCCGCAGAAGCTCTATCTCGTGGATGATGTTCTGCAGGCTCTTCAGGTCGCTGTAGGTGCTGTTTTTCAGGCTGCCGTTGCTCACGCTTTTCTGGGCAGCTTGTTTCTGCTGGGCTACAAAACAGCCTTCTTCTGGTTTATGTTTGGAGTGGCTTTTCCATAGTCCTACCTGATGAGGAGGAGTGCAACAGGTGACTGGAGAGGATCGTATCAAGACATTCCCTAAACCCAATACTTAACCTGCTGAGTCAATGTGAAGGTACAGGTGCATTTTTGGTATCTCCTTCTGCAGTTAGGTCATTAAGTTGTTAAAGTCATTATTCAAGGGTTATGGATTTTTCACTTTTTGATAGACCATTCATTTTCTTTAATTAATTGATGTCTTATAGATCAGTTAAATCCATCATCAGGAGTACCACTTGTCTCGTCAGGGCTGTGAAAGATCTCTCACTTTTTGCAAAAGGTCTGCGGTTAGAAATGTTCGTGAGTCATAACAGGTAACTGATGCTTTTATGGAGAATTAATAAGTAATTTACTGACGCCAAACAGATCAGTTATGAGCCACAGGTTGCCAGGTTGTGGAAAATCCCTGCAGCTGGTATTTATCTTCCCCCGGGGGGATGACAGTTTGCTCTGTCTTTTTAGTTGGCTCATTAGTTCAGCACCTATCCAGTGGACTCATTGACCACTAAGCTTCTTTAAAAGATCAGCAGGAGGATGAAACCCATTTATAACCACCTTATTAACACTTACAACCTGACTTATCATCAAATTATTGAACATTTATCAATTATTTAAAAAGTATATCATAACCTAGTAATGGCTTTATTGATGATCATCAATCATTTGTGGTGACAGTGGTTATGTTGGGGCTCTTTGCAAGAATATTTACCCCAGACAAGATTGGCAAGATTCACCCATGTTCTTAGATAGGACTACTGCCTATCTAATGACACTGTATTGGTATTTTAAGGGTTTGTATGATGTAAAAGGAAATGTATTAGTATTACATTGTAAAAACATTTTGACAGTGTCACATTCAGCACTTGAGCAGGGTTTTGTGACATCAACCCTTTTGCACGTGCACACAGTTGCAGCAAGCGCTCTCACCTGCAGAGCCAGGCAGCGGGCATCACTGCTCTGAAGCGCGGCTCTCATGTCCTCAATCAGCTCCCTCAAACTTGCATTCTCGTCCTCCAGTTTCGATATTCGGTCCTCCGCCTCCTCCAGCGCCACTATCTCCTCATAGCACTCTTTCGTGCACGACCCGAGTTTGCAACCGGAGGCGTGTCGTCCCTCCGAGGACGGACAGGAGCCACCGTTCACACCCACAGATAGCAGTTTCTCTCGCCGCCTCAGAGGGCTCCTGAGGCGGATCTGAGTCTCTATATGCTCGCTGTCCTTCCCGACCAGCAGCCGGCCGTTTTCATACTGACACCCCGCCTTGGTGCTGAAGTATCCGCACAGTTTGGCGTGGAAGTGTCTGAAGGTGAGTTCGCTGGGCAAATGGTCTAAAACCCCGGCGCATTCAGCGTCCTCCGACTCTTTGTTCAGTCCCAAAACTTCACACAAGATGCTAAAGTCCTCCACGGAGATCTTGCCTCCACCCTGATAGTCCATATGATGGAAGATCTCCTGCAGGTACTGATCCAATCCGGTGGCCAAAACTATAATTTCGTTCTCCACTCCCCGGTCCAGTCCGTAATGGTAAGCCAGAGTGCTGACTATCCATTGTGTCCTGCGCGCTGGTCGGCTGTACGGATCAATGGAGTCTATTGCATCCATCATTTCCACTTAGCAACATCATATTTCCCCAAAACTGAACGCGGTCACTTTGTTCCTCCTAACATCGCTTTGTGTGCGTGTGTGTGTGTGTTTTCGTGTTCATCCTCTCGGCAGAAACCCTGGGAAGACTGGCGGAGGCTGGAAACGAGGCGTGTGTTAAGACTGCGCAAATTTGAATTAAGCACTGCCCCCCAAATCTGAAACCAGGGGTCCCAACCAGGAGTCGGTAACTTATAGCCTACACATAACGGCCTCGCTCCGTCGTTTGCCTGAGTGTATAATTGCCACCAGGTGTGTAAACGTTTGCCATTCACTGGGCTTAGACCTTGTTAAGATATAAAATACCCAGGAGACTCATATGGAGCTATGGAGCAGTGCTGTACTGTCCTTTTTTTCCCCAACTGATGAATTTTAACAGGATGTTATTTTACATTTTGGCATGTCTGCGCAATTTGCACTTCTCTTTGTCCAGAAGATCCTCTCCACGTTTTTAATACAGATCTCCTCTGCGTAATAAAATGGCAAACAATAAACCACTTCTATTCATATATCCCTATCTGTGTGTATTGTATTATTTTTATTTTTTTTTCCCCTGTCAATTTTATTAAAATAGTACCTATTAAATCTATGTTGTGTGCGAGCCTGTTGTTGCAGATCGTCTAGTGCAAAGAGTGAGTTTATCCACCATTAACTACAAATTGCTTGATGGTTTTCACTCATGCCAGTAGCTGAACCACTCTAATATTTAAAGACATTCGTGAAAATAAACCTGGATCTATAAATAATACAGCTTAGACTACAGGAGACCTTTCCCACCACGGTATTTAAAATTCCCGAGAGTCCCAACCGCACGTGAAGGTATCCGCTCACTTCCTGCGCGTCAGGGGTTGTCATGGCGACGCGAAATCACATAGCAATAGGGCTGAAGTTTGCGCGTCAGCTTGACCCAGTTCAGCGGCACTGCGGCGCAGGTAAAGTGACAAGGACCGTGCACGTATGTCTGTTTGTTAGTTATCTCACGGTGAATTCTTCATGAAGACTTCATAGTCTTTATAGTCTTTATAGTCTGAATGCGAGCATTTGAGACTCTTCATATCTGACCCACAGGAGCAAAGGTGAGCAGACCTGAAAAAGCAAAACTTCAATGTCAAATGATTTATATTCAAATGTATAGATGTCAGAGACATTGCACTGATATTGTCTTTTATATCTAAAAAGATGGGTGCTGTCAAAGTCCCATTTCTATTATTTCATGCCATAAAAAGAACCAATTTAAAATCACATATTATACTGTAATCCATTCATTTACTTATTCATTTACACCTCAGGGAACTCACTCCACAAGTACTGAATACAATACTTTATAAAAACCATACATTTCAATGTCAAGAACTCCATTATAAACCAAGAGCAGCATATTTAATACATCAGAGTGATTTTTTTTGTCACATATCTCAAGTTAATGTGTATATTAGCACGGAATGAGTCATTACATTTACTTTGTTAATGAAATACTTTGTGTTTTGGTGTGTTTTCAGGGGTAAACTAAGGATTCATTAAGGGTATTTTAACAC
Organism: Datnioides undecimradiatus; assembly: GCA_008933995.1. Lineage (NCBI taxonomy): Eukaryota > Metazoa > Chordata > Actinopteri > Lobotiformes > Datnioididae > Datnioides > Datnioides undecimradiatus. Next base: position 19,952,337 of record WARS01000013.1, read on the forward strand.
ATTTCTTAGTAGCTATGAGACACATTCAAATTATTTACATTTTTGGAAAGGATAAGATGATGTGATTAACTGTTTCCCGGCAAAATTGTCCCCCGTGTCCTTTTTTCATTTCATTTCTTACAGCGTCTTTCCGTGGAAAACATTACAATGGAATCCCACCCCATGACGAACACGTCAGTGACAGGTCTTTGTAACTCACCGTCGGGCCACGATGATGGGGAAGTTGCAGATAAAAGACAGGAAGACGTATCTGAGACGAATTTGCTGTCCGTGGAGCGCGGTGGGGAAAGTAGATCAGGTTCAACTGAGGATGTCACAGCACGTGCAGATGACAGCTCCTACAACGTCACATGGACGGTTTACATTGCATTAGCTGTCCCAAGAGGTAGGTTTGACATAGAATACGTAAACAAGTAACATTAGCTGCAGGGACACTGAAAAGCATAACATGGAAGTCAGAAATACTGGTTCTATAAATCAACACATTAAATGAAGAAATAAAAGATTACTGATTAATTTAACCCTTGATCTCATTAATAAACATTTGTATATTCTTAGGGGAGGAAGTCAACGTCCCCGAAGCTCCTGAAAAGGCCAAGAAAACAAAAAGGGATTCCTCTACTGTTCTGGTGAAGGCCCATAAAGCTGAGAGCTGCTACCATATTGAATACAAGTTGCCGGGGGATACAGAGACAGTCAAAGTGGACCTGGTAGTGTTTGGGCCAGGAGCAAAACTGTATAAAGAAGATGAATTCAAGGTAACTGTGACCTGCTGCATGTATGTATGTGTGTGTGTGTGTGTGTGTGTGTCCTTATGAACTATTCATGAACATCCTGAATGGACAACAATAAAGTAGCCGCATTGTCTAGAGTTACGGTACATGAGCCATCACTGAGGGGTTGCTATTGTGATTATAGGTTTGATGATCTTAAAAACAGCTTTCTGCTACATAACGTTTAGAGTCAGGAAGTGCCTCCAGTGCAAAAACAAATGTGTGAATTTTGTAATAGGTTCTGAGAACGTGGCACGAGGGAGTTCAGACATGGGTTGGTTGGACCCAGAATTTCAATATCAGAGTCACCAGGGACGTGCTGATCAGCCTACCTCCTCAGAGGATCAGGCTGCAGATCTGGAACAGCAAAGATAAACTGTGCAGTCAGGCCCGCTATGAAAGACTGAAATCCTTCAGACTGCAACCGGATCAGCCTGAAGACGCGACAGATATGAGCGGTGAGCATCAATTTCAACGAGGCCAAAAATGACCCAAATGTTACGGACGTATATCGTTACAACATATATCGTGTGTAGGATGCTTATATATACAATTACATGATGTCTTTACTCTCAGGTGGTGTCAAGGCTATGCTAAACAAACTGAGAACCTTATATGTGATGAACTCACACAGAACCAAAAAGCATAAAGGTGATACACTCTCAGAGGCGGGCTTGGAAACAGGTAAATCTGCCATGTTTTCCTCATTAATTATGAAATCATTATGGTAAAGAATGATGCCATGCTACGGCTAATACTCTTTTTTTTATCTGGATGATCTCGCCCAAACAGGGTTTCAAAAAGCCACAGCTGATGATTTTGACCCTGAAGATATCAAAAAGACTGGCGCTGTTTCAGCTGAAATCAATCCCATTTGTTTGTTGGCGGGTGAGTCAGACGAATCTTGTCCTGAATTTCATGGATATCTGTCCACCCACCCAACTGATCAAAAGCTTCATACACTACGCTGACCACGAAAAGCACCTTTTGGTCTCCTTATGTTCTGACTTGCAGGTGAGACCTCACTGACTGAACGTTTACCAGTCCATTCATCTGGCGTATTTGAGGTCATGTGCAACATTTCTCTGGATAGACCATTGATATCTGAAGAACTGAAGGCAGAACTCAATCCAATGGTTATCACAATTTTGTCCGCCACTTCCATGCCTTCATCCCCGGTCCCTTTCCACATCCTGCAGGTGTGACGCACATCCACATTAAAGGCAAAATGAGTAGGATTTGTCGGTTGTGATTTGTAACTGTGGTTTGTGATTGACACCTTAGAAATGTCCCAAACACTGCAAACAAAGGGAACCAAAATATAATAATGGGCAGGGTCTATGCAGATACAGATTTGCCACACACGCGTAGTCGGCGATACATTGCTTTTTCAGGAAAATCCTACTCATTAAGAATATCACAATTGAGACATTCTTGTATTATTTGTGTGTGTTAAATTAACTATTTCATTTTTATTGGTTGATAAAACCAGTGAGTTGCCACTGAGGTTTAATATTTCATTTTTTGTTTTCCCAGGAAAAGTGTGTGCCTGTGTATTGCCAGTATAAGTTCCACAACCTGAACGTGCACAGAACAAACTATCACGAGCATGGCACCAACGTCTACTTCCGAGATGTGAATGTTATCCTCACTGGCTTAATGAGTCCTGAAGCGCTCAAAGAATTCCTCCTTGGTCCACCCCTGGAGATAGAGGTTCATGATCGTGACAGAAAGTTGGAAGAAGCAGCAAAAACTCCAGCGATGTCTGGCACTGGTTCAGATCATCACACCATGTGTGGTGCAGCGCTATCAATACACAGGACAACAGTCTTCAACTCCCATGGTATTGCAAGTCTGAATCTCTCAGAGTTGCTTCTTGGGAAGAAAAGCCTGAAGGTGCACTTACCAATCAAATGCTGCCCTCCACCTCTTGTGCGAAGTCGAGGGAGCAATAGGTTGCCAGGAACAGCAGCTACCAGAGAGCCCATGCAACAAGGCCATTACTTTGATGCCAACTCTCAACTCAAAGTCAAGGTTGAGATAGCTTGTCCACTCAGCGTTAAGAGTGTAAGCCGTGACCCGGAGTCATGTGATGGTCCGTTTGGGCGCATCATCTACCGCTTTAATTACAACAACTTTGCCATGTTGACCAAGCTGAGGTCAGAGATCCACCGAATCAATGCGTCAGCTTTCCAACTGGGCTCACGCTCACTGGAAAACATCGAGCGAGCCCTATCAAATTACATAATGAATTTCAAGCACGAGGAGAACAAGACTCTGGATTTTGTTACAGGATTCCACGTGGTAGATAAGACGACGCACGTCTTTGTTCTTGAAGGGCTGAAACATTCAGCAGTGAAGAGACTTTGGGAAGCTGTTCCTATGAAGTAAGCACATGAACACTATCTTGCCCTAACAACCCATACTAACAGTTTTCAGCTGTGCTGTCTACTTGGATAGAGAGTTTAAATTCCAATGAGAGTCCAGCAGTCTGTGTGATGTTTTGCAGACTGAGTGGGAGTGAGGAGGAGCAGGTGATAGTCCTCTACAACTCAAACCTGGGTTTCTTCAAGCGCATCTATGACTCATTAGATGTGGGCCTTAGTCCTATCCATTTATATGAGTCACTTGAGAGCATCATGAGGCAGCCCCTGGTCTACATCAGAGGCATGATCCCCAAACCCTGCTTCCAAGCTTTGTCAAGGTACCTATACAGTGAGGTGGCAAATCCTGAACACCTACTATTTTGGGCCACTTGGAAAGGTGGATGGAGATGTAAACGCAACACTGACACATCACTGGATAAAAGATGTGTCTTAGCAAACCATTATCTTTTTGCATGAATAAAAGTTTTTCATGGACTTTACTCTAGTAGTAGCTAGTGAGTGTGCCATGGTTCAAGATTACTTTGTTTAAAATAAACCAAACTATAGTTGTAGTCTATATATCATATAACTAAAGTATGCATGGTTTGTTGTAAAGCAGCTAAAAGTTATAAAAACAAAGGTACTGTCCTTTAAACTCTTGCATTAATCTATTGGAAGTTGGACACGTGCAAGGCTGTGGTTCACCCAGGTAACTATTTATTAGAGTCTGAGAAGTACTTGTGCTGTGCCTAGGTTGAGCCAGCTTTGTCAAGCAAGGCAGCTCAGAGATGTGGTGCAGTACAACCTCTTTCCTTCAGCCGACATGATCGTCAGCATGAGCAAGAAATATGGCACACATGCTGAGCTGTGGGAGCAAGAAGCCGGCGCGGTTACTGAGGCGGACGCGCCCTCTCCGCCCGTGCGGATGAAAAGACACGCACCGCTCGACGCACACAACGCAGAGTATGTGAAGCAGCTGCTGCTCAAACAGTGCAAGGACTTCATTCAGGTCTGTTGGCTTAAATTATTTTGAGAAGAATCAGACTGACCAGCAAAGGCACTCATGTATTAGCAATATTTTCCAGGACAACATTAAAAAGGTGCAGGAGGACAGCGAGCGGTTACAGAAGCCAGAGGCGGCTGTGTTAAGGATGGAACAGCCTGCAGCCAGGCCAGCGCACAACTACAGCATCCAGACATTCAACGCAAATAAGCAAGCCAAGGAGATGCTCTGTAAAGTGATGGCCCAGGTGTGATGATGTATAAATTATAATGTACATAACATAAACATACTGTGTCTTGAGGCTCAGGGGGCAAAACTGTGGCCTTTAAGTAAAAGGTTTGTTTTCGAGTTGTTCGTATGTGCAGACAAGGTTTCGTTTTAAAATCTGGTAAAATGGATGTTACATACACCTTAAGATGCTTCATATGTTAGCCAGAGACTTAAATCTTTAAAATGCATTGTGACTGATAATCCAGCAAGTATTAGTAGTAACATTAAAGAAGACTTGTTCGCTGTGATGGAGGACGACGCTAGTCAAGCAAGTTTAGAGATTGTGCTAATACAGTAGATGTTGCCCCACATACAGAAATAAATGGAAACAAACGCAGAGGAGCACGATGAAAGGACAAATACATCCAATGATACAAACCGGATGAGATGACTGGGGCACAGACAGTAAGTGTGTAGTGAAGATGAACATAAATGTACTTTCTCCTGTGACGACCTCAGGCGCCGGGGCGGAGGTTCACCTACAGTCAGCAGTACCACAGTGCTACAGTGGAGCCTCCTCCTAAAAATGACTCCGGCTCCACCGCTGCCTCGACAGCCTGGTTTACAAGTATGAGAGGCGACAAGCCCAGGGTGCACCCGAAACACCCAGATGGAGCTCGTGTGGAAGAGCTGAGGAAGGTGATGTCAATCTTCTTTTTACAGCAGTGCAGGGTTTCACGGGAACAGGAGCGCTCGGTTTATTGGCATTCCCATGGATTTTAGCACAGGGATAATATTTTTATGGCTGCTTTCTTACTCTGTCCTCTTTCGGTATCACTCAGTGGCATATAATATATCATGACTAATCATATTAACCTTGCTGTTCTCTCCATCTGAGCTATCCATCGATAGGCTGCGTGCAAGGTCGAGGGTTTAGATGAT